>OZ007597.1:193303845-194503845 GCA_963931845.1 Maratus michaelseni | reverse complement strand
TGGAAAAAAGAAAAAAAATATGTGTAACTGCTCACTGTGTTTTGTTGCTTCTTGGAAATTCTCGATATTGCAGGAAACACCCCCTTGGTTTCAGAATCTGATTCATATCACTAATACAGTCAGCTTTTATCGAAGATTCTGAAAGAAATATAATCGCCTATGTCAACTGATTCTTTTTCAGTAGGTCATCATCAATGTTGATGGCATTTCAGCATTTCTCTACTCCTGATCCATTTCATTAATTCACTTATTGCGATAGTTCTTCATTTCTATCGGAAATAAGTGTTTCATTTTCTTTTAATATAAAGCCTGCTCTTCTGAAACATTGTCGTACGCATTCCGGTTATATGTTTTTTACAGCTGAAGAAATCCGAATTTGAAATCATCGGGAACATTAACTAATTTTAGGCTGTTCTCAACTGTATTCATAGAATAAAACTTCGAAAGAATATGGCTTAATAAAAGCTACCAGGTAGCAGCCAAAGCAGCTCTACCAGGCTTTACAATAGCATATAACGCCTTGATCAAGGAGATGGAGTACGGAAGTTGTCTTTTTTTTTTTGGGGGGGGGGGGCATAGTTTTAACATTGTCCAATTTTAAATGTTTTGGATGAGAAGTTGCACTGTCCAAAGACAAGATAATTTTATTTGTTTTTTCATCCTATTATAAAAGGAAGTTAACCATTTAATCACTAAAAAACTGGTTATCCACGCTGTTTTATTCACTCTATAACACCATTTTTTTAATTGGATGTTCTTAGAGATTTTTGATCTATAAGAGGAATTTAACATTCCCCTAATACATTGCAACATAATAAAATAGTGCTTCATTCTTTTGTCATTTTTTTCGCCGATACAGCCATCCTTTTTAAAGCACAAAATCTTATTCGAAAAAATTCTGAAAAAGAGCCCGCTTTCCTCGACATTAAAAATGTTTCTCTCCTCATAACTTTCACAAATTGATTGCAGTTATTCATGCCAATTCTCCACTTTTTTTCAGAGCTACAGATTTTGCTTTTCCACATATTGTTTTGAAAGCGATTTTGTGCCGAGACAAGAACCTTTCCAGCCATCTACCCAATCCCTTAAAATCATGTAATTCGAGTTCTTTGGCGACTTTTAAAGCCTTTTCCTGAGTCAAAGGCCCAATGATAGGAATTTTTTGAAGGAAGTGATGTAAACCAATTCAGAAAAATAGAATTAATTTCAATGGAATCAGTATACCTCAATTTCACATTTTTGATTTCTCGTTAGAGTTAATAATCCACAAATTCTTTATTTCATAAAATCGCTCCCACTTGTGTTTTAGCTATTTTAAAATATTCGGCAAGTATCCATAAACTCTATTTCTGCTTTTCAGATTCACTTACATTTACAATTTCAAAAAAGTTAATCGCTTTCGTTTTGAGGTCAATCTCGAAACATTAATCACAAACAAGACACTAAATTCAGAATACGCAGAACTCAATATATTCAGAAAACAATAAAAATGGTTTTAACATATTTTGAAGCTTTGAATATTGTATGTCAATTAAATCTGAAGACTCAAACAGTAATCGATTACGATATTGGGGGATTCCCCAGGCCATTGGGGATTTTCTAGAGACCACCCCCTACATTTTTCTGTGGTAAAAAAATTTGTGACACATTGCCTTGATAAATTTCTAGGCATTTGAATTTTTTTTTCTAGTTAAAAAAATCATTTTTCATCCTTGATCGCCAAAACTACTGTCCGCTATTCAGAGGTTAAACATACAAAAATTTAGATTTTGGGAGTGGGGATTTGAAAAGTGTCCATTAAATAGAGGTGTCCGCTATTTGGGAGTGTCCGTTATGGAGGTTTTACTGTATCAAACTGTTGTTGAAAAAACGGAAATAGCTATTTAAGAGTCGTCTTTCCAATGAAATTGTACAAAACTCTGAAATTTTCAAAACAAACACCTAATTTTGACATTATGTTTGGCTTTTTTCTGTAAAGTTTACTTTAGGATACCAAACGG
Source organism: Maratus michaelseni (assembly GCA_963931845.1). Classification (NCBI taxonomy): domain Eukaryota; kingdom Metazoa; phylum Arthropoda; class Arachnida; order Araneae; family Salticidae; genus Maratus; species Maratus michaelseni. The sequence goes on along the minus strand of OZ007597.1, from coordinate 194,501,845 downwards.
AAATCCATTCGGTCAAGTAGTTTAAGAGTTATGAAGATTTAAAATTTGGAACTAATACTGTTAAATTCATTTATAATCATCTCAAAACAGATTGCAATACAAGTAGTTTTTTTTCAACAGAACTTGAAAACTCCTTGGCATAATGAGGTGTAATTTTGGATTCACATATTTACAGTTCCTTAAAAAATTTATAGGTTAAAATTCATGTTTAAAAAAAAAAAGTTTTTTTAATTAATAGTCTAAAATAAAAATAAATTGTAAACTATAAATTTTTTAAAAAATAAATCAAGTTTTAGAAGCTTTAAACATATGAATTTAAAATTACAGCTCATTCCACAAAATAGTTTTTGAGCAGGGCTTAATTTGCACCGAAGCCCACTGGAACTCAGCTCCGGTACTTCTCTGTTTTTAGTAAATATTTAAATATTGACCAGAATTCATCGGAGCTCATAAACACTGCACTCCGGAGACCAGTGCTATAACGCTTCTGAAAATCGAATCCAAAATTACCCTTTTCTTTCCCTCCCATCTCCAATCTTTTGCTTTATTTTGTATCAAAACATTTGTAAGTGACGTAATGTGCCGCTCATGTAAGAGATGGAGATGAAACAGTCTCAATTTTTATATCATTCTTCGGGTTTGGGCAGGCTCGAGCTCAATCTGTCTTAAATTTAAAATTTTATTTTATTTCCATTTCAAATCATTTTAATGATATTTTGATCAGAATAAAGAGTAAACAGAAATAGTTTTTTTCCTATTCTGCATAGCTTTGAACTATTCATTTTTTGTGTTAACACTAGTTCCGAAACATAATCCTGAGCTTATTTAATCGCAGAATTCAGCAATTAAATAACATTAAGATTAGGAAAAGGTTTATATTTGGAAGTAGTAATAAATAAAAAGTGGAATATAGCTGATAGCTAAGTCTACGCAGATAGATGTATTTAAAATTTTTATTCTGCTAAATAAAAAAACAATGCTTTAAAATTTGAAAATAATGTATGAAATATAAATATGCAGATTGGAGTAGTGGCAGAGGGAGGAGGGGTATGCTACTGGTGTTAGTACTGCAGAATACTAGAGCTTCGGTACTTTTTTTCTTAGAAATTAAGTCCTGTTTTTGAGTTATGCTTAAAAAACTTCCCACATTGCAATCTGTTTTGCAACGATTACCAAATGATATTAACAATCAGGAGTTCCAAACTTTAACTCCCTGACTGCTTTTTTTGTTTTTCAAAATCCTTTCGACCAATATGCAATCCACCAGTATCTCCTCTAATATTACATATTTCAAGTCATCAAGTATTTGAAATATGTTGTATATTTATCATGTGCATTTTCATCCTTTCACTGTGGAAATTTTTAAAACAAAATTTTTTAAAGAGTGTATTACATAAATTTTTCTACAAATGTCTCGCCTCTGGTAATTGCAGGATAAGCGGTCAGAGGGTTAAACCTTCACAATTCCTAAACTACTTGCCCGAGTGACTTCTCGTTTGGTATTATTCTAGGGTAAATTTTTTCAAAAAATTGAAATATGTCAAAATAAGGTGTTAGTCTTGAGACTTTCAGAGATTTGGTACAACTTCAGTATGAAGATGACCCACTGAGCTTAATTTTAAAACATAAATTGAAAGTAGATACAATGTCCGGACAAGTAGTTATTTCTTTCTTTTTTTTTTTTGTGACAACTTGAAGATTTAAATGGGGTGTTCTCTTTTTCTTAGAATGATAGTACATTTTTCTAGGGATTTACTAAAGGAATTTCAATACTAAAAAAATAGTTTTAACAAAGACTAAATTATGAATGGATCGTTTGTCCAGAAAAAAATGCAATAATGTTAATATTTATAAAACGAAATCTTTACTTGTTCGGAAAATTGTTTAACTAAATATTTTATAATTTATTTATTTTAATTTCTTGGTGAACGATCAATTTATAATTTAGCTATTGACCAATGTATGAAAAAACATATTGAAATTCCTTCAGTAGATCCCAAGAAAAGCATACATCAATGTCAGCTATGTTACATGTGAATTATTTATTTATTTATTTTTAGGGTTTCATAAGGTCGTTCATCTGACAAAACACTATCCGTCTCACTCCTCTGTCTGTCTGTCCATCACAGAGATAGATTAAGTTAGAGACTTGTAATTTTGCGAACTTATAGCTGAATACCTCTTGTCACATGACAAATCTTAAAATTTTGAAAGTGTCTTACATTATTTTAATTAAATTAATTAATTTAATGACATCCGAGAATTCCTGTGATTTTCTTAAATTTTAAAAAAGAATTTTGATTTTACTGTTTTTCGCTTTGGCTAGATGATAGTGGTATCACCTTTTCTTTCTAACCCAAAGATTCCGGATTCGATTCTCGGCAATGGAAGTTGAAAATTTTTATTTTTACCTTGTATTGTTCGATAGATTTAACTAAAAGGGCTTTCGTATTTTTTTTGCAAGTTTAAGGCTTTTTTTTTAGCAAAAATTAAATTATGTAATTAAATATGTTTTTCAGATATACAAACATATGCTGCTACAATTGTCTGAAACGTAGTTCTTGAATATTTTTAATTTCATTTAAAAAACAGCTTCCTCTTGTTAATATTAAATTTAATGGTGCTGCCATCTACGTTCTTATTCATAAAATGAATTGATAAATGATAAGAATAATTATAAATGATAAGAATATTAAACAAAACCCTTTGTATGATCTTTGATCACACTGACCCACTTGTTTTTTGCGAAACCGCGTAACTATTTTATTTTTTATTTCTATTCTTTGCCGAATGATCAACCGAAAGTTTAACTACTTTACTTACAAAACTATTAAAAAGATATTCTAATCCATTCAGTAGCTTCTGATAAAAGGTACATCAATAACAGCTGTTTTTAATGAGATTTTGCAAATATTGTCGCCTTCATAATATTTTCACACTGCGAAAATAGTTACTGGCAAATGATTTCTTGTTAGTATGTATGATAATGAGCACTTCATATTTGCAACTCATTAAAATGACTTTTGCCATTTCACTGCATCGTGGTTTGTCTTCAGAATGCTTTCTGAGCATATTCAGTTTCAGATTTATAGTCAGTGAAAATGGTTTCTGCAAACTTGGTACACAAATGTTTCTCTCTCCACTATACGCTCTCATATGTCTTCTAATTTCCAGCTCCCTGAAAATGACTGTTGGCACACGAGATGGAAAATTTCCATTCGTGAAAAATGCTTTTTTGCACATAAACAGCCTCTCTCCAGAACGTCTTCTTATACGCTCTTTTAAAAGCGAATTATGTAAAAAAAATTGCTCACATACATGGCATGTAAATGTTTTTCCACATGTATTTGTAAATACATGCTTTACTAAAATTCCACTTGTTGAAAATGATTTTTAACAGACTTGGCAGATAAACGGCTCTCCCTCCAGTATGTGTTCTTATGGGTATTTATAATTGTGAATTGTGTAAAAACTATTGTTGCACACTTCTCATATATACGTTTTTTTCCTAGCAGGCATAGATAAATGCTTTTGAAGAATTCCATATCTTAAAAAGAACATTTGACAGACAATTAGTTCCTCTCCAGAATGTATTTTTACACATGCTTTTCATTGCGAATTGTGTGAAAATGACTGCTGGCATACATAGCAAACATGTAATTTTTCAAAAGTATGAGTACCCAGATACTGCTTTAAATTTCTAGTTTAGTTAAAATAGCTTTTACACACATGGCAGACAAATGGCATCTTTCCAGAGTATGTTCTAATGTGCTCTTTAAATTTTCCGCTTAATGAAAATGATTGCTGGCATATGCAGCATACATAAAGCTCTTTACCCGTTTGTGGGATCCTAAGTGTGTTTTGAAATTGGAATTCCGTGAAAATTATTGATAGCATTCATGGCATACATACAATTTTTCCCCAGTAGGTATATGTGAATGTTGATTTAAAGCTTGCTTTGTTGAAAATGATTTTTGCCAGACATGATACATATTATTTTTCAGATATGTGTGTTTTGCAGTGTTTTTTCAAATCTGCATTCTGTGCAAATGAACGCTGACATATACGGCATTCATATGGTTTTTCACCTGTGTGTGTTCTTATGTGTGGTTTTAAATGAAAACTGTTTGAAAATGCCCGCTGGCATATATGACACACATATGGTTTTTCACCAGTATGTGTTCTGAAGTGTCTGTTCAATTCCGAATTCCGTGAAAATGATCGCTGGCATACATGGCATACATATGGTTTTTCACCTGTATGTGCTCTGAAGTGATTTATCAAATCCGAATTCTGTGTAAATGATCGCTGGCATACATGGCATACATATGGTTTTTCACCTGTGTGTGATCTGAAGTGTCTTTTCAATTCTGAATTCCGTGAAAATGATCGCTCACATATACGACACACGTATGTTTTTTCACCCGTGTGAGTTCTTAGGTGTTTTATCAAATCCCCCTTCCGTGCAAATGATCGCTGGCATACATTGCATTCATATGGTTTTTCACCTGTGTGTGTTCTTAAGTGATTTATCAAATCCGAATTCTGTAAAAATGATCGCTGGCATACATGGCATATATGTGGTTTTTCCCCTGTGTGTGTTCTGGAGTGCCTTTTCAATTCTGAAATCCGTGGAAATGATCGCTGGCATTCATGACATTCATATGGTTTTTCAACTGTATGTGTTCTGAAGTGTTTTACCAAATCTGAATTCCGTGAAAATGATTGTGGACATTCATGACATACAAATGATTTTTCATCAATAGGAGTAATTACATGATGTTTTAAATTACAAATTGTAGAAAGTGATTTTTGACACACATGTTTTTCTTCACTAGTACATGTTACTGGTTGAGAAATTGAACTTGATTTAGAATCTTCAGAATCATTGTTCTCATCAATGTTATCCATTATGTATAGAAAATCCAGTATAAAGTATTATTTTATAGATTAGTGGATACCATACTATTTTCTCAAAACTAGTGGAAATGAAGGCTATGGAAATATAATGCTTAACATTCTGCAATATTGACACTCTTTTTTCAATACTTTTTAAAGTTAGGTAAAGATAAGTTTTAAAACCAACTATTATAGTCAGAATGTGGCTTTCATAAATACTGATAGAATCGTCTAGTGATTTTCTATTGTTATTTTGAAAATGAGCTTATGGAGATGCTATTTATCTTTCAGGAAGTCTACAATGCTCCGGAGGAATCTTGATAAATACTAAAAAGAAAGCAAAAGAAATATAATAATTACTATTTTTAACATCACTAATTTGAAAATTTTAATTAATTTAAATAATATTTTCCTTTAATGAATGTGATTTGGAGTAACCTACTTCTTTAACAATACATAAAAGTATAAAACATTTTATTTACAATAATAAAAAGCTAAATTTTAAACATCACTAATTTGAAATTAATTTAAATAATATTTTCCTTCTTTAACAGCACATAAAACTATGAAATATTTTATTTACAATAATAACAATAATAAAAAGCTAAATTTTAGTAATTTTTAAGTTAGCCTTCAATAAACAAGAAGCTCACAAATTGATCAGCCATTTTTGATAGACTAAAACAATAATTCTATCTTTCATCATATGTATGAAATCTAAATTTGAAATCCTTATCTGAAATAAATTTGGAAGTTATTGATTTTTTTTTTTTGATTAATCTTGGTTATTTGCAGTAGACGTATGTGACTGAATCCAACTTGAAAACCTCATTTGAAATAAATTCGAATTTAACAAAATAGCATGTAATTGTTCCAATCTATAACAGTTTTATCCGATAAATCAAGTTGCTTTTCACAAAATTTAATCGACGTTAACTCCTCGCACCAGCAGTATATGAATCTCAAAGCTGAACAAAATGGAATTCTGCTTCCCTCAAACCAGTTGTCTTTTCTAAGTCCCATTTGCTGATCACAATGTCTTAAATTACCATTCCAAAACTTACGTTTACCAAAATAAAGTTTCATGTCATGTGAATTGGTACATTTTTGTTTTTTTGGTAAAATATTTTGCTCCTGAAAAAATAAAATTGCACCTTGTTCTGTTTTTGGCAAATCCCAAATACGCATTTTCGCAGCACTAAAAAATGGCGCCAAAAATCAGCAAACAACAAGGCAACAAGGAATCCAAAAGATAACTGTGTGCACATGCGAACAACAAGATTGCTCTTTATTGGCGCATTAGCACAACTTTTGCTGCGGTGGCGTTAATACGTAAGTACCCCGGTTATTATGAATAATGACCGGATTAATGATATTGACCATAACATATATAACATTTCATGATGCATATGGCCCAGTTATAGTTATATGTGATGCATATATATATATATATATATAACCATTAATGAAACATTACCGTAACACCAACTTAAACTATGAAATTATGATTTAGTATGTAATAATTAATTAATTAATTTATATATATATATAGTAGACTCTCTCAAATCCGCAATTTTCTAAAATCTGCACATTGTTTCAGATGTAAACAGTGAAACTTACAGTTAAGATATAGGAAGGAAATTCAAGCTTTTTGATTTTTATATCATTCTGTACTGATTTTATTATCTAATTCTGGTTAATATCATTTAACTCTTACTTTTTCATAAAGGAAGTATAAATTTATCTCTGAAATTTTTCAAGATAACACTGATATTAGTGGTGATTGATCTTTTTATCAAATACATTTATGTATTAATCAAGCTTTTTTGTTTATTAAATCTGGTCAAACATCAAATAAAATTTTGTAATTTTATGGTTTTGATGTAAATTACTAGTGTACCTTTATGTGGCGAGTTTCATTGAATAATTCAAGAAAAATTTATCTCATCATTATTACGCATATTTAATAATGTATTATTAATTATTTATGTAACCTTTACCTTATTTCCCATAGTTATTTTAATATTTTACTTTATTGTAAGCATTCATGATAATTTTGAGTGCATTATTACATTCAAATTACTGTTTAAAAAATGTAAACAAAACAGTGACCAGAAATCCACAAAATTCTAAAATCCGCATAACCTCTGGTCCCAAGCTGTGGGGATTTGAGAGAGTCTACTGTATGTATATATATATATATATATATATATATATATATATATATATGGCATGTGTATAAGTTGCATATATGGCATATAATACATTAAATAATATGTATATAATGATATATAAGGCACATATCTATGATCTTAAGCTAAGCACTTGGAGTATATATATGTAGGATTTTGCGATGTTTTAGACAAAATCGTAACTGCAATCTTGGCATAATCATAATTTGGAGGGCACTATAGCATAAAAGTACTGATTTTTTATGTCATTTCTTTTAAAATGCTCAGAAAATATTGCTGTGTCACAAGCATTTTCTCCAAAATATTGAAAATTTTTAAAGATTTAACAGTAATGTTTTCCCCCTACACACCCCATTATATAAATGAATCTTATAAATAATATACAATTTATGATCAAAAGCTCATTCAGTAATTTAAAAAAAATTATCGATTTAGAACAATTCAACATTCTAAGTCTGTCAATGCAGACAACATAACCATAACACAATTATAGGTACTAAACATCAAATAAATAGTTGTGATCTTAAGCTGAAGTTGTATGAATATAAATAAAATATTTTTGATCCCATATTTAAAAATAATTAATTTGTTATCTATTTTATTTAAAAAAAAAAAAAAAGTTTCCACATTTAAAATTGAAAAAAGTTTTTCACATTCTCTAAAAAATACTTTAAATTCCATGAATTAATGGGTGAATAAGTGTGCAATATATTGGTAAACAGTATGTTAAGTTTAGAGATGGGATGGGAATGTTCAGAAAGGAAATGGAAATTTTCAGAAAAAAAAAAAAAGGTTTCTTTCAAAAGGTTTGTCTCCGAAAATTTCAAATTTCATTTATAAAATAATGTGGTACTTTTTTGGGTACTTCTCTATTATCCCGTCGACCACTTTTCATAACAAAAAACTATCACCAAACAGTAATGCCAAATAAACGGGAGAACGTTGCCATTGGAATATCAAAATAAATAAATAAATAAAATATAAGAATTTAAGGACACAATTGTTATTTTAATTAATGAAATAACTAATAAATCAGTAAAACATAATGAAAAATACACGCAAATGATGAATTAAAAATCCATTTGATGACTTAACAAGCACGTATAATGCTTCTGACATCAAGTAAATGGGACTGCATTTTTTACGTTTAATCTTATAGTTTGGCGATAGTTTTTTGTTATGAAAAGTGGTCGACGGGATAATAGAGAAGTACCCTTTTTTGTTATACGAACTTGTGCCTAGTGTAAATGTTGGCATGAAAACTAACAAAGAAGCCATTCATAAATAATTGCAAAAGTGTAAGTGGATGATAACTTTGGTAAGAAGATAGAAAAGGTAATACAATTGGCATATGTGTAGTTTAGTTAAAGGTATCACTATTTTATCAAATATAAATACAGAAAACACTTGTAAAGAATAAAAATAATTAATAATTTATTCATGATGATAGAAATAGAAAGAATTTTCACAGATCTAGAGAGAAATGGCTACCCCAGACATTGGATTGAATGAGATTTTTCCGAGTTGATTTGCTTAGCTGCTCAGTTTCCTCCTCTGTACAAATGAGAAGTGAATAAATCCTATGTATCCATCCCTTAGATCTTATGTATACATCCCACAGATGTCTTTCAGTAAAAATCCCATCATTCCTCAGGTCCTTCAATATACAAACAGCATTTGTCCCACAGAGACTTTCGCAAAATTAAAAGTACAGCTATCTGACTGAACAACAGATAGAAGGATCTTGTTTACAGAATTGCATGCGGAAACTGTAACTCACAATATACACTGGCGAGACAAGTTGTACCCCAGGCCCTGACTATCGCACGGGCACCCAGGGCCCATGCCCTGGGCACGAAATTTCGAAGGGGCACAAAATTTTTCATAATTTCATCTAAATATCCATAAAAAAAAAATCATAATTGTGCCAACGTTTTTATTACTTTCAGGACTTTTGTTTGTACTCAGTATCAGTTTGATTTTATCATTTAATATCAATAACATCATTAATAAGTAGACTTTTTATCATTATTTTCTAGTAATTGATGTACTGTTTTTGCCAAGTCATTCAATTTTATCATATTGCACATTTATTTGAACAGTGACACAACTGAAAAAATGTGATATTTGAGATATTAATACGATAAAATGACAAAAATATATCTCAATCTATGGTTAAAAGCACATTTTAATAAATAATAGGAAAAATATTTTATTTTTAGTCTTGGAACTTTTTTTCAATTTTCCGAAAAAACGTAATTTTTTGAGTTGACACTTTTCGAATAACCGTGCAATATGTAAAAAAAAAAAAACTAGTATCAGTAAATCAACCAATATAAAGGGGCACGAAAAATTGAAAGTGCCCTAGGCACAAAAACTCGCTAGTCGGGCCCTGTTGTACCCTAGAAACACGAGTCAGAAAACATAAACATGCATTTAAATCTAACAAGAAGAGGACCAAGCTTGGTAATCACAGATTATTTTTATATATGTTGTAGGGTTCAACAAATCACTCTTTAGTTCTTGAGAAATAGGAGGTCCAATATTTAACACAACTTAAATACTTACTTTGTAACGAAATTACTGCATTGGTTGTAGCTCAGTTGTTATGGCGTCTGCTCATTGATCCGAGGTCCCGCGTTCGAAACCGGAACGAGCTACGTTTGTTTTCTTCATTTTTTGTTTTATAAATATACTTGTAATTATTATTTAATAATCCTAATTAAAAATTATAATATTGTGCATTAATTATAATGTTAACCTATTTATTTTTTATTTGTAACAAAATCGTTGTATAAAACATCATTAAACAGTTAATTTTTTTTAATAACTTTTAAAATGTATTTTATATATGCTTTATCGATGCAATGATATTGAACAATTGTGTCAATTTGTGATTTTAAAGAAACATCATTTATATATTGCCTTAACAAGGGAAGTTAATGTGATGATAATACTACTACTCTGTTTGTAAAGTAAGAAGCATAATTATATTAAAATTTAGCATAAAAATTAAATTACAACAAATTTTTTTGCATATTAAAGATTTTTAAATTTGTAATACGTAGGATTGTGCTTTGAATTAATTAATAATCAATAAAATAAGGTATGATTTTGTAATTTTTACTAGTCAATAATGGATCCATTTAAAAAAAAAACTCGTTAAATGATGAGAAATATTTAATATCTCAAAATCAGGCTTAAAAATCAAATTAAATTTTAATTTAAATATGTTAACATTATAATTAATGTACAATATTAAAATTTTTAATTGATATTATTAAATTATAATTACAAGTATATTTATAAAACAAATAATGAGAAAAACAAACATAGCTCGTCCCGGTTTTGAACCCGAGCCCTCGGATCAATGAGCAGACACCATAACAACTGAGCTACGACCAACGCAGTAATTTCGTTACAAAGTAAGTATTTAAGTTGTTTTAAAATATTAGACCCCCCATTTCTCAAGAACTAAGGAGCGTTGTATAAAATCCGTTGAACCTGAGACTAAGGGGCTTTTACCCTACAACATATAAAAGTTAATCAAAGTCTGTGATTATGAAGCTTGGGCCTCTCCTTGTAAAAACCCTAACTCGAAATTTGTTTCACATGCAATTGACACAGACCACTCACTTGACATTGAAGAAAACTACGATTATTGAGCAAAACTGTAATATTTATAGAAGCCCCATTTTCATGGAATCTTGGCATATGCATTCAGCTGTTAATCCAATTAATGAAGCTGTAAATATTCGAGCTGAGTACTTGATTCTTTTGTAAAAATTGTTAACTTTATAATTAACTGTAACAGATGTTTCGATGCATGTTTCACATGGGTAAGTTTATTTTGATATATTTAGTAATTGTCTGTAATTGTAATTAAGACGGATGATGTTTTCATCCGAAATGTATACAATTGTACATTTCTTTTAAATGCTAAAAGGTGTAAATTAAGAACATAATATACAGTAAAATAACTTTTATTAGGTTGTTGACATGTTTTGGCTCACTCTGAGTCATTTTCGAAAACAAAGGAGAATATTCTATAATTGCACGGTCTTTGAAATTATTATTTAAAATGCTATCATTTAATTTTCATGTACTTTTTAAAAACTACACACATTACCTTTTATTTTTACTTGGTTGTTTATTTTCATATTTGTAACCATAGATTAACTCAAGCCACAATTTCGGTAAGTTAAAAGATGCTGCATCATTACATATTGTATTTTTGCGTGTTAGTATCTCTACGGTTTATCTTATAATGGATGGATAGTATAGGCTGCAGGGAAAAATGATTTTACTTTCATTGAAACTTATTTGGATGATTTCTTTATATAATCTTGCCAGGGCTGTGGTTTTTCTATTATATTTAATATCAGCTATATATGCTCCCTTTTTCTGTAAATAAATTTCCTGTTTGTCATGCCAATATAGTAATTCTTAGAAGATCCATCTTCTTCAATAAAAGGTATTTCATATTCTCTTGAATAATTCTCAAAACTAATTGGGTCAATTTTACTGCAAATGATATTATTCAGTTTCTGAGGGGGTTTGGCTATTAAGCAGTTATTGAAATGTTTAAGGCTGTATTTTAATTTTTCAAAAAAAGCTTGGATAATATTGAGAAGTATAAAGTTTGTATTTTTGCGAATCAACTTTGTTTTCTGGTTTCTTATTATTGGTGATATCCACGGTTAATTTATTAATATGGTGTACCTTAAAACCATTATTACAACTAATTTTATGAATATTATCTAATTCATTATTCAATTTATTTTCAGTACATACTACAAAGGCCCTTAGGAAAAATCTATAAGCTGAAATTTTGTATGTAAATGGAGAACATGCATTATTTGGTATGGTAGATTGGTTAGCCATACTTTTTCGGAAAACAGCTGTGTCGATAGATTTATTTGTTCTGGTTAACATTACATCATGGAATGGAAGACCTTTTATTATATGTTCAATTTCAATAGTGAATTTAATGTTATTGTCAATTGAGTTTAGATGATTTATAAATATTTTAAGTTCATCAAGATTATACTGCTAAATTATAAAAATATCATCAACATATCTGAGCCAAGTGTGAGGCGTTAAGTCAAATGTGCCAAAAACTTTAGTTTCCAATGGGCGAAGAACATATTCAGCTAATAGACCTGAAATAGCTGATCCCATTGGGGCTCCATGATTCTGCTTAAAACATTTACCATTGAATGTGAAACAGCTATTATGAATGATTAGATTAAGTCCTCTTTTTATTGTTAATTTCATATCATTATTAAACTCTTCTATCTATTCAATATCATCACAAATCTTATTACATACTACATGCATGTCGATTGATGGATAGAATGAAACAATATCAAGACCAGGGCTCGGAAGTAGCGCGCTACAAGTAGCAAAACTACAGTAGCCGCTACTTTTTTTAGTACTTTGTAGTGTAGCACGCTACATTAAAAAAGTGTAGTGTAGCGAGTAGCGCGATACAAAATATCAGTAGTTTGTAGCGAGCATCGACGCTACTTCCGGAATGAGAAAAAAAGTGCCAATCTTCAAATCACGTGATCATAACTCGTTTCTTTTGTGCGAAATATATTCTCTGCAACAATTTGCGAATGTCAGCGACAAATCTTAGTTGGAGTGTCATATATTTTTTCATAGACGACAGGTGCGGTCACAAATTAACTGTCATTTTCACAGTTTGGGTTTCAGAAACTTCATGTATTGTCATTTAAATCCATAATTCATCCCATAATTTACTCTTCTCCCCCACCCCCAACATACAAATAAATCTAAAATCTTTAAGTTATTTTTATTTTTATATTAAAAAAAATCTTCTGCCCTAAATAGTGCTCTGTAGTGACGATAAATAATCAGTAATATAAATTATTCCCATTCCCCTAAAATCTCCCCTACCTCTACATATACAAAATTTAAAACACTTTTTTTTTTTTTAGTTCCGTATTCTTTGCTGTCTAGTAACATTAAATAAATAATCAGTCATCTAAAATATTCCCCTTCGAATAAAATTTCTGCTCGCTTCCTGCCAGATTAAAATCGTTAGAACTCTAATTAAAAATATATTATATATTCGAAAAATCCCTGACGGCTCGGCCTACAGGCACAGGTAGATTTCGAAGACGCAGACCGTGGGGCGCCTGTTTGTTGGGAAATGTGGAAGAAATGACTTTTTTGCCATGATGACACAGTTGCGACTGCCCACTTCAAAATCTAGCTTGTTTGCAGGCGGAGCCGGCAGGGATTTTTTTGTTTTTATTTATTTATTTATTTATTTTGCTATAACAATTGGTCCTATAAAAAACTTGTCAATGTAAAAGTTTTTGATAATATTAAGAGGATTTATAATAAATTTAAGCAGATTTGATATCTTGTGAATTGACGAAGTTATGAATTTTTTTCTTCTAAAACCCCTCTTCCCCTCCCCCCCTTTGGGGCCAATTTTAATGATATCAAAAATCTGTCGTACATAAATTTTCGGCCCTTTTCCTAGAAGTAATAATAACTTTAAACGGATTCGATACGTATCATAATTAAGAAGTTAGGTTTTTTTTTCTGTTTTCACAAAAAGTCCCATTCCCCCCCCCCCCCCCCCCTTGGTTCGATTTTGCACATTAACGAACTTGACCGAGATTTTAGGCCCCTTGATTGTATGTATCAGTTTGGAAGAGATATGTGAAGAATTATTGAAGTTATCGTGTCCATAAAAAAGTGACATAGATAGATAGATAGATAGATATGTATAAAGTTTTGAACTGGGAGGGGGGGGGGGTCTTGATTGGCGTAGATCTGCAAAAAATTTTCAAAAATTCCAGCTTAGGGGAGAATGTAATAGGTAGTATTTCTTACGAAATCGAAATCTACCTAAAAAGCACAGAAAAAGAACAAGCGCACCATTGTATTATTAGAGAAAAGTGCACTAAGGAAGGAATGATTTCTACTTTCAGACAAACTATAGCAGCTGAAACGTAAAGTGTCAGCATTCCCGTGATCTATTATTTGCTGGATTTGCTGATAAAACCACAAAGTACTCACTCATAAAAAAAATTAATTTTCTTCCTGGCAACCGTTTGTCTTCTTACTCATTATTAGATCTTGTGTTTTAATGATGTAATTCTTGTTTTGAAATAGATGTAATAGAACGACAGACAAAAATAGTATTGAACTGCCCTGGTCGGGATAGAATGAATATTTTGAAGTTATGGAACAACAAGAAACTGGTAATTATTCTGTAACATGTAAACTTTGTCCAATTAATAAGAAGTTATCAGTATCAAAATCATTTGCTTACAACCTGAAGTTGCGCATGGAGGTGAGTTAGCATTTTCTTTATTAATAATAATTACTGGATCGCATCTCGCACTGAATATCTAAATCATTATTCATTAAAATTCATGAATCATTAAAAAGAGTATTTTCGAATTAAGATCCCTCGTTCAGAAAATATTCTTATCAAACTGTTTATTATCGCAAAAAATTATTTTATTAATACGTCTTTTGATAGTTGTGAAATATTTATCCAATGTATGCATACAAATTTACTGCATATTTTCTTTTGAAGATTCCAATAGATAAAACAAAGGTGGTTGGAAACAAAAATATATTATTTTTAAAAATGCCTAAGAATGCTTAATTTTATTTTTATGGCTATTTATTTTTACTTTAGCTGCACAGGTTTTTTATTGCTAAAATAATTGATTTGTAATGTTTTATATTTGATTTGATATTGGTTAGCTTGATGTTTTAATGAAATATCTTTATCTTTATCTCCAGTATGAATCTAAAGCTCAGTATGTTGAAATTCGGGTTTTCAAAGGGAAACAAACAAAAAGAGATAGAAAGGAAAAGAAAAGCTAGGATTTAACTTATGCAAATCTATATGATCTTGTTCAATTTTTAAAGTGCTTTCAGGAACTATATTTAAATTGGAAAGAAATAGGACTATTTAGCTCTATTTTTAAAAAATAATGTATATTCAAATTTACCAAGGGCTATCCGCTCTTAAGGTTGTTCTCAAATCCAAACTGGCTACTTTATAACATATTCTTTAATTCATTTTTATTTAGGATAGGAAACGCATGAAAATGCAGGTGTTCTAATTCAGAAACTTTGTAACCGCGACAGACGTTTTCCATTATTCTTTATTTTATTTTTATTTTTTTTGTAAAGACAGAAAATTTTTCCGAAAACACTGTCAAAGTCGGCATTTTCAACCAAATTTCCGACGCCGCAGCAGGGGAAAGGGAAAAAACGTGACACGAATTGCTTATAACCCTATAAGTAATTTATTTATCAAAAAAATGGAAAACTCATTTCGATTCCAAATCGCTTCTATGGTCAGGACTGTCAATTTTATGCCTTTCTGTTTAAAAATGAGTCAGATAATGTGTCAGAAAGTTTTGCGTTGTTGAGCAAGGAATTTGAGAACCAGCTTAAGCGCTACTGTGCTATGTCACTCTCATAAATTTGATTATTACAATTTTTATTTTCAAATTTTCTCTTTTTAACACTTTCCAACATAATTAAAAAGTGTCTATGAATTCGCTATGTCTGACTGTCTGTGCTCTAACTCTAGTAAATATACTCATATTGCCATGAAAGTTTTATATGTTATTGAAGTTTACCATAGAATGTTCAGTTAAATGAAGTGTGTAGCATTTATATCTCGCTTATAGAGACATTCAAAAGAATTCTGTTACATTATGGTCTATGGGGAAAAATCGTGTGCAGTGCATTTAATTAGCGATGATAGCTAAAGTAGCGAAAAGTAGCGAAGTAGCGACTACTTTTGAAAAGTAGTTTGTAGTCGCTACTTTTTATAAAAAGTAGTTGTAGTTAACTACATTTTTCATAAAGTAGTTGTAGTTGTAGTTCGCTACAAACAAAAAGTAGTTTTTCCGACCCCTGATCAAGACTAGCCATTATATAATTATCTGGTAATTGTATATACAGTTGAACCTCGAAAATCCAGACATCCAAATTCCAGAAATCTCTAAAATCCGGGCATTTTCCCGATTTCAGTTTTATTAAATTTTGAAATAAGACTTGGTTGTAATTTCCATATTTCTCGTGGAATACAGTTAAACACTTTTAACTGAAAACTAAATAAATAAATAAATATGGACATATTCAGGCATATTTTTATACTGCCTGACTGTTAATTAAAAGACTTTAATAATTTTTAAAAACGGGCAAGTTAAAAAAAGGCATAAAAAAACAGGAACAGGATTCTCAATAAAGTGAGAGAATTTTGCACTTTTTAACCCTTGAGAACGTTGAAGTGTTTTAAAAAAAATCCTCATAAAAAATATTTTGTCAGGTTCCTTATTTTTATTTGAGCATTTTTTAATGAATAAATAATTTTAGATACATAAAATGAAGATAAAGCAATACATAATTACCGTAATATCCCATTTTTTTGGCCCTCCCCTGCAATTTTGTAAAGAAATTAAAAATTTTCAAATAATCCTAAAAATAAATAAATAAATAAATAAATAAAGCACGCTAAGTACAATATTCTGGGAATGGCCTTAAACAGTAAAGGAATCCTATCACTTTTCTCTCTTTTCCCCACCCTCTCTCATTCATTTTCTCTCCCAGCTGAATCATGAGGAAACAAATACTTCTCCCTTTGTTCATTCTCCTGATTTGATCTCTCTGATTGGCTGAATTGTGGGTATGCTTTTAGACGACATAGGCTTCCTGTTATCATGAAAATCAGATTTTCTATCTTCAAAAATGTGTTCTAAGAAAGAAGAGGAAGAAGGAGAAAATAAAAAAGCAGGACAATGTTTAAAAAATATTTTGATTGATTTTGGCATTTAAGAAAGAAAAGTATGAAATTTAAGAATATGTAGTTAATTCTTCTGTATTTTTAAGGATTTTGCTGATGCGAAGTTATAAAAATAATCCGAAAAAGAACATATGTCTGACGGTTGCATTCATTCAACGCTTGTATTCCACAGAGTGTCATAACTGGGCCACCTCTGATTATTTTACGGTTTTTTACCACATTTGGGAATGGGGGGGGGGGGGGGGAGGTTAACAAGATTTTACGGTATCTTGATATGTATGAGAAAAAGTTAAAAATATTGAATAAAGCATGTTAACTCTTCAATAAGATGTGAAAAATAAAATAAAAAATCTACCAATTTTTTTAATTGAAAGTTTCGGTTTCAGATTGTTCTGGAAATCATGATACCAGATAATAGATCCTATACTGTATTATCTATTGTGTATTATATTTTAATTTATTGTGTTTTAATATGTATATTTAATTTCAGCATAGGTGTTATATTTTACTGTATTATTCTTATTTTATTATTTAATTTGCAAATTTGATCATAGTTTATTTGCAATGGGGGAAAAACTGCATTTTGTATGTTATTATACTATCATAAAAAAATATTTTTAACAGATCTCCAAAATCAGTAAAATTCAAAAATCTGGAATCGGTGCAGTGCGGTCGATTCCGGATTTTCGAGGTTCAACTGTATATGATTTTTTGAATGAAATCTTCCATTGATTTAATAGTTAATGTAGAATCTGATAAAATATCTCTTAAGAAGGGAACATAAGCTTTTTCTAAAAAATAAGTCGGGTCCTGAGCACTTTGAAACTATAGGACGTAATGGCATGTTGCTTTTGTGATCTTTTAGCCTTCCAATAATCCTAGGAATAACAGCTAGTTTATGTACCTTTAAAATTTTCTTCATAAATAAGGGCCAAGTTCTATTTTTAATGATGTCATTGACCTTATAGTTGATTAAATTAATTGGATCTTTTTTAACTTCTTCACAATTCATATCTTTAATGCAATTTTGCATCTTTTTTATATAATCATCTCTATTAAGGATAGCTAATTTGTTGGATTTGTCAGTCTGTACTATAATTATATTTAGGTCTTGTTTTAAACTTTTTATAATCTTAAGAAGGAAGGCTTCCCAACAACATCTTGCAATAAGAGGTTAAATCAGGGTATGAAATTTAAGTTGAAAAGGTACTAGCCAGACTAAACTTTTTGCTCGCCACTATTTTACATTCATTCAGACAGTAACATTGGCCACCACACCTGCCCAGAAAATGAACTATTTATGACAAACTGAATTGAATTTGACCATTGTTAGAAGGAGCTGGGTCATTCCCCCAAAAAATGTAAATCTGATCTTTTGAAACTTTTTTTTCATAAATTATATTTCCACCATAACTTTTTGCTTTAGAGACAGCCAAGATTCTGAACTTTATCATGCTATAAATTTTAACATTGTTAAAAAAATTATATTATGTTTTTTATAATGTTTTGTAATGAGAAATGAAAGATTTTGTCCACTCTGTTACATGAATAAAGTTTGTTTTCCTGTGTAAATTATTCAGTTCATTTTAAGATTTTTTTACTTATATCTTTGCTAGTTCTGTATACTTTTTATACATATAAAAAAATTTACAAAAATTCTTAAATTGTATGTTTTTTAATGATATTGCTGTCCACTCTGTTACAAATTATGTAATAACACTTGATAAAAGTTTTATTTAAGTGTTGTGTCAATGTAGAAAATATTATTTTTATGTGTTAAACAAGTAGAACAGTTTCTAAAGTAATAGGACACTTTCATTTCATATTATTTAAGCTATTTTTCATAGAATGCAAAAAATCTCTAATGTAACAGAGTGGACATCGCAGTAACAGAGTGGACAATTGCAATTTCTTGGGAAAACATCAACAGGTTTTTATAGTATAAATCAATAAAAATAACCTTACCTGACCTAATATGTCATTTGTCATTATATAAGATGAATTACATCAAATTTAAACTTTCTGGAAAACATCAATATTTGAACTTTGAACTTTGAAGGGGGGGGGGGGGGGGGGCTTTGAGACCTATAGCGGCAAAGGCTGTCGTCTCGAATGATCCAAAAAAACCACAACTGAAGCAAACCAAACCACACTAAAACGCTAAAATCGATCTATGCTCAGAAGGAACCTCAAAGCTGAAACACGAAATTCTTTGGATGAACAAAATTTGCTAACGAAACAAACAAACGTACTTAAACCACCACTGTTCAACACCCTATAATCCCAGCAACTACTGCGATGAGACTGGTACTTCAAGCAGGTAAACAAAATGTGCTCCAAAGAGTCAATGCAACCACACCTACTGCAACTGCCATCCGGAAGCAAGTGGAAATGCGCTAAAACCTCAAGGGTGATCAACATCCTACAGAGAAGCCGGGAAATCAACACATCCTCCCGTCTGTTCCAAGCCCAGGACGAGGTAAGTCTAACCGAGAGAATATTTCCAAGCGAGACACTGTATTTGGAGGCATTGTAATCTAGATCGAACTGACTTGCCGCTTCCCGTTTGTGAGCGCTGGTAACATCCTCTGGAGAAATCCAGTCAACCAGAACATCAGAATAAGTGACGCCCTTGGCCAAACTATCTGCTTTTTCATTTAAAGGGACACCCCGGTGACCCGGAACCCAAAGGAAGAGAATCTTCAAGAGAAATTTAACGGAGCGAATGATTTTGTTATGAAGCCAAAGGATGACCATAGGAGATTTTATAGTTATAGTCTGAAGAGCAGACAGCACCGACAAGCTGTCAGTCAGCATGACGACTTGCGACGACGAGTGAGCCAGTTCGTCCAGAGCTGTCCCAATTGCGAGGGCCTCTGCTGTGAAGATGGAATTTACATGGTGGACTTTGTAAGCAAACTGATTCGTTGAATTACAGCCAGCTATAGAAGTGAGGAAAGTGGTCTTCGAAGCATCGGTTGCAATGACGTGCCACCCATTGTACTCCTGGATGAACTCAGCAAAATATGGAGCGATCATAGCCGCGTCAAGATCTTTATCTTGGAACGGAAGCCCAGCAGTGAAAAACCTGACAGCTTCAGAATCCTGGGGTAATGGGACTTGGAACCGAAGGAGATGATCTGGAGTAATCCTGAGCTTTGTCAGCATCTCAGAAACATAGGGTATATCTTCAACAAACAGGTCTAGACCATCTGCCCGAATGTCCCAGAGGGGACCAACTACCCAAAGAAAGATGTTTCACCCAGAAGTTGAACGCTAAGGCTTTGATCCTGTCTGCAAGTGGGGCAGCACCGGCATGTCTTCTAAGCACAATGTTTGGAGTCCACTTCGGTAGACCTAGTGCGATTCTAAGGGCACTGGTTTGGAAAACTTCTAATTTACGAAAAAGAGAGACCCCAGCCGAGCTGAGAGTTGTCGCTCCATATTCAATCACGCTGCGAATAGAAGAGGAAGCCAAAGTTAAAAGGTGATGGGAGCGAGCGCCATACCGTTTCTGTGCCAGAGACTTGAGAATGTTAATTCTGGTGAAGACTTTTCCCCGGAGGTACTCGATGTGCTTCCGGAGACCACCACGCCGTGCAATATAAAAACCTAGGAACTTAATCTCCGTACACCACTCGATTAAACCTCCGTTGACGCTAAAGTCGAAGTAGCATTCAGCAGAGCGTCTGGACAAGTTGATAGCGTGACATTTATCCGGCCGGATGGAAAGCTTCCAATGTGTGCACCACTGAGCGACTAGCCTGAGCGCTTCTTGTAATTTGAAACGGCAACTCTCCAGAGAGCTGTTGTCACAGTAGAGAAAAATGTCGTCTGCATAAATTAAGTATTTCACCCCAAGACCCTCTAGAACCTCAAAGAAATCGGCCAGAAAAATAGTAAACAGGATGGGGCTCAGCACCGCTCCCTGCGGGACACCTCTATTGATATATCTGAGTGACGATGTGACATTCCTCCAGGCCACCTTGATGGACCTCCCAGAGAGGAAGCGATGGAGCCAGCGTAAGATGCGACCAGTAATGCCAACTTGGGCGCATTTGAAGATAAGTCCGTCCACATAAACAGAGTCATAAGCAGCTTGTAGATCTAGAGATATGCCCAAAATATATTTTTTCTCTTTCCTTGCAATTAAGAGGTCCTGATGAAGCCGGGTAAGTGCGGCCTGGCTATCTCTGAAGGGTTGAAAGCCAAAATGTCTACGGTCCAGTATAGTATTCTCAAGGAGGTGATAATTGATACGTGTAGATATCATCCTTTCACAAATTTTGCAGACCACAGAAGTAAGGGCGATGGGGCGGTAGGAAGCAGCGAGTTTCTTAGTTCTACCATGTTTGAGGATTGGCAGGATAATCGGCAGGATAATCGCCGTGGTCCAGGATGATGGGACGTCCCCAGTGAGCCATATGTCGTTATACAATTGAAGCAAGACTCTAAGCGAATGGTCATTGAGACCTTTAAATAATGCAGCACTAATCTTGTCCTCACCTGGGGTCGAAATTTTTGTCCTGCGGATGGCGTCTTTGAGCTCGGCGATAAAAAACGGATTGTTTAACTGGGGACTGGCTTCTATGCCATATGTGATAGGAATGTGTTCATGATCCCCCTCCGCAGTGAAAACTTTTGCAAAAATTTCCGCTTGGAAAGCCGCATCTGCGCTGGAAGTGTCCTCTACTTGAAGAACAAGGTGTGTATCTATGGGAGAGCTGGAGCGATTTTGGATTTTGCGGAAAACCTTGGGCAGAAGCCTGGGATCCTTCGCGTCAGTGCAAATCAAGTCCCAAAATCGCTGCTTTGATTCTTTAATAACTTTTCTAAGTTTGGCAGACACCCTCTTGAATTTAATCCAGTACTCGCTGGAAATCAAACCCCAGGCTTTCTTTAGAAAAAACTTCTTTTGCTTGTGGAGATTGCTGCATCGCGCATTCCACCAGGCAGGGAGGCATTTGTCAAGCCTATTACGGGAGAAGCTGTGATTTTGCATCGCACTGTGAACCAACTGGTAAAAGGAGTCATAATCTATGGAGGAAACCCGTTTCAGCCTGTCATTGACCTCCCGACATATGTTCGGCCACTTGTAAAGAATAGGGCTAGGATGGGTTGGAGAGAAAAGCTCGACCGAAATAATAATGGGGAGATGACCACTATCAAACAGATCCTCCTCCACATGAATTGAGGACTGAGTGAAGATTTCTGGAGAACAAAGGGACAAGTCTAGCAAAGGACAGGAACCACTAGGAGAAACATGAGTGGGAGTGTCCAGGTTCATGATACAGTAAGGGCTGTCCGAAAGCCAATCAACAAACATTTCGCCTGCCCGCGAGGACACCGGGGCACCCCACAGCTGATGATGGAGATTAAAGTCTCCGAGTATGAGAGTATTACCTGGCAGGCCATTCGTCACCTGCTTAAGATCGTCAACCACCAGACCCGAAGGCGAGTAAAGATTTAATATGTTCAGATGATGTGAACCAAGAAAAATGCGAACCCCCAATATCTCATTCGAGAGGTTGAGAGCATCAAAGTTTAGTTGAAGGGCAATTCATTTTTAATTGCAATGAGAAGTCCGCCACCAGGGCGACCCAATCTGTCCAGCCGATAGATCACCTTTCCTGGGATAGTCAGGGATTTTTCAGCAGTTAGAAACGTTTCTTGTATGACCAGGATGTCAGCAGAGACGAAAGGGGGGCTATGCAGCCAGTGACGTTTATTTATGATACTACGGCAATTCCACTGCAGGACTGAGATACCAATTAAGACCAAAAAACAAGGGGGGGGGGGGGGGGTGAACAGCAATACAAAAACACAAACAGCCCCGGCAGAACAGAGAGCAACTAGAAAACGTAAAAGGAAAAGAAGGTTTTTTTTTTTTTTTTTTTTATGGAGGAGCACCACTTGAATGAGGACGTTTCTGCCTTTCTGGCGAGGAGTCACAAAGCTTTGCGCACCAATTAGACAGAGTAATGGTGAGGCTGTCAATGGCAACCTTCATTTCGGCAATGAGGGCCTGAGTCCTCTCATATTTCTCATTTGCATGGTCAACGATAACTTTCAGCATGACGTTGGTCCGGGTTTCTAAAACTTTTTCATAGTGTCCAATTCGGTATTCTTGGAGCCTGTTATTTTAGCATACGATGTAGATTCAGATTTACGAGAAAACTGCCTTCTGGCTTCAGTAAAAGTGAGGAAGTGTGAGCATTTATATCGTAAGAATTCGCTTTCTTTGATGCGGGCTGGGCATTGGTTAAAGTCCGACCGATGTTCTTCCCCACAATTTCTGCATTTGAGAGGATCGGTACATGCGCCAGAGTGAGCCATTCTACAGGTGGCACAGATTTGTTCTGATTTACACTTGGATACAACATGATTAAACTGAAAACATTTTGAGCATTGTCGGGGACGGTCTACAAATTGCTTTATTGACTGGATGGAGAACCAGATTTTTACTTCCCGCGGAAGGGAGATGCCTAAAGTTGTTATTAGTACAGGAGAAAATTCATTTCTGCTATCTTTCCTCAGAAATCTGTGTAGCTCAAGCAAGTGGAAATTATTGTTGCTTAGTAGTTCCTGACCAACTTTCTCAAGAGGGATGTTAACCGGGACGTTAAACAAAAGAAATTTATTTGTTATGTTCTCCCATATGATTCTGGGTTTAACTTTTAGACCAAGAAAATTATCAATTTGACATATTTCGGTCGCACACAAAGCATCAGACGTACTGATTATGATGCTACCTGACCGTGTAAAACGTATGTTGTTTATCTGCTGGAAATGGGCGACTTTTTCCTTTATTTCTGCCTGAACAGAACGAGGGTCTCTTTTTGGTAAAGCCGAGGACTCTAGACTTGTTAGAAAAATGTTAAATGCCTTACCTCCATTTTCAGCCGCCATTTGCAGAAGCGAATCCATTGGTAACGAAGAGCGAGTCACGTTAGGATTGTCAGTAGATGACAAGAAGTAGCTATCCTCATTTTCCACCATTTCTACGTTCACAGGCACAGTTTCCGAAATGGGGTCGGAAACGATTTTAATTGTGGAGCTGGCCATAGTAAATGTGCAGGCGTTCCACTCAACTCCTTGAGAGTGGAGCCAGAATAAACAAACACATGAGGCAGCAAAATGAAACTTGCTACGGCAAAGAAAATAACAGAGATTTAATACGCTTACCCCAGGGAAAGAGAAGCTTCAAGAAATTACAAAAGCCCAGTAACACCAGGCTATACGGAGAAAATAACAACCTAAAAAAGCACTTGACACAAAACAATAGGAACTCTTAGGAAACAATAGGAAGACGACAGCCCGCCGCGCTACTCGGTCAACGCCCCTCGCTAAACTGAGGAGCACGTACTGCTGCCATTCACGACAAACTTCCCCAAATATATTCAACATCAATATTACTTGGAAATTCATAGCACAAACCAAACGATCATCTTGCAACTTGCATTTGGGATCAGGAAGAATATTTATTGTTTGCTTTCATGCTTTCTTTTAACTTACAATTATGTTTGTGTGTGGCAGTCAAATCTTGTTACTCATTTTTCACCCACTTCCTGTTGAAACAGAGCTCTGAAATTTGGAATATATGTGTATTCCTGAGGGGAATACATGAACTGGACATTGATTTTTAAAAATTAGATCTATAAAGGGGGGAGGGGAATGGTTGATTTCTTATGGATAAATCAACATCAGCTTCAACAATGAGTAATTGTTGAGAGGTACTAATGACAGAGTTACCACAATAGTGCCAAATTTGATGACAAAAATAAATTGCCATATTAAGAAGCCAGCTTCGCGGTAGCTAACTAATTTGATGACATTTTTTACGTTTTAGTGCATTAAAAGAAAAAAAAAATTTTTTTTTACATTTTTGTGAATGTTAATAAAAGCATGTCTTTTTTTTTTTTTACATTTATTTATTTAAAACTAATGTATGAAATATCATTTTCATCAGCTCGAAATAACTTTCTACTGTCTTTAACTGTCTTCAAACACATACTTCTCCATCATCATCCATTTCTTCTTGAGCAACTACAACATACTTGTATTTAAAATCACTTTTAGCTCCATCTGTTTTAAATGCAGCCAACATATACTTCCCAGCTTTTGGCAAAACTTTCGGAATGGATTCATCGACTTTTACTTCACATTCTTCATCTGTGGATGTTTCATTTGAGCCTGAATCAGAAGAATAAACATCTGAGTTTTTTGGGAACTTTTTTATGAGAAGCAAGGCCAGGTTTTATTTGGCAGTTGTATTGCTTAGTTTTATAGCAAGGACAAAGTTCACTACTTTTCTGGCAAAAACATGATACACTTCTGTACCTAAATAGTCCACTACCTGTTGTCGCCATCATCTGTTCACAAGATGGCCCATCTTGTGAACAGACAGTGTTCCTTTAAGAATGGGGATTTTATTTGGAACAGCCCTACTCATCTTATCTATCTCTGAAATAAGATACAATTTCACATTGGTGATGTCTTTTAGTTGTCTAAAAAAATCATTAGCATCTGCTATATCACCCCCACAGGATATAGTTCTATCTGCCATCCTCTTTAGCATTCCTCATATTCCATCAGAGGCTCCTTTCCCCATGTCTGAGTGTTAGATTAAATACACACAATACTCTTAAAAGTAAAAATATAAATTATAACAGTAAAATGCTTTTTTAGTAAAAGAAATAGCATGTCTGTTAAAAATTGTCCACTCTGTTACACTGTATATGTAACAGAGTGGACGATGTAACAGAGTGGACAACTAACCCAAAGATTAGAATTGAAGCTTAAAATTTGATGCATAATAAAAAACCTAAGGAGTATTTAACAGCTGTTAATAATGATCTTCTTCTTAATGATTTATTTCATTAAAAAATAGTTATTATATTTAAAAAAATGATGTAACAGAGTGGACAATTACTAATTACATTTAGATAACCCATAGACATAAAAGCCATCTTACCTTTTGTTCTTAAACATCCAATCCAATATGGCATACAACATGAACACATGCCCTTTAGAGAGTTCAGTATTGTTGCCAACTTTAATATAATTTAATTTTTTATATTTAAAATTCCATGTAACAGAGTGGACTTAAAACAATTGAATAAAATTTGGGACACACACATAAAAATCTATATCTCTAAAAATAAAATAAATTTAAAAATGTGTTTTGTCAGTAATTTTTTTAATTAGGGGTTTCATTATGTAGTATATAACTTATTATTATAACTCACAACCAGTTCATCACAAACATGCTCAAATGTTCTAAATTTGTGCCTGGGACAGCTTTTTTTCTCTGCGAAGTTTATAAACATTATTTTTTGTAAATTATTGTAATTCATTTTTACACTTGGAAAATATTTTCAATTAAGAAATATAAGATGAAGATTAAGAAACGAACATAACTGTTTTTCAAAAGCATATTATTATTTAAATAAAAAATATTAACTTCTTGGACATAGTTTTTACATTTTTTTTTTGGGAATGACCCAGCTGTCTGTTAAATCCTGAATATTTTACATTCATGGAAAATATGAACAATTTTTAAAATGTTAAAAATTCGGGAGAAAGCGAATAATTTTTACTGTGTTTCAAGCAGCTGAGCTTAGGGGGCGAAACCTGATTCACTTCGCGCAGGAGTGAAGAGCGATCAGATTTAGTCTTGGAAGTGAAAAAAGCAGCCTTGGCGCTTGCGTGGTGGGATGAATGCAGGTGGAGGAAGTTTGTTCTTCCGTAGGAGAGAAATGGAAGTGGGTGACGCTGCATTTTTCTTCTTTTAGAAGATAAATGCTGTTGCTTGATTTTAAAACACTTCCGCATGTCGCTAGATTGAGGCACAATATTCTGAGCATATACAGTGTGATTTAAAGCACAATATTTCAAAAGATGAAACTTACTTGCCAACCTTAAATATTTGCTCGCCAATGGCGAGCTGGCATTTCGTGCGCTGGGTTAAATAATAAGCAAAAATGGTTAATTTTAAAATAAAAATATCCATTATCAGGTTTAGGTATTTATATGTCAGCTTCGGGAGCCAACTTTGATAGGAGTATCAGCTTTAGGAGAATTTTGCACTTTTTTAATTGGAAACTCGGTCTTAAAACATGAAGACCTAATAGCAAGTAAATAGACAAGTGTTGCCAGCAAGTACCGTATATACTCATGTATAAGTCGACCCCCCCCCTTCTTAATTCTTACACAAAATTTTGAAAAAAATTGAATTTTCATGTATAAGTCAAACCACATGTCTGGTAGCATGTTGAAAAATGATTTGTAATCGAGGTAAACTTTTTTAAAAAAATTTTACATTTCTAATCAGATTTTTTTTTTAATTCAACATTTTAAAACTGTATGATTATGTAAAACTGAAAAAAAAGTTTTATAAAATGCTGCATTAGCAATGATATGGATGGATCAGAAGATTTTTTTTTTAGATTCTGATGAGTCATTAATAAGCATGGAATCCGAATCTAAGGATGTGTACAATGAAATATCAGATTCCCAATCAGCTGAGCGCTGTATGAATTATTCATATTCTGAACAATAATTTACATTTTGATAAGTTTCATTGAAAAATTTTAATCTTTAAATGAAAACAATAAAGTTTTTCGATTCATGATTCCTAGATAAGTATTATTTTCTAGCTTTAGAGATCCTGAATATCAGAAATTGGGTAAAAATTTAATTTACTAACTCATATATAAGTCAACCTCTCATATTCAACTCCCAAATTTTGTCTAAAATTTTTTGACATAAACACGAGTATACGGTATATTAATTCCTTTGATAGGTTAGTACTTGATTTTAACAGCAAGTATCAATGGGAAAAATATATGACTTCATGTGATTTGTTGCTAATACACTGGAACTCAGTATAGCCGCTGAAATTCACAAATTGTTGAGCTGAATAAATTTTGCATAAAAGATGCAAGTTTCAGTATGTAATTTGCAGAATGGTACATACCCCCATCCCCCCTGAAGTAGCATCGGTTCTCGCTACAAACTACAGATTTTTTGTATCGTGCTACTTGCTACACTGCATTGTTCAAAGTATAGCATGCTACACTACAAACTACTGTAAAAAGTTGCAATTACTGTAGTTTCGCTACTAGTAGCATGCTACTTTTGACAACTAGATATAGCATATATATATATCAGGGTTGGCAAGTTTTTGACGTATGACGGTTTTAACCGTCATGTCAAAAACCTCTTTGTCAAAAATGTCAAAAACTGTCAAAAACCCATTTTTTAGTAGTTTATTTTTACATTTTGTTTTCATTCTATCTTTAATATTAAGTTGTTTTACATGAAATATTCAGTATAAAAAAGACTCTAAAGTATATTTAATACATGTACATCTGTGTTAGAAAATCTCTACAATAATTTTAAGCTATTTGGCATAGTCTAAAAAAATTAGATTTTTTTGAAGAAGTCCTGTAACCCATAAGTATTAGATTAAAAAATGTGTATAATTTCGGTATAGTTTATTTTACACTGTTTAAAACAAAACTTTAAGATTCTGCTTATTGAAGCGCAAATGAAAATCACCATAATTGCATTTAGGAAATACATAAGATAGGCATTTTAAAATATTATATCTAAGAATATTCAAATTTATTTATTGCCAGTCCTTGTTTAACATCTATTATCATACCATATAACAGCATTTTTGCATCTCTAAAATAATTTTAATGTACTTTATTAAAAAAGTATATTGAATGTTATTTTATAATTATAATAACCTTTATTATCAATTAATATTAATGTCAATTGCAATTAGTAGAATCTATATTAGAAGAGATTATGGCAAATTTTGTTTTTTCCTTTTACTCTTGTATTTTTAAATTTTTCCTTTTTGAAAATGCTATGCTCTTTTAAATAAATTTAACAAATGTGATTATAAATAATAATAATAATAACAACAAGGTAAAATCAATCTAGAATTGTATTGTATGCTACACTTACACTATAAATCGGAGGAAAATCGAAAATGATAGGTTTTTGACGGATTAAACCGGTAAAAACACAGTTTTTACCACTGTCATGTCAAAAAACAGTTTTTGACGTCAAAAACCCAACCCTGATATATAATATATTATATTCATTCTGGTGGGCATAACAAACCACTGGGAGTAAAATTACCATTGTTAATAAATAGGGCAATTCCACCATTACGTGTGTGACTTTTAGAGAGTGTATTTTTTTTTTTTTTTTGCAAATTAAGACAAATTTGAAAGTGAAATTATTTAGATAACGTTTCACTTTTTTTATTGCTATTACAGGACACATACAGAATCATTTTTGTAGTGACACCTTTAGTCTAAAGTAATATATATATTTTTAAATAGTAAAGTCGTTGTTACGTGTGTGATTTTTCTGAGTCACAATAGTACCTGTAATAGCAACAAAAAAAGTAAAACCTAATCTAAATAATATCACTTCCAAATTTGTCTCAATTTGCAAAAAAACACTCTCTAAAAGTCACACATATAACGATGGAACCGCCCCATAGTAAATTATAATATCCAACATACATATTGTTTCTAATGTCACTTAGTGGCGGCATATGTGACAGGTTTCGTTTTTGCCCCCAACGAAGATAGCTAATTTACAAAAAATGCAATAGTAATATCATTAAAGTAATACTGTATTGTTACTCAGAATATCTCAAATGTTACTAAGACTTTGACAAAAAAACTTTAGGTTATATATCTTGATTTGAGTATTTGATCAAATTTTCAAATTGAAAAATTTCAAAAGTTCAAAAATGTGGTTTGGCATTTCTCTTGCTCCGACAGTATTTACATATACAGTATTTACATACCTATTTATTTACAGTATCAGTCAAACTGCTACATTAAATTATGATTAATTAATTTATAATTCATTGATTTGTTGGTTAATTTTATAATCATTTATTAATTTGCTGTTAAATTTATAAAACCATCCATCTAATTTAATAAACTATATTCAGTTTAATAATATTGTAATTTTTATTCAAATATTTTAATCTGACGTATAAATATTTAAGGAATTGTTTCAGTTTTAACAAATAATAATTTATTAGACTTTAAATATTTTTACAAGACTATATATGATTGGGAATGCAAATCATAAACAAAATAAAGTTGAAATAGTGTAATAAGAGATTTGAAACGTTCAATGGTTATATCATGCTGAAAGTACTTGTTCTTCTTCCGATCACAGAAGTCAAGCAGTAACGAGTGTGGTTACTACTTGGGATTGTGATCACCTGGGTTCTATATGAAATTCTTCCATACACATTTTAATAGAAGCTTTATACTTTTTCTATAAATATTTTTATAGAACCTCTACAGACATTTCTATTAAACTTCTACAGACATTTCTATTAAACTTCTACAGACATTTCTAAAGAAGTTCTACAGATATTTCTATAGCTTTTGATTAAACAAGCTTATAGAAAAACGGGCCATATATAGGATTCTATAATGCGTTTTCTATAAATATTTTTTATAGAATTCTATACGAAATTTTTGTAAGAGATAACCACTACTGGCTTTAATAATTTTGTGTTATTTAAAGGAATTTTTTACAAAGTTTTCTTCTCAATATGTTTTTATAACATCCATATAATCAATTCTTAGTGTTCTAGCTTGCTGGCAATTTTCCGATCTTGCGAAATTGGTTTTGAAGATGGAAGTATCAATTAAAAAAAACCTGTAAACAAAATTTAAAAAATAAAAAATGGTCTTCATAGGCTTCGACCTCAACTATCTAATGAGAAAAAATATATTTAAAAATAGTCAGATGCAAACGAGATATTTAAAAAATTTTCTCCCATGGAATTAACATTAGCGAGCGGGTGTTTTCGCATTAGTGAAGTAGCTCCTTAAAAAATTATTTTTTTAATGAAAAAAATAAACAGATTTTTCTATATTGATTTTGTTTTTTAATACTTAAAACTTCATCAGATTTTGGCCAATAATTGAAAAATCTTCAGTAGCATTTGGGGGCCCTGGGCCCGTGCCCTGAAAGCCCTGCCGTAAATCAGGCACTTAGATCATATGTTATTGAGCTTTAAATATCGGCACCGGGCTTCAGAAGAACTAGCTTTTATATCTGGGCGGGCCGGACTTTAGATTTTATACCGGGCTTTGCTGAACTTTTAGCTGTTATGATTTTAATAACATAGCAATACAAGGACGTAGCAATCTTAATAATTCTGCAAAATTGGATTGATTTGTATAAACACAAAACCAAACTTACGGAAAAATAAAACTCCTACAAAATCCTGTTCAAGAAATATTAAAAAGATCCTTTTAGTTAATATTATATTAAATTTCACATTCAAAACAAAACATCTGCATGTGAATCTCTTTCTGATTGTTTGTAAAACTCACGAATCATTATTTTTAAAAGAATGTTCCTTCTGATCATGAATCAAGCGAAATGCAAAACTAACGCTAGATTCAGTTGTAACAATTCCTGAGTCGTAATCGCAAAACCTACTTCAAACCACGTGCCTTAATAGAAAATCTGTTCGCCTATGAATATTTTCCAAATTCGCATCATGTGAAGTAGGTTTTGAGCAATCCGGAATTGTTACTACTGAATTCGCATGAGTTTTGCATTTCACTCCATTCATGATCAGAAGGATCATTCTTTTAAGAACGACTCGTGCGTTTTACAAATAATCAGAACAGAATCAAATCGGATTGACATGCAGATGTTTTGTTCTGGATGTGAAATTTAATATAATATTAACTAAAAGGATCTTTTTAATATTTCTTGAACAGGATTTTGTAGGAGTTTTCTTTTTCGGTAAGTTTGGTTTTTGTATTTATACAAATCGACCCAATTTTGCAGACTTATTAAGATTGTTACGTCCTTGTATTGCTATGTTATTAAAATCATGGCTATGATGTCTCTCACACTCACGCACAGATTTTTTTTTTTTAATAGGTTATAAAAAGGAAAAAGTCGCCAAACTTCCGGGATTTTTTCCTTTAATGGTAACCTGGCAATTATGATTTGCTTGTATTAATTTATTGGTTTGGCGCAGATTTGAAAAACGCCCCAATCAAAAAGGGCGCCCAACATCGGTGCGTGAGTGTAACACTGTTGTGATTTATTAAATTCTTTTTTTTTTAGTTCAAAGAATAAAGGGTGAGCTGCATTATAATTCATAATGTTCTAGTATACCCAGGTATCTGTTCTTTATTTTTTTTAAGAACATATATCTTTAATTATTTGAGCACACAGAATATATTTTCTATTTTTGTTTCTTCAGAGGATTCTATGCTCAAAAAAATAACTTAGTTGATTAATATATTTTTTAATTTTTATCCACAAAATAACAACAACATTACATTAAAAAAAAAAAGGGAGACTTAATTAACTATAGGAACAGTTTATTTTTCTTTTGACGAAAATAGATATATTTTATCCTCAAAAATATGTTCACTGAATAACAATAAAAGGTTAAGTAAAATATATTTTTATATATAATACACCAATTGCTTTATTTGTGCGACAGAAACAGATTTAACTTGTAAAAAAAAAAAAGGTATATCAATGCGATGTAAAACCAAATAAGAACAAGAAAAATTATACTTATCAATAATCTTCATGTTGCTACCACTATTTTCTTAATACAAATTGTGAGAATCTTTAACGTGATATGCCAATATTAGTTTGGCTATATCCACTTCAACTGGACCAATATATATATGTTAATTTATCAATAATTCCATCCCGTAACTAACCAGTGGAAAGCTGATGAATTTTAAACATTTTTTTCCTTGAAAATTCGACGAACAAGACAAAATTAACCAGATTGAGGTCCACATCATACTTATTACAATATACAAGCTGACATAACATAATCTAATATGTATATGATGCATCTATGACACACAAAATTACGTATTTTATAATACACTCCATCTCCAACAACACAACCAAAGAACAACTCCGAAATTCAAAGGAAAATGTGAACCTATCATTGGCGCAAGGACAGGGTTGCCGTAACATGGAAAAACTCGCCAAACAGATGACAACTGCCAATACACGCACGGAAGCTTCATTGAGAAGATGTAAAAAAAAATAAAGGAATGCCAACATAGGGCTAAATATATGCCAAAGGGAGGGTATAATTAAAATTTAAAACAAACGGAAAAAAATATGAATCTGATTTGTTAAAAATGAAATGAAATCAACCTGACGTCACAAAGACGAAATTGAAAATAAAGAATACTAAATAAACGTTTTGAAGCCGATGGGCTAAATAGGATAACTTAATCAAATAATAATTTTTAAGCAAAAAGGAAAACTATGATTAAAGTCTGCCAGGCAAATAAAAAATAAATAAATAAAAGGAGAGAGAAGGGAAAACAAAAAAATAAACTGCGCTATACGGAACCTGAATGTGGTAAAATTACCACACTCACCCACACCTCCACAAAAAAAATGGAGAAGGGGAAGTGCGAGGCACTAAAAGCACTTTCACAAGCCATTTTTTTTTTAATTTAGCCAGAGATGGATAGGGGCAGAATGAATGATGGAGTCCAAATACAGCATAAAATATCAAGAAAATAACATACCACAACATATTTGTATATATCCTGTATCATAATGAGAAAAAGAATAAAGTAATTGTACCCAATTTTATAAGTCATAAATTATGTAACATGTTGACAGAAACAATATTTGCTTTTACAATTACATAACTATGTCAAGTAAAACCAACTTATGCTCTTTCATTTCTGTCTATGCAAACACTATATAAAACTTATAACTATAATTTTTTTCTAAAAAGAAATCTAACATAATACACAATACATAATACAATAACAAAAACTCAACTTTTACCAACACATTTTTATGAAGATGTAGTTAATAGTTATTACACAAAAATCCAAAGTGAGATGTAATAACCTAATTTCACAATACACATTATCAATGCAAAAATATAAACAAAAGTAAAATACACATTCAAACAATACAAAAGTTATAACTATTCATAAAATACCATGGTTAATCATTTTCAAAAAGTTTTTGAATGAGTGGCCACTCTAGAGAAAAACCAATCTAACAGAATTGGCAAGGTACTAAACAGACCTTATTCATAATACAACATTTGCCTAGGACTTTTAATTAAATGTCATTCAGGTCATAATATAATGTATATATATATACAAAAGAAAGCAATAAAGTTATGTACATACCATACATAATGACCATTAAGTTGTGCTTTCACAATTCCACTAGTAACATGATCCACTTGAGAAAACCATGTAAATTACAATAGGTGACAAACTGATATTGTTAAATATTTTTTAACAAAATAATTCACCCATACTTTTTTTTTTTTTTTTTTTTAAACAGAATAACTATGAGAATATTGCAAGAGTTAAATAGTAACATGTATTATATATTTTGCTGGTGACCTATAGCAAGCAACATTATGTAAAGAAATGCAATAAATCAAAATGCTATTGTATTGTTATTACAATTTTAGCTTAAACATATTTTAAATATGAATTATATATTTCAAAAAGAAGAAAAGTTACAAATGTATTATTCATAAAGTGCAAAATGCATAGCTTGATAATATACAGTCAAGTGGGCTATTGATGGATAATTATTAAAAGGGAAAAAAAGGAATACTTATACAGCAGGTAGTCCACATGTCTATGATAAGAGGAGTAAAAAGGCTTTCTGACCAGCAGAAAAAAATATATTTCTTATCAGTTCGATAGTGTTTAAGGCGCGCGATCAAACACTATCAGCAGGCATGACTGGACAACAGCTGAAAGAGAAAAAAAAAGGTTAATAATACTGGAATTCATCACTGTGTGGCACAAATTTTGGTCGCTTAGGTCGTAGAGCATAAGAGGAGCTGGACTGTTGATTGGTAGAAGAGAAATTTTGAGATGTAGTTGCAGCTTGATTATTATTGTTACTGTCAGTTTGTGGAATTGCTTGTGTGGTATCTTGTAGTTTAGGAGCTCTAGGATGTAATTTTATTACTCGGTTGGTATGTATAAGGATAGGTGAGGAACGGCTGTCTTTTTGTGACACAATTTGCAGTAAAACAGGTGAAATTATCTTTTGCACTATGAATGGACCTTGAGGCTTTTTCTTGAATACATTAGGGAGTGTAATGAATACTGTGTCATTGACTTTTATATCTGAAAATTTGTGCTGTTGTCTAGACTTTTCATAGACTTTCTGACGATTTGTTTCATTATTGAGATAGGATTGATAATAAATTTTATCCAAGAGATCTGTTAATTTGTAGATGTCATGGGCGGTGTCAAGAATTTTCCAAGAGGGGTGGCCTTTATAATTCATGTAAACATCATTAATTTCACGCCCAAAATGAATAAGATTAGGAGTGAATTTGGTGGCAGGATGTACTGTAGCATTGTATATTGATTGATGTATCTTGGCAGCAGTTTTGGTGTCAAAACCTTGTGAAGTCATAGTATTCAGTGATGATTTGATTTGAGAATTCACCCTCTCTGAAAGGCCATTTGCGGCTGGGTGGGCCACTGTGATGTGATTCAGCTTGATACCTAATGTTTTATTAAAAAACGAGAATATGTCACTAGTAAACTGGGATCCTTTGTCTGTCAATACTATATCAGGTCTACCATGGGTAGCAATGTAGTTTAAAAGAACATTGGTCACAGTTGGAGCAGAGATGTTATTAAGAGTAGCCAATTCTAGATGACGAGAACAGTGGTCAATTATTGTTAGGACATTTGAGTGATTATTGAGAGGACCAACAATATCTAATGATATTTTTTGATTTGGAGCAGTTGGAACAGGAGCAGCCATAAATGGAGCAATTTTCTTCTTGCGATTTTTGTGAATAAGACATAGTTCACATGAATTAATATAATTCTGAGTATCAGCAATGATTGTTTTCCATGTGAAACGTTTTCGGAGGTTCTGTAAGGTTTTGTTTATTCCTGGATGAGTAATATGAGCAATGGTAAGTGCTTTGGGAATCAATGAGGTGGGTAAGACAGCCCGATGCAGATCAATTTCTTCAGCAGGAAAAAAATTATTGTAGCAAAGAATATTGTTATTTGGATTGAGATAATAACCCTTGTGTTTCTGGAGATTAATATTTTGTTTTAAATCAAGTATTATTTTATTTAAATTTGAATCTTTGGTTTGTTCACTTGCTATTGTTGCATCTGAAATTTCTAATAATGGATCTTGAGTAGATGAGTTTGTCTGTGACAAGCAATTAATTTGGCACTTATCTTCATGTTGCTGTGGTACTTTATCCAGCTTTGTGGGATGTGATTCTACTAGTGATTTGATTGATTGAAGTTGACCATCTATTTCATCGTGTAGATCATTTATATTCATCGTTACTGGTAGAACTTCTTCAGAATTTATAATTTCAGGATTAGATGTCAAGTCCTGTGTAGGTGGTTGAGCAGTTCTGCTAAGAAAGTCCGCTAATACATTTTCTTTGCCTGGTATATGAGCAAACGAAAAAGAAAATTGAGAGAGCTCCATGAGCCATCTGGTCGTGACATCTGCAGGAGAAGAAGAACTTTTGTAGTTGTCAAGTGGTTTAGCATCAGATAGAACGAGAAAATGTCTTCCAAAAAGGTAATACTTGAATGAGGTGATACCCTTGTATAATGCATACAATTCCAATTTTATGGCAGGGAATTTTTTTTCAGCATCAGACAAAGCCTTTGAAAAATATGAAATAGGTACCCTTAAATTATCTTGTTCCTGCATGAGGACAGCTGAAATCGCAGTTTGTGAAGCATCGGTATTAACAATAAATTCTTTATCCCAATTAGGTAGATTTAACACGGGCTTCTTAAAAAATAATGATTGTATTGTTTGAAAGGCATTTTCATGTACAGATTGCCAACTGAACTTAGTTTTTGGCTTTGTTAACTCGAGTAGAGGGCTAATTAGATCTGCAAAGTATGGAATAAGTGATCGATAAAATGAACATACACCAATGAAAGCTTTAACTTGTCGCTTGGTTTTGGGATGAGGAAAAGATGTAATTTTTATTATGTTGCTGGAAATAGGAAAAATTTTATGCTCTTGAATGTGGAAACCTAAAAAGTCTATGCTGGTATGAAAAAATGAGCATTTCTCAGGTGATAATGTTATGTTGTATTTGATGAATGTATCAAGAAGTAATTTTAAATTATGGATCATTTCTTCAAATGAGTTGGCTCCAACAATAATATCGTCTTGATAAGCATAAGCATCTACACCAGATAATTGAATTATCGTGTCAATAAGTTGCTGGAATGTAGACGCTGCTGTGCGTAAACCAAACATTAATCGCTTATAGGTAAAAACGCCAAATGGAGTTGTGAACGACATTTTATCTTGTAGCTCTTTGGGCATAGCTATTTGCCAATATGCAGAAGGGAGATCCAGCGTTGTAAAAAAATTCTTTTTAGGCAATTGAACTAGTAAATTTGGAATTTTAGGTAAAGGATAGGTAGATGGAATAATTACAGCATTTAGTAGACGGAGGTCTAAGGCGAGTCTATATTTTTGAGGCTTTGATGGGTCTGACTTTTTTTTAACCAATAACATGGGACATGCCCAAGATGAATTGGAACGCTCAATGATATCAGCTTCTAACATGTCATTAATCTGTTTTAAGGCTTCTTCCTCTAATGCTTGTGGCACCGGAAATGGAAGAGATTTTATAGGATGCGAATTAAGTAGACTTATTTGTGGAATGACTAGGTCAGTATGACCAAGAGTACGCAGAGACTTCGAAAATGCTTGGGCTTTTCCACATAGCAAGGACAATAGAGTCTCTTTTTGTTTGCTATCAAGATGTTCTAATTTAAAGTCTGTAGGACTTAAGTCATTTATTCTCATTTTTATAATGTCTTCTGATGGTTGGATTAAATTGCACATTTCATCAGCTTCATCATTAAAATCGTAAGGCTGAATATCTTTTTCATCAATATTTTCATATACACCCAAGACAGTTCCCTTGTTGAGGTGAAATGGTTTGTTTGAAATATTTTGTACTACAATCAGAAAAGAATTTTTTTTAATGGCTGATAAGGAATGGAGAGATTCCATAAATACAATATTACGGTTATTTAGTGTTGGAATAAACATGAAATGTTCCTCAGGTTGTGAAGAATATTGAGCTTGCATGTATATGCATGTGTTGGCTGGAATAGTTACTTTATGAAAGTTTGAAATTTTTAACTTATTTTGGGGGGAATTTGAACTTTCATGAACAATCCCAGAGCTGTCAATTTTTGTTTGCTGATGTTCACTAAAATCATTTACTGGTGCAGACATATTTATACTTTGAGGGTCCATAGTACAAGTAGAGGTATTAGGAACGTCATTTTTTTGACACATAAATACTTGTGCCTGATCCATATGAGAATCATTGGATATCTGGTGTTTGTTTACTAACGGAACAAGAATTTCTTTCAGTAGAATGGAATTAAAGGATGGTGTTATGGAAATACCATATTTACAAATAAAATCATAACCCAAAATGATATCAAAATTTCTATTACGTATGTTAGTAATATAAAATACATGATTGAAAAACAATTTGTCTATTTTGAAAGACAAACGAATACATCCAAAAAATTCAACTTGGGAGTTTATGGTCGAAATAGATACTTTTCGAGAGAGAAATTTATATTTTATAGTGGGTTTTAACATATTGAAATGTTGTTGATCAATTAAAGAAATAATAGACCCAGTGTCTAACAAAGAAATAACATTATGATGTTGTACATTTAAGGTAATACAAGGAAGAGAGTCATTGTAATTAAATGTGCTATAAATTACATAGTTTTCAATGGCATCACTATCATTTTGGGATTCAGCAACTAAAGTATTTGCGTTATCGACTTGAGAACAATTGCCAGAATTCGTAATATAATCATAAGTATTTTCATTTTGAAAAATAGTCTGTGATTCTGCATCTTTGAGCATACCATTTTTTGGTAAACATTGGTCATTTTTAAGTATACTCTCAGAAGATAAAATTCCTTGAGAAGTAACTCTATATAATTGAGTTTTTGAGGTATTTTCTGGCAAATGTGAAGTATTGGAGGACAGAGTGCCAGATAGATCTGCCTCCTGCATTAGTTTAAACGCTTATCTTTAGAAAATCCATCATTATATTCATGAGTATTTTGTTGATTAGCTTGGTATTCATTAGCAGTATTTTGAAGCATGTTAACACCATTATGAGAGTTAGCCTGGTTCATATTTTGAACAAAATTTTTAAATTCAAAGCATGTTTTCATTAAGTGCCCCTGGCGTCCACAAAAAGCACATTGATTTACAGTCCTATGACGAAATGAATTACGAAGATTTCTTTTATAGAATGGTTTTTTTAAACGTAATTTGGTTAACATTTTGTTTTGGATGATGTTTGCCATAGGAAGAGAAATTTCTATCACAAAATGACTTTCGTTTATTTTTAGTTTCAGAATGTTTATAATCAGATGCACCGGGATTAGGGAACGAATTATTTGAATGTTCCATATTATATACAGGTAAAGTGACAGGAGCAGGGGTGGTTGGTGATTCAGTGAAGTTGTAAATATTTTGTAATTGTTCAGCTCTTGAAAGAGCATTAGTAAAGTCAGAAATACCTTCCTCTAATAATTTTACGTGAATATTTTTGGGTAAAGCATTCATAAAATATGTGAATTTCAAAATTTGGAGCGAAGCATCATCAACTGTTGGATGAGCTAACTTTAGATTCTTGTTTAATCGGTATGAGAAATTTCTAACTGATTCATTATGTTCCAATTTCATCTTATCTAATGAACGAAAGGCCAAATTTTTGTTCTCCTTTGAAGCGAAAAACTGGATAAATTCAGTTTTTATGTCTGCCAATTTTTTAGTTTGAGTATTAAATTGTGAATCTAAATAAAAATGAAGAGCAGGGCCAAGGAGTTTCGTTTTAAACAGTGCTAGCATTTCTTTTTCGCTATAATTATTTAGCTGTTGAATGTCTTCAAGCTGGTCGAAAAAAAATTCGACAGTAGATGGATTACCATCAAATGGTTGAATATTTAGACTAATAGCGTTCTTGGATTTCGACATGTTGCAAAAAGTTTGTGAATTAAAACAGAAATATAGATAAAACACTCAGAATTTTTTTTTTTTTTAAACTTAGATTAATACCGGTTCTTACTTCCTATATGTATATTTATTAAGAACACAACTATATTCAAGAGCACAGCCTAAATAAACAAATTTTCTCTAAAAAAGAAAATATTGGAAGAACATTTTTCTATTAAAAAGCCACGCACAAAAAAAAAAAAAAACGTAAAATGATCTTGAAATGGAAAATAATCCATGTTCCATCATCAATGAGAACAACTTTCGTTTTCATTTAAAAAAAAAATTCTTCAGTATTTGCACACAAATAATAATAATAATAAATCCTCTAAAGAAAGAGGCCAAGGCACCAAGTGTTGTGATTTTATTAAATTCTTTTTTTTTTAGTTCAAAGAATAAAGGGTGAGCTGCATTATAATTCATAATGTTCTAGTATACCCAGGTATCTGTTCTTTATTTTTTTTAAGAACATATATCTTTAATTATTTGAGCACACAGAATATATTTTCTATTTTTGTTTCTTCAGAGGATTCTATGCTCAAAAAAATAACTTAGTTGATTAATATATTTTTTAATTTTTATCCACAAAATAACAACAACATTACATTAAAAAAAAAAAGGGAGACTTAATTAACTATAGGAACAGTTTATTTTTCTTTTGACGAAAATAGATATATTTTATCCTCAAAAATATGTTCACTGAATAACAATAAAAGGTTAAGTAAAATATATTTTTATATATAATACACCAATTGCTTTATTTGTGCGACAGAAACAGATTTAACTTGTAAAAAAAAAAAAGGTATATCAATGCGATGTAAAACCAAATAAGAACAAGAAAAATTATACTTATCAATAATCTTCATGTTGCTACCACTATTTTCTTAATACAAATTGTGAGAATCTTTAACGTGATATGCCAATATTAGTTTGGCTATATCCACTTCAACTGGACCAATATATATATGTTAATTTATCAATAATTCCATCCCGTAACTAACCAGTGGAAAGCTGATGAATTTTAAACATTTTTTTCCTTGAAAATTCGACGAACAAGACAAAATTAACCAGATTGAGGTCCACATCATACTTATTACAATATACAAGCTGACATAACATAATCTAATATGTATATGATGCATCTATGACACACAAAATTACGTATTTTATAATACACTCCATCTCCAACAACACAACCAAAGAACAACTCCGAAATTCAAAGGAAAATGTGAACCTATCATTGGCGCAAGGACAGGGTTGCCGTAACATGGAAAAACTCGCCAAACAGATGACAACTGCCAATACACGCACGGAAGCTTCATTGAGAAGATGTAAAAAAAAATAAAGGAATGCCAACATAGGGCTAAATATATGCCAAAGGGAGGGTATAATTAAAATTTAAAACAAACGGAAAAAAATATGAATCTGATTTGTTAAAAATGAAATGAAATCAACCTGACGTCACAAAGACGAAATTGAAAATAAAGAATACTAAATAAACGTTTTGAAGCCGATGGGCTAAATAGGATAACTTAATCAAATAATAATTTTTAAGCAAAAAGGAAAACTATGATTAAAGTCTGCCAGGCAAATAAAAAATAAATAAATAAAAGGAGAGAGAAGGGAAAACAAAAAAATAAACTGCGCTATACGGAACCTGAATGTGGTAAAATTACCACAAACACATCTGGGAACAGATGTGTTACACTCACGCTAAAATGTAAACAAAAGATTGGCGACTGTTTGGTTGGCGCGATTTCCAAGACTGCGCCAAACGAATAACTTAATACAATCGCTAGGTTGCCATTAAAGGAAAAAATCCCCTAAATTTGGCGACTTTTTTCTTTTTTTTAACCGATTAATTTTTTTTTTTTTTAGCGTGAGTGTAAAGCATCTAAGCCCACATCTGTTCCAAAAATGGTGATATTGTATATTTCTTTAACGAAACTTTTTGCTACATTTAAATTTCATTGCTTGTTTATATTTTGAAAGCACTTGTAAAATTTCAAATTTATAGGGGAGACTGGTACACAGTGGACCACTTTTTCAGCTTATTTTTTTTTTCTCTTTAACAGACAGACCAATCTGCAAGAAAATATTTTTGAATATTCCTTAAACTTTTTTACAGTCCTCAGAATTTTCCCAGAACATAGTTTTCAATAGATATTTGTCTGCACCCGTAAAGCAGACCAGTGTGTCCCATAAGCTGGGCACACTGGTCCACTTATTAGGGCACAGTGGACCACTATTATGTATTATCTCAAATACAATATAAATCTATTTTTCATTAATATAATTCTTCTTTATTTCCCCTTTACCTCCAAAATAACATAATAATACAAATTTGCAAATAAGATTTTCAAAGAAAAAAACATACAAAACAAATAAATTATATAAAAAAAAAAATTCTTATATTTTGAAAATAATAATTGATTAAGATAAAAGAATGATAGCAAATAAGTTAAAGTTATTAATTAAAGACAAAAAAAGAAAGAAAAAAAAATCAGCACATTTTAAAATTTGCAAAAGAAATTCCAAAATACTTATGTGTAAGATTGAGCCTGGAATTTTCCGGAAATCCTTTTGGATATGGGAGCAACATTACGAAATCACAGACATCAACAACAGATTCATCTACAGTTTCACAGGCATGAGATTCTTCCGCGGATCCGCGGTTTTCTGCTTTTTTGTCATTTTCCATTTTCCGCTTTTTCACCATTTTCATATTTTCCGAAAAAACGTGAAATTTGCATAAAGATCGCGAAAAAAAAACCCACGAATTTCTTCAAATGATCGTGTGAAAATTGCCAAAAGATCGTTGAAGAAACTCAAATCTCGTCAAACGATAGCTAACAAAACGTGAATTTAGCCAAAGGATCGTTGAAAAAACGCAAATTTAGCCAAACGATCGCTGAAAAAACTCTATTTTTGTCAAAGGATTGCTGAAAAAACGGGAATTTAGCCACAAGATCACGGTAAAAACGAGAATTTAGCCAAAAGATTGCCATAAAAACGCAAATTTAGCCGAAAGATCGCCGTAAAAGCGCAAATTTAGCCAAAAGATCGCCGTAAAAGTGCGAATTTAGCCGACAGATCGCCGTAAAAGCGTGAATTTAGCCGGAAGATTGCCGCACAAATGCTAATTTAGCCGAAAGATTGCCGCACAAACGTGAATTTAGCCGAAAGATTGCCGCACAAACGCGAATTTAGCCGAAAGATCGCCGTAAAAACGCAAATTTAGCCGAAAGATCGTCGCACAAATGCGAATTTAGCCAAAAGATCGCCACACAAACGCGAATTTAGCCGAAAGATTGCCGTAAAAACATGAATTTAGCCGAAAGATCGCCGCAAAAACGCGAATTTAGCGGAAAGATCGCCGCAAATTTAGCCGAAAGATTGTCGCACAAATGCAAATTTAACCGAAAGATCGCCGCACAAACGCGAATTTAGCCGAAAGATCGCTGCACAAATGCGAATTTAGCCGAAAGATCGCCACACAAACGCAAAATTAGCCGAAAGATCGCCGCACAAACGCAAATTTAGCCGAAAGATCGCAGTAAAAATGCGAATTTAGCTGAAAGATTGCCGTAAAAATGCAAATTTAGCCGA
Organism: Maratus michaelseni; assembly: GCA_963931845.1. Taxonomy (NCBI): domain Eukaryota; kingdom Metazoa; phylum Arthropoda; class Arachnida; order Araneae; family Salticidae; genus Maratus; species Maratus michaelseni. Next base: position 194,458,204 of record OZ007597.1, on the reverse strand, counting down.
AAGATTGCCGTAAAAACACTAATTTAGCCGAAAGGTCGCCGTAAAAAACGCGAATTTCGTCAAAGGATCGCCGAAAATAAGCAACTTTCGTCAAAGGATCGCTGAAAATAAGCGAATTTCGTCAGAATTTACTGCATTGGGTTAAAAGATTTAAACCAAATTTCTTTTAGTAATGTAGAAAATTTGCTATGATAAAAAAACAGATTAAAAAAAATCTATTAAAAAAATCGAAAAACTAGCTTCAAGCTGACTGGTAAAAATGACCTGGAATCTGGAATAACCACGACTCTGACTAGTTGCTTTCACTGATAATGTCCTTAAAAAATCTGTAATTCCTTAAAAACTAATTTTTTATTTTAAAACTAGTCGTTGGGGGCCACCGTAATACTTACCCATCATGGATATGCATAATGTAAAATATTAAAATAAAAAAAATATGTAACCTACTTATAAAATGCATTGCAATTCAAATAAAATTGTGGCTTGATGACGTCACAAACTTTAAAGTCTCGATTACTGAATTGCTTGAAAGAAACATCCTTATAACTCCAAAAATAATAATCCTATTAACTAGCGGTTTATTGCATCTGATTAAGCGTCAAATTTCCAATTAAAATATATCTTTGAAGTGAAATTTGGATGAAATACAGGGTCATGAAAAATCGAAGAGTGTGGCAAATAGGATTCCAAATATCTCGGCAACTAATTATCTGATCAACTTCATGCTTTATGCAAAATGTATGTTTTTTTATTGTGTTTTATATTCATTTCTTAAAATAAACAATTTCGAAAATTTTTATATAACTTTCATCAGAACGAATATTTCGAGAGTCCGAAAAAAATTGTTCCGGTTAATCGAGGTTATTGAAATGAAATAGGTTTCTTCCCATTATTACATACTAAGTACATACCAAATTGCAAATCTCTATCTCAATTTTTTCGGGAGATAGAGCGTTTACAGACACACAGACGGACGGCAAAATTTTTTTTCTAAAAATATGTTTTTCGGAATCTCCAGTGTCTGAAACGTGTAAATCCGTCAAAAAAAATTTTTCGATTTTCAAAACAATTACAAGACTTACCCTATACTACGTATGATGGGTAAGTAAAAGGGTGGGAACTCTGTTCTATCATTTATTTAAGGTGGTTGCAATTATTAGCATATACTTGATTTGCTCTTTCAAGAAAAGTGTCTTACAATTTTTCAAAATTTCAATTTAAAAAAATGTTCATGCCATTGAAAGGTTTTATTAATGTGCTGTATCTTGGTAAAATAGACTTTTTATTAAAGTAAATAATTTCTACCTAATTTTTGTTAATAAATGTACATTTCTTTTTAATGTACTCAAAGCTAAATTGATGTTATATATTTTATTTTAAAATATATATTTCTTAATAGCAATTATATTTGTTGCGCTTGAAATTCATAATTTATTGCTCAAACGTTGTTCGCGCAGTTTTCAGCTTTTTTGCTTTTTTGTCAATCTCATCCCTGAGTTTCAAGAAAAATAAACTGATTTCCATTGAATTCATGTCTCATGAATCTTACTTGAATAGAATCATCACTAATTAGGCTACAGTTATATTTTTCAAGGGTAGTAAATACAAAACAAAATATTTCTTACTATGTTAAACAATTTTTTTTTAAAACTTTATTTTACAGTTAAATAACTACTTTAAAACAATATTTCTTTATAGAAAATAAAAAGTAAGCAATTGTTAAATATTTTGAACATTCTGTATTACAGGAGCAGAGTGGATTGTGGGCCACTGTGAACCAACTGGTAAAAGGTAGTGGATGGTCCACTGTGCCCCATATTGATGGTCAATAAATAATCATATTAATATTGTTTATAGCTTTCTTTGGTACTTCTCTATTATCCTGTCGACCACTTTTTATAACAGAAAACTATCGCCAAACTCTAAGATGTCAGAAGCATTATACGTGTTTGTTATGCCATCAAGTGGTTTTTAATTCGACATTTGCATGTATTTTTCATTATGTTTACTGATTTATTAGTTATGGTATTTTTCAGTTAGCCAGGTGCCAGTGTTATATATACATGTATATATACACACACATATAAATACACACATATATATATATATATATATATATATATATATATATATATATATATATATATATATATACATATATACATATATATATATATATATATATATATATATACATACATATATATATATATATATATATATATACATATATATATATATATATACAGTATGGAACCATTTATCCGGAATCCAGTTAACCGGAAAACCAGTTATCCGGAATGATATTTCCAACTGACTGATTTCAGAAACTTTCCAGAAAAAAGTTCCATGCAGTGCTAGTTTGACATGTACATTGCTTGATAGATTACCACATGCATTGTACAACTTGATCAATATCTTGGATTTGAAATGAAAGCTTATTTAGTTAGATATTGAGTTTTATGCAGTACTATTGTTTCCAAGATATTGAAAGAAATTGCCTTCTTTCAAACTCTGATTAATCTTTGATCTTGATAGGATCTGATCCTTAATCAGAGTAATCTAATAATTTGAAATCAGTAACAATGTTACAGCCACATATATTCTACAAATCTCATTAAGTGGAAGCTGTTTTAATGTCCAACCAGTTATCCAGAAAAACCAGTTATCCGGAATACATCTGGCCCTGACCATTCCGGATAAATGGTTCTATACTGTATATACATATGTATGAATATATATATAAATATGGGAACTGATGCTTTACACTCATGTAAACATAAGTTTGGCGACTTTTTGGTTGGCACGATTTTCAAGACCGCGCCAAACGAATAACTTAATACAATGGCTAGGTTGCCATTAAAGGAAAAAATCCCCTAAATTTGCCGACTTTTTTCCTTTTTTAACCGATTATTTTTTTTTTTCTGCGTGAGTGTAAAGTGATATATAGTGTATGTATATATTAATTATTTGTTCTGTATATCTTTGAATAAATTAGTAAATGCAATATGTCATGCTTAATCTTAGTGGGCAAATGTAATGCAACATTCCCCTTTTAAGTTATAAATCTATAAGAATATGAATGGAGAAGGAGGTGCTTTTGGATAGAGAACAGGCAAAACATTAATTGATAAACCATAAAACTAATATTTTTGTGTATTATTGAAAACTGTATCTATGTGACACAATATCTTCATTCATTATGCTCTGATTTTATTAAAAAACTGGGAACACATAAATTTTTCTGAGAACCTTCTCTTTTCATGTAGGTTCCCAGCTGGGAACCTTAAAATTTTTAGAATTTTCGAGCCCTGCCCCCTTTTTTTATTTAGTGGTCTTGTGGCCGGCACTAATTTTGCCCTTTACTGATGAATGTGTCAGCAGTCTGAATCAATTAGAGCCTGGTGTGTGAGTACTGCCTGCACCACCATTGGTGCATCTCTGTTTCTACAGGGTGTTTCACAAAGGACCCCTAACTTTAAAAATCAATAACCCGGAAATGATGATAGATAGAAACATGAAACTAGTGGTATGTTAATTAAAAAAATCGTAAGAATCTTATACGTAAATCTCAAAATTTAGTTAAAAATAACACCGATATATGGCGCTGAGAGCGTTAAGAATCCTTATAAAGAGAGTTCAGAAGCATAGAAAGACGTCGTCGAAGATTCCGCTTTTGAAATCTGACCGCTATTTTCGTATAGTGAAAATAATTCGCATCGGCCATGTTGCCTGTCTGTTGAATTTTTTTGAAAAGTTCACAAATTGTTTTCCCATCTGGGACTTTTGCGACTTGAAATCGCATTTGAAAACTTCTCCTTGTGGCAGTAGGACTCTGATTTAATCGGTGGTACTCCAACACATTAAGACACGTTTCTCCACGGTATACACCACTTTCGGAATTATTTTCACTATACGCTAATAGTGGCCAGATTTCAATATGAAATCTTTGACGACTAGTCTTTCTATGCTTCGGAACTCTCTTTAGAAGGATTCTTAACGATCTCAGCGTCATCTATCCGTGCTATTTTTAACTAAATCTTGAGATTTACGTATAAGATTCTTACGATTTTTTTAATAAACATACCACTGGTTTCATGTTTCTATCTATCCCCGTTTTCGGATTATTGATTTTTAAAGTTGGGGGTCCTTTGTGAAACAACTTATATATAAATTTTTGATTTTCAAATTTTAAATTACAGTCAATGATTCAAATCCACCTCCACTCCAAAAGTGCATTTATCTGACAACAGACCACTCTATTTCATTGCACCTTTGTAGACTGCTACATGGGGCAGAGGGAGATGACTGCTTTTTTCAGTGTCCCTACTTATTTAAGTTGGTCCCTGTATCTTGCTTATGTCACTAATTACATGCAGTTTTATATGGTTCACGTTCGAGACAGGATGCTGGTCAGAGAACATTATTTTGTTAAATTTGAATTTAATCTCAGATTTATTTCAAATGAGGTTTTCAAGTTGGATTCAGTCACATATGTGTACTGCAAATAACTGAGATTAATAATAATAATTAAAAAAGTCCTTCCGGCCTGTACCGGGAGGAAAAGGTAGCTTTCCTATATCTCCGTTTTAAAATTTTAGCTAATGTTACTCGAAAACAGCAAGCTAAAATGCAAAGAAACCGTTTACAAAAGATTCGTTAATACTGAATTTGAATAAGAAATTCACCAAATTATTGAGCTATTGCCAAGTTGGGCTATAGCCAAGTTGGCTTCATTTATGAAGACTTATTTTGGTCGCCAAATTTGGCAATATTTCGCCAAGTTTGGCAAGAATTTGGCGTTAACGGATATGAATATATAGTTTTATGCGTATGATTGGGAAAATGATTACAACAATGCAACAGCTTTATACTTTTTTGTATTGAAAGCTACCTAAAAAAATCAATTTCCAAATTTATATCAAATAAGGATTTCAAATTTAGATTTCATACATATGATGAAAGATAGAATTATTGCTTTAGTCTAACAAAAATAGCTGATCAATTTGTGAGCTTCCTGTTTATTGAAGGTTAACTGAAAAATTAAAATTTAGCTTTTTGTTATTGTAAATAAAATATTTTATACTTTTATGTATTGTTAAAGAAGTAGGTTACTCCAAATCACATTCATTAAAGAAGGAAAATATTATTTAAATTAATTGCAAATTTTAAATTAGTGATGTTAAAAATAGTAATCATTATTTTTTCTTTTGTTTTCTTTTTAGTATTTATCAAGATTTCTCCGGAGCAGTGTAGACTTCCAGAAGAATAATTAGCATCTCCATAAGTTCATTTTCAAGATAACAATAGAAAATCATAAGAAGATACTATTAGTATCTATGAAAGCCACATTCTGACTATAATAGTTGATTTTAAAACTCTTCTTTACTTAACTTAAAAGCATATTGCAAAAAGAGCGTTAATATTGCAGAACGTGCTGCCAAGAAAATAGTATAGTATCCACTAATCCCTAAAATTATACTTTGTAGAGGATTTTCTGTACATAATGGATAACTTTGATGAAAACAGTGATTCTGAAGATTCTAAATCAAGTTCAATTTCTCAACAGCATGTAATTACTCCTACTGATGAAAAATCATATGTATGTCATGAATGCCCGCAATCATTTTCACGGAATTCAGATTTGGTAAAGCACTTCAGAACACATACAGTTGAAAAACCATATGAATGCCATGAATGCCAGCGATCATTTCCACGGATTTCGGAATTAAATAGGCACTCCAGAACACACACAGGTGAAAAACCACATGTATGCAATGTATGCCAGCGATCATTTATACAGAAATCTGATATGATAAATCACTTAAGAACACACACAGGTGAAAAACCATTTGAATGCGAAGTATGCCAGAAATCATTTGCACGGAAGGGGGATTTGATAAAACACCTAAGAAGACACACGGGTGAAAAAACATACGTATGCCGTGTATGTGAGCGATCATTTTCACTGAATTCAGAATTGAAACTACACTTCAGGATACACACAGGGGAAAAACCATACGTATGCCATGTATGTCAGCGATCATTTTCACATAATGCGTATTTGACAAATCACTTCAGAACACATACAGGTGAAAAACCATATAAATGCCATGTATGCCAGCGATCATTTTCACGGGATACGCAATTGACCAGACACTTCAGAACACATACTGGTGAAAAACCATATGTATGCCATATATGCCAGCGGGCATTTTCAAACAGTTTTCATTTAAAACCACACATAAGAACACACACGGGTGAAAAACCATATGAATGCAATATATGCCAGCGGTCATTTTCACGCTGTTATTCATTGAATAAACACTACAAAACGCACACATCTGAAAAATAATATATATGCCATACTTGAGAGTGATCATTGTCACACAGCTCACAATTAGAACCACTCATAAGCACACACTCTGGAGAGAAGCCGTTTGTCTGCCATGTCTGACAAAAAATCATATTCAACAAAGCAAGCTTTAAATCAGCATGCACTTACACATACTGGGAAAAAAAAATATTTATGTCATGAATGCCAGCAATCATTTTCAAGGAATTCCAATTTGAAAACACTTTGGATTATACAAACAGGCAAAAAGCTTTATTCTAGATTATGATCAATAAGGTTAACCGGATGAATTATGCCCTCCAGATTCGACAGAGATAGCTCAGTTGGTAGAGCATGGCATCTTCAGCCCAGAGATCCCAGCTTCGAATCCTGGTCCAGACATTTTTCGTCCAGTTGGAAAATTACAACTCGTAAAAAACAAAAAAGCTTTATATATGCTGCATATGCCAACAATCATTTTCATTAAGTCAAAAACTAAAACAGCATCTAAGAACATATTCTGGAAATAGGCCATTTTCAAAAACTAGAAAGTTAAAACAGCATTTGTGTACTCATACTTATGAAAAATCCCATGTGTGCTATGTATGCCAGCAATCATTTTCATGGAATTCCAATTTGAAAACACTTTGGATCACACAAACAGGCAAAAAGCTTTATTCTAGATTATGATCAATAAGGTTAACTGGATGAATTATGCCCTCCAGATTTGACAGGGATAGCTCAGTTGGTAGAGCATGGCATCTTCAGCCAAGAGATCCCAGGTTCGAATCCTGGCCCAGACATTTTTCTTACAGTTGGAAAATTACAACTCGTAAAAAACAAAAAAGCTTTATATATGCTGCATATGCCAATAATCATTTTCATTAAGTCAAAAACTAAAACAGCTTCTAAGAACATACTCTGGAAATAGGCCATTTTCAAAAATTAGAAATTTAAAACAGTATTTGTGTACTCATACTTATGAAAAATCCCATGTGTGCTATGTATGCCAGCAGTCATTTTCACACAATTCGCAAGGAAAAGAATCTGTAAAAATACATTCTGGAGAGGAACTAATTGTCTGTCAAAAGCCCTTTTTAACATATGGAATTTTAAAAAAGCATATGCGTATGCCTGCTGGAAAAAAAAAAAAAAAGTATAATGAAGAAGTGTCCAACAATAGTTTTTACACAATTCACAATTATAAATATCCATAAGTACACATACTAGAGGGAGAGCCCGTTTATCTGCCAAGTCTGTCAAAATCATTTTCAATAAGTGGAATTTTAATAAAGTACATATTTACAAATACATGTGGGAAAACATTTACATGCCGTGTGTTCCATTTTATCGATCACGTTTATCTTTTTTTTTTTTTTTTTTTTACATAATTTGCTTTTAAAAGAGCATATAAGAAGACATTCTGGAGACAGGCCGTTTATGTGCCAGATGCGCAAAAAAAACATTTTTCACGAATGGAAATTGTCCATGCCATGTGTGCCAACAGTCATTTTCAGGGAGCTGGAAATTAGAAGACACTCGATAATGCATAGTGGAGAGAAAAACATTTGTATGCCATGTCTGTCAGAAACCATTTTCACAGACTACGAATCTGAAACTGAATATGCGTACAAGCCATTCTGATGACGAACCATGATCCAGTGAAATGACAAAAGTCATTTTATGAAGTTGCAAATATGAACTGCTCATATCTTATATACTGACAAGAAATCATTTGCCAGTAACTATTCTTGCAGTGTGACAATGTTATAAAGGCGACAATAGTTGCAAAATCTCATTAAAAACAGCTGTTATTTATGTACTTTTCATCTTGAGCTACTGAATGGATTAGAATACCCTTTTAATAGTTTTGTCAGTAGCTAAACTATCGGTTGATCATTCAGCAAAGAATAGAATTAAAAAATAAAATAGTTTACGTGATTTCTCAAAAAACAAGTTGGTAAGTGTGATCGAAGGTCACACAAAGGTTTAATATTGCTTTAATTAATAAATACAAATCATTAATTTATAATTATTCTTATCATTTATGTAATACACTTTATCAATAAGAACATAGATGGCAGCACCATTAAATTTAATAATAACAAGAGGAAGCTGTTTTTTAAATCGAATTAAAAATATTCAAAAACTGCTTTTCAGACAATTGTAACAGCATATGTTTGTATATCTGAAAAGCATATTTAATTACATGATTTAATTTTTGCTAAAAAAAAAGGCTTTAAAATTGAAAAAAAAAAAAACGAAATTTCTTTTAGTTAAATCCATTGGACAATGAAAGGTAAAAATCAAAATTTTCACCTTCCATCAGCGAGAATCGAATCCGAAATCTTTGGGTTAGAAGGAAAATGCGATACCACTACCATCTAGCCAATGCAAAAAAGAGTAAAATTAAGATTTTGTTTTAAAATCTAAGAAAATCACAGAAAAGCTCGGATGTCATTAAATTAATTAAAATAATATAACTCTCTCAAAATTTTAAGATTTGTCGTGTGACAAGAGGTATTCAGCTATACGTTGGCAAAATTGCAAGTCTCTAACTTAATCTATTTCTGTGACGGACAGGCAGGCAGAGGAGTCAGATAAATAGGGTTTTGTCAGATGAACAACCTGATGAAACCCAAGAAAGAAATAAATAATTCACATGTAACATAGCTGACATCGATGTACGTTTTTCTTGGGATCTAGTGAAGGGATTCCAATACCTTTTTTTATACATTGGTCAATAGCTAAATTATAAATTGATCGTTCACCAAGAAATTAAAATAAATAAATAATAAAATATTTAGTTAAACAATTTTCCAAGTAAGTAAAGATTTATTTTTATAAATATTGACATAATTACATTTTTTTCTGGACAAACAATCCATTTATAATTTAGTCTTTGTTAAAACTATTTTTTAGTATTGAAATTCCTTTAGTACATCCATAGAAAAAGGTTACTATCATTCTTAAAAAAAAAAAAAAAAAAAAGAGAACACCCCATGCATTTAAATCTTCAAGTTGTCACAGAAAAAAAAGAAAGAAAGATATACCCACTTGCCTCGACAGTGAGTCTACTTTCAATTTATGTTTTAAAATTAAGCTCAGTGGGTCATCTTCATACTGAAATTGTACCAAATCTCTGAAAGTTTCAAGACTAACACCTTATTTCGACATATTTAAATTTTTTGAAAAAATTTACCCTAGAATAATATAAAACGAGAAGTCATTTGTGCAAGTAGTTTAGGAATTGTGAAGGTTTAACCCACTGACCGCTTATCCCGCGATTTCCACGGCCGAGATATTTGTAGAAAAATTCATGTAATAAACTAAAAAAAAAAAAATATTTTAAAAATTCCGCAATGAAAGGGTGAAAATGCAAATGATAAATATACAACATATTACAAATACTTGATGATTTGAAATATGTAAAAGAAGTAAAGGAGGTACTGGTGGATTGCATATTGGTCAGAAGGATTTTGAAAAAAAAAAATTAAGCAGTCACTGAGTTAAAGTTTACAGAGTTTGCAGCGACATGGGAAATCTGGAAAGTCAGGTAATTTCAAAGTAGTCAGGGAAAGTCATGGAAATTTTAAAATACATAGGAAAAGTCCCGAATTTACAAATATTTCCTAAAAAGTCATGGAAATGTCGGGGGGGGGGAGGTAAGTATGAATTTGAAATCATTTCTTTTTTATAAAAGTTTTACTATATTTCTCGCTACATGGCGCCTCTGAATGGAAAATATCTAGACTCCTGTCGGTTTCAAGATCGAGAAATTCCTCCAAATACAATGCAGATAAACCATAATATGGACAAAAGTTTTCTATATTTTTCAGACTTTTTCATGACATTTCACATTCTAGACTTTGTTGTATTGGGATTCATTTGAAAACTGTCAAACGTGAAGTTTTCTTTGCATTATAGTATTTTTTTAGAATTTCATTTTGCAATTTTCTTGAAAGGTGCTTGAATTTTCTCCTGGGAAAAGAGTATGAAAGTATTATTATGATACAAGTATCTGATTTTGTTTTTTAAATGCTTGCTTGTTATTTAAAGCAGATTTTGTGTATCCTGTTTAGTCGTGGAATTTTTTTGGATTCGGCCAGGGAAAAAAATGGAATGTCAGGGAAGTTGCCAGACATGTGTTGCTAGGAACCCTGGTTTAGAACTCCTTATTGTTATATTCATTTATAATCGTTGCAAAACAGATTGCAATGTGGGAAGTTTTTTTTAAGCATAACTCAAAAACTATTTTGTGGAATAAGCTGTAATTTTAAATTCACATATTTAAAACTTCTAAAACTAGATTTTTTTTTTTTTTAATTATAGTTTACAAATCATTTTTTTTTTCAACAATTAATTTTAAAAACTTTTTTTGGTACTTCTCTATTATCTCGTCGACCACTTTTCATAACAAAAAACTATTGTCAAACTGTAACGCTAAATAAACGGGAGAACGTTGCCATTAGAATATCAAAATAAATAAATAAATAAAAATATAAGAATTTAATGACACAATTGTTATTTTAATTAATGAAATAACTAATAAATCAGTAAAACATAATGAAAAATACATGCAAATGTCGAATTAAAAACTACTTGATGATATAACAAATACGTATAATGCTTCTGACATCAAGTAAATGGGACTGCATTTTTGGTGTTTAATCTTACAGTATGGCGATAGTTTTTTGTTATGAAAAGTGGTCCATGGGATAATAGAGAAGTACCCTTTTTTTAAAAACATGAATTTTAAACCTATCACTTTTTTAAAGAACTGTAAATATGTGAATCCAAAATTACACCTCATTATGCCAAGGAGTTTTCAAGGTCTGTTGAAAAAACTACTTGCATTGCAATATGTTTCACAATGATTATAAATGAATTTAACAGTATTAGTTCCAAATATTTTAAATCTTAATATCTCTTAAACTACTTGACCGAATGAATTTCCATTTGGTATCCTAAAGCAAACTTTACAGAAAAAAAACAAATGCAGTAGAACTTCTCTTTAACGAAGTCCCTATTTAACGAAGTTTTCTATTTAATGAAATTTTCTGCAGAACTTTGACTTTGAATACCATTAACATATAAATTAATCTCCATATTATGAAAAATATATTCTATATAATGAAGTTTGTACGACTTTTGTACATGTAATTTAAACTAAGCGGTTGCTGTTGCAATGAATATGCGAATTTATTTGAGCGGATTGTATGAAAATGAACATATTTAAATAATTTCCATTCTGCTTGGTGCTAAATAAAACAATTTTTTTTCACACTAAGAAAAACACTTGTTATCGTTACTCTCTCAAACCGAGACTCCAGCGCTAGCAGTTGGGGGATGTCAAAATCCCTTTTTTACGTTCAAATGATATAGAAGATGCAATGACGTAATGGTGTCAGATTCATTGCAGCCAAAAATATCAATTAGAGTCAGACAGTTAACCATTCTGACCTTCCATTGCTCATAGACAATTGCTTTGTGCATGCACAAGAATGTGCTTCAAAATGCAAATTGAACATCAAAGTTATTTTTGTTCCTTCTAATACAATTTCAAAACTTCAGCCATTAGTCTAAGGAATAATAAAAAATCTTGAAGTACATAATCGAAAAAGACAGAAAAAAAGAGAATATAGTGAAAACATTAGTTTGAAAACCTGTGTATCAGAACTGATGAAAGCTTGAGCCAAAGCTTGGGAATGTGACGTGATTTCATCAACTGTACGCAACTGATTTGTAAAAGACAGTTTCATAATTGAAACTGAATCAAATGCTTCTGAATCCAATACCTGTTTATCATATCTGAAAGAAACATTTCATGAATTTAAGTTGATTTCTATTTAACGAATTTTCTTCATAACGAAGTTTTTAAGTGTAATGATGAGACTTTGTTAAATGGAAGTTTCACTGTATAATGTCAAAATTAGGTGTTTGTTTTGAAAATTTCAGAGTTTTGTACAATTTCAGTGGAAAGACGACTCTTAAATAGCTATTTCCGTTTTTTCAACAACAGTTTGGTATTAATTAGAATGTATGAGGTGTTCTCTTTCTCTCTCTTTTTTTTCTGGCCACTTGTACATTAATGTCAGCTGTTTTACACAGGGCTGGGTTTCTGCCGTGCCAGTGGCAGAAAATGGTTTTAACCGGCAGAAACTGGCATAAATACATTTCATGTCAAAATCTGGGACCTTTTTAGTAGTATTAAATTCCTTAAGTATATTTTATTCAGTGTAAATAACAAATAAAATACTGTGGATAGTTTTAATTTAAAATAAATATATTTGTATTAGAAAAAATGAGTAATGTAACAGATAAAATTTGTTATAATATGGTCGTGTAATTTTATATATAAACAATTATTAGAGCATTTGAAATCTCAGTTTAAAATTCAAAATAGAAAACTATATCCAATACTTACTCAAAATACTTTTCTGTAATTTAACATAATTTAATAACTGTAAAAAACCTTTCTCATAGAAATGTTATACAGCTCCAAATCAAAAAATTAGAATAATTAATTCCATTTGTATTTGGAATAGCATTTAGCTTTATTTCACTGTAGTACAATTGAAAAAAAACAAACAGCGGTGGATGTTTTAATGCATTTGCATGTTATTAAGGAAAATTAAAACTGTAAAATATTAAATTTTGAGTGAATATTTAATTTTTGTAAAATTTTCATTATTCAAAATATTAGAATACTAAAATAGGTGGTTCAAAAAATTAGAATACTTATGAATTTTCCTGATTTGTTCAGAAGGTTGCATAAAATAAGCATTTATGGCACAATAGATATTGCGCCAATAAACAAAGTTGAGCTTCTTTCCAGCATAAAGTCGGCATGGTCATGTCTGGGCAGAAAACATTGTAAACCACTTCTAGCTAGCTTGGTAAAGCGAGTTTGTGCTGTTATAAAATGTAAAGGTATTACTTTTTGTATAAGCGATACATAAAAAAACCTTTTCTTCACAATTCCTTTTTTTCTATTATTCTAATTTTTTAACTTGGAGCTGTAGTTATATGTGGATCTTGTAATTCTGTGGATTTAAAAACATTTCATTTAAATACAGTATTCAAAGGAACAAATCTGACATCTTTTTTAAAATTTAAGACTGTTAGTTGAAAATGTTCTAACCATATATATATATAACCATATTCCATATAGTAGATAATCTTTAAGTTATTTCATTATATTGTTTATTTAAAAATTCTCTGAACAGTGATTTGTTAAAATATGATAGAATTTTTTGTAAATTTCTTTCTTTTTTTAATTTAAATAGAAATGTAACTGTAAATAATAATATTAATAGTTAAACTTATATAACATCAGATTACCATTATGAAAATTTCTGTTTTTCAAGTAAAAGAAAATTAGTATTATATAAATAAAGTATATTTATATGATCATTTTGAAGCATTTTGCTACTTTGATTAACACTCGTTATCTTTAGTGTTAATTTTTAATTTGTTTACATATCAAATACATGTGTGAATTATGAATCATTGCTGCTAAAATTCTTCATATTATTTCTTAGTTTCTGCCAGTTTTTGCCACTTACTGGCAGAAACTAGTTTCTGCCTTGCCAGTTTTAACCGGTTATAACCACTGGTTTTAACCACCCCGGCAGAAACTTGCCAGCCCTGGTTTTACATGAGATTTGGCAACTATTGTCGCCACCATGAAATATTTTTATAATATATTATTTTTAAATACAGTAGAGTGCCGCTAATCCGCAAACCTGTAATCTGCAAAAACCTCTAATCCGCAATCAATTTATGAATATAAACAAAGAAATTTAATTCTTGAAAAATGCTTCAATTGTGACAAAATTTTCAATTTTGAAATTTTTTTTCACCAATTTTAATATTTTTCTTATCTTTATATATAGTATTATACATCATATAACATTCTTCTTTATAGTTTAAAATGAAAGCACATTTAATTAGTATATTATTTTAAATATTCATTTCTTCATACAATACTTGTAAAATACAATTTGAACTTTTGTGATTTTTTTCTTTTTTTATGATAAAAAATACTTACTAAGACAATATATTTTATATATTTTTTTTTTTTCATTAAATCGTAATTATAAAATTGAAAAACACATAAAAAAATACATATATATTGCTTTTGAACTCTTACTTAAAGATAAAATTCAACACTATAAACCAAATGTCTTAAAACAGACAACAATTGATGCAATATTTAAAAAATAAATTATTTTTTACATAGTTATTACTTTATCTATATATTAAAATGTGTAATTTATTTTTTAGTATTAGCAATCTAAATTTGTCCAAAATATGAATTTAAAAAAATGTAAACAAAGATTAGACATGGCCTGTAATCCGCAAAAAACCTTCAATCCGCACAACACTTGGAACCAAGCTTTGCGGATTAGTGGCTTTCTACTGTATAAAATATTTTTTGATTGTAGAGTGAAACCATTATGATTGCTATGCATTATTGTAATCATTCTTCTTTTGCCAACTGTACATCAATGTCAACTATTTTATATGTGATTTCACAGCTATTGTTGCCCCCTTAAAATAGACTTAGAATCTATTGTGGAGTGAAACTATAATGCTCACTAATTATTATTGTAATCATTTTACTCAAAATTGGAATCTGAAGATGCACTTGAGAATTCAGTCTAGAATAAAATCCTATCACATATCATAAAGTGGTAGTAATCAAAAATAGTAATAATCGTTCATGAAAGCAATCTATTTTTTTATAGACTGGATTTAGAAATAACTGTAAGCTTTGACTCCAGCACCAAAAGTAATATATTTATTTTCATTTGAGCCAAATTAGTACAGATTATTACAGATTACTAAAGCTTTACCAACTGTAGAGCTATACAGAACTGTATGTGAAGACTTATTAAATCACTCTAATTTTGTCATAATTAAAAAATTGCTTAAATATGTTGCTAAAAACATACTCACAGAATCCAGATTCACCTTATAATACAAACAAACAACACTAAAAACTGTATAAAAACATATATGTAATTCTATAAACTTTATTGAAGGTGTTTAAAAGATTATACTTTATATACAAAACTGTATTTTCATATAAAACCGAGCGTTTTCAAGCAAACACTTGCTCATCATCAGGGTTACAAACAAACACAAATATACAGAAACAAAAACCAGTGAAATACATTGTCTGCTGAAGAATGGAACAAACCAACAGGGGGGGGGGGGGATGTGATAATCACATTTCATCTTGATCAATTCTTAAGAGTCTATACCATAATTTGGGAATATTGTAGAATAATTATCAATGCTTTCTGAATTTTATAAATTTTCAATGTTTTCTGGCTCTAAAAACACTTTTTTCCACATTTTAAATTTCTTGCTTATGTTAATGCATGACACATAGAAGCTCGAGATGTCCAAATTATTCAAAGAATGGTTCAAAAATTTGAATTACATAAGGTTTTAATTAGATCCCTTTATGTATTACCTATGTGTTCAAATTAAAGATATTCGTCGTATCACAAGTTAACACATTTGAGTTATGACATTTTACGAATAAGAGCAAGATATGGTTTCCATTTGCAATAATTATTTTTTGAGAGTAGGAATCTGAAAACTAACATTACAATCCATTCTGATGAGAAGTATATTATTGACCTGCAATCCACAAATTACTTGTAACTGAGCTATGCAGAATTAGTGCTTTCTACTGTATAAATAAAAATGTAACTGACCAAATAAATTGTCTTTAAATTTATAGCATTTTAATAATTTATTTATATTACACTGAATAAAAAAAAATTTGACATCATTTCCAGAATTTTTTTCATTCCATCAGCTCTAAAATATTCAGAGTAGATCTACGGATTGAAACTTCAAATGAACTCATATTTTCACCTGAAAAGTGACGTCATTTTTAAAGAAGTATTCAACTGGAAATTTCTATAAAGTGTTTTAATAGCAAAAAGGCAGAATTTTTCAGTCAAGGAAAATGACGTCATATTAGAATATATATATATATATGTGTGTGTTCTTCCAGAGTCATTAGACTCATGGAAACATTTTCAGGGACGAATATGAACTTATTTAATTATTTAAGATACAGAAAAAAAATTAGCAGTAAGAAGCAGAATTAAAAATGGAAATCGATATGATTAATGTTTTTTCATTGACATAGATTTCAGTTTAGCCCGCCCCCAAAGTGCCATATTTTATAATTAATCTTCCAAAATTGGGTCCATACCATATGGTGTATTTAAAAAAATGTGATTTGGTGCAAAATTGTTAAAAATTGTTAGTGGTATTCACATTTAATTTAAAGAACATTGTAGGCAGAATGACAACACTTGGAAGTAAATCCAAGTACAGAAAATGTATATTTTATTTAATCATCAGAAAATGTATATTTTATTTAACCATCTTAAAGGCAAAAGATAATAAAAGAAGCGAAAGAAAAACTATACTACACTGAAAAAAAAAAAATCTGGAAATGTTACTCCATCTTTTGGGGCAGCAATGTGGCCCAGTAAATGGAGTAACGTGTTCGTATATTTCGGAAAGATATTCAGAAATGTTTCTGTATATATCGGAAATGTTTTTGAATATTTCTGTATCATAATTTTTTTTATTTAAGAAAACTATACACTTTTTTAATAGAATTAATATTATCCGATTGAGTTTTATTGTATAGTAATACTCGAGTTGATGTTAATTTTTTGTTGCACATACAAACTTAACTCGTTCGATAGTTTCTTTATACTCTTGTCCCATAAATTTAGAATAAATATTAGATATTTAAATGATGAATAATAATGTAGGACTATAGTGAAGTTCAGAGAACATTGTTTATACGTTTTTATCATGTTTTCGTTTTCAGATTAGGTTATGATTCATAACTTTTGTAATGATGAAATGTATCATTTGTATGACAGAAGAAATTCATAATTTCACTTATACTATATGTATTTTCCTCATTTTTTATGAATCATATATTTGTAAATAATTATTATTGAAAATTTAATTTATAGATCTGGAAATAATTCTTTTTAAAATGCAGTCTCATGAGTTCCATCCTGTAAATAGATACATATACACATTATGAATATCTGTGAATAATTATTTTATTTTCATGCATTGTATACAGGGGTCAATACAGGAAAAATTTGGGGGCTATTTAGGGACCCTTCACAAAAATCTATTTAATAAAATGGGTCCCTTCACAAAAATCAAATTGATAAAATGGACCCCTTCACAAAAATCAAATTGATAAAATGGATCCCTTCACAAAAATCAATTTGATAAAATGGGCCTTTTCACAAAATTCTATTCTATAAAAACTTATTTATTTATTATTTTGTGATGTTTTAAAATGTGTAATTTGTAAACAAACAAATTCAGGAAAATTTCAGCAAAAAGGATTAAAAAAAGTTTTGTTTAAAAAATGCTTGGTTCGTATTTGATTAACTGGATTTCAACTTTTGTTGCAAAATGTTATTTTTCACAAAAACATAATAAATTTCACAAAAATAACCTTTATTTTTCACAAAATGTGTCCCAAGAATAAAAACCTGCATCGACCCCTGGTATACTTATAAAAGATGTATTTTCTCAGGTTAAAACTACTCAAGTTATACAAATAAAATTAATACTTTTAAGGAATATATTCAGAAGCATGATAATTATGAAACACTATATAAAAAAATATTTACAAATAGACAAAACATTTTCAAAAATATATCTTTTTATAAGTATACAATGCATGGAAATAAAATAATTCACAGATAAGAAATATTCTGAAATAGTATATCTACTTACAAGATAAAAAAAAAAATATATTTATTTAAAGGTAATAAAAAAATCCATCTATTTAAGGAAATTAAACATTTTCATAATGTATATGTATTTATTTACAGAAGGGAACTCACGATACCACAATTTAAAAAAGAATTATTTGTAGATCTATAAATCAAATTTTCAATAATATTTATTTACAAATGTATGATTCATAAAAAATGAGGAAAAAACATATAGTATAAGTGAAATTATGAATTTCTTATGTCATATAAACGATACATTTCATCATTATAATAGTTATGAATCAGAACATAATCTCAACACAAAAAGATGATAAAAATGTATAAACAATATTCTCTGAACTTCACTATAGTCCTACATTATGATTCATCAATCAAATATCTAATATTTATTTATAGATTCATGGGACAAGAGTATAAAGAAACTATCGAACGAGTTATTTAACTTTGTATGTACAACAAAAGATTAACAGCAATTCGAATATTACTATACAATAAAATTCAATTGGATAATATTAATTATTTTTAAAAAGTATATAGTTTCCTTAAATAAAAGAAACTATAAAACAGAATACTTACTGCTTTTAAAAAAGTTACATCTATTATGTCTCTTTCTCCATTTTTGATCGCACATTTATAAACTAGTCCACTGTCCCCTGAATACTAGGCCTGCACGCTGACAAATATGGCCGCTGTCGTAGGCAGAATTTTTTTTCAGCATTTGTACGGTCCCTCGAACTTCAACACCAGTAATATCTAAAAGTTTTCTTTGAGTTATTTAATCTGAGAAAAACAAGGCGAAGAAAGCTTTTAGAAATTATTGGTGTTGAAGTTCGAGGGATCATTCAGACGCCGAAAACAAAAATTCACCTGTGACAGCCGCCATTTTTATCAGCGCACATGCCTAGTATTCAGGGGGCGGTGACTAGTCTGTCAACAAAGTGTAGGGTTTTAAACTTGTAGTTCCTCTATGAGCCATTTTTAATCGAGACCACATTGGGTCCCACGAGCACAAGCTTTTAAACTCTAGAATGACTCTCAGAGTTTGCAACCACAGTTTCAATTTATTTACAAATTTGAACCTTTTCTTTGTTTCTAATTTTTATTTATGTTTATTTCGTTTGAGATTTCGCGTGCCGTTTTTACGACCGCGTTGACATAACTTTACTCTCCAGAACCAGGGAGATATAAATAGATTAGGAGAAATTTCGCCTATGGCAACCTCCAAGCAAATTTGGGCCTAACGCGGAAGTGGCGCTGCAGTCTGCACTCGCATCAAATTAACATTATTTGCTATATGAGTGTGTTATTATTTCCTTTATAAATTATTATTTTTACATTATATTTTAATAGGGCATGAAACTGTTTTGTATATGGATGTGACACAGACTATGTGAAAGACGGAATAAAGAATTGGTATATAAGAAATCTATCATCATTTTCTACTCCCAATGTAGGCTTATGTATATTGTTGATCTAATATTTAACTGATTTTTATTAGAAAAAAAAAATTAGTGAGTAAGATAAGGTATAAAGTAACTTCTTTCTAAAAGTCTTGTTTAAGAGTCTATACAAAAGTTTGAATATATTGTAAACAGACTTTAAGCACTTTTAATTGAAATATTTAAGGCAAGTATATAAACTCAGACCTAGTCTCTGCTAAATATTTCTATGACATAAAAAGTGAGTTATTTTTGTCTGAAGTCTTGTTTAAAAGTCTCATGATATAAAAGCTTTATTTAAAGATTTTGAAATTAAATCTTTTTAAATCTGGAGTTATTTTCACTTTAGAGCAACAGATGGCAGCATTAGCAAAAGTCAATTTTCAAATGTTTATGAATTCTTGAAATTATATTTTGAGTATATTCTGTTGTCTCTTAAAATGTTTTTTAAATAAAGATATGCAGATTTTTGTATGTCATTTTCATTTAAGTGCACAGAGACATAAGTTTTAATTTATCAAATATATTGATCAAATGCACGATACACATAAACATCAACTTATATTTTAATAAAAAAAAAAAAAAAAAAAAAAGAAAGGTCAATAAATTTACTTCCCCTTTATGAAACAGGAACTGATTAACAAGAAGTTTCTTGGATGTACAAAATTCTTCACATTATGCATGGGTATTAATTTAAAGAAAACGTTAATTTTATTTGTATATTACATTGTATATATTACACAGTGTATAAATATATATTTAGATGAAATTATTATTATTTTTTATTTATCCTACTCTAAAAGTAAAAAAATATTAGTTATAACCAATAGAAGGTCAGAATAGATTTAAAATATCTGCTATACAAATATTACACATGACAAATTCGAGTTCCTATCGACATGGCAAGTTTGTAAAGATTTAATCACTTCACTTTCTCATTTTATTTTTACAGTATGCCTAATTTTATAATTTTTAACCTAGATGTTATCTTAATTACTTTAAATAGTTTGTTCAGTACAGTAAACTTTAAAAAAAAAAAAAAAAAAAAAAAAGCTTTGCTTGAGGACTTGTCTTGAATAGAATTAATTTTTTTTTTCTCACATAGCTGAAAAAAAAAAAAATAATAATAATTTTTAGTTATTTGTAGTTTGTAAAATTTATTCTGAATATTTAATAAATTCTAAAACCGAATAATTCTTGTTTTCATGGGGTTTTTTTTTTTTTAATATTAATAATAATAAAAAAAATCTGCTTATATAAACATTGCAGCATTTGTTTTAATTAGAAAAAAAAATAGTTAATGCATAATGCATGAACTATTTATGAAAGTTAAACTAAATAATCTAAATAAATCCCGCCCACAATTTTTATCCAGATACTGTCTTTATTACTTTAAATTATCCGAGTACAGTAAAATTTAAAAGAAAAATAATTAACTGTGTTCCAGGTTTGTCTTGAATAAAAATTAATATTTTTTGTTCCTTTTTAATAAAACAGTTGGGAAAAAAAAATATTTGCAGTTTGTAAAATTTATTATAAATATTTTACAAATTCTTAAAATATTCCTGTTTTGTGTTTTTCTTTAATTAAAAAATGTGCAAAAAAGAAACATTGCAGCATTTCTTTTTAAATGCAGCTTTAAAAAAAAAAAAAAAAAAAAGAAATACTAAAAAAGTGTTTGTCTTTAATTTCAAATGCAGACAATAGATGGCTCTCCGGCCAAGGACTCGTATTATTGCTCATTACCAAACTTCATTTCAGAGTCAAAATCGTAACACAGCGTTCCCCTACCTGAGATATTCTGTTACCATGTCCAGAACAATATCAATCACGTAATGATAATGTTTGTAGAATGTAATGGGTTCGAGAGGATGAGAACGATTAAGATGAAAATAAGATTTTTGCCACCCTCTGAATTCAACGTTGGAAGGGGTCCCCAGTATGATGCTTGCCCGAGGCCCTAGAAAGTCTGTCGGGCCCTGTCCTTGTGACAAGTCCTTTTAAGTTTACAAGCTACATGAATTCATGCATAAAATAAGTTAGACTTATGCAAATTGCTGCATGACAAACACGCAACAGAAAATTCATATTGTTACACGCAGGTTAGGGTGGTCCTTATATGATCGATTTTAACTTTTTTTTTTATTTTCTTTTGTCTCACCCTCAAAATGTATTCCAATACAGTAAAAAACAAAGCAGAAAAAGTTTGAATGAAAATTAAATATATTTAGAGGTAGCTAAAGACTGCTGAAGTTTTGACGATTACACATAAAAACATTGTGATATTGACAAAAGAAAACTAAGCCAAAATGATAATTTTTATTGCAATTTTAAATTATTTTCATATTATATGTAACATAAAAGCACAATATTAAGCATATAAAAAGTTTAAAGTATGAAAGTATTTAATTAGTTTAATTTGTTAAGCCCATTTTTCTGCAGTAAGGATAAGCTTCCTGGTGTTCCTCCACAACATTTGCCAATAGCTGAAACTGAGGTTCATTTCGAGCAAGGATTCGAGTGTATTCTTTGATCAAGGCACTACCTTTCTCAGCATGATCATTTACCACTTTAATAGATTGCACCATTTCTAATGCAATCCTATAATCAGAATTAGTGTTCCGATATCCAGTGTCTATTTGAAAGAATCCTTTAGGTAATTTCATTTCTTTGAACAGATTGAAAGATTCTTTGGTAATAAAATCTTCAAACTGTTCCTCATGAAAATATTTAAGGGAAACAGTTATCTTCTTCTCAAGATTCTTTGTACCTTTTTCATTTTGAAGGATTTCAACCACATTTCTTTGTGTTGAATCAGGTACATGGCTATCGGAAAGGGGCAGTCCAAAAAGATCTAACAAATACTACTTATGCTTTGAAAATTTATCTGATGCAGCTTTTGCAATTTCTTCACGTATTCTTGAATACTCTGATAAACTATTGTTTCTGTTATTGAAGCAGTACTCCAAGCTTTATAATTCACTCTCACTATAAAAGCACAAACATCATGAAGACCTCTTTCTTCCTTTCTGGTAAACTTGAATTGGACCTTAAAGATGAATATCTTCAAAGATTATATCATCTGAGTCATCCAAGGAGCACGATGCATTGCCCTGGGAAGCATGAAACGAATTTCTCTGACAGGCAAGGAAAACAATAACAAGTTCTGCAAATTCTTGATAATTATCTCTTGGTCCAGGTACTGATGGTGTTGATCATGATTAATTTCTAGTGGCAAACTCAAAATTTTCATCTTTCACATTTTGTACACTATGACGCAAAAGTTTAGACAATGAAGAAATTCTTACATACTTTGAAAAATATTTATTCAATTTTCAAATCACTGCTTGAAATTAATGTGCTGTACATATAAACAATATTTATAACAAAGAAAAGTGGAATTGTGCATATTGCAATAAATTAAATGGTAACAAAAATAAACTGCTGTCTCAAAAGTTTAGACACAAATTAAATAAAATCGAAATAAACAATTTTTAAAACCTGGTTGCGCATCCATGCTTATGTATTACGTCATATACACGAGATTGCATGGAAGAAACTAAATCTTGCATAGTTTGTGGATCGATATCGTACCATGCATCCTCAATAGATGTCTTAAGTTCCTGTACAGAAGAGTATTGTCTAGCGTTGCTATAAACTTTGCGACACATGATGCTCCAAAGGTTTTCTATAGGGTTAAGATCTGGGCTACATGCTGGCCAGTTGAGAACTCTTATATTATGGGAATTAAACCAAGATTTTGAATGTTTTGCAGTGTGAATTGAAGCATTGTCTTGCTGAAATTCCCACTGAGGACCCCCTAGAAGCTCAGCAAATGGCAGTAGGTTTTCCTCTAATGTCTGTGTATAATGCTGTGAAGTTTGACGACCACTGGTGAAGGTCAGAGATACTTGTCCATTATAGCAAAAGGCTGCCCAAACCATCACCGAGCCCCCTCCTTGTCTGCGACTAAAAAAACGTCGAGGTTCCTTCCGCAAGTCATGCCAATACGATAAACAACCATCTGGACCATCCAGATTCCACTTTTTTTCATCGCTAAATATGACTGACTGCCATTTCTCTCCATATGACATATGCTTTCGAGCCCACATCATTCTTGGTAACTTATGATGTGGCTTCAGAGCTGGTTTCTTCTGCATTTTGCTATAAACGATTGTTCCTTTTTCCAAAATTCGTCTACGAATCGTATCCTTTGATACAGAGAGTCCCGATGAGCTTTGAACTCCACGTACGCTCATTTGTTGAGTACTCGCTAGTCTTTGTATCAGGCGATCCTCTCGTACATTTGTCACACGTGGCCTCCCAGACCGACATTTTGCTTTATATTCGGAACCACTCGATAAATAGATTTTTTTGACCTATTAATAATAGCAGAAATTTCAGAAACGCTCTTCCTTTCACCTTTCAACTGCCAAATCCTTGAAACCTCATTCACTTGAATTTCTTTAGCTCTCGGCATGTCGACTATGAAGCGCAATCGTTTGCAGAACTTAAGTACTCCAAATTTGTGACATCATCGAGTCTAAATTTGCATATGCCAGCGAATATTCAAAGAAATTTAGAATAGTGTCTAAACTTTTGCGACAAGCACATTTGAATTTTTATGAAAAAAATTAGTATTATAGCAAATAAAACGACTGTCTTTTGTACATAGCATTTTAAATCAGTTTTTGAATATATTTACAGGTTTTTGTAATTCTGACGTCATAATTCTACATTTTAAAGCTGAATGACGTCATTGTCTAAACTTTTGCGTCAGAGTGTACAAGAACTTGAATATTATCTTTCAAACCTGTTTCAAATTTTTCTCTATCTAGAAATCCCCCAGTACCCTTGGAAATGTTTAAATAAAGCTACTTCTGGACTTGATGACAAAGTTCACAAAGAATTATGAAATACTTTTCCAATGATAATTTCCATAATATGATGATGGCGGGCAAAAAAAGGTTTCTTACCAAGCTTTTCTTCTAAGCAACACAAGCACATTTATCATTTTCAGTACTTGGTTATGTGGGGTCAAAGCTGATTCCAATCACTTTATCAGCAATATCTCATTCAATCAAAACTTTAAAAATTTCATGAGTTTGTGCTTCGACAGTGGCAGAAAGAATCTTAGCAACTGAGAGCATCTGAGAAACTCATTTGCCGGAAATTATGATTGGTAGTTATCTATTTTCTCTTTACCAGTTAATTCTGGTAAAAGTTTCCCATTTCTATGGACATTGAGAGGAACATTTCCTTGTAGCCGTTCTTTTAATTTTTATGATTGTTTAATTCTATGAACAATTATTTTTCAATGAGACTGACTTCTTTAATACATATCCTAAACTCTGCAGTTTCGGCAACTACAAATACTGCCTGATACTTTGGTCCTGTCTTTCTAAATATGGAGTTATAATATCCATACACCCTCCCCTCTCTTAGCTTTGTATGGACAAGGATCTGATGCTGCATCCTCTAACAGTTTTATTTCCTGATCGCATTGTTCATTTTCATTCATTTCTATCTTCTTCATTTGGGCTATCTGTAGAAGATTCAAGTACTGGTAATTTTGTTTCTTTCTCCACTGAACATTTCATTTTTTCTACTATTTTCTTCAGAAGATTCTTCTTTTTATAAGCAATCAATTCCTTCTGAAAGAGATTTATTTATATCAATTCCTTCCGCAAGATATTTATTTATATCAACACTAATCATTGATCCTCGTCTCGTCTGCCATCTTCTCGTTGTGCTAGCAAGAAATATCTGTCTTCAGCTATTTTGATTATGTTTAATGCATTGGAATGAGCAAGATTAAACAAGTTATCTAATTTTAAAGAAAATGCATGCTCTTTGGCTTCCTTTTTTGTTCTTCTTTAACAGTCTTCATTCTCCAAATAATTCCAGACATTTATTATTGTTACATTAATGAAATTAAATTTAGATAATTAACTTAATAATTACATTTACAAATGCTTTTATGGATATTTGATATTGCACATAAGTGACTTTTTAATACATTCAAATGATTTTATTAACACTGGGATTAGATACATTTTTTCAAGTAAAAGGAGAAGAAAACAACGCAATGACCCCAAATTACGAAACTTATGCTTCCTTGAGCTACCTATAAATATTAGTTTTTATTGATTAAATTTTGCAAGTATTGTTTTTAGACATAATGGAACAAATTTAGAGGGTGAGAACAATAAATTTTAAAACTTCAAAAATAAGGACCACCCTAACGCAGGTATCTCGTGTGTCTCAATTATTGCTGAAAAACATACCTCTAATCTCCACACATCAGTTGTCTGGCACTTTCTGAGGGTTGGATAGGGTCGTTATTCTGGCTGCCTTCTGCAAGCATTGAGACAATTAGGACCCTTCTAGTTGATACAAAGATTGTTTTTGCATGAGAGGTGTTTCAAGAATGCTCTTCACACTTCTCGTGGGTTAAAAAGTCCTATCCAGGCCCGTAGCCAGAATTTCCCTTCGGGGGGGGGGGCTCAATCTTGGAAAAAAAATTTTGATCAGACAGTAGTAATTTCATAACTTAAAGTGTAAATTACAAAAAAAAAATAAACAAAGCAAGTTAAAGTATATTCCTACATAGGATACTTGATGTCCATGTCAAAAATTGTTATTTCGTATTTTTTCGATTTCGGTTCAATTTTTGCTTTCAAGAGCACTTCTAGTTTCCAAGCCGGTTCGGAAACCGGAAGCATTTTTAGGGGGGGGGGGAGACTGCAACGAAAAAAACAAAAGCCAAAAGCACAAACTAACAATGTTTGAGATGAGTCTCATGTATCCTAAGAGAAAAAAAAATGTTAAAAAATATTGAAATGGAAACATGTAATTTGAAAATTTAAAACAGAGGATTAATATTAGCTTACGAGCCTCGCATTAGGAGCGCCGGGGCTTAAAATGATTAATTCATAGATGAAATTAATTACACATATTATTTTTTTCGAAAGAAAAAATTAAATACTACAGATATATGTAATCATAAAAATTATATTGATACTTCACATTCTCTAATTACAATAATTATAAATGCATACATTAAATATCCTTAGTACATTAAATTTACTAGTACTACAGCTATAGAAGCAATCTTCGTGATTTTTTCTCAGCCATGAGGGTGATTACTTCCTTATCTGGATCTACTGTTATATCCCAATGAATAGAAATCATTGAAAGACTACTCAGTCTCTCATCGGTCATAACGCTTCGAGGTAAAGATTTAATTCTTTTCATTGTTGAAAAGGACCTTTCAGCACTGGCTGTTGTTACCGGGATCGTAGCTAAGACTGTTAGCAAGTGTTTGATAGTATGGTAATACGTTGCATTACAGTATTCTAAAACTTTTAAGACTTCTGTATCTTTGTCAATATTAGCGATTTTCTCGCACCATAATTCGTATTCTGCTTCACTTGCGACATTGACGCTTTATCGTCGAAATATTGACAGAGATTCTCTAAGTTTCTTGCTTTTTCCGGAGAAGCAAATCCTGGAAGAAGTACTTGGAAATTTGTTAGAATGTCTTCATTCGAAATGAATCTGTCATTCAAATTTTGAATAAGATTTTCAACACAGGGAATAAAGACTGTGACCCTGTAATACTCTTCGGGGGATGCAATTTGTGGATTTGCACGTGTTGTCTGTCTTAATGTTAGTCTTGGGATCTTTATTTCAGTTTGGAAGGCGTCTTCCCCAAGTTTTGATGCGGAATTAAATATCTCACGAAAGACTTCGATTGCATTTTCTCTATGTTTCTGTAAAATATTTAGGACATCTTTAGCATGTGTTACAGCCGATATCATGTCACGAGATTTTTCTTGAAGAAGAACTGACAATGGCTTTGTAAGACTGAAAAGTTTGTCACAAACAAACAGGCTTATGAGAAAATCACTCTTCTCCATGACTGCCAAGAAAGCTTTAGCTGTTGAAGAAATCTTCCAAGTGTTTTCCGAAATATTTTCTAAGCTAATGCAAATACATTTAAACAGCTCAACAAAAGTTAATATGCTTTCATGTCTTTCGATAAATCTTGTGTCACAAAGGCGGATAAGTCGTTTTCTTCTGTTTTCTGGAGCATATGATGAAATTGCTTCTTGAAGGGCTAAATTTGCCTTGGGGTGATTTCTAAAAAAATTCGTCACTTCATTAACAGTTCCGAGACAGTTTCGGATGGCAGGAATCAGCATGCTGTTGGACAATGCGAGGTTTAAACGGTGGCTTGCACAATGAACGTATCGAATTTTTGGATACTTCTGACGAATTCTAGACTGAACCCCACTAATATGACCAGCCATATTGGACGCTCCGTCATACGCTTGTGCGACGCATTTAGACATATCAAGCCGTAGTTCAGCACAACGTTGTAATATTACTTTTGTTAAATTTTCGGCGGACAAGTCATTTACTGGAATGAAACCTAAAAAATCTTCCCGAATTATTTGGGTTTGTGAATTTTTTAAATAGTCCACATATCTAACACAAAAGGAAAGTTGTTCTGTGCTTGAAATGTCCATAGTTTCATCAGCAATCAAGCTAAAACAGATTGCGTTATTTATTTTGGTAATTAGTTCTTCGGTAACTATATCCGAGCATATTTGAATGATTTCATTTTGAATGTCAGGGCTGAAGTAAGTAGCATTTTTACGGCTGTTTATAATATGCCGTTTCAATTCATCATCTCCAGACTTTGCTCTAAATCTTAAAAGAGCTCTTAGTTTACCGTCTTTTTTTATCGGCTTCTTTAACGTTAGAGGACCGCTATCATGATCACCTCTAAGTGGCATTTCTTGCTCTGCACAAAATAAGATTGTTTCAATTATTGGTCTAAGAGCTGCCCTGTTTTCTTCTTTTTCTGAAGCTCTTTGGGAATCCAATAGCGAGATAATATCTTTCTGTTTTCCTGAAGAAATCTCGAGAAATTTGTTTGCTAACGTAACACACTGTTTGTGATAATCTAATCGCATATGTTTTAAGAAAATATATTTAGCCTTTTTCCAATTTCTGAAACATGTAGAAACTAGTGCTCCTGGTTTTTCATGACATCCTTTACTTATTCCTTCGTGGAAAAACAAAAAGCAAGGTTTACAGTAAACACCATCTTGCTTTCTAGAATAAGCAAGAAAAGGAAATCCTATTTCAGGATCTTTTATCCATTTCTCTTGAAAGCTTCTGTTTTTTTTCTTCCCTTCAGTCATTGGGAAGTTGTATGGCTGTTTAGGAAGTAAAACTGAATCAAGAATGTTTCACTTCGTGACATCATCTAAGTCATCTCTAGTTACATCACCTATATCGAATTGAGTTGATTGCCATACTAAAGACACACATGGAGTATTTAACGAATTACCCCCACTAGAGTCAATTTCTTCTGGAAAGCTAACATTTAAACAATCCTCAAGTTCATTTTCTAAACAAGACTTGCTTCCAGAAAAAGATGATGTTATTGGATCTGGTTCTACGGAAGTCATTTCAACATTTAGTGCACCCGCGGTGCTGTCCTGTGATTCTGCAAATAAAAATGTGATATACGTCTGAAAATTTATTTTTGCTATATCATATCATATTTTCCAAATAAATTAAAAGCTTCCATTACCAATTATTTACATACACTTTTACTGTCATCTGATCCAGCCAATTGACAAAATATAATATCGCATTTTTCGGCATATAATTCGCCACTTAAAAAATCCATTTTAGACACATAAATTGGATTCGGAATACACTTGATTTCAATTACTAAATAAAATTTCTGGGTCTCAGCTGAATTATTTAAGCCGCGGAATACACAGTATTTTAAAAATTAGATCCGAAAGGAAAATGTTCATTTTCAAATCAGTAACTCATTTCTTTTTTAAATTAAGAATTGTGTTATTTTCAAAAATGTCACATAAGGTGTTTCAGTGCAAAATCTCATCAGGAATTTTCTTTCCTTACAAAATAAAATAAAATAAAAAGATAAATAAATAGTAATGACAAGTGAGCCTTGCAAAATTTAGTAGTAGTAGAAACAGTTTTATAATGAAATTTTGATAGGAAGAAATGAAACAACAAAATTAAAAATTATCCCCCTCCCAAAAGAAACTAGTCGTTGGGGGCCACCGTAATACTTACCCATCATGGATATACATAATAGCCTCTATCTCAATTTGTTCGGTATGCATCAGAGTGTTTAAAATCGTGGCTTGATGATGTCATTAAACGTTAAATGCTCTATTACTGAATTGCATAAATTAAACATCCTTATAACTCCAAAAATAATGATCATATCAACTAACAGTTTACTGCGTCGGATTAAGCATCTGATTTCCAATTAGAATAAATCTTTGAATTGAAATTTGAATGATATACAGGGTCATGAAAAATCGAAGAGTGTGGAAAGTATGATTACAAATATCTCGGCAATTAATTAAGCGATCGACTTCATTCTTCATGCAAAATTTATGGCTTTTTATTGTCTTTTATATCAACTCCTTCAAATAAACAATTTCTAAAATTTTTATATACCTTTTATCAGAACGAATATTTCGAGAGTCCGAAAAGAATAGTTCCAGATAATCGAGGTGACTGATATGCAATAGGCTTCTTCCCATTATTACATACTAAGTACATACCAAATTTCAAGTCTCTATCTCAATTTGTTCGGGAGATAGAGCGTTTACAGACACACACACAGACAGACGAACGGCAATTTTTTTATTTTCTAAAAATATGTATTTCGGAATCTCCAGTGTCTGAAACGTGTAAATCCGTCAATTTTTTTTTCGATTTTTAAAACGATTGCAAGACTTACCCTATACTACGTATGATGGGTAAGTAAAAATAAATAAATAGAAACCAAAGCAGAAAATTGTAATTTCAGAGCTAAAGTTCAGGGTGAGTTTCCCGCCTTAAATTGTCACACCCCTCCTTGGAAAATGTCGGTTTGGGGGGGGGGGGGGGGGTTTGCCGTCCGCCCAAGCCACGAAAATTCGAATTTTATCAAAGAATCGCAGAAAACACATACATTTTCTCAAAGAGCTTCTGGAATTGCATTG
Organism: Maratus michaelseni; assembly: GCA_963931845.1. Taxonomy (NCBI): domain Eukaryota; kingdom Metazoa; phylum Arthropoda; class Arachnida; order Araneae; family Salticidae; genus Maratus; species Maratus michaelseni. Next base: position 194,427,564 of record OZ007597.1, on the reverse strand, counting down.
AAGGTTTGCGGGAAAACGAGAGTTTCGTCGTTGTATTGTGCGAAAAATTTTATTTTTGCAGTCAGTTCAAGTGAAAAATGTTATTTGAAGTGGCATATAAAATATGATAAACTATTTAATTTACCATCTTTACCTCTCTACCTATTGAATTTTGAAAAAAAAAATTCTTATCAACTTTAACCATATTGTAGGTACTTGAAGTGTCAAGAATATGTTTATTAAATTTAAAATAATCAAACTTTACCCAATTACCCTCCCTCTTTTTCGTCTTAGGGGCGAATATGGAAAATCTTGAAATACTTGTTACGTTACGTGATACTGTAGGCATGTGAGGTATTAAGAATTTCATTTGCATTTGTTTATGAGATATGCGATATGCTTTTTTTTTCAACATAGTTGAAAAGTATTTATGAATTCGGTTTTGTCAATCTGTCTGTCTGTCCATGTTCTAACTCGCGTAAATATATTCGGATTGTCATGCAATTGATATGTATTATTGAAGTTTACTATGGCATGTTCGGTACTGAAAATGAAGTATATAGCACTTATAGTTTTTTTACAGGAACACTCAAAAGAATTCCATTACATTACGGTCTATTGGGAAAAATCGTTTGCAGTTTGTGTTAATGATGTTACACAATTTCAAACATTTTGATATATCTCGCTGAGAAGCACTTCTATAGATTTAGTACTATGGAATATGGTGTGCACTTATAGTTCCTTTACAGGGACACTCAAAAGAATTCCCTTAAATAACGGTCTATGGAGAAAAATCGTTTGTGGTTTATTTTAACAATGTTTCACTATTTTAAACATATTGAAACTGATATATATCACTAAGGAGCAATACAAGAGTTTTACTATAGAATATTTTTTGTATAATATTTTTGCCCCTTTTGGCCCCTTAAGATTTAAAGTTTTAAAAATAAATATCCAATTCATGCATTTCCCTCCAAAATACATATATGTTCAGATTTTTAATTCTCTAAGTTAAAATAAAGTAGACGGAAATTGACTCTGAATATTTGAATACCACCAAATGCCACAATATAGAACATAATTGTAAGTTAATAGAAAGCAAAGTTCGTAATAAAAAGAATATTTCTTTTCAATAACAACAACAACAACAATAATAATAATAATAATAAAGCCTTACTTACCAATTTCATCATTTCTTTTAAGCTTCTTATTAAATAATGATTCAATGGTAGGCTGAACTTTTTTAACCGTTTCATTTTTGTGATTGCTTTGTCACTCTTAAACAATGCTCTATCAAAAGACAGGCGTTTCCAATTAAATTTTTATTATGCTCCTACACACAACCATAGGTGTAGCCTCGAGGGGGCACGTGCCCCCCCCCCCCCAACTTTCTGAACATCAATTTCTAAAATATGATACAGTCAATTAAGACTTGTCATTTATTGACCCAAAATCGAAATGAAATAACTACTTTTATTTTCATTTTATGCTTCTTAATTTTTTTTTTTAATTCAGCTGTCAGATCGTTATAGATAGCTCAGCTCTTTTTCTTTGAAGTAATGAATTTGGTACTAAAAATTGCTGGTTCAAATCTGAGCTGGGCAAAATGGATGAGTGAAATTTTTTCAGAATTGACTTGTACGTAAATGAAAAAAAAATGAAGGCATTTCCCTGCAAAAATCTGTCTATTAAGTAGAGGTCTGCACGAGCCTGGGCCTGGCTCGAAGCCCGTACCCGGCGCGAGGCGGGCCGGCAGAATAAAGACAACTTTTTTAACGGGCCGAGCCGAGAAAAAGAGCAATAAAATTAAGCGGTCGACTGGCACAATATAACAAAATTAAAAAGGTCGGAAAAAGCGGAGAACTTTTTTTTCAAAATTCTCGGCCGAGCCGTGACTTAATTGTTCCCATGACGTGTCGGGCAGGTAATGTTTTTTAAATAACAGAAATAATGATTTTTTGCTAACTGAATCTCTGGAAATATCTATACTAATAAAAGAAAGTTTCGCTCTGTGTGTGTGTGTGTGTGTTTGTTTGTCTGCGATGGCTAGCAAAATCTAGCCCCATCTAGAAGTCTGAAAACTTAAGTGTGGATAGTCCAAGGTCTGACCATGTGCACCTGAGTCTCAGAATTTTAATATTTTGATAATTACTCAAGATATTAATTAGAATATCATTAAACATCGCATCGAAAATGCCATCTTTTAAATCAAAATGGCTAAGATAAGAACTTCTGTTGTGGATTTGCCAGCGAAAATGAACGAATTCGAAATAATTTTACTAATTAGCGAATTTTAAGAAAACTAATTAAGATATCAATTTGAAAATTTCTGAGTATATGTAAAAAAAAATTCTGCATCCGACTGTGCGATTTTGAAAAATTCGGCCGGTAATTTTTCTTAATTTATGCAAAGAACTGCCGTCGCCAGTGAAAAAAATCCGAAAAAGTTTCAGACAGGGATCTGCTTTCATTAAAAACTGAACTACAAAGAGATCTGTTTCTCTGTCCGATCCCTCCATTTAGTTTGCGAAAATGAAAGGAAATAATTGCCAATTTTTACTAATGAACAAAAATTTAGATAACTAATTAAGATATAGATCTGAAATTGAGGATGGGAAGTGTTGTCATCTGCCGGCTATTTTAGCGTAGCGTCTTCGTTATGTTCTAATTATTAGAAAAATTTAATTCTTTTTTTTTAATGATCGCGTTAATGCAGGTGAAGGTGGTTTTCTTGAACAAATTATTCGTTATATTTGCGGGTATGGAGAGGGAGGAGGGGGTTAACGCCTTGCTCTGATTTGCACAAAACAAATTCCATTTATCAGAATGCGCCCGTATCGGCGGAAAGTGGAAATAAAGGATTTTCAGTCGCCATACAAAGCAATTTGAAATAAATAAATTATTTTTTACAAAATCGGGTTAAATTTTATTATCATGGGCCCGAGCAACGCCGGGCGGGTCATCTAGTACTTTAATAAATTACACAGAAGTATTTTTCTAAATCTACATTTTTTTTAATATACAGCTTCAAAAGTTGTTTTTAATTTATCTTTTTTCTTTTATTCTGAACTACACTATTTTTTTAATGAGTATATATTTGAATGTAATAGTATAAGTTATCATTAATGTTGCTATGCTGTATTATTTAGCTTGTGGAGATATACTAGTTTGAAATAAACGGTAACATTTTCCCATAGATGTATGCAGTATTTTTTTTAAAGAATCTTAATTTTATTTTAAGAAAAAGCAGAAATTTTTATAAAACTTGACTCCGGCCGGCCCTGATTTAATTGATTTTTATACTGGCCGGGCCTGATTTCATTAATTTTTGAACGTAATTATATGTATTATTATTTTTTATTGACGACACTTAATCTTCTACTATACCTTCACATTTTTGAGATGTAATGGGTATGATTTATATATATATATATATATATATATTTCAAAGTATGAGCCTTCTTGAATGAGATGTTTTAAAGTTAATATACAACCGTACCTTGGTAAACGATGGTAATCCGTTCCAGAATTACCATTGTTAAGCAAAACCGTTGCTATCCGAGGTGCAATTTTCCAGGCGCATATATCTTAAATGATTGGTACTTCCTAAAAGCTGATTAATCTTATTTCAAATGTCTTAAAAGTTGGAAAATATCTTTTATTTATTATATTTGTTACAAAAATATTAATTTCAATAAAATGAACTAGTGGAGCTTTCCTCATTTCCCTGGTCGTTTTTTTCCCCAAGTGAACCGCGAATTAAATGTACCTGTTAGTGGGCCCAACTATATCGTCAACAGCGTACTCACGGGCATGTTACGTCTGCTCTGGTCGTTTCGGAAAAAGAAACAAATGTCAAAAATTTGCCGCAAAAAGCGAAAAACACTAAAAAATTCACGAAATATACTAAATTCACAAAATATACTATATATTGGTCTAAAAGCTTGAAAACGGATTCCTTTTACAAGTGTTAAAAAATTGCCACTAACTACGAAAAACAGCAGAAAATCGCATAAAATTCAAAAATTTCAGAGGACAAAATTTCCTCTATTTGGGCTGGAATATTGAAACCGGATTCCTTTTAAAAATGCCGCCGCGGAATGCGAAAATACGCTAAAAATCTCATTTTTTTTTTAATCGCAGAGGACAAAATTTACTATATTGGGCTGAAAGGTTGAAACCCGATACCTGTAACAAATGTTAAAAAATTGCTGCGAAACGCGAAAAAACGTTAAAGTAGCGTGAAAAATTAAGATCATTGTACGGATTCTGAAAAATTTTTATTGAAAAGAGAAAAAAATTTACTATTGGGTTCTCCGGAAAATTAGTGTCGTTTGGGAAAATTAATTCGTACCGGAAAATTCTACCATTTAATTAATAGACATTAATTCCGATAGCTAATTTCTAATAATTAACGGACAGAATTTTCCGGTACGAATCACAAACGGCAGAAATTTTCCGTCCAACCCCAGTATATTGGGCTAAAAGATTGAAACCGGATTCTTTTTACGACTGTAAAAATACCTTCACAAAACGTGAAAAAAAAATCTCATAAAAAATTTCACGAAAAATTCAAAAAATCGCTGACGATAAAATTTACTATATTGTGTTCAAAGATTTAAATCAGATTTCTTTTACGAATGTAAGAAAAATCGCCACAAAACGCGTAAAAACGTAAAAATTGCAAAAAATAATCGCGATAAATTTAAACATCGCAGAGAACAAAATTTATTATATTGGGTTAAAAGATTGTAGCTGAAATTCTTTTACGAATGTCAAAAAATCGCCGTAAAACTTAAAGTAATTGTTAAAATCATTCTTTTAATTCCGAATAAACTTTTTGAAAAGAGAAAAAAAATTACTCTAATTGGACTAAAAGTTTGAAACCAGATTATTTTTACGAATGTGAAAATATCTCCCCGAAACGCGAAGAAAAAAATGAAAAATCGAATAAAAAAATTCATGAAAAATTCAAAAATCGCACAGAACACAATTTATTATATTGGATTAAAAGATTGTAGCTGAATTCCTTTTACGAATGTCAAAAAATCGCCACAAAGCACGAAAATACGCTTCGCATAAAAAATTAGAGAAAATTCAAAACGCTATACGCGCTGTACGAGTTCCGAACAAAATTTACTATATTGGGTTAAAAAGGTGTAACCGGATTCTTGTTACAAATGTTAAAAAACTTCCACGAAACGTAAAAAGTTGCATGAAAAATTCGCGAAAAGTTAAAAAATTGCAGATTACAAAATTTAGTATAATGGGTTGAAAGATTAAAACTAGATTCCTTTTACAAGTGTTTAAAAATCGCAGTAGAACGCGAAAAAACGACAAAATATCATAAACAATTCATGAAAAAATTAAAAATCGTAGAGTACAAAATTTACTATAATGGGTTAAAAGGTTGAAACCAGATTAGTACCACAAATGTTAAAAAATGCCACAAAACGCGGAAAAACACTAAAAATCGCATAAAAATTTTGTTAAAATTTTCAAAATCGCTAAGGAGAAAATTTAATGTATTGAGCTGAAGGATTGAAACCAGACATATTTTACGAATGTTTAAGGAAATCGTCACGGTACGCTAAAAAACGATTAAAATCCCATTAAAAAAGAGTGAAAAATCTAAAAATCACAGATCACAAAATTTGCTCTATTGGGCTAAAATGTTGAAGTTGGATTCCATTTACGAATGCCAAAAAAATCACCACGAAATGCGAAAAATCTCATAATAAATTTGCAAAAACTTAAAAAATAGCACAGTAGCTGAAATAATGAAACCCTATTTCTCCTACGAATGTTTAAAAAATCGCTGCAAAAAGCTAAAAAACGCTAAAAATCCCATAAAAAGTTCGCGATTTTTTTTTTTTTAATGCAAAGAACAAAAGTTACAGAATTGTGTTAAAATATTGAAACTTAATTCCTAACACCAATGTTAAGAAATTGTCAAAAAACGTTAAAAATCACAAACATTTCGTAAAAAATTCAAAAATTGCTGTAAGATTACGGAATAAACTTTTTTGAAACTAAGACAAAATTCATTATAGTGGACTAGAAGATCGAAACTGAATTCCTTTTACACAATGTGGTAAAATTGCCGCAACGTTGTTAACTGAGGCCATTTTTAACAAGGAAACCAGAAACCACTGTATATATATATATATTAAGTATTGCGCGGCAGCGCAATACTTATTTATTTCCAGTGTGACATCTTAATGTAACATTAACACAGCAAATCCCATTGAACGAGTTAATTTACTAGAGTTTTTCCCACTTTTTGTACGCGTTGCCACAAACTTTTAACTGTGTGAAATTCTAATAAAATTTGAAATTTGAAATAGTGAAATTCTTTGGCTGACGTCAGGATCAAAATGGATTAAATGCCGTTGCATATAGATGAATTATAATCCAGGAAGTAACATAAGCTATGTTTTATTTACGTCATTCAAATATTTTTCTTAATAATTCAAAATTTCATAATTTTCACTGGGAATCAATGGACGTTTTTCCTATAAAATTTAACTATGTTTCTTTATTGTTGCCAACAATTCAAAAACCTAATATAATAATTTGACCACAGCAATAATTTTTCAATTGAAAGATTTCCACGATCAAAATAAAACCGAATTAGATTTTTTTACGTTTTAAAAAATGGAACAACACGACATCATACTCTAAATAAACGGACATTTTCAAACATTTGGTTATAATGCAAGCAGAAAGCAGGTGAATATGTCACCATATTTGTAACAAAAAGAGCATATTCTTAGTTCAGTATACATTTGTTAATAATACAAGGAGCATCAATATGAATAAATACAGGAAGCAATTGTATATGACGCCATATTTATAACAAAAAATTGAAATAATTTTTACTATGTGATTACTATTTTAATTTTTACGATACTATAATTTTTACTATGTGATTAATAACTATGAATATCATAGCAAACGCGGTAACGTTTGCTATAATATGTTTAATAAGTATCGCCTAACAGGCTCCTGCTATTAACGTTCAAACTCACTAAGCATTTTATATGCTTGTTTAAAAGAATTGTGTTTCATAATTTCATCTAATTCACGTAAAATATGCGGCAAACAATTTTCGGTACTTCTCTATTATCCTGTCGACCATTCATAACAAAAAAGTATCGCCAAACTGTAACGCCAAAGAAATGGGAGAACGTTGCCATTGGAATATCAAAATAAATAAATAAAATATAAGAATTTACGTACGCAATTGTTATTTTAATTAATGAAATAACTAATAAATCAGTAAAACATAATGAATAACACACGCAAATGTGGAATTAAAAACCACTCGATGACATAAACACGTATAATGCTTCTGACATCAAGTAAATGTGACTGCATTTTTGGCGTTTAATCTTTGAGTTGGCGATAGTTTTGTGGTGCTGTATCTTTTATTTTGGTACTTTTCCGTTATACCAACACCATGCCAAAATGTTTGCTGATGCGCCAATTATTTCAACCCTGACCGAGCAGATGTTGTCTACAAACCGTGTTGTCATGCAAACCGTGCCAAATATTGTGATTTGTTATTTATTGAATGTTTTTCGGTACTTTTCCGTTATACAAAAACCATTGTCGCCAAGCGTAATAGTTGGCGCAAAATGAAATTCACGTGAATCAAAACACTTGAAAAAAAAAAAAAAACAACAACAACAAAACAACAATGTTGAAACGAAAGTGAGCATTTAAAAAATATAACATTTGAAAATTACAGACTTTTAAGCACTATTTTATTAAAATTAAAACACAAATATATACTTCAAATAAGAAAACAAATAATTGTTATACAATAAATTGAAAAATCCTGTGCGGGTAGATTTAGTGGGCTCTTATTGGCGATAAATGTTTGATGTGGTTGTTGCGATCTTGTGAAAAACCTTCAATCATATCCACATTTGCACTGCATCCATATTGTTGCTATAATATTTTTTGGTACTTTTCGGTTAACCAGGTGCCAGTGAAATATATACACACACACACACTATATATATTATATATATATATATATATATATATATATATATATATATATATATATATATATATATATATATATATATATATATATATATATTTTTTTATTTCACTGGCTCCCGGCTAGCCAAAAAGTACCCTTTTTTTTGGTTTGTTTCTTGCTAACATTGAAACATTGGCTGTAGACTCGATTACGGAATATTAGAAAATCTATCATTATTATCATCTAAAAGGTCATCAATAATGTGCCATAATCAGGCTGCATATTATTACACATAATTTTCAAGTATGGTTTGGTGAAACATTGAACTTTAAATTCTGTTAAAAACTGCATTTTGTCTCGAAAAGGTGGACACCATGTTACAAAGATATCAGATAAACAAACTTGGATCAATGATTATAATCCCGCGATTTTCTTTATGTGAGCCGCCAACATTGACATCCAGTTTGTTGGAGAACCCAGTTTGGTGTTAAATCATTACAGTACGCGTTATATAACCAACCGGGAAAAAATCGTAAGGAAGAGATTTGGAAGACCATTGACGAAAACAAAAGTCTCGGTGCTAGATTACGCGCTTTTGCGAGATAAAACTTGATTAGTCGAGAAACTGGAAGTTACGAAGCCGTAGACAAAATTCTTGGCCATAAATGCTTCTATTCATGGATGCTGTGCAATACTTAAATACCAGCATGAAAAAAGACCGACGGATAAAACTGAAAGTCACCATGATTTGATTTTATTGGCAAAAGAGGATGAACGATCTACTGAAATTTACTGTCAGAATTTGATTGATGATTATTACCCGAATCGACATGACAAATTAGAAAACATGTGTTTATACGAATTGGCCACTAGGTACTAATACAAACGACTGTAGACCAAAAGTCTGTAGAATATTACGAATTAAAAGAAAACCTCAGTTGGTTCAGAAAACGTTTGAAACCATAGTTGTTTCGAAAACGCCCAATCATAATCCGAAAACGGACGCTGGAATTGAGTTGTACTATAATTCATTTCTGATATTGTTCAAGCCTTGGCGAAACGAATAAGACCTATTGGGAGAATTTAAACTCTACCGTGAATACTTTGAGCACAATGTGAAAAATTTTCCAGAGATGGAAGAATGTCGCGAAACAAAACAACGACTACAAGCTGCAATCAACTTGGTTGAAAAGTTGCAACAAGAAAGTGATTTGCACGACCAGCTTGAAAATATTGAAGAACCAAATGAAGACGTTGATATGATGGCCGCAGGTTTTGATAACTTTGAAACTCACCAAGAAATTGTTATTAATGAAGATAAATTGAACAAGAAAAATGAATGCTGACCAAAGGAAAATATTTGAATCAATTATAAAGGACGTAGAAGAACAAAAGAAAGACCCGTCTATTCCACCCATAAATCTGATTGTAAGCGGAGTTGCTGGTACAAGAAAAAGCTTTCTAATTTAATTACTCAGTCAGAAAGTTCGTTTAACGAGTAATCACAATAATGATGCTGCTGCAGTACTAGCACCAACGGGAATTCCTGCCTTCAGCATTGGAAGAAGTACAATTCACACGTTTTTAAAATTGTCCGCCCAAACCAGCGGGGACCCGAGCCGGAGGTTCGTTCAGTTAGAGGTTTATACTATTCGATGTGCAAATTAAGGAATCGTCCGGTGCGTGTGTAGCACGACCGGTATACGGTGCCGAAGGCAGCGGGACCCAGGTCGGAGGTTCGTTGTGTTAGAGGTTTATAGTATTCAATGTGCAAACTAAGGGATTATCCGGTGCAAAAGGCAGAGGAGACTCGGGTCGGAGGTTTGTTCGGTTCAAGGTTTTACAAGATTCGAGGCACCGATGTAAATTAGGGGTCCGCTAGCGGGCGAAGCCAGCTAGTTTTCTTATCTGCATTATATAACAAAAACTCTTGACACATTCACTGTTTACAGTTATATTCAAGAACATTCTGCTCATATATACTCGTTATTATATTTATACTTCTTATTATGTGATAAAACAACACAAGATTTTATCGATAGCTTTCACACACCACTTACTAGTGTCTCTTTCCAAAGTGGTTGCAAACGTGTTTTGCACAGTGGAATAAAATTATTTGCAAAAATGAACATGATTCGTTTATTATTATCATTATGAAGATGAGAAACAATCCGTTGAAGTCCGTTATATATATTTTTTTGTTAAAAATTACTTTTTTTATTATTTGAATTGCTTACAGAATAATCAATGTTTGAACTGCATATTTCATATTACAATACTGATTTTGATCTGTGCAGTCTTTTACATACTTGTCTTGTGTGAATCTTATCTGCTTCATATTAATTTGTTATTAAAAAACTTGAGATATTAAAAAAAAGTAACTTGCAAAGCAAATTAAAAAAAATAAATTTATTTCCAAAATTTTAAGCCCGAGAAGGGACAGATATTAAAATTATTTTATTTAGTCAATGCTACAATAATGTTGCATTTTTATATTAAATCTTGTTCAGTCTATTTAATCTTAAAATATTAAATTTAAATTTGAAACATGATATTAAAGCAACTTTAAAACATTTCATTTAGTTGAAATGAAATCTAAATAAATCGTCAACTTTTTTTTTCAGTTTTACATGCATTATGCAAAATTTGTATTGTAGCAAATTCTAACAGACAAGAAACATGAGAAGTTCAAATAATTAAAAAAGTTGAAGATTTATTTAGATTTCATTTCAACTAAATGAAATGTTTTAAAGTTGCTTTAATATCATGTTTCAAATTTAAATTTAATATTTTAAGATTAAATAGACTGAACAAGATTTAATATAAAAATGCAACATTATTGTAGCATTGACTAAATAAAATAATTTTAATATCTGTCCCTTCTCGGGCTTAAAATTTTGGAAATAAATTTATTTTTTTTAATTTGCTTTGCAAGTTACTTTTTTTTAATATATATATGGCTATGTGTGTTTAATAAACTCGTGTGTGTGTTAATAAACATTTGTGCTCCCCCAAAATTTTCAGTCACGCTACGCCTATGCACACAGCTCAAAATGTCCCTATATCTACTCTAAAAGCAGCGGTGAAAAACTGCCAAAAAATCCCTACATAGATGTATCCATCCCTAAGGTTGATAATTCTACAAAAGACAAAGAAAATTTCCCAGACAAACAGACTACTCTTAGTACACTTTCTTTCTAATATTCATATGCAAACAAAAACAAAACAATTTAAAGCTAAGTTGTTCAATGAAGAGCCTGGGGGACGCCGCCATGGCGCCTTTGACGATTTCTCGATGACCTATCAATTTTTTTTTCTTATCGAACAAATTCCTTTTCAATATTTCTTGCTACTATTTTTTTTAAGTAAAAAACTTTTTACAGTTATAACACAATTTTCAAAGATACTTTCTTTAAAATAATTAATTTTCACACGAATTTACATTATAGATAGCTATTAAAGATTTTGACTCCTTTTTCTACAAAATATTTTAACATTGACCACTCTAAGTTTTCATTGTGATTCCTAAAGTTAACGTATATGCCATATGCATATTACACTTACTTTTTCTTAGTCAAATTAATAATACAGAATTACACATATCGAATTTTACTGTGCATAAAGATAGTCAAAATGGTGTTTTAAGAACTTATATTCTTAGTGGTATATACCAATAAAAAACACTATATCCGAATGAACAATATAACGAGGATTACTGTAAGTGTAAATGAATAATTTTATTTTTTTTTTCAAACGAAATGTGCGTAGGTTTAATGTAACGGAAGATAAAAACAAAAACATTGTCAAATTTTATCATTAAAGATAAGTTTGCAAAATCTTTTTTAATTTTCGGGGGGGGGGGGCTTCAGCCCCCTTAGCCCCCTCCCTGGCTACGTGCCTGGTCCTATCGCATTGTTTTGGAATTGTAGTCCGATAGAGTCGTTTGTGACTGACAACTCAGCTGATAGTAGTTTTTTATCTTTTTTTCATTCTACACAGCTTCCAACAAATGGTAACACATAGCTTGCTAAACTACATAATCTGCAGCTTCGACATAATCTGCAGCTTCTGCACACTTTAGATGTGATAGGCATTCTTGTTTAACTGATAAGGTAGTTTTCAAATCAGTAGAATTCGGAATAGTGACATTCCAACTGAGTATTTGCATAGGTGACTTGTGGTTATGCGTAACCACTTCCTGTACTGTTTACAAATACCTGATGTTATTTAAGATCTAATCAAATGATCTGAATTTTTAATGCTACCAGTTCGCTTGCTTTTGTTTACTTAGTTTGTGATAGCTGCTCTAGTAGGGGCTGAATTACTGAATTTGTAGTTGAAGTCCTCTTAGCCGCATTAATACGTTAATCCACATAGATGAGTACAATGAATAGCTATTATTTCTTCAGTTGAATGTATATTACATTTTTTTTTTCACAACAGTCTCACTACCTTTATATATATGTCATAGGCTAGTTGTGAAATCTTGCTCTTTGCAAAGAGCCGAGCTAATTTGTAATCCTCCCCCTTTTTTTCAATCAGCATGGTATTTTTCAGGCTTATTGCAAAGAGCTTAGAGAGCGTTAGGCTAATTGGAATATGGCCATTTATTACTCGATCAGCCTGATAGTTTTTAAGCTTATTGGAAAGAGCCTAGATAGCGGAAGGCTAATGGAAAAATGACCACTTGTTTCTCAGTCAGCTTCATTTTGACCAGCTGTTAATCCATATATCGTGTCGTACCAACCCGAACCTGAAAATTCCGTTTGAAATCAATCTGTAACCCAGCCTGAAATTGACAAAAAAAAAAAAAAAAAATCCCTCGAACGGTAACCCGATCCGAAGATGACAAAATAATTTCCATCGACATGCAACCCGACCCGAACTTGAAAATTCCATTTGAAATTAACCCTAAACCCGACCTGGATCTGAAAATTCCATTTGAAGTCCACCCGAAACGCAACAAAAGAATTCTATCGAATTGCAACCCGGCAAAAATTTTCTATCGAATCTCAACCAATCCAAACCCGACAGAATAATTTTCGTCGACATGCAACCAACCCGAACCAGATATATTTCAACCGGAACCCAAAATGCTTCATCCTGAATACTAAATAAAAGCAAATTAACTCATCTGTTAATGATATTATGAAAAGTACTCTACACTTATATCACTAATATCAATTTTATGTTTTATTGAAAAACGGACATATCTATATTCTTTAATATTCAAATATTATAAAATTTCTGAATATAGTTCCTTAAAGATATCGGTTAAAAAAATAATTAGGGTCAGATTCATTTAGAAAGATCACTTTTCTTTTTTTGTGGTGGCGGTGGAAAGGAGGGGGGGGGGGGAGGTACATTTCTTCATTAACAATTTTATATCTTAATTTTGTCCACAACTACAAACTAACTGTTTTATAACATATATCTAAATTTCCTTCACAAATACATAAAATCGACAGGTATATTCGCAAATGTGTGAAATTTGCTAGTTATATCCAAATATCAAGAAATCGAGCACTGTTTCCTATTACCTTATAAATTAAAGAATCTCTTAGAAAATGTCAATTAAAAAAAAAAACTACTCGACATTCATGGGAAAGTCTTCATGAAGAAGCAATTGGTTATTATTACAAATGTATCACATATACAAGAAAATTAAAAAAAATTGTTCGATTTTTTGGCGATTAAAGGGAATTTGCAACTTTCATGCATTTCCATTTTAAACGACTTCGTGATAGTAAAAATATTTGCATTCTTCAGCAGGATTTTGTTTCTTTTCTTTTTCTGGGAAGTGGGAATGGGGACATGTACTTAATATGTATTTACATTAAAACAATAACGTTGTATAGAAACATTCATCGTTCAAAAGGAATACTGACCCGCGTAACATCCCCCTTGGATCCACCTTTGAAAAAAAAGTATTTAGAATTGATGGCTGGCAAATTGAGTCTTTGAAGACAGCTAACATTTTATTAAAGATTTATTTGCATAAGCAATGTTTTAATCCCTCTGCTAACATAAAATAGATAGTAAAAAATTGTTTCCATGAAAAGGATCAGGGTTCTTAAGCCGTGTTCGATTCTGTTATACTGACTTAATAATTTCACTTTTTAATATTAGAAGGCTTATCCTGTACGATTTCAACAAAAGTTTTTGCTTTTTGTTCGGATTTATATGACTTACACGAGCTCAAAGTTCGTATTATTCGTAGTTTTTGATGAAAAATATGCAATTTCTCCTAATTTTACCTCAATTATTTATATGAGCGCAATCGTGCAACACTTTCTTACATCAAAATGTACAATATATGTAAAAATAAAAGTGTTGCAAAGCTGCGCTCATAGTAAAATATTAAAAATCGAGATAAAATTAGGAGAAATTGCGTATTTTTCATCAAAAAATACGAATAATACGAACTTTGAGCTTGTGTAAGTCGTATAAATCCGAACAAAATGCAAAAACTATTGTTGAAATCGTACAGGATAAACCTTCTAATATTAAAAAGTTAAATAATTAAGTCAGCATAACAAAATCGAGTTTAGGCTTATTTCATGGACCAAAAGAGAAGGCTTATGGACTCTGATCCTTTATGTTGCAAATAATTGAAATTAATATATGAGAAAATCACTATATTTAACGCTTACTGTTTATAAAACATTGAAAAAAAAAAAAAAAAAAAAAAAAAAAAAAACATAATACGTTAGTTTTATTTTTTTAATTTCATTAGGAAATGAACCATCACTTCTAAGTGAAACTATTGTTGTCTTGCTAAAAATTAAAAAAGAATAATAAGATCTGGAAACTTCTCATAAAGGCCCATTAAGGGGCTACTTCACTGACTCTTCCAGATAGAGCAGCTAATGTTATTTCAATGGGAGAAATTTAGAAGTGTCATCTTTTCACATTTTGCTCGAATTTAGTAATTTTTGTAACTTTCAAAACCTGTACATTTCAATTATGCACACTCCTTTTAAATTTTATTTTATTTTTTTAATTTTAGTATGATATAAGTGCGCTATTTTAGGATTATTAAAGATTCATGTTTAGTGCCTTATCGCGAAAAATCTGTTTGACATTTTAAAATTTGGTAATGACACAATCGTAGCCTGATTATTTAGCTTTCCAAAAATGCTTTTTATTTTGCTTTAAAAAATTTTTAAATCTATGCTACAATTCTAAAAAAATGGTACTGTCTTTTTTAAAACAGTCAAAACTAGTAAAACGTCCGCCCCATATAAGGTGCCTCCCTATATTTCCGGGAACTCAGCGGGGTTTTGAACGGGGAAAATCTTCATGGAGCGATAAGAAAGACCACCTAATGTGTGAAATTTTGCCTTTGGCAAACTTGTAGGAAGCTGCAAATTTCATTTTGAGAACAGAGAAAAAAGTTTTAAAAATAGCCTTTTGAATGATGTAAGTAGATGCTGATTATTTATTTTACTAGGCATCAAAGATTTTTTAAAAACATTATTGATTTGGGATCGATAAAGATTTTTTTCACCTCTCACCTCTGAAGTTAGTACCCGATATTTTTTTTTAATTGCCTACAATAGCAAAATGAAAAAGCGCTTATTTGCTAAAGAAAAATAGTAGAACTATCATTCATTCACCCTTTCTCGGGAAAAAACAAATATACAGTGGCAAGTGTCATTAAAAATGAATAGACAGATATATCCAGCGAATAAATACATTCGTATTTAAATTTTCTATATAATACCTTTTTTCTATTATTTTACATAATTCTTACTGAATTAGGTTTAATGTTTCTTTCGAAAATATTAAATATTTATGATGTAAACTAAAATACAACTTATGTTTACTTCATATAGCCTCATAAATAAGTGTGTCAGTACACACAATTTTTTGTCAGACGTATATTTTGTTTAAAGCTGTTTTCAAATCCAGAGAACTTACTTTCTGACACATTTCAGAATTCATTTTTCTTCGGAAACACGTGAAATTGGTAGGTGTTCTTATTCAAAAAATATGCAATCGAATAGCGTTTTCCATTTTTTTTGGTAAAGGCAAAAGATCTTTCAGAAAATACTATCGAATTCGGCATTTTGAACCAATTTCCGGACGCGACAGGCCGGGAAAGAAGAAAAACCTGTCGTCAGATGACAAAAATATCTTATAAATCAATAAGTAACTTATATATTAAAACATAGAAAGCGTATTCGATTTCAAATCGCTTTAATAGTCAGGCCTGCCAATTTACGTTTAAAAGAAAGTTTCGTGTTTGTAAAAGCTATATTTCAAAGAATATCAACAAAGGAAAATTCAAGTGATTCGCAGGATTTTTACGCGAAATTTTATTAACAAAATAGCTAATTTTCGGGTAATTTTTTTTTTTTTTTTTTTTTTTCTTTTTTTTTTTTTAATGAAATAGATGAGAATTTATTTTAACTACTAAAGAAAGATTACCAAATCAGTTTCTAAATGAAAATAATAAAAACGTTGAATGTGTAAATGGAATATATAGGTCACATAAGAGGAATTTACATATGTATAAGCATATTTTTTACACGAAATTTTATTCAATTTCAGCAACATATGATATTTAGCGGTTGAGATATAAGTATTCTTTTAAGGATAGGATAAAATGTCTTGTACAAAGTTATAGTTATTCTAATGAAATTAAAATAGTAAATACATTCAGACATATACTCAAGAAATGAAATAGCACAATTACTGGAAATTGAGAATATATAATTAAAACGACAACGGGGGGTTCCACCCCCCTGATTGCTATTCTGATTGCTATTCCCTATTGCTATTCTGAAAAAATACAGTAATAAATAGTTTATCCTATGATTGCATAACATTGTGTTTAATGCGATACTTCTAACATTTCCGGAACTTTTGATAAATTTTAAATTCTTATAAATATATAAATAACTTTAAAAAATTGAATTTTAGAATATCAAATATTATGCAAATAATGTTAAAAATTAGTACAATCAATGAACAATGATTTGTAGAGCTGATGTTGAGGCCTCTGATCTGTAGATTTACTACCCAAGTAGCACAAAGATATTGGCCAATATCAAAATGTAATATCGGCCAATATCAAAATTTGATATTGGCCAACGTTAAATGACCCCCTTTAAAATAATATTTGTGAATATTAGTTTTGACATCTGTGAATATTGGCCAATATTTTCCAACATCTCTGAATATCATTTTTGGATATTAAATAACTTATTTTTTTATTACTGAATAACAATATCTTTTTCGCACCCCAGATGTGGTGAACAGAAATCCCTCATTGTAAAACGAGCGATCTCTGCTTTAGATAAGTCTAGTGTCATTATTATGTAACAAGACAAAGACAAACCCAAGTACTAATAAATATGATCAATAGAATCGCAGGAAAAAACTTGTTATAAAGAGCTATTAACAAAAGCTGGTGGGAGTAGATTTTTTTGTTACTGGAATAAAAAATGTCTAACAAATAATAAAACTATCATTTGATTATCTCGTATTTTTCAATCACAATCGACATTTTTTTTTTTTTTTTTTTTTTTTTACGTTCTTTTAGCAAAGATTTATTTAAATATCACTTTTTATTACTGAATTTGTTGGAAATTTTGTAACAAAATATTTTTAAATAGGTAAGAAATTTTAAAGCTTTCTGTGTTAAAAATCATGTGAGTGTCCCCCCCCACCCCCCACCCACTTGCACCAAACTATAAAGAAAGTTTTAACAACCCCAATACTTTGAATTTTGCTTTGTGAGAAATTAAATATATATATATATTATTAATTTTAAGTCAGAAATATGTGTACATTTTTTCAAAAATTGATGCACTACACAAAAGTTAACACGCCCAAAAGCTTACTATTATATAATAATAATAATTACTTAGATGAACTGTATAAAATATATATTATTAATAGTGCCTAATTAAAAGTTCAGTGACCTAATTTTGAAACTAAACTTGTATTGTTTCAATAATAAAAAATAAAATTCTTATAAAAGTTCGAAATCCGAAAGCATTCTAAAAAGATAAACACGCATCCATTCAAAAATTATATAAATTATTTTTTTTTCTAGTAAGAACATTTTTTTAATTAGTATAAAATACATAGTATAAAGATAGTATAAAATCATCTTTAGTTTTTTTTAAACACAAATTTTCACATGCTTTTTTTATATATAAAAATAACTATAGATTCCTACAGAAATTTTTATATAGGCTTTTTCTTTCTGTGCAAATTTCACGCCCAACGCCTCCATTAAATGCACATTGATGAAAACTACACCACACAAATGGGCAGTCCTTTAGAACTTTCCGATCACTTCGGTCAAGATTACAAACTTCGTCAGATATGCTAAATGTCGACAGATATCTTGAAATGTTCGAAAAATGGTGTTGTTTTTTACGAATGTCGATAGACATCCCTGAATGTTGTAATATCATTTTTACAACATTGGCCAATGTCACCAAATATTAAAAGTAAGGCATTAAAAAGTCAAGTTTTTTTAAATTGGCAAAATTATTAAATTTTATTTTTTAGAATACTATTTCTGTATTATGATGTCATAAGTAATGCAAAAAGCTGTTTTGAATGCTTTCTTTTTTAAACTAATTTTAAGTTATGTCTGTGAATATTGGCAAATGTTGTAAATTTGACGTACGACATTCAGCGACTTTCAAAATATTGGCCAATATTGCCGTGGATATTGACCGATATCTCTGTGCTACCTGGGCCCAGGTAGCACAAAGTTATTGGCCAATATCAAAATGTAATATCGGCCAATATCAAAATTTGATATTGGCCAACGTTAAATGACCCCCCCCCCCCCCTAAAATAATATTTGTGAATATTAGTTTTTGACATCTGTGAATATTGGCCAATATTTTCCAACATCTCTGAATATCATTTTTTGACATTAAAAGATATTTTTTTCTGTCATTGCTGAATATCATGATTTGATATTGAGCGATATATTTTTCAAACATTCCTGAATAACATTTTTTAATAATAAATGACTTATTTTTCTATTACTAAATAACAATATCTTTTTCGCACCCCAGATGTAGTGGAAGGAAATCCCTCATTCTAAAACGAGCGATCTCTGCTTTAGGAAAGTCTAGGCCTCATTATTATGTAACAAGACAAAGGCAAACCCAAGTACTAATGAATATGATCAATGGAATCACAGGGAAAAACTTGTTATAAAGAGCTGTTAACAAAAGCTGGTGGGAGTACATTTTTTTGTTACTGGAATAAAGAATGTCTGACAGATCATAAAACTATCATTTAATTATCTCGTATTTCTCAATCACAATCGACATATTTTTTTTACGTTATTTTAGCAAAGATTTATTTAAATATCACTTTTTATTACTGAGTTTGTTGGAAATTTTGTAACAAAATATTTAAAATAGGTAAGAAATTTTAAAGCTTTCTGTGTTAAAAATCGTGTGTCCCCCCTCCCCCTTGCACCAAACTATAAAGAAAGTTTTAACAACCCCAATACAATACTTTAAATATTGCTTTGTGAGAAATTAAATATATATATATATATTATTAATTTTAAGTCAGAAATATGTGTAAATTTTTTCAAAAATTGATGCACTACACAAAAGTTAACACGCCCAAAAGCTTACTATTATATAATAATAGTAATAATTACTTAGATGAACTGTATAAAATATATATTATTAATAGTGCCTAATTAAAAGTTCAGTGACCTAATTTTGAAACTAAACTTGTATTGTTTCAATAATAAAAAATAAAATTCTTATAAAAGTTGGAAATCCGAAATCATTTTAAAAAGATAAACACGCATCCATTTAAAAATTATATAAATTAATTTTTTTTTCTTGTAAAAACATTTTTTTAATTAGTATAAAATACATAGTATAAAGATAGCATAAAATCATCTTTAGTTTTTTATAAAACACAAATTTTCACATGCTTTTTTTATATATAAAAATAACTATAGATTCCTACAGAAAATTATTATATAGGCTTTTTTTTCTGTGCAAATTTCACGCCCGACGCCTCCATCAAATGCACATTGACGAAAACTACACAAATGGGCGGTCCTTTAGAACATTCCGTTCACTTCAGTCAAGATTACAAACTTCGTCAGATATGCTGAATGTCGACAGATATCTTGAAATGTCCGAAAAATTATTTTGTTTTTTACGAATGTCGATAGATATCCCTGAATGTTGTAATAGTAATATCATTTTTAAAACATTGGTCAATGTAACCAAATATTAAAAATAAGACATTAAAAGTCAAGTTTTTAAAAAATGGCAAATTATTTAAATTTTATTGTTTAGGATACTATTTCTGTATTATGATGTCATAAGTAATGCAAAAAGCTCTTTTGAATGCTTTCTTTTTAAAACTAATTTTAAGTTATGTCTGTGAATATCGGCAGATGTTGTAAATTTGAAGTACGACATTCAGCGACTTTCAAAATATTGGCCAATATTGCCGTGGATATTGGCCGATATCTCTGTGCTACCTGGGTAGTGAACATCAATAACATATATCAATTGCGGGACAATCTGAGTATATTTACGTGAGTTAGAGCACGGACAGACAGATAGACAAACAGAATTCATAAACACTTTTCAACTATGTAGGAAAGTGTTAAAAATAAAGAACAGAGACTCGCTCAACAGCTGCTGACATTATTACTCAATCACTTTGGAATCGAATATCGTTTTTTTTACATTTTTATTTTAATGTAATTTGAATTATAAAAGAATGGCTACTCGAATACAACTTTTTCCTGTTGTGCATAAAATCAATACAAAACGCCATCTTTGCCTTCATAGAAAAAAAAAAATAGCATCTGAATATCTGTAACTAATTTCGTGCATTTAAAAATATATATAATTGATTTTAAGAATGTGTCAGAAAATAAAGTTTAGACTTGAGCCCAGCGGAGCTATCTGAGAAAGTGTGATTGGAAACCTATATCCTGTTTACTAATCACTTTTCTCGCGGTGGGGTATCACTCTCCCTTACTATCCGCCTGAGGCAAAAAGTGTCTTGTTTTATGTTGTGGGATGACCCAACGCCCCCCTAGAGATAATGCCTCAGGACTGGCAACACTGGATTGAATGACGTATTTGCAGATCGGCCATTCGCCCTTCCCTCCTATGTGCTGCAGCATAAGGAGACGGAGAGTAAGCCATGCACGTTGTAGCGGCAACGTGCTTCGTAATCAGAAAGTTCTTGTCGTCTAATTCGAATTTGATAAAAGACCGGATTGCTTTAAATTAAGGTAAGTACTTCTTTACAGTATATATGTGCATTTTTATGAGTATTAACTATGTTAATCACTATCTATTAAAATATGTTTACTTTTGTCCTTGTTGCACGATTAGGCTTAATCGCACAGCTTTGTTGAAGCTGGTAATGTGACAGACTTTTTTCCCAGGGTCCTGTTTTTGTGAAATTGTGAACAGCTTTTCATATTTGTGAAAAATCTAGACATAATTATGTAAATTTGAAATTATCGCTATATTCAGGATCTTATTTATACATTTTTAAGAAGATACATGGATGTAAAATACATATATTTTTTTTATGTATGTAAAAGTGACAGGTCAGATTTTACTTTTAAATGATTAATTTGTGAAATGTTCGGTTTAAAGATGGAAAAATTTTGTGAAAAACCTATTTTTAAGACAAAGAATTTTGTGAAGGGTCTTATTTTAGGGAAAATAATTTTATAAAGGGTCCTCTTTTAGGGAAAATAATTTTGTGAAGGATCCTCTTTTAGGGAAAATAATTTTGTGAAGGGTCTGATTTGAAATGAGAAATTTTGTGAAGGGTCCTTTAAAGGACCCAATTTTTTCCTAAACAGATCCCTGAGTTGTTTTTTATAAAAAAATGTAAATTTTATTTATAAAAATAAGTTTTGAGAAATTCACGATTGTTTCATTCTGATGCTCCCCCTCCCCTCCCCCCCTGTTTAATGTATTTTATCGCTAAAATATTGCTATATTTTTTCATACAGAGATTAAATTATAAATTTATTAACTTAATTAAAAATGTTTCTCTTGTCACTAATTCATATTCAAAAATATATCAGTTAGTGAAAAGTGTAAGATAAAACTTAATATAATGTACTGACTATCGTTTGATGATTACATAATTGATTTATTTCGCCATATATGCAGTTTTTCTATAATCACCAATAAAAATCACCAGAGATATTTTACTATTATTAGAAAATATTAAATATATATTTTTACTAATGTTCAAATGAAATTATTACGGCTAGCATTCAAATCTGCCTTTGCATTAAATATACTAAACTTAGCTAAAAAATGTTTTTTTAATTACTTATTTGTTATATAAATGCATGTTACATGTATACCACACTGATTACACCCTCTGCAAATAAGGTCTAAAAAGCATCATAATTCCGATTACAATTTATTTTATTTTTATATTTATTATTACATAATTTATTATATTTTTGGGATTATATTTAGTTTATCTAAATTCTATCATTATGACATCATTATCATTTAGTTTATCTAAATATAATCACATTATTCAAATAAGGTCTAAAACATCATACTTCCGATTACAATTTATTTTATTTTTATATATTTTATATTTATTATTATATAATTTATTATTATATAATTTATTATATTAACTAAATATAATCACATTATTCATATAAGGTCTAAAACATCATAATTCCGATTACAATTTATTTTATTTTTATATATTTTATATTTATTATTTTTCTGGTACTATTTTAGTTCATCTAAATATAATAATCACATTATTTAGATGACCACGATGAATACATAATTACATTCACATTATATGGATTTTTAGGTATTTATAATAATTATTTTATAATTAGAATTATTATATTACATAATAAAACATCTTTGGTTATATTTTGAAAAAAAAAAAATTTAAATATTACATTCATATGTGTGTGTGTTGTGTATAAAATGCAAATATCTAGCAAATTTTTTAGAGCTATCATTTAAATTTTGTAATTACTTTTGTGTTAAAAATATTTAAAAAACTAATTAAAAGTTAGTTTTTATCTTATCATGTTTTGCATAACAAAAACAAAATATCTAAATATAAACCAAAACAAAATTATATCTTTTCAATTGCACATAACTAAAATATATATTTAATATTTTCTAATAATAGTAAACTACTACTAGTGATTATAAAAAAAAACACTGCATATATGGCAAAATAAATGAAATTTGTAATTATCAAATGCAAATATTCAATCAAGTATTCAGCAGTGACAAAGTAAACATATTTTAATAGATAATGATTAGCATTGTTAATATTGATAAAAATGCACATATATACTGTAAATAAGTACTTTAATTGAAAGCAATCCAATCTTTAATCAAAATATTATTAATTTTCATGAAAATATGCCAGAACTCAAATATGCGAGCTTTCATTTGCACATTAACAAAAAAAAGTGTTAATGAAACCTCAAAAGATAGCTTTTATTTTTCAATAAAAATAACTATTTTGTATTTCAAATTTTGTTACATAAAACAAATTTTTCTTGATACTAAATCCTAGTTTTTTTTTTTTTTTTTTTTTTTTTTTTTTTTTTTTTTTTGCGCGCGGGTGTGAAAAGCAAATAGTGTGTTTTGAATTAATTGATCTTCAATTTTATTATAGAAGTTTAAAAAAAAAGTCATTTAGAATTTTGTTTTATGGTGATTGCAGGAATTGTAGGATGTTATCAGTTGAATCATTAGCCGATCTGCCGTGACGTCAAAATTGAGCTCTTAGGCATTATTTCTAGGGGGCGTTGGATGACCTTTCTGTTTGTCAATCGCAAGCTTAGTAAATATCATTGGACTTTAAAAGTGTCAGTCTTAGTCACAGGATACGCCTTACAGATGGCAACGGTTTTTCTTTTTTCGGCTAGGCAGACCCACGGCAATTGAGATTAATGTATGAAGATTCCCGCCAGAGGACTCTGATACTCTGCCCAAAACTGAAAATTAACTTTGACCGTAACTGAAACAAGCTGGCCAGGGTTGAAATGTAAACAAACACCAAAATTACGTCACGTCGCCATGGTTACGTTTACAACTCTTCTAACACTCCAATCAAGATTAGAAATGACAGCGAATTCGAATAACTGTTCATTTTTCGATTATTAAAATAGTATTGCAAGGGAAAATATGGTAAATTGTTGCATTTATAATTGTAAATCTCGAAGTGATCGTAGCTGCAGTGTTGGAGATAACGACGAAAAACTATCGTTTCCTTTTCTTTTTTTTTTTTAATCAGTTATAAAAAGGAAAAAAGTCGCCAAATTTTAGGGATTTTTTCCTTTAGTGGTAACCTGCCCAGGTAGCACAGAGATATCGGCCAATATCCACGGCAATATTGGCCAATATTTCGAAAGTCGCGGAATGTTGAACATCAAATTTACATCTGCCGATATTCACAGACATAACTTAAAATTAGTTTTAAAAAGAAAGTATTCAAAAGAGCTTTTTACATTACTTATGACATCATAGTACAGAAATAGTATTCCAAACAATAAAATTTAATAATTTTGCAATTTTTAAAAAACTTTAGTTTTTAATGCCTTATTTTTAATATTTGGTTACATTGGCCAATGTTGTAAAAATGATATTACTATTACAACATTCAGGGATATCTATCGACATTAATAAAAGACAATATCATTTTTCGGAGATTTCAAGATATCTGTCGACTTTCAGCATATCTGACGAAGTTTGTAATCTTGACTGAAGTGAACGGAATGTTCTAAAGGACCGCCCATTTGTGTAGTTTTCGTCAATGTGCATTTGATGGAGGCGTCGGGCGTGAAATTTGCACAGAAAAAAAAGCCTATATAATAATTTTCTGTAGGAATCTATAGTTATTTTTATTAATAAGAAAAGCATGTGAAAATTTGTGCTTTATAAAAAAACTAAAGATGTTTTTATACTATTTTTATACTATGTATTTTATACTATTTTTATACTATGTATTTTATACTATTTTTAAAAAATGTTTTTACAAGAAAAAAATTCAATTTATGTAATTTTTAAATGGATGCTTGTTTATCTTTTTTTAAAAATGTTAGGAATTTCCGACTTTTATAAGAATTTTATTTTTTATTATTGTAAGAATACATGTTTAGTTTCAAAAGTAGGTCACCGATTTTTTAATTAGACACTATTAATAATAAATATTTTATATAATGCACCTAATTAATTATTATTATTATATAATAAGCTTTTAGTGCTAATTTATGAGGTGTTAACTTTTCTGTAGTGCATCAATTTTTGAAAAAATGTACACATATTTCTGACTTAAAATTAATAATATATATATATTTAATTTCTCACAAAGCAAAATTCAAAGTAATGGGGTTGTTAAAACTTTCTTTATAGTTTTGTGCAAGGGGAACACATGATTTTTAACACAGCAAGCTTTAACATTTCTTATTTCGTAAGTTTTTAATTTCTCACTTATTTTAAAATAATTTTTTACAAAATTTCCAAACAACTCAAGTGATATTTAAATAAATCTTTGCTAAAAGAACGTAAAAAAAAATATTTCGATTGTGATTGAAAAATACGAGATAATTAAATTATGGTTTTGTCAGAAATCTTTTACCTCAGTAACAGAAAAATCTACTCCCACCAGTTTTCGATAAAAACTTTTTGTAACATGTTTTTCTTTCGTTTTTTTCTTAATTATATTCTGAAAGTACCACGGTTTTCTTTTCTCTTGTTCCGAAACGAGAGTAGACTTCCCTTGAGCAGATATCTCTTGTTTTATAATGAGGGATTTCTGTCCACCACATCTGGGATGCGAAAAAGAGGTAATTTAATATCCAAAAAATGTTATTCAGGAATATTAGAAAAATATATCGCTCAATATCAAATGATGATATTCAGCAGTGACAGAAAAAGATATCTTTTAATGTCAAAATTTGTTATTCAGAGATGTTAGAAAATATTGGCCAATAATCACAGATGTCAAAAACTAATATTCCCAAATATTCTTTTAGGGGGGGTCATTTAACGTTGGCCAATATCAATTTCTGATATTGGCCGATATTACATTTTGATATTGGCCAATATCTTTGTGCTATCTGGGTGGCAATTGTATTAAGTTACTGGTTTGGCGCGGACTTGAAAATCGCGCCAATCGAAAAGTCGACAAAGATCGATGCGTGAGTGTACCACATCTGTTCCTTTACGAATAAATGATAACATCTTTATGGGTTAAATTCTTAATATATCGTAGTTTTGTGTTAAAGTAAGTGATTTTATATTTATTGTTTGGCAACATCCTGTAATATGTTTTACCTTTCATGTATTGGCAACACTTTTTAACCTGTATCTCTGTTACCGCCGATGTTGGTGGTTGTAGCTGTTTATCACATCCTTAACGCGATGCTATTTTAATAAACCTTTTTTTATTCTAATAACCTGCTAACTCTAACAGGTTATGGCCCAGGAGCACATCGCGTAAATTAAACAACACTTAACGACGCTTGAAAGCCTTTGAAAATTACGGAAAAGTGAAAATTACTTATACCGACGGCGTTTGGAAGTCGTTAGGCCTAGTTTAAAAACGTGCTAAAAAAAATTGCGCAATATCTACACCTACAGTTACTATACCAAGTGCAGTTCCTCCAAACTTTGAAAAGCTTAAAAGTCGAGCTAATTATAGCGAATGGAAATTTAGTATACGATATCACCTTGAAGATCGGGATCTTTATGACGCTTGTACTAAGCAAAATGCAGAAGCTACAGTTGATCGTCGGGCAAGATCCGCAATCGTAAGTAGTGTTTCCAGTATTGTCATTAAAGAATTATTGAACTGTTAAACTGCAAAATCCATGTGGGATAGACTCCAAAACCTCTACGAAGATAATAATCCAAATCGTTTTATTACGTTAAACCAAGAAATGTTTGCTACGAAATTTGAAAACTGTAGAAATATGGCAGAATACATTGAAAAGATGCGTTCCATCGGTATTAAATTGAGAACGATTCTTCCCGCATACCCCGATCAAGCTGTAGCTGCAAATATTTTAACAAATTTACCGACATATTTTCGTCCTTTAATGATGGCTCTGGAAAATAGTGTTCAAGAGTTGACTACAGATCTCGTTTGTGAAAATTTGCTCTCGGAATTTGCTAAGATGGGAAATCAAGAACAAAATGCCTATGCAACTAAAACTTCCAACCATGATTCAAGATTTTATGGTAAATGCAACTCATGTGGCAAAAATGGTCATAAAGCAAAATTTTGTAGCTCAAAGAAGCCTAAATTCATCAATGCAAACAAGAGAGATGTAAAATTTGAAAAACCGCAGACTACAATTCCAGAATAAAAGAAGCTTGGGTATTATGTTCAGGATCTGAAATCAAAGCCAGAGATGAACCATGGATTATAGATTCTGGAACAGACAGACATATGACATCACATAGAGACTGGTTCACAGATTTTGTTGAATTAGCCCCATGCCCAGTGAGAACAGGTGGAAAAATTATTCATAGTGCAGGTGAAGGAAGCGTTACACTCAGTATAAAAAGAAATGATGCAATTGTGGAGGTAACTCTAAATAATGTTTTATATGTTCCTGATTTAACTGCTAATTTAATTTCTGTAAAATATCTTGCAAAAAAGTTAAATATCCTTACTGTATTTGATGCTAATAATTGCAAATTAATTGAAAAGCATTCAAGAAAAATTCTCGTTACAGGTACTTCAAAAAATAACACTTTATACTATCTGGATACTGTAAGAAGCACAGCCTTGATTTGTTCCAAAAAGGATTCTATCAACATGTGGCATAAAAGAATAGCCCACTTGAGTTATCCTGGACTTAAAAGACTGAAGTCAATGGCTAATGGTATCGATTTTGATGACGGCTCTGAAGATTGTGTGTCCTGTATAAAAGGAAAAATTCATCGCAAGCCATTTCATAATCAAAAAGCCAAAAGAGCAAAAGAAATTCTTGAGCTTGTTCACTCCGATTTATGTGGATCAATGGAGGTTCAGTAGCATGGAGGGGCAAGATATTTTCTTACAGTCACTGATGATAAAACCAGAATGACTTTTGTTAGTTTCCTAAAAACCAAGGATAAAGTTTATCAAAAATTTGTTAAATTCAGAACTTACGTTGAAAAACAAACTGACAAGAAGTTGAAAATAGTTCGTAGTGACAGAGGTAAAGAATTCCTACCACTTAAAGAATTTTTCAGAAAAGAAGGCATCTTTCACCAAACAAGCATTGCATTGCATATAGCCGACATTACATATAACAGAAAGAAATTTCTGAACGTTCCAATCGGACACTTGTAGAGAGAGCACGTGCTATGCTCAATCAAGCAAATTTAGATAAATGATTTTGGGCAGAAGCTATCAATACTGCAAATTACTGTAGAAATAGAAGTTCTACAGTTGCTGTAAATGGGAAAACTCCTTTTGAAGCATGGACCGGAATAAAGCCAGATTTGCAACATATGAAAATTTTTGGATGTAAAGCCTTTTCTCATATCTTCAAATGTCAACGCAAGAAATGGGACTATAAAGCTAAAGAAATTATATTTGTTGGGTACTGCCAAGAAAGCAAAGGTTACAGGCTTATGGATCCTAACAGTTTCAAGATTACTGAAGCCAGAGATGTAATATTTTTAGAAACAGAAAAGTGTACTCCTTCTTGTTCCTCAGAAAACGAGCAAAGTCTAGAGTTTTATCAAGATGAAATGCCCCATATACCAACAACCACAAGAAGTTGTTTCTATAAATTCAGATTTAGATGACGGAAATTCAGAAATCAAGGATGACACTCCCACAAACCCTTGCGAAGACGAAAATTCAGAAGTTAAAGATGTCACTCCTGCAAAACCTTGTGAAGACTCTAATAGTGATGTTGGTGTAAGAAGACCTAAACGAGAAATAAGGATGCCATCTTATCTCAAAGACTATGATACATCCTCTGAAGAACATCAACGTCACGTAATATCTACAATATTAGAAGATGAGACAGAACAAACTACTGATATTCCAACATCTTATACAAATGCTCTGAATCATGCAGATGCTGTGAAATGGAAAGGGCAATTTCTGAAGAATTAGAAGCACACAAGCGAAACGAAACATGGCAACTTGTGCCACTTCCTCCTGGCTGTAAACCTATTAAGTGTAAATGGGTATTTAAAATCAAGCACGGTGCTGATGGAAGTCCTCAACGCTATAAAGCCAGATTGGTCGCCCAAGGTTGTTCCCAAAGAGCTGGCATTGACTACACAGAGACATTTTCTCCAGTTGTGCGCTATTAAACACTAAGAGTGTTAATAGCCATGTCTACCGTTTATGATTGGGATATTGATCATCTTGATGCTGTTGTTGCATTCCTTCAAGGAAGTATTGAGAAAGAAATTTATATGGAGCCCCCAGAAGGTTTGGAGTTCTCCAAAGAAAGGGGAAGTAAGAAAGAAGAGAAGATAGTCTGTCGACTCGAAAAAGGAATTTATTGTCTAAAACAATCTGGTAGAGCCTGGTACACTAAACTAGACAACAACCTCAAAGATTTAGGATTAACTTGTGCTGACTTTGACTGCTGTGTTTATTATAAAATCACAGGTAAGAAGATTTTACTTATAGCAGTTTATGTGGATGACTTGTTGATATTCTCAAACTGTCCTAAAGATAAAAGCCGCATTAAAGACCAATTATTCAAGAGATTCGAAATGAAAGATCTTGGTGAACTAAAATATTGCTTAGGAATTGAAATTGAAAGAGATAGAGAAAGAGGAACTACTGCTTTAAATCAATCAACATACATTGAATCAATTCTTAAAAAGTTTTCCATGTATGATTCAAATCCTGTTTCAACACCATCAGACGTCAATCAAAAGTTGTCAAAATCCTCTGATTATGATGAAAAATTAACATCTATATACCAATCAGCTATTGGTAGTTTACTTTATGCTGCAAAGGGAACTCGTCCTGACATTTCATTTGCTGTAATTTTGTTATGTCAGTATTGTCAAAGTGCATAAAAAATACATTGGGTTGCTGCCAAACGTGTGATGAGATATCTTCATGGAACAACTAAAACTAAATTAAAATATGATCGCTCAGCTAACAGTGAATTTTTAGGATATTGTGATTCTGATTTTCCTGGATGTCCTGATGACAGAAAGTCAACAACGGGTTTTATTTTCCAACTTGATGGAGCTGCAGTAACATGGCAAAGTAAAAAGCAAACAACTGTAGCTTGTTCCACTGTCGAAGCCGAATACACAGCTTTGGCATCTGCCACGAAAGAAGCATTGTGGCTTAAAAAGTTTCTGAATGAATTAAACTTAGTATCTAAAGATAAACCAATCACAATATTCTGCGACAACAAAGGTGCTATTGATCTAAGCAAAAACAGCCTTTTTCATGCTCGCACCAAACACATAGATGTGTTTCACCATGTCACTCGTGATTCTGTTAAAAAGAAACTCATAAGTGTTGAAAAGATTTCAACTGATGATATGGTTGCTGACTCTCTTACTAAAGCTGTGCCAAAACAAAAGCACGAATGGTGCATGAATAACATTGGACTCTGTAAACTTTAAAAAAAACTTTTTTAAATTTTGAACTCTAATTTTACTTCTTTGTTTATTTTATAATATATAAAATCAGGGGAAGTGTTAAAGTAAGTGATTTTATATTTATTGTTTGGCAACATCCTGTAATATGTTTTACCTTTCATGTATTGGCAACACTTTTTAACCTGTATCTCTGTTACCGCCGATGTTGGTGGTTGTAGCTGTTTATCACATCCTTAACGCGATGCTATTTTAATAAACCTTTTTTATTCTAATAACCTGCTAACTCTCTCTAACGCTCTAGGGATTTTTTCCTTTAGTGGTAACCTGGCAATTGTATTAAGTTACTGGTTTGGCGCGGACTTGAAAATCGCGCCAATCGAAAAGTCGACAAAGATCGATGCGTGAGTGTACCACATCTGTTCCTTTACGAATACATGATAATATCTTTATGGGTTAAATTCTTAATATATCGTAGTTTTGCGTAATAATTATTTTCCTGAAGAACAATCTGGTTTAATTATAGGCAAAACCAATATCTATAATTTTTTTTTTTTTTTTTAAACACAGTCAGAAAGAAATATTAATACCAAAATACAATAAATTTTATTATTACTTATTTTAAGAATGTTCTGCTTAAAACAGCAAACTATTGCTTTAAATGTATTCGTGTAGCTAGTGTTCTCCGTAACAGTTTGAATCGCGCCCGTCGGCCTAACCGTTCGGAGTTTTCGTGGTTTTCTTCGAGCCGTGGATTCCTCCATGCGTAAATACGGGTTAGGTTCCCTTAGAAAGACCCCCACGAAGGGCACTCCCCCCGGGCCTATATCCCAAGTGTAGATAATTGGCCGTCAATAATCAACCCAACCCAACCCGTAACAGTTTGAGTCTCAGAATTTACATAATGTTCCTGATGATTTTTTTTAGATATTTTTCTTACAGAAAAACAAATGTTTGAAGTGTGTTTTAATTTTTATACTGCACAATACTCTCACACACTACAGGTGTCAAATGGCACATTTTAAAAGATTTTGATTTATGATTTTTCATTGAAACAATTACAAATAATTTTTTAATACATTGAAGACCCCCCCCCCCCTTTTTTTTTTTTTTTTTAAAGCTTATTCAAAAACTACAAGCAAAATAAACATAAATAAAAACTTTAAAAAGATGACATTTGACAACGGTAGAAATAGTGTTAAAGTATCGCATGCAATTATAAACAAATAAGAATCTAGCAAACCTTAAAAATTCACATTTGTTAATGTAGCTATAAAATGCAACAATCTTTACAAAAATATGTTTATAAATAGTGTGAAATTGAATGGTATAACTATTTAATTCGTTTATTTGAAAATACGATTAATGTATCTCAAACTTCGATAATGATCGAAATAAAAGCCGTTAGTAAAATACGAGCCGTTATCTGGGCAGGGTTTAAATGTAAACAAAGACCACGTGGTCCAATGAAATGGTTCAGGGTTTGAAGTTTAATCACATTTTCGGCGGTTTTTGACGAAATGAGCTGGTCGTATATATATTATAGTAGGCCATGTTAATAGAGAGATTTCAGGCTTCAGCTGAAATCTATGTTAATTTTGAACTAATGTAACCTACATAAATTGAAAGTTTCGGCTTTGTAATGTAGTAATTGGAACTCAAAGTCATATTTATTTTCTGGCTTAATCATAAAGGTATTTTTTAATACAGTTAAACTTAGTACGACATGCCTGAGATTGATTAAAAAAATCTTATATTACATAAAATCCACGAGAAGAATGAAAATCATAAAA
Organism: Maratus michaelseni; assembly: GCA_963931845.1. NCBI lineage: Eukaryota > Metazoa > Arthropoda > Arachnida > Araneae > Salticidae > Maratus > Maratus michaelseni. Next base: position 194,395,210 of record OZ007597.1, on the reverse strand, counting down.
ACGGACTCATAATCTGGCACGCAATTTTTTACAGTTATTGCTCTAATTATCTCAGAACTAAAATTTAGGTAATTTATATTATCGCTTTATTATTATTATTCTGCCGTATTTGTTTCTTTAGTATCAATAAATATAATAACAATAAATTAGCAAGATCTATATATGACTCGCATCGCACAAATTTTTAAACAGCGTTTTAAATTCGCATCTGCCCTATCTGTTACTGCATAGAAACAATAATAATAATAAATCTAAATTATCATTTTATAAAATTTTCACTTCTCTGCCAGTCCCTCTCTCTGACACTCCAGCACACAATTTAAAATCATAATACTCTTTACTATTTGTTATTTTGCTGTAACAATAAGAAATCAGCCATCTAAAATACCCTTCTCCCACTATAAAACTTATTATACGTATCGCACACGAAATTTCATTTAATAAACACAATCGGCAAGCACGTCGAATGATAAAACACACAAACCGGCTCCCTGAAAGATACGAACTGTGACAAATGGCTTTGCCACAGAATAACCAAGTAATAAAATGGAAAAGATGCTATTATTTAGAGAACCTCTCTTTTCACAGTACACGATAGGACAGCATTTTTATTTCTACTTTAGTCACGACCTTGAGCTGCAAAATAACTCAAGGTACCATGATTAACTACAAACTTTTAGTAAATGATTGAGCAATGATGTAGATTATATTATTTATTAAAATGTTTCTTTAGAAATAAGTGGTGTGAGTAAATTATTTCTTTTTTAATTATTATTAGTGAATTGATTTCTTTTATACATTTTTTGTTAATGGATTTTATTCCCTTCTTTCTTTAGTTTCAAAGCAGTACAACTTTTTCAAAACTTTAAGTTAAGCAAACGATCCAGAGTGCAAATTAACTTTCATGTAAAAGATGTACCATCAACTGGAAAAAAAAAAAAAGGATGAATTCCCCCACATACACACCCCAAATTCTAACACAAATAATAGTATAAAAATTATGCTAATACCGATTAATTACTAATAATGTTATATATGAGTAAGAGCGTGAAAACAGTTAACATATTAACAATTTTTTTTTTTTTTTGCAAATGTTAACGTTTGTTTTTATCAAAATGAAACAAGAGATCTCTAATGAAAGAAGTCTCAAAAAAGTATTTGTTAATTGAAACAATGTTATTTTAGGCAAACAAAATAAGTATGAATAAAAATATCTGTATTCTACAAAAAAAAAAAAAAAAAAAAAAATGTAACCACCGATGTCGCGATCGCAAATGAATTGTTTGTACCCGGAGGTCTTTCTCTGTTTATATTAAGAAAACTATGACATATATATATTAAAATTAGTAGCTTCATAGAGAAATGTTCGATAAACACGCTGAAACGGACCGTTTTTAAATTGAGGATATATTTTAAGCACTGTTTATATATATATATATATATATATAATGTTGAAGTCAGTCAAAATAGTTTCGAATAAAAGTTTTATAAGATCAAAAACTATGCATAGCGATTTAACCATCTTTCACAGGCATACACTTGATGAACTTGCAAAGTGGAGTGTGCAATTTTTTTTTTTTTTTTTTTTTTTTTTTTTTTTTTTTTTTTAAATTAAATTTTTAGGATTTTTTTTTTTCAATTTTTATTTAAAATTCAACAGAAATTTATTTCACATTTCGAAAAGTTTATTTTTTAACGTATTATTGCTTTCAACAATAGGGTTTTTTTCTTTTAAATAAAAAATGAAAAAAAAAACATTTAATCATTTAACATTCCCATATTTTCTTTTAACTTTTTAATTAAAAAATGTAATTAATTATAAGTGATATTAAAAAGAAAAGTTTTGAATAATAATTAAATTATTATGTGATAAAAACATTAAATGGAAAAAAATACGTCCTATTTAAAAAGCCCAAATAATAATGATTCATTTAAAACGTCTTATTAAAAAAATATTCTTATAACATCGGTACAAAATTTAAGGAGGCAGCGGCATTGTTTACTTATACAGTTGCAAAAACTAGAAAACCCCCGGATTAAACCTGGGAAGAAACTGTTTTTTTGGGAATAAACCAGGTTTTTTTTGGAAATAAACAGGATCTTTGGAAATAAACATGATCTTTTGGGAATTCACCTGGAAATTAACCGGGTTTATTGGAAAAAAAACCTGGGTTTTTTGCAACTCTACTTAGCCAAGTTATATAAGCGGATTTTCAAATGCTTAATTGACTTATTTGATTAATCAAAAAACCGCCGTTAGCTGTCGTGACAGAAGTTGACCTAGCCTTAAAAACTGAAAAAAGTACTCAGTCAAAGGGAAATTAATGCCAACCCCATTACAAAAGACTGCAAATGGTCGCTTACTTATGCCAATCTCCCGTAATCTTTTTTTAAAAAAGGACAAGTTAGCGTGTTTTTAGAGCCTGCATTAAGCAGTCTCTAAACAAAATAAAAAATGTTGACATATTTTAAATTCATGAAATACGGTGCAATGATTTTTATGAAAAGAGGCTTTTTGCAATATTCAAAAACTAGATAATTTTCTTAAATAATTTTAATACACAAATATATATGTGAGAAAACATATACTGTGGAATGTCACATTCACCTAAAAAATATATCGAAATAAAAATTAAAGAAGACTTGCTAAAAAGGTGCATTTAATGTCACAAATATAAAAAAAAAAAGATTTCAAAAATATAAAAGATGTTGTTACATTATAAAATAGTTTTGAAAAACTTCCGACCTTTCGCGCCGAGCGGACCTTGATCGTCATCAGGGTATCTTGATTACGTACTGAAAAATTCCTAAATATACTCCGTCTTTGGATAAATAATAATTAATAAAAGGTTAACATATTAATAAAAAGTAATAAGGCCCATTAATGATAACATGTCATATAACATTCCGGGTATATGGTTAAAGTTTTTAAAATAGAAGATGTTTTGTTAAAGTTGGATAGAAATGTTCAGTTTTCTGCCTCCCCTTCTCTTTTCTCCCTCCTTTTCTGTAGATTCACCTGGTTGTTCAGCCGAAGACGAAGTACGTTTAGTAGAAATTTTTTCAGTACACAATCAAAGCTACCCTGATTGACGATCAAGGTCTGATCAAAAGCGCTCGGCGCGAAATGTCGGAAGTTTTAAAGTTTTTAAAAACTATTTTATAATGTAACAAAATTTTTTATATTTTTGACATCTTTTTTATATTTGTGACATTAAATGCACCTTTTTAGCAAGTCTTTAATTTTTATTTCGAAATATTAACACAATTTACATCTGTATTCAAATCGTACCGCGAAGACGATGCTCCGCCTACTTTATATAGCTAGATTTTCTGCACTGTGCTTTTATTCTGAAAAAATGCATATCATAATGACGATGGGCGGAGTTTAAATATAAAAAAACAACGAAAGTACAGATGTAAAAACATATTAATAGGTTTCTGGCGTATAATCCGTAAATTAATACTGATAGTTTGGGAAATTTATTGTTCACTAAAGAGTAATTTCTGATAAAACAAAATCAGCAAATTATATTAAAAGGCATTAATATGCTTTAAACAAATTTTACACGTACTTATCCGATATTGACCTTTATTATTTTCAGATAGTCCTTGAATGCTGTAAATCTCTTTAAAATTATTTGCGATAAGAATCTATAATAATAATAATAATAGTAATAAGAAAATTCCTTGAATAAGAAAAAAAAAAAAAAAAAAAAAAAAAAAAACTAGAATAAAGTACAAATTTTTATAATTTTGGGGAAATACTCGCTATTGTTATGACTAATACTTAAAAGCTATAGAATAAAATTTCTTTATAGGATCAGGATGTTTAATTTTTTAGCAGATCTTTTTATCCAACATTCTTCTGTTTTACATGCATTATACATAGCACTATACTTCATTACGGGTAAAACTATAACGAATTCTTCCTATACACGTAGGGACCTTGTGCCATTAAACCTAATGCAACCAACCAACCCTATACACGAATACGGGGCTTTCTAACAAAAGGAAACCAGATGGATGATTTATTTGGTTTTACTTGAAAATACTCCCGGAAGAAAGAAAAACTTGATCTGACCTTCGGCCTTCTTCCTCCACTTTCTCCAAACGAAGGACTATATGAGGGGTACTTTCACTTAAAAAAGTTTCTAGTGATTGCTCACTATTGATATTGTTATCTAATCAGCCGGTTTTTACTTGTCACATATGGCTAGCTAAACTGCTAAACTGGGTTTAAAACTTATTTTGGTTTAATCTTCAGTTTAATTTAAAAGCATATTATAGATGGCGTTGGTTGTTCCGTAAATCGATTGCTGCGGAACATACCCTTTTGCCAAAGTGGAATCGCCTTGTTTCGTATTTCAGATAGTATAAATCACGGAGGATAAGACAGATGGAGGGGAAAGTAACGTTGACATTTTACAATACAGTTTCTCTGCTCATAGATGGCGCTACGGTAAACTGACGGCGATCCTGGCCTGCTTCTGCAATGCTTTTCAGTGCGAAAAGCATTCATTTTTTAAATGTTTTTGATTGAAAATTTGAATTTTAAAAAAGTCAAACAAATATAAATTTCATTAAATAAAATTTTCTTCACACCATGCATATATTTTAATAGATATTTGGCGTTTCGATTGCTTTTTATAACTCTTTAAATAAGAGTTCATCCTGACAAACACATCTGAATAGTCATTTAAAAATAAATATCACGGATATTGTACTGCGAAGAAATACGGAATGGACGTATAATTTTTAGAGATTAAAAGTATTATTCAAATTTTCTGGAATAAGTTTTAATCTTGCGTATATATCGATAACCTTTGAATAATTTAATAACTCATAACTTTTTATATCTATGCAATTAATATTATGTACATTTAAAAACAAATTTTTATCTTAATTATTTGGGAAATAAAACTTGAATAAATAATAATGTCTATTAACTAATTTTTGCAAGAATCGTAAATTGTGACTTTAATATAATGTTAGTTATGAATGGTCCAAAAACTCTCATTTTTTTATCATACATAAATGCTTCCTCTTTCATACACACTGCTGCAGATAGAAAAGGTAACATGCTTACCTTACAGTTTGTAAATTATACAGTTATTAAAAACCATATATACTTAAATCTAATTACAGTAAGATACATATACAGACAATTCTCTTAATTTAAAAGTAATTTTGAAAAAATAGCTTCAGATTACAGCCAAACAAATAGCACTCTATAAAACAATTTAAATGGTCAATTAGCCACAGACATTAGCATTCATTAAGTATAACATTTTAAAAACATATAGGGGAAATGGAGGGCATAGTGGGATACGGGGCACAGTGGGACAAAAGGCATTTTTCCCACCATTTAAATACTCAACAATTAGAAAAGTATGCATCATTCAGTTAACCTGTATGGCAATACTGTATTAACTAGTCTCAAGTCACATTTCATTTTGCAGGGAAGTTACAGACATTTTTGTTTTTAGCATCACTGTTGGAAAAATCAAGTAAATTTTACTTTCTTGGATTTGAGCAATAAAATATCATCCAATAATGAATATCACTGCATTAATTTAAAGCTTTAACTTACTTCATTACATGTGTGCAATGTTCTTAATTCTATTAATAAATTTTGTGAATTTTGGATTTAAAAATACACGTTGGGAGGTACAATGGGACATGTTGATAGGGGCACAGCGGGACACGTCCAGAAGACCATTCACAGAGGAACCACAACCAGGGTGCTCCAATTTAAATTTATCTCTGGTGGAAAACCAGAAAGTTGATGAACCTGTTTTGTCACCAGGACGAATAAGGCCTCTACCAAAATGCCATGCACCTGATAATTCTAAGAGGAACCGAAGGAAGAGGAAATCAGAAGTATTGGCTGATACAACCTGTAAAAAGTAGAATAGAGCAGGAAACATTTGAAAGAATTGAAAAGCAAAATATAGGTAAAAAGAAGTATTCTTCTAATGTTTCGAAATTGATAACCAAGAAAAAAAAAAAGATTGTAAATAAAAATTTATGGGAAAGACGAAAAGATTGGAAGCTCTCTTAAAGTGATAGTGTTTCTGACGATGAGGTGGAAGAAAGAGAAAGTATTTTTGAGGATGATATGGAAGAAAAAGAAAGCGTTTCTATTAATATTTGAGATTTTGTACAAGTCAAAGTGTGTGGGAAAAATAAAGGAGCCATATGCTATTATGTTGCAGAAATCATAAATAAAAATGAAATTGTCTTTGAAGTGAAGTACATGAAAAGACTTTTGCCAGCATACAATTTTGTCTTTGATGATGAGACAACATATTCAGCTGTTCTTGCTGACATTGAAATGAAATTACCAAAACCAATGGCTTGCGGAGGGACAGAAAGAATAATGACACAATTATCATTTCCTGTAGACTTCTAAGGTTTATTCCAAGATAAAATGAACTTTTGAGAACTTTTTGTTAGCCTTTAATGTTTAATTTGATGTTACTTTATTATTTTCAATTCATCATACATTATTTTGCAAAGAATTTTTCAACTCTTAAATGTATTCCATTATTATAACTATTTTTAAGTCTTATCATTTGAAAATGGCTTTCATATCTATTATGTTCAATATCTAAACCTGTATTTAATAATAATAAATGTGCTGTGATAATACAGTTAATTTTGTCTGTGCCTTATTCACCGTCCCACTGTACCCCATTCCAATTTTTTTTTAAAGAATAAAATAAGTATAAATTATGAAAAAAATTACAATGAAAGCTATAAGTTGCCAAAATATTGCTCTGTATTTGTTTTAGTTTTTTAATTAAAAGGAAAGAAATTATCATAAAACAAGTGAAAATTGTCCCACTGTGCCCCCCTCTCCCCTACACTAAGATCGATATACTAGAATAAAAATTTCTGTTTAAAAATGATTACATGCATATAACTTTAAATTAAAGTATAATAAAAAGCACGCACCTTTTTGGAGCTCTAAACGTACTTAATTTTTTTTTTCCTTCGATTTTTCTTTTGTTTATCTCATCATCATAGCCCGATCTACACCCGGAATAAAACATTTATACCCCATCTTAAATTTATGACATATAATTGCTATAATGAAAAATAATCGAGTAAAATACTTTCGGAATTTAACATGTAATCTAATGACATTCTGTTTAATGGCCGCCGCCAAATTTTACAGCGCCCTCTTTCGTTAAAAAAAATATGACTTGCATTTTCGATATCCTCGCCTATTCTAGTTTCCCCTCCAGGTTCTTTCTCCGTGGTATAAATTATTTTCAACGTTTTGAGGCAGGAGCTTCGCTTCGCTTCTGTAGCGTTTTTCTTTTGGATCTGAACAGAATTAGTTATGTTATTTTTATAAATGGATTAACTTACGTTTACAGTAGTATGATTTAATTTTACAGTGTTTTAAAATAAGTTTCAGTTATAATTTAACAGAAAGTTTAAGTTGTTCTTAGGAATTAGTTTTAAAATCTGTTTTAATATGTCAAGTTATGTATATCTAAGATATTTTTCCACTTATGAAGTTCGTTTTTATTCACACGTTTGCTCTGAATTAAAATAGTGTTTTAAATGAAAATTAAGTTTACTTTGAATAAATAACTGTAGTCACCAAACAAATGACTTTTTATTGGTTTTGAACTCAACACTTAGCTTTACTTCAGGTGTTTTCCAGGGCACTATTTTTAAAGCTTTTCTACATGCATTATCAAGGATATTAGAACTGTACTAATACAGGCTATTAGATAAGAAGAGATTATGGGCAACGCCATGTCTGAAGAATAAAGCTTATTGAAGTTTGACAAGAAAAGGTCATAATTCTTAGCCCCATTTCAGAGACTGAGGAATTTAATAAGAGAGGGGGGGGGGCTAATAATTTGTTTTGAAGATGGCGACTACACAAGTACAGATAGATAAACTAGGAGCTTTAAATTATTCAAACTGGCAAGTCGATATGAAGTATCTGTTGTTGGAGAGAAACGCATGGGATACAGTCACCGGAGCTGAGAAAGAACCGGAAATTGACGCGGAAAAGGGGGGTGGTAGCAAGGGATGTGAAAGATTTTCATGCTAGGAAGAGACTTGTTTTATCGTCCATATATTTAAATATGGAAAAGGGCTTTAGAAAAATTATAGAAAACAAGGATAACCCCAAAGATGTATGGGAAACGCTGAAGAAATATTTTGAGCCTGACAACAGACCTCGGCCTATGTTCCTATTTTCTGAATTTATGTCATGTAAAGTAAAATCTAATGAAAAGGTAGACTTCTTTGCAACCAGACTTAACCGAATTGCGGATCAGCTGAGCGACCTTGGTCATCCAGTTAAAGAAGTGTATAAGTCAGTCCAACTTCTGCGCCCTCTTCCAAGTCAGTTTGATAATGTAGTTCAAGTTATATTACGATGGGAAGAAAGAAATTTCTCTTTGACATTTTGATGGAGTTAATTGCTGAAGAATCAGAATTAGCCCTGAGAGACCTGGATAAAGGAAAAGAACTTTTCGTCGAAACTCAACATATACAAAATACCAGACTGAGGTGTTTTCGGCGTGGAAGCAGGTCATTTACAGAGAAATTGCCGTCAACATGAAAGGTACTTCAGAGGCTACAACTGTCACGCCCCATCTGTGTCTAGTGCTAGTGTATCTGATGTTTCTGAAACTAGTTCTAAACGTATCTCAACTCAAGTGAGAAAGAACAGAAACTGCACAAGGAGAGGCAAAGCTAAAGAATCGCCATCACACTATAATAATGTTAGCCAAAAAGTTAAAAACAACTCTTTATTGTTTTATATATAGGCAAATTTGAGTGGTACTGAAAGCGAAAATAGCTGGTTATTCGATACGGCCGCTTCACACCATTTTTGCCGTGATAAGAGTTTGTTTTATTGGGAATTCAAGCGCTCGAATACGCCATCTGTTGGAGAAAATATATAACTTCTCGCTTCAGGAAAATCCCATGCAATCCCATCGCATTACATGTATTATTAATTTGTTCCTAATATTTTTTTTATTTTTTATTTTTTGCTCATTTTCTGATTTTATGTGACATCTGTATTCTGTGTTTATATGACAAGGTAAAAATTATCCGAATTTGAATATCTAACACTTTCAAACGTGTTTACAATAAATAATGATTTCAATGGCACTTTAGCATTAGTTAAAAGGACAATTATCCTGTAACGACGGCTGCAATCAGTGCCTCTATAGGCCGTTTTAAGTCCCAATAAATTTAAACCCTTAAAAGAGGAAAAAATGTCTGTAGCTGTAGATGGCGTTACCTTCCCGGTAGAGGGAAAGGGAAATATTAAGTTGAAGTTTGGCCAAAAGCTATTTTACTTTTCTGAGGTAATGTACTCTCCCAAGTTAAGACGAAATTTTATTTCAGGTTCAAAATTAGATGTAAAAGGGTTAAAATTTACTGCACCCAGAAAAAGGAATTGATTAAAACTACAAAACATGTTTTGTTGAGTACATTTTGGTTGTTTTAGCAAAATTCAAGTAAAATTGAACCATTTTACTTGAATTAACAAAACATTTTTTGCTGACGATACAAAATTTTTTTTTTGGAATTGCAAAAAAAAATTTTTTTTGTTGATTTAAACAAAATTTCCATTGACCTATATTTAAACAAAAAGTTTTGTTAGGTCAAACAAATTTTTGTTGATTCAACAAAACTTTTTTCTGGGTGTGGCGAAAGTGGTAAGGTGGAGGTGTTTAAAGACGGCGAATACTTATTTTCTGCTTTCCTTAAAAATGGTACTTATCATCTGTATCTTAAAATCCCAAGTTTAATCACTAAAAAGGTTACGTTTGAAACGTCTCGTGTATCTAGAGACGACTTTAGAATTTGGCATGGTAGGTTTTTCCATTTAAGTCTTGATCTAATTGTGAATATATCTAAAAATGAAAGTGTTAGAGGTCTTCCCCGGTTTAAATTGTTTTTGTGAAATTTGTAAACTTAGTAAACACAAACGAACATCATTTAGATCAATTAATAACATTAGATCTAAACGTCCCATCGAGTTGTTATTCATGGATGTTTGGGGACCTACACAACAGAAAGGTAGAAATGAGGAGAGATATTTTCTCTCGGTAATCGACGATTATTCCCGTAAGGCCATAGTTTTCCCAAAGAAAAGGAAAAATCCGAGGTGTTTAGCATTTTCCTTAATTATGTCACTCGTGCCGAGAGATTTCTCGAATGCAAGGTTATATGCAAGGTTGCGAATATTAGAACTGATAATAGGAAATAATTTAAGAACGATAACTTTAAGATTTACTATGAGGAGAAACACATTAAACACGAATTCTCGAACGTGTATACCGCAGAACAGGACGGCACGACTGAGAGATACAATCAAACGATGCTAATGGGATTAGGTCAGTTTTAAATTAAAGTGGTTTAGATTCAAGTTTTTGGCCAGATGCAGCGTTGTATTTTACATATACTTGGAACCGTATTTGTCATAAGTCACAGTTGAAGACCCTTTTTGAACTCTATAGTGGGTCTAACCCATCAGTTAGACATTTAAATCCCTTTGGTGCTATTGCATATGTAGGTGCTCCCAAGCAACTTAGGTCGAAACTTTATGCAAAAGCTAAGAAGGGGCTAATGATTGGTTACGCCTTTAGTACAAAAGGTTACCGAATTTGGCTACCCGAAGATGACAAAATCATTGAAACTATTAACTCTTTCCGGCACAGTGGTCCCACTCCGGGAACACCTAATTTTAATTCCGAACTTGCATTCGGCACCAAGAATATTTTAATAAAATTTCTGTTCTATAATGAAAGCTTAGAAGAAGGATTTGTTATTTTCTAAAAAAGTCGTTTGTAAATTCCGGTGTAAGTCAGTAATTTCGCATTTTACGAACAGAATTTGTCTGTGCCGGAAAGGGTTAACGTTTCTTTTAATGAGGAAATCCCCAACAGTATTAGAAGCAGTGGAGTCGTGATGGGCTCAAAAGGCCCTGGGTCTTCCAATTTTTGTAAAGAATCTGAAGTAAGGTCCGAAGGTGAGTTTAAGAATAATTATACCCCAATTTAAACTATTTCCCTTCCTATAAACCTCCAGATTCATCCTCATCAGAGGAAGACGAAAAACCAGCAGAGGAAATAAAATCAAGTAAAGATGTTTTGTAAGGGGTTCCACTGTCAGATACTGTTTGGTTAAGAAAAGTTGTCCAAAGTGAAAACGATAGTCGTAATTATATTTATTATTACGACCAGGAGCAATCTGAAAGGCTAAGATCCTTAAATGATGTAGAGAAATGTTGTAAAAGACATCTTCTTAAATTTGAACCTCATATATTTTGCTTTAAAGGGCAAATTAATTTAAAGGGATAGTTTCAGCTCAAGAGGGTAGTTCTTGTTCAAACACGGAGGCTTCATAACAATAATGATATATGACTAAACGATCTCAAAATACCTAATACCTATAAACAAGATTTAAAATCCTCACAGAGAAAATTTTGGGAACAGGCCATGAGAGAATTAGATACTATGAATGGAAGAGGAGTTTTGAAACTAGTTAAGTTACCAAACGGTACTAAACCTTTAGGTTGTGTAGGTAGGTTTTTACGTTAAAAAAGGATGGCAAGTGTAAAATTGCAAGGTATAAGGCCCGACTGGTGGTGCAAAAGGTTCAAACAAATTAAGGGGGGAAACCTATGACGAAACCTTTAGCCCAGTCGTTAATTTTGCTCTTATTAGATTTATCTTTTCCCTTTTAGTCTCCAGTAAAAAATGGACACACCTGCAATGTGATGTGAAGTGTGCTTATTTGTATGCACCTCTGGCCGAATATGTCCCTATCCCCAGGATTTGTGGAAAATAAAAATTTAGTATGTAAACTAGACAAAGTTTTATATGGTTTACATCAGTCAGGTAGAATGTGGTATTTTGAAATAAATAACATTTTGCATGATATAGTATTTGTTAAGTTTGAATGGTGCAATTGTGTGTATAGTTTCGAGGACAACATCATCCTGCTTCTTTATGTGGACGACATTGTAAATTTCGGTAAAAATGATAGAGTAGTAGAAAAAGTGGTTAAACTTTTGAGTGAATATTTTGATCTTACGATATTAGGGAAAACCAGAAAGCTATTGGGTGTGGAATTCGTGGAAGGCGAGAACTTTCTAGTAATGCATCAAATTTCATATATTGATGAGATTTGTCAAAAATTTAACAGGTTTAATTTTCCCATTACTTCTCTCCCAATAAGCAAAGGTGTAGTTTATTCAAAGACCCAAATATCTCAATCTGATACCGAAATATTTGAAATATCTAAGCTCCCATATAGAAGTGTGTTGGGGTGTTTGTCATTCCTAGCTAGCAGAACCAGGCCCAACATTAGCTATGCAGTAAATATATTCAGTCAATTCCAGAATAATCCGAGATTATTACACTGGAATGGATTACTAAAGCTGTTGGGGTATGTTCGTTTGACTAAATCTTTGAAATTAAATTTAAATTCTTGAAATGTACATGTAATTGCATATTCAGACGCCGATTTTTCTACCAATAGGGATGATAGAATTTCAATGGGCACCTAGACTCAGACCTAGATTTCACCTAGACTATCAAAGTAAAATTCCCTAGATTCTCAAGTCACGTGACATGGGAAAAATACGGTATTTTGATTGTCTGGCGCTGTTTTACATGACAATAAACATGTATGTAAAAAGAAATAGCAGATGGCAGCAACAAAAGTGATTTTGTTCACATATATGTTTACAAATTTATTGGTAAAAGTACTTAAACAGAAAAAAAGGGCGAGGTTTATAAGGAGAAGTTGTTGTTGTTAGATAAATCACCAATAATGTAGAGGTCCTTTAAAGAAAAATGTATAAGTTTATCAACCATGGAATCCGAATTCATTGCCATGGCGGAAGCTGCCAGAGAACTTTTGTGGTTTGATAGAATAATGGATGAATGCATTGGTCGAAAAATATACTGGCCTCAAAAAGTTAAGGTACAACATGTTTTTTGAAGCTCACCAGACAAAAAATGGCAGTCAGATTAAACTTCATAGTTTATATGAATGACAATAATAAGCTTTAAAAAAACTTACGCAAAAATATACAACTACCACTTTTATTTTATAGAAAAGAATACGTATTGGTGAATGAGAGAAAACTATGCAATTACGGAGCTTTCGTAATTTCGCGTGTAAGTTTTGTTGTATTCGAACTATTGTTGTCAGTTTTGTTCACAACAGCCAGTAGAGTCTAGAAATGTCTCGAAGAAGTCGTTTGCCCGATTCATTAAGGTGTCGGGCGGTAGGATGGATGGAAATGGGGTTGTCACAGGCCGATACTGCTAGACGGCTCAATGTGTCTCGCAGTGTAGTCCAACGACTCTGGGATCAGTATGAATCCGAAGATTCTGTGTCCAGAAGACATGTTCCAGGCCGCCCACGTGTTACAACACCCGCAGAAGACCGGTTCCTAGCTCTTTCGGCCCGAAGGAGAAGACGCACTACTGTGCCGCAACTCATTGCAGACCACTTTGCAGGATCAGGGAGAAGAATCTCCGCTACTACGGTGCGAAGAAGTCTTCACAATGCTGGTCTCTATGCAAGGTGACCAGTTGTGTGTGACCCCCTCAACAGACGACAGAGAAGGGCCCGCTTATGTTGGGCGAGAGAACATGTTTCCTGGACCAGACAACAGTGGGCTTCTGTACTCTTCACAGACGACAGATTCACACTGGAGAGCGATTCAGGACGTCTTCTCAGTGGCGCAGCCAGAATTCGGTTCTAGGGGGGGGGGGGTTGAGTTTCTGATAAAGGGGATCGCCGGTTATATGAATCACCGGTTAATGGAATCAGTCTTTTAAATGAATGAAATCATAATGCTTTTTTCTGCAATTACGTTGGTTATGGTTCATTTAAACAGTGTTTACAATATTAGAGTTACAAACTATAAAATGCACCAATGAAATAACACAAAACTAGATTAGATTTATAAAGTGTTTAAAAATGATGAGGGGCAAACTTTAAGATGGAAGAGCACAGTACAGCAAATAATTTTTACATAGAAAATAACAGAGTTGCAATCCATTCGTTTAATCAAAAATCCACAAGGTTTCATTACAGGAGAATTCTTATTCCTAGCTTTAATAATAATGAAGCAATTTTAAAAATTTTCAATCGACTTATTTACCTTGCTTTTTGCCAAATATAACAACCCAATTAAGGTAATCGATGTTTTGGAATGTAGTTGATATTAAACACGGTGTTGTAGACTAAATTACTGTGCCCTTACAGTACTTTTACATGACATCGAATTTCGCATTATCTAATGTAAATCTGATGAAAATTTCTTTAAAATATATTTATTATTGTTAAAGTTCTCTAAATATATCCGAGTTCGAATTGAAGTCGTATCTATACCAATATTATAAAACAGCAACATTTGTTCTTTTTGCAGGAGTAAATTCTGGAACTACAGAACGGATTTAAAAGGTAATTGGTCATATGCGAGTTTTATTCGCGTACAAAGGGTTCCACACAAAATATCAGAACTGTTCCAAGACAATATGCTCACATAGTCGCATACCTATAATAATATTATATGCCATTTAATTTTATTGGTATTGGAATGAAAAACAATGAATATACGAGGGCTATCCAGAAAGTAGATTACGTTTTGGAATAAAAAATAAACAAAGTATAGGAAACAAATTTTATTATATACAGATGAAAGCCACACTCAAATACTACTTTTCTACATAGTCACCATACAAATTAAGGCATTTATCGTAGCGATGTACGAGCTTGGAAATGCCTTCGTCGAAAAATTCGGCCGCCTGCGCCTTCAACCAACAGTTCACGTGTTTCACCCATGTTTCGTCACCAGTAACGATGCGATCGAGTAAAGAGTCACCATCCTTATGGTAAGCGTCCAAAAAGTTCAACGCTGCAGCCATTCGCTGATTTTTGTGGTCCTCTGTCAAGATTTTTGGAATCTATCTTGCACAAAACTTGTGGTAACCAAGCTTTTCGCTGATGATTTCGTGCAACAAACTTCGCGAAATTTGTGGAAAACTCAAAGAAAGTTCCGTTATTGTGAACTTATTACTGCACGCACCTCGCAGCTCGCGGGATTTTCAATTAACGCAGACATTTCAAACCGTCACAGTATCTGAACGGAGCACAGCACGAACCTCTCACTAGCACGGCTAGATGCCGACTGAGCTGCGCAACGCTCTGACCCCAAGATGGCCGCGCTAGCCCCGCCCCTAGCGGACACAGACGAAAACGTAATCTACTTTCTGGATAGCCCTCGTATCTCCATCTAAAACAAAGACCTTCTACAAAGTTTAAACTTGGCAGAGAACCAATCACGCTTCGGAAGAAGTCGCTGAGTTTCACACGAAAAGTTACTTGTTAATCATATTTGACGTAATAATAGATAATTTTCAAGCATTAAAAAAAAGTATTCTGAACAACGCGAAACTTTCCAATTCATTTTCAAAAATGAAAACATATGCAGGCATGTTAATTCAAGTGATTTCTAAACGAAAATTTTTTTCATTATAAATGAATTATACCTATATTGAATTATAAGCGATTGTTGCCTCAAAATTACTTACTCTTAATGTCTTAGAATTATTTTAAGAATTATTTTTCAATATTTGCCCTCAATAATTGAATTCAGTTGGTATGAAAAATGACTATCATGATTCGTCTTACCTAAAGTAAATATCTTGTACAAAGTTTAATCTTAGCAGTGTGTCAAGCGCGCTTCAAATGTAGGTCGCAAAGTAGCAACTCTGTTTTGATTCATGCCGTTGTTTTCTAGATGGGTTTTTAATTAATATCTCAGCTACTTGCAGACATTTTTTCGAAAATCATTACCAACAATCCTTAGATGATTCTGCGTCGATAACCCTTAACTCCCGCTGAGCGCCAGAAGAATAAGACACATGAGTGATCTTATAATAGTTCCGTTTTTACTTTTTAAGTATGGAACCTTAATAATGGTGTCAAAATTCTGTTAACCATTTCCTCTCTAACATAGACTATATTTTATACAAGAATTTCTAAACAATTTTTTCGGTACATCAAGTTCCAAAGGAGTGCAAGAACAAAAAACATTCTAAAATTGCACTTTCTACGATATTGTTGATTCTAGAAATTTGGTCTAGCGGTTACTTTAAAAAGATGTAAATGCTCACTAAAAATGGCTTCTAAAAAGTTCAAAATTTAAAAAGGGAAAAGGAGCAGGAAACGTTCTAAATTACAATTTATTTGTACAGTTGGTATAGAAGCTTGGAATTTGGTATGGTGCCTACTTTTGGGATGTAAATGCTCTCTAAGAACGATTTCTAAAAAAATTGTAAATTTTAAAAGGTAGAAATGAGCGGAAAACGGTCTGAAAATGATCTAAAAATTTTTAATTAGAATTGTTTGTGCTAAATATGTGAAATTTGGCACGGCTGTTACTCTAGAAATGTAAATGATCATCCAGAACAGTTTTCTAAAAATACGAAATGTAAAAGAATCAAGGACAAAAAAGTCCTAAAATTGCGGTTTGCGTGATACAGTTGGTAAAAATGCTTATTTTTTGACATAATAGTGGTTACTTTTAAGATATAAATACTCGTTCAAAACGGCTTTTAAAAAATTCGAAATTTAAAAATGTGAAATGTGCAAAAAACGTTCTAAAAATGTTCTAAATCATAATATAATTAGAGCTTTTAGGGATCTTTTAGTCTTGAAATTTTATATGGATGTAACTTAAGAGACGTAAATGCTCGCCCAGAATTTATTTTTTTAATTCGAAATTTGAAAGATTGCAAGAGTAAGAAGCATTCTAAAATTGCAATTTATGTGATACACATACAATTGGTAATGGAAACTTGGAATTTGGCATGATGCAGGGTTCCCAGCAAAACATGTCTGGCAATTTCCCTGACTTTCCATGATTTTCCCTGACCAAATCCAAAAACTTTCCATGACCAAACGAGCATATACAAAATCTGCTTTAAATAACAAGCAGCATAAAAAAAAAAAAAAAAAAAAAAAAAAAAAAATCAGAGATTTGTATCATAATAACAGGGTTTATACTCTTTTCCCAGGAGAAAATTAAAGCAGCTTTCAAGAAAATTGCAAAATGAAATTCTGTAAAATACTATAATGCAAAAAAACTAACTTCATCTTTGTTAGTTTTTAAATGAATGCCATACAAAAAAGTCTAGAATGTGAAATGTCATGAAAAAGTCTAAAAAATGTAGAAAACTTTTGTCCATATGTTTTTTCTGCATTGCATTTGAAGGAATTTCTTGATCTTGCAACCGACAAGAGTCCAAATAATTTTCAGAGGTGCCATGTAGCGAGAGTAATACTTTTCTGAAAAAGAAATGATTTCAAATTCAAATTTTTTTCCCCTTAGACCTTTCCATGACTTTTTGAGGAAATATTTGTAAATTCCCTGACTTTTCCTATATATTTTAAAATTTTCATGACTTTCCCTGACTACTTTGAAATTCCCTGACTTTCCAGATTTTCCATGACACTGGGAACCCTGTGATGATTACTTTTATGTAGTAAATACTTCCTTAGAACATTTTTTTTTAATTCAAAATTTAAAAGGATGAAATGAGCGGAAAACTTTCTAAACGCGTTTTAAATTATGATTTAGTTGAAACTGAGTGTTAGAAACTTGAAATTTATTATAGAGATTACTTTTAAGATGCAAATGCTCGGCATAAAGAGTTTGACAAATATAGTCTTTAAATTTGTGTACAAACCCCCTACGAAACAAATGATTCGAAAGAAACACTGATTGCAAAAATCTGTTCACAATCGAAAAATAGCTTTTTATAACTTTAAAGTACTTTTTATTAATTCTTACTTTTGCAAAGATTTTTTCCTGGGCTTACACATAGCTTGGTCTTAGTAACTGAGAGCAAAAAACGCAAGAAAAAAAAAAAAAAAAAAAAAAAAAAAAAGCCGTTTGAAACTGAGAGAGATTTACAAAGTGTCTGTTTTATTTTTTCCCTGGAATTCGATGGCCTGTTATTGCTTCGAACATGGAAAAAAGACAGAAATGCAATTAAGAAATGGCCCACTGTATACTATATAACTCAAAGCGTCTGTGTGGCAGTGGTGACGAAACCTGACTATACTATTATGATGTGCCGACTAAGTCTCAAAACAAAGTTTGGATCTTTGATGATGAGGACACACCGGTAGCTGTCAGAAAATCCCAATCTGTCAAGAAGAAAATGATAGCTGTATTTTTCAAATCGAGTGGAATTGTTGAGCGTATCGTTTGGGACACACAGAAGACAGTTACAGCTAAGTGGTACGCTGAACAGTGCCTCCCTAAAGTCATGGAATCTTTGAAGAACCTACGACCAAAGTCACGAATGAACACCTGGTTCCTCCATCATGAGAACGCTCCAGCTCACCAGGCCAAAGCCTGCACTGAATATTTGGCCACTACAGGACTGAAACTTCTTGAATACCCTCCTTACAGTCCAGATCTTTCACCCTGTGTCTTCGTACTGTTCCCGTATGTGAAAATGAAGCTGAAAGAGATTCGGTTTTCCAGTAATGAGGCACTTTTGAGGGCGTGGGACAACGAGTGTGCCTTACTTCCTATTGAAACTTGGCAGAGCTGGTTTAAGGACTGGTTTTGGAGGATGGAGAACTGTATTGCTTGTAACGGATAATACTTTGAAAAAGTTTGATAAATAAATCCATATTGTAAAACTTTCCTAGTACCCTTTATATATGACCCCTCTTTTACTATAAGACTTCTCGACAAAGTGACGCAGTCCAAATAACCAGTTTTGACGTTGACTTAACCGATGCATGTAATATGCGCTTTCAGAGTTTTAAGTAGATATTTCGCCGTTTAATTGAATCACATTGTTGAATAGAATTTGATTTAACAAAGCGGCGGATTCTGCCAAGGCGGAAAGGCTAAAAAATTTCATTTTAACTTTAGTTTTGATTCATATAAGCGGCAATTATAGTAATTTTTTTTAGCTCTGGGGGGGGGGGGGGTTCTAACCCCCAAACCCCCTCCTTGGCTGCGCCACTGTCTTTTGATCTGGAGAGAACAATGCACTCGATACCATCAATCAAACACTGTCGAAACACACAGGTACAGAAACGGTGGAATCATGGTTTGGGCAGGGATCTCACTCGGAGGCCACACTGACCTGCATGTGTTCCATGGAGAAACTGTGACTGGTGCGAGATATCGGGATGAGATCCTTGATTCATATGTGCGGCCATATTCCGGTGCTATTGGCAATGGTTTCATTCTAATGGATGATAATGCGAGACCACACCAAGCTGGAGTTGTTGAGGATTATCTTGAGGATCACGGTTTAGAGAGAATGGAATGGCCAGCTCACTCTCCAGACTTGAATTTGATAGAACATCTTTGGGACTATCTTGGAAGACAAGTTGCGGCTTTAAGTCCTCCTCCAAGTTCATTAAATGAGCTGGAACAAGGCTTATTCCAAGTCTGGTCAGCGTTACCTATTTCGGTGTCCGACAATTTAATTGAGAGCATGGAAAGTCGATGCCGCCAATGCATTCCAGTCCGGGGTGGACATATTCCGTATTAGAACCAGTTTTTTAATGTTTCTGTCACATTTTATTGCATAATACTGCTATGTACTGATTTCTCCAAGAATGGAATTTTCCACCATGAGTGCTTTTTTGTTGTAATTTCATTTATACGTTTAACTTAAGTAAATTTCTATGTCGCATTTAATAAATAACAGTTTAGCGCACATTTCCTCCAAATTTGTTGTTTCTATATTCATTCATTTGCGAATTAGATGCGAAAAAACGGTTGTACCTTAATATTGGAGGCCAGTGTAATTTCTGATGAAAAACAAAAATCTTTATTGTTGGTTGATAATCAGGCCACCATTAGTTTTGTCAAATCCCCTATAGAAAATCACAGGTCTAAACACAAATATGTAAAATTATTTTTTATCAGAGATTTAGTATATAAAAATGTTTTTGAAGTAAAGTATGTTAAAAGTAAAGAAAACTTCGCGGACATCTTTACCAAACCACTTACCAAATGTGATTTAACGGAGTTTAAATTGAAAATGTTTTTGAATCGTTAATTTTGTTCTTGGATTTATTGTTGAAAAAAACCCTCATTGCATTGAAATGTATGTGTAGAATCCTGTTATATTAGATAGCTGTTTTTTTTTTATATTAGGTTATCATTTTTACAGTTTTAAGTATAATATTATGCATAAGGTCAATTTTTATGTATATGGCTGGGTTTAATTTAACCTTGTGAACCAATTTAAAATTCCGCTGGAATGCAATAAGTGCCTTTTGCCCTTTCATCCTCCGGGACTCGAGCGGCCTTTTTTAACGTCTCATTACAGATGAACTAGTCAGATATGTCAATCCTAAAACTTTTTTCTGTCTCACACAGGTTTCGCATACACTAAAAAGAATCAGCACCAATTTATATCAAGGTCTAACTGAATCTAAAGTTTTATTAAATTCCGTTCTTGAGATATGACTATTGTTAAAATCGTGTAAATCCTGCAAAATGCATAGCAGCGCCACCTGTTGGGAGATTAAGACCAAAACCTAATCAACAACAACTTATGTCAACGTCTAACTGAATCTGAAGTTTGACGAAAATCCGTGCATTAGTTCTTGAGATGTAAGATATATCCCCAACGGATTACGGATTATCCGTAATCAATAGTTATCAAGTTACTAATGAAAAAAGTAGCATAGCAGTGCCACCTGTTAGGCTATTTACACCAAAACGTAAGCAGCATCTATTTATGTCAAAGTCTAACAGAATATAAAGTTTTATGAAATTTCGTGCATTCGTTCTTGAGACACAGACACAAGACAAGACACGGCCTTGAGCCTTCGTTGCGTGCAGATCTCTCTCGTCTCGCCGATAAACGGGAAGTCTCTTCTGTGCGGCTGGTAGCAGCTGCGCGCGCCGATTGCTGATTGTTTTCCGGAGCAGCGCTCGGAGGAAGTAATAAGCGAGTTCTTTTAAGAATAGCTTCGTTCTTTCGTTGATGATGGCGTTTGATTTTAACGAAAATTGTAATCGACTATTGAGTGGTAGCTCATATATTGACTTTACTAAAGCATGGAGTGACTTTCCAGCAATAATTGCTGACAAACAACGCAAGATTGTTATTGACTTTCTGACATACACCGATGCTTATCTGAAAAGTATCCAAGCTTCTGATGATTTCTGCACCAATCAAGAAAAGCAGCACCATGTGAGTAGCATTCTAAACTCTATTTCTTTTCTTTTTTGTGAGCCGTTTGACCCTGCTAAACTTATGAAACTTAAATTCTTTCAACTTTATGTTATTAATGATAGCCAGTTAGACTTAACTAACATAATGTTTGAGTTAAACCCAAATATTGTTACTATGGTGAGCCCTGATGATGGCTTTGTTACAACCAACAGTCGTAAAAGGAAAACCCCTGAAATTTCTACCAAAATTCCTATCAAAAATAAATACCAAGTCCTCAGTGAGGACAATTCGGATATCATTTCGATGGACCATGACACCTCTCCGGATGGCGCCCAACCCGGTAGCTCAAAAGACCAAACCGTAACTCCAAACTCAGAACCTAACCAAAACTCAAACAAGAACAGAATACACCCATTCTTTATTGAAATTAAGGGTCACTGGAACAAATTAGCTTCCGAAATTAACAAAGTAAACGAAATTAAGCGACTGATCAAATTAGACGGTGAGCTATTAAAGGTACATTGTAAAAATGACAATGATTTTCGCAATACACAAAATTATCTTGACACTAATGCCATAGCTTACACCACACTTAGTCCTTCCGAAAAACGCCCAAGGAAAGTCTGTATTAGAGGCATCCCTCCCTACACTGACCCCAATATTATTATTGAGGCCCTAAAGGAATACAACTTCACTGCAAATCGAGCTGCTATGCTCAAAAACAGAAAGACTGGAAACCCAATGCCAATTTACCTTGTAAACATTCTCCCCAGAGAAAACTTCGACGAAATTTACAAAATTTCAGAAATTTGTAACTTAAGTGTAACTGTGGAGCGCTTTAAAGGCTCAAATATTGTTAAACAATGCCATCGCTGCCAGGGTTTTGGACACGCGTCTGAGATCTGCAATTTCCCCCCCAAATGTTGTAAATGTGCAGGCCCTCATCTCACCCCTGACTGCCCCCAAACTGGCAAAATCCAACCTAAATGTGCAAACTGCTCTGGTCCGCACCCAGCTACTTATAGGGGCTGCCCTAAAACACCACAAATTCATAAAAAAACCAACCCACTAAGCCCAACCGTAAGGTACCCAATCCTAAAAATGACGTCCAAATTTTGACAGATATTCTTGCTAGTTATAACTACACGAAAAAGACTAATAACACTCCCACCACAAGTGACACCACTCCTGACTCTACTGCCAACAAGGCCACCAACCCGGACTCAACACCACAAGACTCAAACACCAAACCTTCAGATTCCCAGAATCTGTCCCAGACCCCACATCCTACCACTTCTAACAATAACCCAAACACTCAATATACCTCTGAAATATCAGAAATCTTTAATACATTCCAAGAAATGAAAGAAATCTTGAAGTTTAACAAATTTATACAATGCTTTAAAAACATCTCCAAAAAGACTAAAAATTGCACAAACCCACTAGAAAAAATGTTCATAATCATGAATGAATTCGACAGCCTTGCTTCGGAATTTAATACACCCAACCATGAATAATACAACTAACTTCTCCTCTTTAATTATCCTCACCTGGAATTGTAATTCCATCTGTAATAAATTTAATGAACTCAAAATATTTATTTTAGATCACCCGCATATAGACATTATCTTTATTCAGGAAACCCGTAATCCTAATTTCAATATTAACATCCCCGGGTACAGATTACACTACACTCCACGCGCAGCTGACCCTAGATGGGGCGGTACCGCCATTTACATCAAAAATCACATACCTCATTACATCACCCAAAACCCCACCCTTAATAATATTGACTTCACTAGTATAATTTTACAGCTACCACAAATAAACATTCACCTTGCTTCCATTTACATTTCCCCGACTGGAAACTTTCCAGTTCAAGACCTCACACACTTAATCTCACAACACTCACACTGCTTCTTTGCCGGCGACTTTAATGCCAAAAGTAGGCGCTGGAATTGTCATGGAAACACCAGAAGAGGTGCCTCACTTCACAACCTCATTCAAAACTTAAACCTTAGCCTACATGCACCAGCCTCCCCAACACACATTTGTACTGCACCCAGATCACACAACTCAATTATTGACTTTGCAATCACAAAAAACCTTCCTTACCCTATCACCACTACTGTTATTAACGACTTAAGCTCCGATCACCTCCCTGTCTCCTTTAAGATTGACCTTATTAATCCTCTTTCCCCACCTCCTTCTGTGGCCATTGACTGGCATAAATACTCTGACTTTCTCAACAATAACAACTTAAACTTTCCTGATATTAACAATACTGACGACATTGACACTGCTGTTGATAACTTTAACACACACATAACCAATGCACTTAACCACTCCACAGTCAAGTATTTTAAAAATAACAACACTTTCACTCCACCGGCCTACATCTACAACCTCATCAAACAAAGAAATCGTCTTCGTCGTCTCTTCCAAAACACAAGAGACCCTTCATTAAAACCTCTCATTAACAGACTAAACAACAAAATTAAAGACAGCATCTTCAAAGAAAAACAAAAAAACTGGTCCAATTTCATCCAAAACATTGCTAGCGAGGATAATTCTCTCTGGCAAATTAAGCGTAAAATTAACAATAACTACACTCCCATCCCGCCTCTTACTGTCAACAATAACACTGCTTACACTGACGAGGAGAAAGCTAACTTCCTTGCCACATCTTACTCAAATCAATTTTCACCAAACCCAACCCACGCTAGCCAAGATCACCTTACACATGTCAGCGACACAGTCCATAGATTTCTAGCTCAACCCACAGATGAACCACCTACTGTTATTCAGCCTATTGTTATACACAACATTATTACCAAACTCAAAAAACGCAAAGCCCCTGGGTACGACAAAATCACTAACACTGCACTCAAAAACCTGCCTCCTAACTACATAAACTACATCACTAAACTGACTAACTCCATCTTCTACTTTAACTATTTTCCAAAGCCTTGGAAAATTTCCATCATTTCCCCTATCCCTAAACCTGGTACTAACCTAACTGACCCAGCTAACTATAGACCTATTTCACTCCTTCCTTCTCTCAGCAAAGTTATTGAACGCGTCATTTGGTCGCAACTCCAACACCATATCCAACAAAACAACACTCTCATGCCTGAACAATTTGGCTTCCGCCCTAAACACTCCACAACACACCAGCTCCTTCGAGTTGTCGAATTTCTCAGCGAAAAGCTAAACTCGAAGATCCCAGCTGCTGCCATATTCCTTGACATCGCTAAGGCATTCGATAAAGTCTGGCACTTGGGCCTTATATACAAACTAATTAAGCTTAACTTTCCCGCCAGACTTATACACCTCATATACTCCTACATTAGCGATCGCATTTTCCGCGTCCGCATAAACAACATTCTCTCCGCTATATTCTATATTTTAGCAGGCATCCTCCAAGGGAGCGTTATCGGTCCCTTGCTTTTTAACATCTACTTTAACGACATTCCCAGATCACCAAACACTCATCTTGCTCTTTATGCGGACGACACCACTATTTACACCCACGCTCACCACCCATATACACTATACAGGTACCTACAGACCCACATCGATGACTTCCTAAAATGGTGCGACCTTTGGCGCGTTAAACTTAACGAAAATAAAACTGCCGCTGTCTACTTCTCCAAAAAATTTACCTATCCTAACAGAATCACAATTAACGATACCACCATTCCTTGGACCAACGAGGCAAAGTACCTAGGGGTGACACTTGACCGCAGACTTACATTCAACAAACATATCATCAACATTAGGAGAAAAGTCGCTGGCGCTTCAATTGCACTCAAACCTCTTCTTAAAACTAAAACCCTTGCTATTCACAATAAACTTCTACTCTATAACTCATACATCTTTCCCATAATCACATACGCCTGTCCGGTCTGGGCCTTCACTTGTAAATCCTCCATCAAAAATCTCAGTCAACTACACAACAGACACCTGCGCATTGTCAGGGGTGCCTCGCACTACCTCCGTAACAGCACAGTCTACAGAGACCTCAACACCACCCCCCTTGTTAAACGTATCAACCATCTTTCCAAAAAATTTTATGACAATCTTTACGACCTCCCCAATGAAATAATTGCTGAGCTGCCGGATTACGACACATCCGAGCCACATCACCGTAAACGGCCAAAATACTCTTGCTTAACTGATGGCACTCATTAGTGCTCACCAATCTCAATCTCAGCTATCTTCTCTCATATTATTACTCTATTTAAAAAAAAAAAAAAAAAAAAAAAAAAAAAAAAAAACTTTGTATAGCCTATTTACATACATTACTCAGCTATACCATTATTTAATTAATAATCTATTAAAAAAAAAAAAAAAAAAAAAAAAAAAAACTGTATGGTCACTGAAAAGTGTCTTTTTTTTTTATGTTGCTTTGCCCGCCTTTCCACCTGGCTTTTTGTACTGATCTTGGAACATGTCCTGAACCCTATTTTAATCTTAATCTTTTTCCTTCCCAGTAGTATTTACTACAGCTAAACCATTTACTTCATGTTTAATCGACTCTATCTTTAGTCTCTATCGCTTCTTCTCTTATTCCAAATTTCTTCACCCATTTCTAAATTTATCTTTCTAAACGCTTTATGTAATCTTAAATTTTACTTTTAATTGCTATAAGCAATCTTTATCTTATCTTTAATTGCTATATGCAATCTTTTACCTTCCCCCAACGGCTCACTTTGAAAAGACATTCAACTCACACTCGACTGGGAGTAAAGTTGCTGCAACTAGGAAGCCCCTGAACCGGCATCAACTGTTCCGGACTGTTCGTTCTTGAGACACAGCTATCGTAAAAATCATGAAAAAAGTGGTATAGAAGCACCACCTGTTAGGATATCTACACCAAAACGTAATCAGCGTCTATTGATGTCAAGGTCCAACTGACTCTAAAGTTTGATGAAAATGAGAGTTCTTGAGATAAAGCTATTGCGGAAATCGCGAAAAATGCAGCATAGCAGCGCCACATGCTGGGCGATTTTCACCAAAAACTAATCAGCACGAATTTATATCAGGGACTAACTGAATATAAAGTTTTATTAAATTTCATGCATTAGTTCTTGAGATAGAGCGTTCACAAAATTTTTGTCATATACAGAGAGACAGACATTTTTTAAAAACAATCAAATCGTGTTCAGGACCTTCTAAAACCTATAAATCCGTCGATAACCGAAAGTCGGAAATTTTTATGAATCCAATACTTTCTTCTTGTAAAGATAGAAGAAAGTAAAAATGTAATCAGCCAGAGAGTCTGCAGGGGGTAGTGATGGACGAAGGTATAACTGTTGCAGAAAGGCCCAAATTGCGGGTATGTTAAAGTTTAATTCAGTAAGTCCGTTTTGATTCTTTTAATATTGGAAATACCACTTTATTGTCAATGTTTACTTGGTGAAGGTTCAATTTAATGTTTCATTATGTAAGAAGTTGACTTCATCGCGTTAACTTGGATATAAGGTAATTGAAATTGCTATTTTATCAGTTTAGTACTTTTATGCTAATGAACATTTAATTTTGTTCTGGCTGAAATTTGAATATAAAAGCATGCAGAAATTATTGAATTGGAATATGTTTGATATGAATTTGCATAAATTGTTTGATTATTTGTAACGTATATTGTGTGTTATGAAAGAGAATGAAATCTTGGGCCCAAGTTTGATGATGGATGAATGAAATATTTGTATAAATTTTGACATGTATTAATATGTTAGAAGTTTATTTTGAAGTTGTATCGTTACAGTATTATGAAATTTTGTATTAAAACTAATTGCTTTTCAGGAAATTTTGAATTTATATAGTAATGTATTAAAATACTTATTGAAGCTAATGAACTACTGGGAAAACCAGAGTTAAGTATTGGATACTCTGGAAATATTGCATGATTCTGATATATTTCTGAAAAATTGCATTGATTATTTTAATATTTCATATACCACTTTATTGTCCCGGTTCACTTGGTGAACGGTAAATTTAATGTTTCATTATGTAAGAAGTTGACTTCATCGCGTTAACTTGGATATAAGGTAATTGAAATTGCTATTTTATCAGTTTAGTACTTTTATGCTAATGAACATTTAATTTTGTTCTGGCTGAAATTTGAATATAAAAGCATGCAGAAATTATTGAATTGGAATATGTTTGATATGAATTCCCATAAATTGTTTGATTATTTGTAATGTATATTGTGTGTTATGAAAGAGAATGAAATCTTGGGCCTAAATTTGATGATGGATGAAGGATGATGGATGAATGAAATATTTGTACAAATTTTGACAGGTATTAATATATTAGAAGTTTATTTTGAAGTAGTACCGTTACAGAATTATGAAATTTTGTATTAAAACTATTTGCTTTTCAGGAAATTTTGAATTTATATAGTAATGTATTAAAATACTTATTGAAGCTGGTGAACTATTGGGAAAGCCAGAGTGAAGTATTAGGTACTCTGGAAATATTACATTTTTGGATGCATGAGGGTAAAATGTTTTCTTGTTAAATCTTTGTTTTAATTTTTTGTTAATTTTTTATAATGTTCGAAATGTTACTGTGTAAATGGTGACAAGCTTTTTAGATGAAGAATTATTGGAATTACTAAGAAGATTGAAGCTGTAATGGTAATTTAATATGAAATTTGTTTAAACCTTGTAAATTCAGAGTAAGCTTTTGGATATTCTAGGTTTTTTTTATACTTGTTTAATATCATATTTGGATATCTAAATTTATCTTTTCCCATGAGTGACAAGTGTGTGTGTGTGTGTGAGGGGGGAGGGTGCTTTGTTATCTAATCAACCGGTTTTTACTTGTCGCTTATGGCTAAACTGTTAAACTGGGTTTAAAACTTATTTTGGTTTAATCGCTCTCGTTATAATTTCGATGTTTGAAGTCTTCAGTTTAATTAAAAAAGTTAGTTCCATGAAAGCACACTCAAATATATATATTTTACTTACCCATCATACGTAGTATAGGAGCAATTTTGGAGATGCATGGGTTGTTATTACTTACCATAGGGTAAATCTTGTAATCGTTTTGAAAATCGAAAAAAAAATTGACGGATTTATACGTTTAGACACTGGAGATTCCGAAAAACATTTTTAGAAAAAAAAATTTGCCGTCCGTCTGTCTGTCTGTAAACGTTCTATCTCCCAAAGAAATTGAGATAGACTTGAAATTTGGTATGCATTTAGTATGTAATAATGAAAGGAAACTTATTGAATTTCAGTAACCTCGATTATCCGGAACTATTTTTTTCGGACTCTCGAAATATTTGTTCTGATAAAAGGTATATAAAAAATTTCGAAATTGTTTATTTTAAGGAGTGACTATAAAATACAATAAAAAAATTTTGTATAAAGAATGAAGTCGATCGGATAATGAGTTGCCGAGATATTTGTAATCCTATTTCCCACACTCTTCGATTTTTCATGACCCTATATTTCATTCAAAATTCAATTCAAGGATATATTTTAATTGGAAATGAGACGCTTAATCAGACGCAGTAAACCATTAGTTAATATGATTAAGATTTTTGGAGTTATAAGGATGTTTCTCTTACGCAATTCAGTAATAGAGCATTTAAAGTTTAGGACGTCATCAAGCCACGATTTTATACGAATTGCAATGCATTTTATAAACAGTTTACACATGTTTTATTTTCATATTTTGTATTATGCATATCCATGATGGATAAGTATTACGGTGGCACCCAACGACTAGTTTAAGTACGACCGAATTAGAGCAATTTTATCGTATTTTACATCTGGTATTGTACAGCTAAACTCCAAAAATCTATCAGTAGAAACTTGGCTTATATGGAAATAAATAAAATTTTGATTCTGGATCTGTAAGCTTTTTCTCTATTCAATCTACATAAAATCCATTTCAGTAGAGGTGCTAGGTATAAAAAAAACTGGAAATCGTGATAAGAACATCTCGATTGGTCAGTTTCTACTTTATATTAATACAATGCATATAAGAAGGGGAGGCATTGTGCAAAGTCATAGGAATCCAACATGGCAGCTTTAATTCAAAATGACGTCATTTTCAGGTATGGTTTGTAATTTTCTTACTATCTATCATATAAAAGTATATGTGATGCCAATTTCGATGTTTCTTAGGTCAAAAATTTCATTTTTAACACATTCCAAGTTCCAATATAGTTGAAAAGTGTTTATGAATTCGATTTGTCGGTTTCTTAGTGCTTTAACTCACGTAAATATACTCGAAACGCCATGTAATCGGTATGTGTTATTGAAGTTTATCATAACATGTTCGGCATTGAAAATGAGGGATGTAGGTTTTATAGTTCGTTCACAGGTACGATCAATAGAAATCCGTTATATTATGGTCAATGGGCAAAATAGCTTGGAATGTATTTTAATGATGTACACTCTTTCAAACATATTGAAATCAATATACATCATTGAGGTGCACTACAGAATGCTTACTATAGAGCACGTTGTGCATAACATTTATTGTTCATTTACAGGGGCACACATAAGAATTTGGTTAAGAACAATAATTGCTAGAAGTGTGTTTTAATTGTAGTATGCGTTTTTTTTTTTTTTTTTTTTTTGCATATTATTGGTGTATATATATTCTATAGATTACCAACTGAATCAACTGGTATTAAGCAATGTCGCAGTTTCATTGAGTAACACCTGTTAAAAAAATACCTCAACAACCAACAATACCTTTGAAAAAGGTCAGAATTTCCTTCTTCAATATTCTGGCGAAAAAAATAAGTAAGAAAAATGCAATCCTGAAGATTTTAAAAACAGGCGTCCAGCTCCTAATAGTTACACAGAATCAGCAAATGTTTTTCGAACACGAAAATTAACAATTCTATCTTTAATTTCCAGTAATGGGGAATTGGACCATACCATGTCATAAATGTGAGAGGAAATTGTTGAGAAGAATGACAATACCTTTCCAGGAATATGGGAACCTTTAACTTATGATGGGTCAGTTCTCATCAATATGACACCTCATGAGTCTTCAAAAACGTTTAATGATTGTTACATATCATCCTCACATATGTAACAATATTGACAGTTTTGTTTACTAAAGAATTGATCTAATTTGGAATAGACATATTGCATCAAACGTTAAAGGTGAAATCAGACGGAAGAGGGATGCAGGTTGCAGGAACCAGGTGAGAAGTACTAACTCATGTACTTCATGTAACTCATGAAGTACCATGCATGTACGCACATAATGCATGTACGCTTACATGTAATGCCTATCAAATTACATAGAAAGCGGCAAGATTTCTTAAGAAATTCAAGTAACAAAGATGTGCTATTTAACCTACTTGGAACATTAGCAGTAAATACTATAAATATGCTCAAGGTATAACCACTTCAGATGAAGTAGTTAAAGGACAAATTACTGCTCTAAGTTCCTTAATTGGAATGACTTGTCTTGATTATGAAGAAGCTGATTTAAGGACAATAAGGCATCTCAAAGACATGGTAGAAAACGGATTGTAAAATATTGTTGTATACTTTTTAGGTATGATGGCAATGGGCGACAAGCATTTCTGACGTCATCCAACGTTACGTTGACGCTTTTCATTTGTAATGTAACATTAATCAGAGTGAGGATTTTCTCCACAGGCGTTAATCAAAAGCCAATCAAATAACGAATAATTCCACACAAGCATTGAGAGCTCTGTCCAGTGCGTGTGGTCCATTGCATATTTCTTTACTCTGTCCGATAAACACCTGGAGACTGTTTGGATTGCATTTGGAATAGGGGAAAAATTCAGATTTATTCTCGTTTATTCAATAGCCGCAACAATCGGAAGAGATAAAGCTATTGCTTTAGTAAGATTTCGCGCTTTTACAAGCTGCGATAGCAATCCTGATTTCACAGGAAAGAAAAAAAAAGTCAGCTTAGAAGATATTTATTCTCTTTAAAGTAGGTGCTACTGCATTTTCATTTATATAAAAACCACAAACAACTTTCATTCCTGATAATATTTTAAATACTTTAGAAATATTCCTAGTATTGTTTCCTGTCGAACAAGTAACAACCTAAGTGACAGTTATCCAATACAAGTAACAGTTATCCAATACAAGTGACAGTTATCCAAATTGTTTATTACAAAAAATCATCCTCTTGAACATCTTCCACTAACTAAAGGTGCACTATAACGGCATGTACACTATATTGCCAAAGGTGACCGGTCACTTGCGATTTTAGACGTTTTGTTAACTATCTAGAAAAATACATGAGGAATTAACCTGAAACTGCAAGTGCGTAAACAGTATAGTATAGGTTATATATTTCCGCGAAGATCTTTTCCCGACACCCTATAGGATTGTCAACAGATTAAAAAAGAACGAATATCTTTTGGATTACCCTGTAAAAACTAATGTAGCAAAAGCGTTCAAACTCGGGATTATTAATAAGTGGCTTATTGTAATATACTGTGTTCATTTTTATGAGGATAGCATGTATACTCGAAGAGAAATTAAGATTTTTATAAAAACAGTTCCAAATTTCACCAAGTTTTTTGCTTATAATTTGCAGAGTTCTTAATATAAAAAAAAGTTATTTTGAGAAAATATGTCAAACAACATTGTACATAATACTCTGTAATCGGAATTAAAAAATAATAAAAATTATATGAAAAATGAGCAGGTTTACTAAAAAATGTTTCACTGCGCATGCGCGAATGCAATCAAAATATAATATATATAATGTATTAGCTAAGTATATAGAGTAACTTTTGTGAAAGTCTCAAAATCATAGCTTGAAAATTCTGGTCGATAGAATAAGCTTGAAATCCGTTGTTCCCAAAAAGAAGCAAAACGATGAGGGGTTGTATCAAATATCTGTTGATTAGTGCCAAGATAGCGTTCACAATATTGCACGTACTACTATATTTGGATACAACCCCTCATGTTTTTGCTTCCTTTTGGGAACAACGGATTTCAAGCTTATTCTATCGACGATTATTTTCAGAATTTGCAAGCTATGATTTTGAGACTTTTACAAAAGTTGCTCTATATACTTAGCTAATACATTATACACATTATATTTTGATTGCATTCGCGCATGCGCAGTGAAACATTTTTTAGTAAACCTGCTCATTTTTCATCCAATTTTTATTATTTTTTAATTCCAATTACAGAGTATTATGTACAATGTTGTTTGACATATTTTCTCAAAATAACTTTTTTTTTTTACATTAAGAACTCTGCAAATTATAAGCAAAACACTTGGCGAAATTTTATAAAAACCTTAATTTCTCTACGAGTATACATGCTATCCTCATAAAAATGAACACAGTGTATTACAATCAGCCACTTATTAATAATCTCGAGTTTGAACGCTTTTGCTACATTAGTTTTTACAGGGTAATCCAAAAGATATTCGTTCTTTTTCAATTTGTTGACAGTCCCCTATAGGGTTTCGGGAAAAGATCTTCGCGGAAATATATAACCTATACAATACTGTTTATGTACCTGCAGTTTCAGGTTAATTCCTCATGTATTTTTCTAGATAGTTAACAAAACGTCTAAAATCGCAAGTGACCGGTCGCCTTTGGCAATATAGTGTATTACGTAGTGCCTTCCAAGCTGGACACTTTTGGTGACAAGCAGACGAGCGTGAAGTATGTCCACTCTCTCCAAACGAATGGGGTTGGTGGTTGGATAATTTATCATGGAAAATAAAACAGTCGTAGTTGCCAGAAATTGGAGATTATTCTAAAGAGTTAATCAAATGTGCAAACTCTGTAAAAATAAGTGTGGCTGTAGTAAGGTTGGACTTTCTTGCCCATCATTGTGCAACCGCAAAAACAAATGTCAGAAATGACACGATAGAGTTTGAAGTTTTTAAAAATTTTATAACTTTAAATGTAATATTCGATTTTTTTATAACTTTGGAACTAAGCCGTTAATAAATATACATTTTGTTATTTATCCATTCCTTTCATCTTACTTACTATAAGCAGAAAAACTACTTTATTGCCGAAACGTCAGTGAAGGCTTACTGTGGAGACCGGAAAGATTTTGGTTTCTGTCTGTCTGTTTGTCTGTCTGTCTGTTCCGCGATAACTGCCGCAAAAATGATCCGATTAGTTTGATTTTTGGTAGGTATGTTGGTGAGGTACCCGGAATTAGTTGTATAGTTTTTAGTTACGTTTGGTTCATTCGTTCGGAAAATATAAAACATTTCTTTTTAGGTCATAATGCTTTCCTATGGGAATTCAGACGATTTTGAAAATTTTCATCCATTGAAATAAAATGGCGCATTTGATTAATGTATTTAATGTGTAAGTTATGAAGGCTAACATTTATCAAGTCAGGTCTTAAATTATTCAAATTAATTTAAAATTTTGTTAATACATTCGTCAGATTTTTTAAATTAGGTGTACAATGTTTGGTGCAATTTTATACATCTGCTTTAATAATATAATACATTTTATTCTATCACTTTTTACAAAATTATTTTCTCATTTTTTACAAAAATTTCCGATGCATTTTTTTTCTCTCTTTCATTAAATGGTTGCTAAGCAACTATATTTCAAAGAATATCAACAAAGGAAAATTCAAGTGAATCGCATTATTTTTACGCGAAGTTTTATTAAAAATTGCCAATTTTCGGGTTTTAAGTTTTCAATATGCTTTTTTTTTTTAATGAAATAGATGAGAATTTATTTTAACTACTAAAAAATGATTACCAAATCGGTTTTCCAAATGAAAATAATAAAAACGTTGAATGCGTAAATTGAATATAGGTCAAATAAGATGAATTTAAATTTGTATAAGTATACTTTATACACGAAATCTTATTCAACTTCAGCAACATATGATGTTTAGTAGTTGAAATATAACTATTATTTTAAGGATAGGATAAAATCTCTTGTACAAAGAGATGGTTATTCTAATGAAATGAAAATTGCAAATACATTCAGACATATACTCAAGAAATGAAATAGCGCAATCACTGGAAATTGAGAATAGAATATTAAAGCGACAACGGGGGGTTCAGGGGGGCGGAGCCCCCCCTGAAATAATGTATTGTTATTCTGAAAAAATACAGTAACAAGTAGTTTATCCTATCATTGCATAACATTGTGTTTAAGGGGATACTTCTGAAATTTCCGAAACTATCGATAAATTTATATTCTTATAAATGTATAAATAACTTAAAAAGATTTAATTTTAGTGTGTCAAATATTAAGCAGATAATGTTAAAAATTAGTAAGATTAATGAACAATGATTTTTTGAGCTGACGTTGAGGCCTCTGATTTGTAGATTTACTAGTTAATCCTCCTATATTGATTCTAACCATAATTCTGACATTAACAAGAATGAAAAATTATGGCGCAAGCAATTATGAAATACTTTCACACATATTAAGAATATTGTAACAAAACTTCACGGTTTAATAAGGTGAAATATGATGCATAAGTAAACAATTTGGAAAACGTATAGCACATTTAAAAACCCAATGCCAGATATTACCATCTATAGTCAGAAACAAATACACCGGGTGTCCGAAAAAAGTTGGACTGATTTGAAAGAATCATAACTCTAAAAATAATTGAGTAAATGAAATTATTTTCTTTTCAAAGTACTCGTCAAATATACAAGATTTGTTAGATGTAGCTGTTTTAAAGTCGTAACATTCAGACGATGCGCAGAATCCATGATATGTAAATGCAAATCACGCTACACATTCGCAATTTCTTCGATGATTCCGGAGTGGAAAGCGTATAAGTCTAAAACTATTGGAGTTATGGAAAAAATGTCAATTAGAAAGTTCTTTAGCATCTTCGATTTAGTAGGAAAGGATCCACTATGTACACAAATAACCTAAGTAAAAAGTTAAAATTGCGAATGTAAGGTGCGATTTGCATTTTCCGATCATTGATTCTGCGCATCGTTTGAATGTCACGATTTTAAAACAGCTACATCTAACAAATCTTGGACAGTTGACGAGTATTTTGAAAAAAAAAAAATTGCATTTACTCAATTATTTTTAGAGTTATGATTCTTTCAAATCAGTCCAACCTTTTTCGGACACCCGGTATATCCGAATTGTTTTGTACAGTCCTGTATGGGATCTACAGAATTTATACACACTAAGTAATCTGCAAAAAATTAGTTAAATTAAAAACCCATTACCAGCAATTCTTGCTCATAGACAATATCGTGGTCGATTTCTTATGTGTTTCCCCATGCACTCTACATTCTATAGTAAGCTTCTTGTAGTGCACAGCAATGAAGATGTGTATCAATTTTAATACATTTGAAACAGTATATAACACCATTAAAATACACTGCAAACTATTTTCCCCTAGTGACATAATGTAACGACATTCTTTTGAATGCCCCTCTAAACGAACTATAAAAGCTACACACTTTATTTTAAATATCGAACACTTCAATAACATATATCAGTTACATGACAATCCGAGTATACAGGGTGTTTCACTACCAGACCGACAAACTTGCAGGATATGTAGAGGGACACAGAGACGACTCGGAATCACATAGAAATGCAGGGTCGAAAATGCTGTAGTTGCGAGCTATGGTTCAAAGAAGCAGAGAAAAGAACAGAAACAGCAACACATTAATGGGACAGAAAACATTTTATTGAAAGGTCGTACTACAGAAGGTGTTCGAAATTACAACCAGAAGTCGTCGGGCAGGCTTGACAGCGGTGTCGCATGGATTCACTTACGTTCTGGAAGATTCCTGGTGTGTCGCGTATCCTGCCTCACAGCTTAAATATCTGTAGCTGCAAGCAGAATTCATAAACACTTTTCAACTATGTTGGAAAGCGTTAAAAATAATTTTTTGACCTAAAATACATTGAAATAGTCATCACACTTTTATGTAAAAGATAGTAAGAAACCTGTAAACCATTCTAGAAAATGACATAATTTGAATTACAGCTGCTTGTATTAATATAAAATAGAAACTGACCAATCGGGATAGTCTCATCAGGAGCCGTCCACAAATGATGTCACGCTTGGAGGGCGGGGAGGGGGGGGTTCATGAAATTATGACAGTTTGTGACAAGGGGGTTGGAGGGAGTAAGAAAAAGTGTGATATCACACATTTTGGTTAAAATAAAATCATTAAAATCAGCAGATTAAATTTTGAAGTTATTTTGAAATTACCAGAATTTGAGTGTATTTTTTAATCGGACTAAAACAACTTTCACGTGATTTGTTTTCACTTATACTCCTTTCTTTTAAAAAAAAATATATATAAATATTTTATTACTAATTGTATTACTTTATTGTATATTAATTATGTTTTTGTCGTAAACCTTAATCTTATTTTATACAAAATAAATACACGAATAATTTTTATTGTTATGCTCACAAATGTCATTAAAACTTATAGTTAAAGTTGAAAAATAAAATTTGAAACATGATCTATAACGTAGTGCTTTGTTTCTGAACTCCAATTATATGTCTATGTAATATAGCGTGACATGTGACAAGAGAGGGGGGGGGAGGGGGTATGGTGAAGTGTGACACTTTGTGACTAAAGGGAGTAGGGGATCAAAAATATTGAAAAAAGTGTGACATTATTTATGGACAGCCCCTGAAGATTTGCAGTTCTCTCATTATTTTAGTCATGTAACCTCCACATGACCAAAAAATATTCTGGCATTTTCTGTTTTATGCTGGATAAAGAATAATTAATTGATATTGATTCTAAGCTGGATTTTTAGATTTATTCTAAGTTGGATATTCAGATTTCCAATGAATAAGAGAATGATTGCAAGAACACACAAGCATATGGTTTCACTCCACGTGTTCTTAAGATAATTTTGAAATTTTCACTTTGAGAAAATAGTCAGAGATATACATGTCATATGATTTCTCATTAATATGCAGAGAATAAAAGCAGTTCAACTGAAATATAGATTTTTAAATGATTTTTTGATTTTGTCTTTGAGACATTAGTTATTGTCATACATGGCACATGATTTGCCGTTAATATGCCAAGACAGTGGCAGTTTGAATTTGCATTCCCTCAAAATATTTTTTGTCATTTACTCCACACATACTGTGTAGCTCTGATAAGGAAAACCTTGGAACTGGTTTAGTCCCAGCCCTGTTGTCAGGATAACAGCTGCTATCAGATTCAACAACTTTTCGAGCAATCCTTGAGCCAACTCTTGATTTGAAAGCACATTCAAATCAAGATTGATTTTCTGCGATAAATTGCCTCAACACTCAGTATGATAGCGATCAGCAATATCCGCAAATTTTTAGGTGCTGTTATATAAACTCGTTCCTAACAGCAAACTTTTATCCAATTTCCTCTCCGATAAACCAATCAGAGATAAGCATTTTGGAACGTCAACGAAAGAGCGATAAACAGTAATCACTGGTAATAGAAATAATCGGTTTTTCCTCCAACTTTTCCAACCCTTCTTTCGCTTTGTACGCGGAAAAGTTGCAGTTGAAATTGGCTGAAGATTTGGTTATTCGAAAAACTGTTGAATCTGATAGCCGCTGTTCAGTTCAGTCTACTTCATTTTAGGGAAGTCCGGCACTTTCTTTTCACACTAACTTCCCCCTATTCATTGGGTGAATCATAACACTACTTCAATGAAACAACTTGACGACCCTATAAGTTTTGGAAACTTCTTAACCTTTCAGGGACAAACTATTTCTGTTGCTAAAATATTGAAATGATTGATTGACACCAGGATTTTCAAACAAATTTATTTGAAATAAATAAGAGCTTTTCTTCACGTGCATTATAAAAGTAAAATTTTATTCCAAAATTCTGGTGCAAGTGTGACTTTTGGGGATTAAAATAAGTGGAATATATTATATTCCACCTTCCTTCAATGGTTTAAGCAGCAACTTTACCCAGAGACTTTCTTATCAGAGTTACACAGTATCATGATTTGTCTCCAGAGTGCTTTTTTTGATGTACAGTTAGATTTGTTTCAGATGAAAAGTATCTTGGACATTTATCACATTTATGTGTTTTTCCTGCAGCATGGATTTTCAGATGATTTGTCAGTTTTGAGCGTTCTCTAAATGATTGCTGGCAAACATGACACGAATGTGGTTTCTCTCCAGTATGTACAAGAATATGGCGTTTCAAATTTGGTTTCATTGAAAATAATTTTTGGCATACACGGCACTCAAATGGCTTCTCTCCAGTATGTGTTCTCATGTGTGCATCCAAATACATTCTCCGAGAAAACGATTTCTGACATACATGGCATACATATGGTTTTTCACCAGTATGTGTACGCATATGGATTTTTAAGTCTCTCTTCGTAGAAGATGAATTTTGGCACACATCGCAAACAAATGGCTTCTCACCAGAGTGCGTTCTGATGTGTTCTATTAAATGTGAATTCTGTGCAAATGAATGCTGGCATACATGGCATACATGTGGTTTTTCTCCAGTATGTGTACGTTTATGAACATTTAAATTACTACTGGTTGTAAATGATTTTTGACACACAGGACATAAATATGGCTTCTCTCCAGAATGCATTCTCATGTGTTCAGTTAATTGCGAATTTTGTGTAAATGAATGGTGGCATACGTCGCATACATATGGTTTTTCTCCTGAATGTGTACGCCAATGTTTTTTTAAATTGCTATTATTTGAAAATGATTTTTGACACATATGGCATTTAAATAGTTCTTCTCCAGCATGGGTTCTTAAGTGCAGCTTTAATTCCCGGTTCAGTTTAAATGATGAATTACATACTTGGCACACAAATGGTTTCTCTCCAGTATGTATTCTGGTGTGTGTTTTTAATTCCGCATTGCA
Source organism: Maratus michaelseni (assembly GCA_963931845.1). Classification (NCBI taxonomy): domain Eukaryota; kingdom Metazoa; phylum Arthropoda; class Arachnida; order Araneae; family Salticidae; genus Maratus; species Maratus michaelseni. The sequence goes on along the minus strand of OZ007597.1, from coordinate 194,356,151 downwards.
CGAAAAGGTTTTGTGGCATTCATGACATTCATAGGGTTTTGCACCAGTGTGAGTATACAAATGCCGTTTTAAAGTTCCATTTGTTGCGAATGATTTTTGACAAACTTTGCATTTATGTTTTTTCTCCTCAATATGTGTTATTAGATGTTTTTCTCCAGTATGTGTTCTGGTGTGTATTTTTAATTCCGCATTGCACGAAAAAGTTTTGCGGCATTCATGACATTCATATGGTTTTTCACCAGTGTGAGTATACTCATGCTGTTTTAAACTTCCATTTGTTGTAAATGATTTATGACAAACGTTGCATTCATGTTTTTTTTCTTCAATATGTGTTATTAGATGGGTAATTAAATTAGATTTTGATGAAAATGATGTTTGGTATTCACTGCATTCATACGCCATATCCATATTAAAATCCACTGTATAGTATTCTTTTATACCTAAAGATTATTAGGCATTGTTGGCAATCTTAATGTACAACTGCACGTTCGGCAATAGTTATGTTCTTCGAATGATGTGCCAGTACTGGCAGTTTAGAAGGAGTTTCAAAAACCAGTTATTCTAGTTGGAATGTGATCTTCATTTAATACTGAGAGCCTCGGATATCCATCTTCTGCTGTCATCTTTAAAATATCCTTAAAGAGATCTTATTCTTCTGTAAGTGTATATTGCTTAAGAGTAATCTTGATGAATTCTAAAAAGGAAACAAAAGAAAAAGTATAGTTAACTATTTTCAATATTGCAAATTGAACATTTTTTTAATAATTGAAGTAATTTTTAATATTTGATTAGTAAGTGGACCTACGTAACTAGTGATACATAGATTAATGTTAACATAACTATTCAAACTGGTAAAGAAAACTTCTTTACCAATGCCAGTTATCCAAACTTTTCTTTACCATTTGAATAATTGTGTTAAAACTAATCTTTTGAAATTACGTATCCAGCGTTTACTGGAGTTCCATTACCTGCGATCTATTCTGTTGAGCTGATTCAAATATCAGTCCAGATGCTATGATCTATAAGGTTAACTGGATGAATTATGCCCTCCAGATTCGACCGGGATCGCTCAGTTGCTGGGGCATGGCAGCTTCAGCCAAGAGATCCCAGGTTCGAATCCTGGCCCGGACATTTTTCAACCAGTTAGAAAATTACAACTCGTAGTGATACATAGTTTTCAAGGGGGAAAAATCTGATTTATGTACTAAATTTTAGATTTTCTATATTTCCATTATTATTTAACGTTCTTGATATTAGGGTGTACGTATCTATTTTTATTCGAACTTTAAAAATTCAATATTTACCCCCACACATATATATATATATTGCTTTGATTTGGTTTGTCATGCCGCATTTGCCCTAAATATAAATTTTGGTGCTTTTCCAGTATAGGAGTCTTGGCTAAGTAGAGCAAATGAGCTTGGCGAGAGAAGGAAATTTGGCAACCTATTTTCTGGGGGTCTATTCACCTGTTTCATGTACACAAATAATTTTTTCAATATTAATACAATTCATTTAATATAAGGAAGCCGAATCTATTTTTATATACAAACAAAATTAAATTGTATATAAAAAACTATAATAATAAATATTTAAATGATTTGTTTATATATACAAAGAAAGGGGCCCTACGTCATATTAAACAGATGGTCATGATGACTCTTCGGTGTATATATAAATACATATATAAACAAGCATTACAGTTCATCAGGTTTGTTTTCATAGCTTATGTTATTTGGCATAAAATCCGACTTTCTGAAGCCCAAATTGTGCCAAGCTTTAAAAAAAAAACGCCAAGGCTATCAATTTTATTAAAATTAGTTATTATTGAAATTTTAATTCCGTTTTATAAATTTACTTCAAATGAATTACTTATAATCACTTATATGTTATTTTTATTTTAAAATTAATATGCGATAGATTAACCAGTTTTAATTCTGCACACCAAACTGTGATTTGAAACTTAAAAAAAAACTTGAGCACTGTATGCAATTTTAGATGCTATAGAGGCTGGATTGACATCATTTCTTATTGTTTTATCGAAACTTGCTCCTTCCCCTACATTATAATCACATGACTTGCTAGCTAGCATTTCTGTGCGTGAGAAAAAAAGAGGCATTTTATCTCCATGCGTTGGAAAATACCTTTTAAAGTTGGCTTTTCCATAAAAAGTATAAGAGAAGAGAAAGATCACTGTTTGCCTTGCACAAATAGGGGTGAAAGAGAGACAAAATGCTGTTTGTGCTTATTTTTTAGGTCAATTTTGTACAAAAAAAAAATCCTCCCGATTAAAAAACTTGGTCGCCAGTGGCGCATTTGTTAAACTCTGTGCATGAGTATTATATGTGGAAATGACACCGATGATGAACCTTTTTACTTTCCTAGTGTTTTTAACAACTGTTTAATGTAAATCAAAGGTGGATCCAAGGAAAAATGGGGTTATTCTGGGGAGAGGGGGGGGGGAGGGCTTTTTCTTATAGTGGTACAAGTAATTGTGTTTTTGTAATTTTGAATTCACACCAGAATTTTTAAATAATTTATTTGAAAATACGAAAATGCAATTTTACAGATTATTATTTTACAAAGGTTATAAAAGTAAAAAAAATTTCAAAAATTCTGGTACGAATCTTGATTAAAATTAGGTGGAATAACAAATATCCCAATACCCTTGAAAGCGTTAAAATAAAAATCCCAGTATGGTTAATAAAATAAGCCACAGTTTATTAGAAAAAATTGTTCGATAGTTTAAAAAAAATCTGCTTTCTCAAAACTGTAAACAAAATTGTATCCCATTGCTATTGCCTATTTTTTGACAGTCAGCATGCTATACTTTTTGACCTATACATGCTGATTTGCGTTGAGTCTAGTGAGTAAGCAGGCCAGTCCATTCAGTTAATGGTGTTTATTTCCAAGTATCATAATTTCCGGCGTATAATCCCCGGATCAAACAATCATTGTTTTCATCCAGAAATTTTATTTGATAAAATGTAACGTACTAGACTGTATAAATATTTGACTTCAATTTTTGAATAAAATTTCTCGGTTGAAACAGAATTGTTTGATCCGCGGATTATACGCCGGAAATTACTGTACTTTGATACCGGATATGCTGAAACCATGCACACATCACATTGTCACCTATTAGCAAAGAATGTGTGGGCCAATAAGTATCCAAAAACAGATTTACATGGGGTTCAAAGGACTTGAGCTCATCTCTGACTTGTTGCTAATGTTCTGTTGAACATGTCGATGACATACAACTTAAATAGGTCCCTTTGTAAGATGCAGTGAGTGAAACACAAATCATTGCAATGATTCATATTATTCTGGAAAAGTTATATAAACAGCGAAAAAATACAAGTATGCAGTTCTTTTTGCAAGAATGTGCTGCCGAAAGAATGTATTGAACTAATGGTTGGGGTTTCTATTAGTCAGCTATCTGATTTTTTTCATTTTTGTTTTAACTCATAACATTAAGAGCCTAACCAGTCATGAGAAAAAACGCTCAAGCTAATGTTAAGTCTATGGGAAGGTTCTTGCGCGATTTCTCGCTCGCATTTTAATATTTTTAAATGATTGTTTTTGCATGGGATAGCTGAGGCCGATCTCTAATCTTGTTAGTTTTTACTTTTTTGATTTTGGTTCCAGTTTTTTTTTATATAAGGGTACTTTCACTTTCAGAACCGGTTCCAAAATTTAAAATGTCCGCTTATAAAAAAACTGTAAAACAAAATCAAAAAAGTAAAAACTAACAACGTTAGAGATCAACCTCAGCTATCCTATGCAAAAAAAATCATTTAAAAATATTAAAATGCGAGCGAGAAATCGCGGAAGAACCTTCCCATAGACTTAACGTTACCTTGAGCGTTTCTTCGCGTGACTAGCGTAGGCTCTTAAGATGATTTTACGAAACTTTTTCTATAAGTCACTTTTGTATTTTCTTAGAAAATTTATTTGAATGCGTATCCAAGTATTATTATTAGGGGCTGTCCATAAATCATGTCACACTTTTTTTCAATATTTTTTATCCCCTCCCACCCCCCTTTGTCACAAAGTGTCACACTTCTCCATACCCCCCCCCCCCCTGTCACATGTCACGCTATAGTACATAAACGTATATTTGCAGTTCAGAAACAAAGCACTACGTTATAGATCATATTTCCATTTTTATTTTTAAACTTTAACTATGTGTTTTAATGACATTTGTGAGCATAACAATAAAAATGATTCGTGTATTGTATGGAATAAGATTAAGGTTTACAACAAAAAAACATAATTAATATACAATAGTAATAAAATATTAATATGAAAGAGCAATTGAAAACAGTAGTATTTTGGAATTTGAAATGGAATTTAATATATTTGGCTTTAAATCTTATTTTTACTTTATGAACACAAAATACTTTAAAACAGATTGATTTTTAAAAAGAAGCCTCAAAATTAGTTTTATTGCCATAACATTTCATTTGTCACATTAATATGAACATTTAAAAAATGATATACAAAATCATAAAATAGAAAGTACTCTGAATAATTTAATATTACGACTCCTCCTCCCATGGAGAAGATATATTTTCGCCCATCAAATACACAGGCAATTTGACATCGCTCTCATCCTCGGGGATAGTAAATGTCAATGACTAATCAATGTCATCTTTATCCACCCAATCTACAAATTTCCAACCAATCTCCAAATTAACCAAAATGTGTGATGTCACACTCGGGGCCCGCTTAAGACTTAGAAATAGGGGAAGCCAGACGTCACTCGGGGCCTCCCTCCTTTTATTCTACCAATTATGCTTCAACAATTTGAAATTTTACCATCAAAATTTTGAGTAAACAACACTTTTAATATTAAACTAGTTATAAAAAATATTTTATTATATACATAATTATACACAACAAATTAATTTTGTAAATGAATTTACAAATATGGGACAGGTGTGAATATTTAAACTTCAAAATATATTTTATGCTTTATAAATTGCAGGATTTGCCAGTGCTAAGAACAGTACAGGAAAAACAAATATTTGACGTAAATTTATGCTTAGCTGCAGCACAATTGTGCTTCTATTTTATAAACAGAAATTTGATATCACCTAAATGCTAATTACTTTCCCCTATTGTTTAAATAACCTATTCTCGATATTTTATATCATTTCTCCACTCTTTATGAATATAAACAAAATATAATTATGCTGATTAAATTTTCTGTTACTTTTAGCTGCTTTCAAATTAAAATGTAAAACATAAAAGAAATGAAAATAAGTTGCATTTAATCACTGTTTTTATACCATTTATTATATCAACAGAAAAAAAATAGAGTATAAATGTGTCGATAATAGTCTGCGAGAAAATTTAGTAGCTATAATTAAGGGGAAAAAATACATTTTTTACCCTGACTGAAATTTTTTCCCCGAAAAATTAGTTCTGAAAAGTAAATTTGGAGGCCCTTTGTATTTCAGTGGATAAGCTCGGGCTTCATGGGCCTATTCGGTAAACAGACCCTGGTCACACTTCTTCTTACCCCCTCCCATCCCCTTGTCACAAACTGTCACAATTTCACGAACCCCCTCTCCCTCTCCAAGCGTGACATCATTTGTGGATGGCCCCTTTTGTTATATCTAATTTGAATGCATTTAACGTTTTCTTTAAGGTACTTAATGCGATCAATTCTGTGTGTGGAACAAACTACTTCAAATCAATTGACAGAGTTATAATGATGTAACAAAGGCCCGTTCTACAGAAAATTAAATGAATTACTATGTAAGAAAATATTTGTACATAGAAGTATTATAACAATGTATTATAATGTATTGTATTAATGTAATTTCTTTATTATAATAAATATATTTCTCTATTTTAATTGTGTTGACTATTTGTTAATCACAATGATATTCATTTATTCTTTTAAATGTACTAAAAACAATATCTATTCATCTTTAAATGGGATTTTTTTTTTTCTGAATACATGTGCAGCAATATTTTTAATGCCTTTTAACTAATTTAATAAAGGCAACATTCTTTAATATGTAGACATTTTATTAAATAGTAAAATTCATAAGATAAATTTTTATTTGTTAGATTCATTTTAATTTATCTATCATTTTGTTTTGCGATAGAAAATGAATTTTACTTAATGATTTGTAACTTTTTGAACCTTTTATGTCTGTAAAATTTCTACATATTTCATTTCGATTTCATAGGAAATACTACCTATTACATTCTCCCCTAAGTTGGAATTTCTGAAAATTTTTTGCAGATCTACAGATCATGACTCCTAGAATCCAAAACAACCCCCAGTTCAAAACTTTATCTATCTATATAACTTTTTTATGAACACGATAACTTCCATAATTCTGCACAAATCTCTTCCAAACTGATACATAAAATAAAGAATTCTCAGTCAAGTTCGTTAATGGGCAAAATCGAACCAAGGGGGGGGGGGGGGGCAAATGGGACGGCTTTTTGTGAAACAGAAAAAACCCATGACTTCTTAATTTTGATCCATATCGAATCTGTTAAAAGTTATTATTACTTCTAGGAAAAGGGCCAGAAATTGATTTATGACACATTTTTGATTTCATTAAAATTGCCCCCAAGGAGGGAGGAGGAAATAGGGGTTTCAGAAGAAAAAAATTCATAAATTCGTCAATTCACAAGATTTTAAATCCACTTAAATTTATTATAAATCTTCTTAATATTATCTACAACTTTTATATTGAAAAGTTTTTTTTATAGAACCAACTCTTACAGAAAAAAAATCCCTGCTGGCTACGCCTACAGACAGAGGTATATTTTGTAGTGGGCGGTCCCAACTGCCGCATCACGGCAAATAGGCCTTTATTCTGCAATTATCAATAAACAGGTGGCCCACAGTCTGCGTCTTCGAAATCTACCTGTGCCTGCAGGCCGAGCCGTCAGGGATTTTTGTTGTTGTTGTTGTTGTTAACATCTGTTAGGTAAATATGTATTGAACTTAGGTACTAAATCTATATACATTCACTTCAAATAATTGATGGTTGTGCTACAGCTAACAATTTAAGTCCTTTATGGAATAAGTTACAAATATTTAGAAATTGTCTATTTTTTTTTTTTTTTTTGTAGCATATATATTAAGGTTGTTAAAAATCAAAATAACAAACAAAAGCTTTCATTTTCACCAACAATGGAGGAATAAAAATTAACACCTGTTTTCTGAGAGGGGATATGATACTAGTACTGTATTTTAAATTTCTATGGAAATGAACATATGGTGTTCCTGAATATATATATATATATATATATTAAGCGGTTGAAAACAAATTATTTCATGATTTACATATAACCTATACCCAATATATATAAATAAAAATAACTATCGTAAATAATTTTGGCTAAACAATAATAAAAATATTTATTAAAACTATTTAACTATCTTCTTACTGTTGCAATTAAATATTTAAATCCCTTATCCAATATATTTTTAATATGTTTAAACTCTCTCAGAACTACTTTTTCTAAATATGAAATAATATTACTTTTATGATTTTCAGGTGGATTGATTTTAAAATGTTTGGAGGAAAATTTTATTAAACACAGCAGATTTTGAATTATTTTCAAATACTCGATGGTTGTGCTACAACTAATTATTTCACAGATTTCTGGACTACGTTGCGAATCTATATATATATTTATCTTACGTGGAGCGGAAATAAAGCTGAATTTCTATATTAGCGTTTGGCAACAACCGTTGTTTCCAGCTCCAATATGGCGGCCATTGTGACAGCAGTGAAACTCAAACTAGCAATTATTAAAGGTAAAATAACATGTGCGTAATCCAAAGTGTTTGAGATGATTCCTCATTTTAATTATGAGTAATATCGTTAATTCCAAATGAATTCTCACCTCTTATTTAGAATTTATTTACGAATTTTACTCGCACAAAAACCGGGGAGATTAAAAAAAACCGACTGTTTAGATTTCACCTGCTGCCATCTGTTGCTGTCTTGATGAAATAAAAAATAATTTATTTTTCAAAAATCTGTAATTAATTAGAACAGTAAAATTTCGAACGAAATATAAACAATGATTGATGATATATATATACTCTATCTTCCTATCACGTAGTGTTTTTTTAAATGAATTTAAGCCGTACTGTACAATATTATAGGAGCAATGAGTTTTAAACTAATTTTTTTTTCCAAGATCCCTTTTTCATAGTATTTAAATGATTTATGTCCATTAGTAGCACCAATATAAATGCATTTTTAATTGTGTTTTCAATGAAGTTTTCAATTACTTTTTTTACATAAAAAAAATTGTCAATTTCATATATTAAAATGATTTATGGTAGTACTCATTCCAGCTAGAATTGCTTGGGACCGCGTAGCAGTCTTACTGTGATTTGCTTCGCAATTCCCGGGGGTTGGCGAGCGTTAGCGAGTAGGGGGCTGAGCCCTCTAGTATTTAGAAATTGTCAAATGTTTAGAGATATATTAAGTTTTAAGTTTAAAAAAAATAAAACATCTAATTATTTAGTAGAAATTTTATTTTAAAAAAACATAGATATGATGATTTTATGTATTTTTTCTATATCAACCAGAAATCTAATTATTCGCAACTGCCCATTCAGCATTAAAATCAAAGCACATACTAATAAACTTGTCGGTAATAAAAAACCGATTTATACAATGATATTGTAAAAACTCTATATGTTTTACAAAAATAATGAAACATTATTATTTCATGTTACAGAAATTACAAAAGTTTTATTTGCTGGACAATGACAGTTTTAAACATGTAATTGAAAATAAGAAAATATAGATGGATTTGTATGCTGAGAGAAAAATATAAATTCTAATTTCCATATAACAAGAAGTAATTATAAAATTTTGGCCAATCTTATTAATTTAATTTAATTTTTTCAAAATATATGTAATATTTAAGTAAATTGAAGTTTTTTTTAATAAATGTAGATATTATAGTATGAAAAAGTCCTCCCGGCCTGTAGCGGCAGGAAAAGGTAGTTTTCATAGTCAAGGTTTTAGGTAGCTTTCAATACAAAAAAGTATGAAGTTACCTATTGCAGCCGTTCGGAGGAAAGCAATTCCGGACAATTTCGATATACAGGGTGTTTTTTTTTTAAACTGACGCTATTCAGAGCCGCCGGTAGCTCGTTCTAATAACTGGATTGACACAAAATTTTGTGAATAGACTAAGAAAACCATAGGAAAAAAGATTCCAACAACAAAAAAAAAAATTAGTTCCAATCACCACCGATAGGGGAAAATGTGGCGCTGTGGTAATTTATGCAACTGAGAATAAACATAAAATACGGGCAATAAATGCAAATGCAAATTTTTACTTACGCAAGCGACAGTAGCGTCAATAGTTTAAGTTATAAATGCATGCGAAAAACACCGAGAAACAATTTCAGCTCAGGTTGAAAATGAATCTCACGTTACCGCAGCGCGCGTTACTTTTGAAGTTCTATTATTGTAACAAGTGCAATGCACCAGCCGCTCTTCGTTTACTTAGAACACGCCATAAACTGCGCAAAGGACCTTTATCCGTTAATGTATTGAAAGCAATGATTCTGAAATTCGAAGAAACAGGCTCGCTAGCAGTTCGGGCAGGCAGAGGACGTAAACCGGTGGCAGAAAAAGTGATAATGGATGTTTCAACTGCGATCAACGAAAGTTAAAGTGTAAATGATGAATAAAACATGGCATTTTATCCATATTATTAATTTTGTTTGTTTCTGATGTTTTTTTTCAACGTACAGCGCTACAATTCCCCCTATCGGCGGTGATTGGAACTAATTTTTTTTTTGTTGAAATCTTTTTTCCCATGGTTTTCTTAGTCCATTCACAAAATTTTGTGTCAATCCAGTTATTATAACGAGCTACAGGCGGCTCTGAATAGCGTCAGTTTAAAAAAAAAAAAAAAAAAAAAAAAAACCAGTATTTTCACCGATCATGACCCTCAGACCCCAAAACCACCCTCTGTTCAAATGTTAATTTATATATATATAGATATATCCATATATATATATATATATATGTATATATATATATATCTGACCTATGTCATACGATAACGCTCGTATTTATAAATTAATTTAGATGAAACTAATTGTGTGTATTAAGCTCACCAATGCCTCGACCGAGTTCGTTGGCCAGCTTGGTCTGCCATCTTCTTTCAAGATGGCGGCCATTGAAAATTTTAAAACTAAAATAAATATACCAAAAAGTTAAAAATTCAAATTTATTTTTTAATTAAGTGTTAGGCCTTGATACGAGGATTCCAGAGCATTTTTTGGTTTACCTCTATCTTAAAAAAGTGCTGAGATAGAGAAGTTTGAAATTCTAGGGGGGCTGACATTTTGAAACAAGACAGCACATTAAAAAAAGTCCTTCCGGCCAGTACCGGGAGGAAAAGGTAGCTTTCCTATATATTTGTTTTAAAATTTTAGCTAATGTTACACGAAAACAGCAAGTTAAAATGCAAAGAAAATGTTTACAAAAGATTTGTTAATACTGAATATGAATAAGAAATTCGCCAAATTATTGAGCAATAGCCAAATTGGCTTCATTTATGAAGACTTATTTTGGTCGCCAAATTTGGCGCTAACGGATATGAATATATAGTTTTATGCGTATGATTGGAAAAACTATTACAACAATGAAAATTTTTGTAATGTGCTGTCTTGTTTCAAAATGTCAGCCACCCTAGAATTTCAAACTGCCATAAATCTCAGCCATTTTTTAAGATAGAGTTAAACCAAAAAATGCTCTGGAATCCTCGTATCAAGACCTAACAATTAATTAAAAAATAAATTTGAATTTTTAATTTTTTTTTTGTATATTTATTTTAGTTTCAAATTTTTAAATGGCCGCCATCTTGAAACAAATGGCGGACCAAGCTGGCCAACGATCTCGGTCGAGACATTGGTGAGCTTAATACACACTGTGACGTACGTACTTAAATTAAAAATAAATAATTCCAAAGGCCGGGAAAGAAAAGCAGCCGATAGTTAAAAACAGAACAAAACTTTTATTTACATGTTGATCTGAGAAGAGTTCTTAAGCGACTGTCTGGTGCGTCGACTATTGCATACAAAAGATGCGCACGCAACGAAAGGGTTACAGCGCGTGCTGGAAAAATGACCTTGACAGCAGAGGGATAATTTTCTCTCTTTCTGCAACATTCTCCCACCTTTTGAGTGGGCAGCTAAACACTCAAAATCTTTACTTATATTATGCACAAAATACACATTACATAGTACTTACATAAGAAATCACTTATACAATCAAAATACAACCTTACAAATTACAACATAAATACAGTATATAATATATGCAAAATAACAATAAACACTGGAATACATATAAAGAAGAGAAGTGAAATTAAGTAAAATAATTACTGAAATTAAATATTCTGAATTTAAAATTTACCTTACAGGTGTTTTGACAATTCTGCCGCTACTGGTCGTTAAAGGCATAGCCTCATCATTTGTTTCTTGTATTGGATTTTCCAATTCTAATCTGAACAATCGCTGAACTGGCCGTAATAACTCAGAATTGTTTGTTTTTATAAGCGCAAGTCTTATTTGACCATCTCGACCTGGTATAACTTTTAATACGCGAGCTAGGTTCCAATAGGAACGTTTTTTATTAGTATCTTCAAGTAGGACAATTTCTCCTACTTTAAGTGATTTGTTTTTATAGCATTTTATAGACTGCTGTCGTAACTGCCCTAAATACTCTGTACGAAACCTAAGCCTTAAAGTTTCTCTTATCCGCTGCAGATACTTAGTTCTTTTACTCAATTTCACTTTATCTACATTATCAATATCAGGTACACCTGACTGTGGAGTTTCATGTAAAAATTTCTCTGGTGTTATAGCAAAGTCCTCATCAATGTCCTCTGATAAGTAAGTAAGTGGTCTGGAATTAACAACTCTCTCACAGTCACACAATACAGTTAGTAGTTCTTCATAATCAAGAGAAGCACGACCCAATATTTTTCTTAAGCTTTGTTTTACAATCTGAATCAAACGCTCCCACCATCCGCCCCACCAGGCTGCGGATGGAGGATTAAACTTCCACTGAATTTTTTGTTCAGCAGCTTTAAAACGGAGACCATCCCAGTCTACAGTTTGCAAAAATTTCTCCGCGCCTATGAAATTTTTTCCATTATCTGAATATATGGTAGAAGGTCGTCCACGGCGTGCGATAAAACGTCTTAAAGATTGAAAGAAGGATTCGGTCGATAAGGAAGTGATTAATTCCAAGTGGACGGCACGATAGACTGCACAAGTAAACAGTACAATATATGCTTTTCTACCATCTTTCAAATAAAGTGGTCCAGCCAGATCACATCCTATAATTTCAAATACACAAGCATCGCGGACCCTATCATTTGGTAAAATTCCTGGGATGACCTCACATTTTTTCGCTTTAAACTTTTGACATTTTAGACACTTACTAATACAATTTCTTATGGTCTTACGAGATTTTAAAATCCAATACTTTTCTCTTAAATTTGACATTAACAATGAAGTACCAGCATGTAATAAATCATTATGTACACTCATTATCAACAATTTTACAACAGAATGATCAGATGGTAATATAATAGGATATTTAAAATCGTACTTATCTTCCCGATACACAACATTTGATTTAGCTCTTATAAGGCCGTCACAATCAACTATTGGTCTAAGTTGTCTTAATTTCTCATCATTTTCTCCCTTAAAGGATTCTTTCTGAATTAGTACCATTAAAGCCTTTTCCCCTTTTTCGATTTCTTGTACAGATAAGTCCCCTGAAAGATTTTTGTCAACTTTTTTTACATTGTCGTAAAACCTAAAAATCCAAGCTAACATCCTTACAATTTTCTTAAATGAAGAAAAATATTTATAATACCACTTAGCATCTTCATCATTTTTTACTAACGTTGTTATAACTGTTTTACGAATCTCAGAATTGACTAAATCCTCATTTGGCTCATCATTCGATTTAGGCCAATTTTCTTTTTTTTCGTGCAACCAATCAGGTCCCTCCCACCATTTCCTCTCAACTAACTGTTCAGCAGAACACCCCCTTGAAAGCAAATCGGCAGGGTTAAGAGAACCTGAGATGTGATGCCACCAATGAGGCGAAGTCAATGAGTTAATTTCTGTAACCCGATTTTGAATGAATATTCCCCAATTTTGCTTTCGCTGAATCCAACATAAGGCTGTTGTAGAATCGGTCCAGCAATAAATATCAACCCCTGATAAATTTAGATCTTTAATTATGTTAGATAACAACCTAGAGCCAATATTGCAAGACAAAAGCTCTAAGCGAGGAATTGTAATGGGTTTTAAAGGAGCTACCCTAGATCTTGCTTGTACTAGATTAATTTTTACCCCATCGTCGTCTTCTACTCTTAAGAAAACACAGGTACCGTATGCCTTTTTACTGCCGTCGCAAAATAAATGCAAGCTTATTTCTTGATCACTTTGTTTAAGCCCAAACCATCTAGGTATATTTATCAATGAGAGTAAATTTAAGTTTTTTCTCCACGATTTAAATTTCTTTGCCAAATCATCGGGTAGGTTGTCATCCCATTTTAGTTTTGAATTCCATGTTTCCTGTAAGATTAGTTTCGGAATTAGCATCACCGGAGCCGTATAACCAACAATATCAAAAACTTGGTGTGCTACTGCCAAAACTATTCTTTTTGTTACTGATTCTAATGGATTTATAGCCTGTTCTATTTTACACGATAGTGTATCCGTATGTGTATTCCATACGAGACCTAATAGGGAAACATCTTTCGTGGAGGAATCCTCCTCAAATATTTCATTAATTAAATTGGATTTCCAACATCTTAGATTAAAATGACCTAAAGACATGATTAATTTTGATTCTAAGAAAAACTTTCTCATTTCTATCTCGGAGTTTAAACTTGTTACGCAGTTATCTACGTAGAAGGCTGTTTTCAAAATATCTGCAGAGTGCTTTAAATTTTCTGGAACCGTATTTAAATGATACAGTAAAGTTGCGGCCAATAAATAAGGACTGCATGTAACGCCGAAAACTACCCTTTGATGCCGACATACGTTCACCTGTTCTTGATTTTCTTTATCAAACCACAGAAACCGCAAAAAATCTCGGTCTCTTTCTTTTATCGCAATCTGCAAAAACGCCTTTTCAATATCAGCAGTGACGCCTACGTAATTCATACGAAACCGATTCAAAATTGAGGGGATCATTTCTATTAAATTTGGACCCGTAGCCAGACAATCATTTAAAGATGGAAAACCAGGTAAATGAAAACTAGCGTTGAACACTGGCCTTATATTCGTGGTGCTGTTCTCCTTTATTACCGACCTATGAGGTAAATAATGAACACCCTTTAGTTTCTCAGTCGATGTCTTTTCGATTATGCCGAGAGCTAACCTGTTTTCAAAAATATCACAATAATCATTAAACTTTCCGGAATTCATCAATTTTCTTTTAGTATTTAAAATAGATTTTTCCGCATTTATTTTATTATCCGGTAAAAGAGTGTTGTCCAGAACCCAAGGCAACGCAACTTCATATCGCCCCTCACTATTTATACTTAGAGTCTCTTCAAAATATTTCTGTGTATCCTCCTGCAATTCAGCTTTCGTTTTACTTATTGGGGGTTCCTTAATTCCCAAAACATCTAACTTCCAAAGATCACTTATACACCGATTTTTAACTAAAAGAGAAGAAATAATAAGAGAAGCTGTACTCTGAGAATTTGGCTCAGTGCCAGGATTAAATTTACCCATTAATGTCCATCCTAATTTCGTATTTATCGCTGTTATGCCACATTTAAGACTTGCAATGTTTCCTGTTAAAAGCTTACCTGCAACGTCTGCACCAATTAACAATTTTATTTCCTTATCAACTTTAAAATGTTTGTTTTCTGAATCATTTATTTTAATTCCGTGTAACTTAAGTTCATTTAACCAAGGACCAGAAGGAATTTGCTTAATTTCAGAACAAATACGTTTCTGACTAAGTACTTCTAATTTACACTTATATTTATCATTTACATCACTTAATTCAATTAAATAATTTCTATATACATTTTCTGGTGTTTCAACACCACCAAATAGAGATTGCTTAATTTTCGTTTCACCAATACACTTAAATTTCATACTTTGTGCAACATCTTCACAAATATAAGACTTCATTGAACCACTATCATAAATAGCACGAATAAACATTGTTTTAGAACCATTATGAATTTTTACAATTAAAGTTTGCAAGAGTACATCTGAAATTTTAATGTAATTATTCAGAGTGCTTGTTTTGTTTTCACTTTTATCTCCAACCGAGATATTATCAACTTTGTTAGAAACTAAATCCGGACACAAAATTACAAAGTGCCGATTTTTGCAAATTGGGCATCGATGTTTTGACTTACATTGATTAGCCTTATGATTTCGTTTTAAGCATACAAAACAAGCATTCTTTTTCTTAACTATGTCTTTTTTACAATCTAAACTCATAGCAAAAGCATCGTTACAGTTCTCTGAATTATGAAATTTACTACAAAAAATACAATCAAATTTTTTAAACTTAGAATTTTCAGGAAAATTACTGCTATTGTTGCCATTATTGGCATTAAGTAATTCATAAGCAGTTGACACACAGCTTTTAGGTTCAGAGGGCTTATTTTTCTTAACAGTTAATTTTTCAGAATTTAAGCAATCACGAGTGATTTTAAGTCTAAATTCAGTTTCTACTTCATTTTTAACAAAATCCATTAAGAGATCTAAATCGGTCTTACCTGTTTCAGCTAATGTACTTTTCTGTCGCTCCCAAATTTTAATTAAATCGGTGGGGAGTGCGGACTCTATTAATGGGAGCAACATATGTGAAAACTTGTCTTGAGTAACTCCCAGAGATTCTAAGGCACGCAGCTGCGTTTGTAGTTTGTCATAGAGAGTCAGCAAATTCACTTGCGTTTTGTCCGTAATAACCAGCTTTAAAAGTTCTCGAACGTAAATCTGTATAAGGACACTTTCTTTTCCAAAACGTTCTTTTAAATAGTTCAATGCTTTATCGTAATTTAATTCTGTAGCAGGAAAACTCTCCACGATTTGTCGAGCTATTGATTCAGGCTTAGTAGACTGTAGTAAGTACTGAAACTTGTCGCGGACATCTATTCTTGGATCTTCATTGATTTTGCTAAACTGCGTCCAAAAGGTGAGCCAATTTTTTGGGTTGCCGTCAAATTTAACTAATTCAATTTCCGGGAGTTTCTGTTTAGCAACCGGTAAAGCCATAATTGAAGAAGAGGAAACAGCATTTACTGTATTGTAACTAAGCTTCGTTTTTAACCTGTTACATTTCACCTTTAACGTAGACATCTTCTCGTAATATTCCTGAGCTGCTTCATATTCCTTTTCGTAATCTTCTTGAGAGCAGCTTTGTTTTTGAAAAAATTCTAAAAATTTTTCATCTATAGTTCGGAGCATTTTATATTTTTCTTGTAGTTGATCTAGCAGTATTTCCACATCATCTAAATCCGGAGCAGCGGCACTTATTAGTTCTTGTAGCTTGTTAGACGTCTTCGTAAAAGATGATCTAGTGGCTTTTCTCTGCTGCTTTGTACTTTCTAGATCCGTCATATTTTTTTTTTTTTTTCGTAAAAAATACTTAAATACTTAATTTAAACTTACTTAAGCTTAACATTTAACTATCGGCAAAATAAGAATGTCATAATCAACATTCATCTCGGTAGTGGGATGCCAGAATGTGACGTACGTACTTAAATTAAAAATAAATAATTCCAAAGGCCGGGAAAGAAAAGCAGCCGATAGTTAAAAACAGAACAAAACTTTTATTTACATGTTGATCTGAGAAGAGTTCTTAAGCGACTGTCTGGTGCGTCGACTATTGCATACAAAAGATGCGCACGCAACGAAAGGGTTACAGCGCGTGCTGGAAAAATGACCTTGACAGCAGAGGGATAATTTTCTCTCTTTCTGCAACACACACAATGTAATAATTTTCCCAATCATACGCATAAAACTATATATTCATATCCGTTAGCGCCAAAATTGGCGACCAAAATAAGTCTTTATAAATGAAGCCAATTTGGCTATTGCTCAATAATTTGGCGAAATTCTTATTCAAATTCAGTATTAACGAATCTTTTGTAAATGTTTCTTTGCATTAACTTTCTAACTTTTTTTGTTCTATTTTTAACTTGGTGTTTTCGTGTAACATTAGCTAAAATTTTAAAACGAAGATATAGGAAAGCTACCTTTTCCTCCCGGTACAGGCCGGAAGGACTTTTTTGTATTGAAAGCTACCTAAAGTCCTTCCGGTACAGGCCGGAAGGAATTGTTTTTAATGTGCTGTCATGTTTCTAGGGTGTATAGGGGTGGGTAACATTTTGAAACAATCTGATTTTTGTTATGCTGTAAATCGCATGCTCAAATTCAGTATTGACGACAACCGGGATTGAATTCACTATAATCGAGTTCCAAGCAATTTAGCTTCGGGTGTTTCAGTAAAATGAATTGAATTTTTAAAAGTCCTTCCGGCCTGTACCAGGAGGAAAAGGTAGCTTTCCTATATCTTCGTTTTAAAATTTTAGCTAATGTTACTCGAAAACAGCAAGCTAAAATGCAAAGAAACCGTTTACAGAACATTCGTTAATACTGAATTTGAATAAGAAATTCGCCAAGTTATTGAGCTATAGCCAAATTGGCTTCATTTATAAAGACTTATTTCAGTCGCCAAATTTGGCGATATTTCGCCAAATGTCGCCAAGTTTGGCTTGAATTTGGCGCTAACCGATATGAATTTGTAGCTTTATGCGTATGATTAGGAAAATGATTACAACAATAAAAGAAAATAATTTGCGGAAATCGCGTTAACTAAAACTCATAAATTAATCGTTGGTTTTAGGTAGCTTTCAATACAAAAAAGTCCTTCCGGCCTGTACCGTGAGGAAAAGATAGCTTTCCAATATCTTCGTTTTAAAATTTTAGCTAATGTTACTCGAAAACAGCAAGCTAAAATGCAAAGAAACCGTTTACAGAACATTCGTTAATACTGAATTTGAATAAGAAATTTGCCAAATTATTGAGCTATAGCCAAGTTGGCTTCATTTATGATGACTTATTTCAGTCGCCAAATTTGGCGATTTTTCGCCAAATGTCGCCAAGTTTGGCGAGAATTTGGCGCTAACGGATATGAATTTATAGTTTTATGCGTATGATGGGAAAATGATTACAACAATGAAAGATAATAATTTGCGAGAAGTCGCGTTCACTAAACTTATAAATTAATCGTTGGATTTTTGTAATGTGCTATCTTGTTTCAAAATGTCTGCCACCCTAGAATTTCAAACTGCCGTATCTCAGGCGTTTTTTAAGATAGAGGTAAACCAAAAAATGCTCTGGAATCCTCGTATCAAGGCCTAACACTTAATTAAAAAATAAATTTGAATTCTTAACTTTTTTGTATATTTATTTTAGTTTTAAATTTTTAAATGGCCGCCATCTTGAAACAAAATGGCGGACCAAGCTGGCCAACGAACTCGGTCGAGACATTGGTGACCTTAATACACACAATTAGTTTCATCAAAATCGATTTATAAATACGAGCGTTATCGTATGACATAGGTCAGATATATATATATATATATATATATATATATATATGATATATCTATATATATAAATCAACATTTGAAAGGAGGGTGGTTTTGTGGTCTGGGGGTCATGATCGGTGAAAATATATCGAAATTTTCCGGAACTGCTTTCCTCCGAACGGCTGCAATAGGTAGCTTTATACTTTTTTTGTATTGAAAGTTACCTAAAAGTATATTACGAACTCGATCGAGACATTGGTGAGCTTAATACACACAATTAGTTTCATCGAAATTGATTTATAAATACGAGCGTTATCGTATGACATAGGTCAGATATATATATATATATATATATATATATATATATATATATAAATCAACATTTGAACGGAGGGTGGTTTTGGGGTCTGGGGGTCATGATCGGTGAAAATATATAGAAATTTTCCGGAATTGCTTTCCTCCGAACGGCTGCAATAGGTAGCTTTATACAAATTTTCCGGAATTGCTTTCCTCCGAACGGCTGCAATAGTATAAAGCTACCTATTGCAGCCGTTCGGAGGAAAGCAATTCCGGAAAATTTCTATATATTTTCACCGATCATGACCTCCAGACTCCAAAACCACCCTCCGTTCAATTGTTGATATATATATATATATATCTGACCTATGTCATACGATAAGGCTCGTAATGATAAATCAATTTCGATGAAACTAATTGTGTGTATTACGCTTACCAATGTCTCGACCGAGTTCTTTGGCCAGTTTGGTCCGCCATTTTGTTTCAAGATGGCGGCCATTTAAAAATTTAAAACTAAAATAAATATACAAAAAAGTTAAAAATTCAAATTTATTTTTTGCTTAAGTGTTAGGCCTTGATACAAGGATTCCGGAGTATTTTTTGTTTTACCTCTATCTTAAAAACTGCTGAGAGACAGCAGTTTGAAATTCTAGGGTGGCAGACATTTTTTTAAACAAGATAGCACATTACAAAAATCCAACAATTAATTTATAAGTTTTAGTGAACGCGACTTCTCGCAATTTATTATCTTTCATTGTTGTAATCATTTTCCCATCATACGCATAAAACTATATATTCATATCCGTTAGCGCCAAATTCTCGCCAAACTTGGCGACATTTGGCGAAATATCGTCAAATTTGGCGACCGAAATAAGTCTTCATAAATGAAGCCAACTTGGCTATAGCTCAATAATTTGGCAAATTTCTTATTCAAATTCAGTAGTAACGAATCCTTTCTAAACGGTTTCTTTGCATTTTAGCTTGATGTTTTCGAGTAACATTAGATAAAATTTTAAAACGGAGATATAGGAAAGCTAGCTTTTCCACCCGGTATAGGCCGGAAGGACTTTTTTGTAATGTGCTGTCTTGTTTCAAAATATCAGCCACCCTAGAATTTCAAACTGCTCTATCTCAGCCATTTTTTAAGATAGAGGTAAAACAAAAAATGCTCCGGAATCCTTGTATCAAGGCCTAACACGTAAGTATAAAATAAATTTGAATTTTTAACTTTTTTGCATATTTATTTTAGTTTTAAATCTTTCAGCGGCCGCCATCTTGAAACGAGGTGGCGGACCAAGCTGGCCAACGAACTCTGTCGAGACATTAGTGACCTTAATACACACAATTAGTTTCATCAAAATCTATTTACAAATACTGGCGTTATCGTATGACATAGATCAGATATATATATAAATGGATATATATATATATATATATATATATAAATCAACATTTGAACGGAGGGTAGTTTTGGGGTCTGGGGGTCATGATCAGTGAAAATATATCGAATTTTTCCGGAATTGCTTTCCTCCGAACGTCTGCAATAGGTAGCTTTATACTTTTTTGTATTGAAAGCTACCTAAAACCAACGATTAATTTGTGAGTTTTAGTGAACACGATTTCTCGCAATTTATTTTCTTTCATTGTTGTAATCATTATCTCAATCATACGCATAAAACTATGTATTCATATCCGTTAGCGCCAAATTCTCTCCAAACTTGGCGACATTTGGTGAAATATCGCCAAATTTGGCGACTAAAATAAGTTTTCATAAATGAAGCCAATTTGGCGAATTTCTTATTCAAATTCAGTATTAACGAATGTTCTGTAAACGGTTTCTTTGCATTTTAGCTTGCTGTTTTCGAGTAACATTAGCTAAAATTTTAAAACGAAGATATAGGAAAGCTACCTTTTCCTCCTGGTACAGGCCGGAAGGACTTTTAAAAATTCAATTCATTTTACTGAAACACCCGAAGCTAAATTGCTTGGAACTCGATTATAGTGAATTCAATCCCGGTTGTCGTCAATACTGAATTTGAGCATGGAAATTACAGCATAACAAAAATCAGATTGTTTCAAAATGTTACCCACCCTAGAATTTCAAACTGGGAATTTCTACCATTTTTTAAGATAAAACTAAAACAAAAAATGTTCCGTTAATCCTTGTATCGCGATCTAACACTTAACGGAAACAACTTTTTCAATTTATAAATCTTAAATTTTTTAAAAAATAAAATAAATAAACTTTCCGCTATTTTGAAACAGCATAAAGCTGGTCAACGAACTCGGTCGAGACCTTGGTATGTTCTGTACACATGATCAGTCACATTCATATCGGTTCATAAATACCAGAGTTACAGCATAACAGATATCAGATTGTTTCAAAATCTCAGCCACCCTAGAATTTCAAACTGCCATATTTCAGCCATTTTTTAAGATATAGGAAAAAACAAAAAATGTTCCGGAATCCTTGTATCACGTTCTAACACTTAACATAAACAATTTTTTCAATTTATAATTTTTTGTACACCTTTTTGAATTTTCAAAAATTAAAATTTTTTTAACTGGCCACCATTTTGAAACAAGATGGCGGATAAAGCTGCCCAACGAACTCAGTCGAGACCTTGGTATGCCTTATACGCATACTCAGTCGCATCTAAATCGGTTCATAATTAAGACAGATATAGCATGACATACGTCATATATATATATATAAAGCAACATTTGAACGGAGGGTGGTTTGGGGGTCATAATCGGTGAAAATATACCAACATATTTTGGAATTGCTTTCCTCTGAAGGGCTGCAATAGGTAGCTTTTTTAATGAAAGCTACCTAAAAATATCTATATTATAATAGGGATAATAATGTATATTATATAATCAAGAAACTCTGGTAATGGGCAATAATTAATTTATTGTTATATGATAACAATAAATATACGTAGGCTTCTGATCAGATAGAATCAACATTATGGACAATATTTTTTCATATTATATAGAATCTATTTATTACACAAAAACTTCAATTTTTCTTAAAATTATATAAATTTTTAAAGAATAAAATAAATTTAATAGCTGATTGGGCACATTTTTATATTTATTTTCGATATTCTTGTTACCATGGAAATAAGATTTGTTATATCCCATTTATTTACATTACATACAATTTTAAATTTAATGTTTTATGACTGTAAAATGAATTTTACATTTTAATTTTATCACATGTATTTTTATACAATGTATGCGATGTTTTTTTTTAAAATACATATATATATATCTGTAAATTATATATATCATATATGAAATATAATGACATATGTAATGCTGTATCTGTCTTAATTATAAATCGATTTGGATGTGACTGAATATGTGTATAGGGCATACCAAGGTCTCGACGAGTTTGTTGGCCAGCTTCATCTGCCATCTTGTTTCAAAATGGTGACCAGTTAGAAAATTTAAAATTTTTAAAAATTCAAAAAGGTGCACATATATAAACTTATATGATTATGTATAATATAATACATGTTAATTTTATGTATGTTATGAATGTGATGTATGATCTTTTGACTGTTTTCTTAAAATACTGTCAAATGATCATACATATATATTTTAAGGTCATATAACAATAAATTGACAGAACAGGTTTAGTCCTAACCCTGTTATCAGGATAAAAGCTGCTATCAGATTCAACAACTTTTCGAGCAATCTTTGAGCCAACTCTTGATTTGAGCCGATTTTTGGCGAGAAATTGCCTCAACTCTCAGTATGATAGCGATCAGCAATATCCCCAATTGTTTAGGCGTTGTTATAAAAACTCGTTCCTAGCAGCAACTTTTCATCCAATTTCTTCTACGATAACCCAATCAGACATAGGCGTTTTGGAACGTCAACGAAAGAGCAATAAACAGTAATCACTGGTAGTAGAAATAACAGGTTTTTCCTGCAACTTTTCCAACAACTATTCTAACCCTTCTTTAATTTTGTACGCAGAAAAGTTGGAGTTAAAATTGGATGAAAATTTGGTTATTCGAAAAATTGTTGAATCTGATGGCCACTGTTCAGTTCAATCTACTTTATTTTAGGGAAGTCCGGCTCTTTCTTTTCTCCCTAACTCCCCCACCTCCCATTCATTGGGTGAATCATAACACTGCTTCAACGAAACAACTTGATGACCCTAGAAGTTTTGGAAACTTATTAACCCTTTCAGGAGTAACAAAAGGACAAAAGGAGGGACAAAGTATTTCTGTTGCTAAAATATTGAAATGATTGATTGACACCAGTATTTTCAAACAAATTTATTTTAAAATAAATAATTCTTCACATGCATTATAAAAGTAAAATTTTATTCCAAAATTCTGGTGCAAGTGTGACTTTTGGGGATTAAAATCAAGTGGAATATATAATATCCGACCGCCCTTCAACGGAACAAGCAGCAATTTTATCCAGAGAATTTCTTATCAGAGTTGCACATTATCACGGTTTGTCTTCAGAATGCTTTTTCTGATGCGCAGTTAGATTTGTTTCAGATGAAAAATATCTTGGACATTTATCACATTTATGTGTTTTTCCTGCAGCGTGGATTTTCAAATGTCTTGTCAGTTTTGAGTGTTCTCTAAATGATTGCTGGCAAACATGACATGGATGTGGTTTCTCTCCAGTATGTACAAGAATATGCCGTTTGAAACTTGAATTCTTTGAAAATAATTTTTGGCATACATGGCACTCAAATGGCTTCTCTCCTGTATGTGTTCTCATGTGTCTATCTAAATACATTCTCCGAGAAAACGATTTCTGACATACATGGCATACATACGGTTTTTCACCAGTATGTGTACGCAGATGGACTTTTAATTCCCATTTCGTAGAATATGAATTTTGGCAGACCTCGCACGCAAATGGCTTCTGTCCAGTACGTGTACACATATGGATTTTCAATTCACCATTCGTAAAATATGAATTTTGACACACATCGCACACAAATGGCTTCTCTCCAGAATGCATTCTCATGTGTCCAGTTAACTGCGAATTCTGTGTAAATGAATGGTGGCATACGTTGCATACATATGGTTTTTCTCCAGTATGTATACGCTTATGTACTGTTAAATTATGTTTTCTTAAAAATGATTTTTGACACACATGGCATAAATATGGCTTCGTTCCAGAATGAATTCTCATGTGTTCTGTTAATTGCGAATTCTGTGTAAATGAAAGGTGGCATACACCGCATACATATGGTTTTTCTCCTGAATGTGTACGCCAATGTTTTTTTAAATTGCTATTATTTGAAAATGATTTTTGACACATATGGCATTTAAATAGTTCTTCTCTAGCATGTGTTCTTAAATGCAATTTTAATTCCCGGTTCAATTTAAATGATGAGTTACATACTTGGCACAAAAATGGCTTCTTTCCAGTATGTGTTATCATGTGTACATCTAAATACGTTCTCCGAAAAAACGATTTCTGACATATATGGCATACATACGGTTTTTCACCAGTATGTGTACGCATATGGATTTTTAAGTCTCCATTCGTAGAGTATGATTTTTGGCACACATCGCACACAAATGGCTTCTCGCCAGTATGTGTACGGTAATGTACTTTTAAATTATAATTTTTTGAAAAAGATTTTTGACACACATGGCATAAATATGGCTTCTCTCCAGAATGCATTCTCATGTGTTCAGTTAATTGCGAATTCTGTGTAAATGAATGGTGGCATACGTCGCATACATATGGTTTTTCTCCTGCATGTGTACGCATATGGATTTTTAAAAGGCTATTAGTTGAAAATGATTTTTGACACACGTGGCATTTAAAAATTTCTTCTCTAGCATGGGTTCTTAAGTGCAACTTTAATTCCTGGTTAAGTTTAAATGATGAGTTACATACTTGGCACACAAATGGTTTCTCTCCAGCATGTGTTCTGGTGTGTATTTTTAATGCCGCATTGCACGAAAAGGTTTTGCAGCATTCATGGCATTCATAAGGTTTTTCACCTGTGTGAGTACACATATGCCGTTTTAAAGTTCCATTTGTTGAGAATGATCTTTGACAAACCTTGTATTCATGTGTTTTCTCCTCAATATGTGTTATTAGATGGGTAATTAAGTTAGATTTTGATGAAAATGATGTTTGGTATTTACTTCATTCATACGTCTTATCCATATTAAAATGCAGTGTAAAGTATTCTTTTATACCTGGAGATTATTATACATTGGTGGCAAGCTTAATGTACAGCTGCACGTTTTGCTTAATGCGCGCTTTGCGTAATGTGCCTGAACTGTTAGTTTAGAAGAATTTTCAAAACCAATTATTTTAGTTAGAATGTGTTCTTTAATACTGAGATCCTTTGATATCAATCTTCTGTTTTCATCTTTAAAATATCCTTAAAAAGATCTTATTCTTCTGTAAGTGTATATTGCTTAAGAGTAATCTTGATGAATTCTAAAAAAGGAAATAAAAGAAAAAATATAGTTAAGTATTTTCAATGTTGCTATTTGAACATTTTTTTAATAATTGAAGTAATTTTTAACATTTGATTAGTATGTGACATACGTAACTAGTCGTGATAGATAGTTTGCAAGTGAAAAAAAAATCTGATTTTTGTACTCTATATTTCCTTTATTGTTTAACGTTCTTGAGAGGTATTTATTTTTATTCAAACTTTAAAAATTCAATATTTACCCATATATATATATATATATATTGCTTTCATTTGGTTTGTCACGCCACATTTTCCCTAAATATAAATTATGGTACTTTTCCAGTATAGGAAACTTGGCGAAATAGAGAAAATGAGCTTGCCAAAAGAAGGAAATTTGGCAAATTTTTTTCTGGCGACCTATTCAGTGTTTCGTATACACAAACAATTCGTTCAATATTTATACAATTTATCTAATACTAGCAGACTACGCCCGCTGCGCTGGTCGGTTTCTCCAAAAGAACCTTTTATCAAACGAAATATATCGGTGAATTTAACCCTGTATTTTAAAGTAATCTGTACCTTTATCTGGAATATCCTAAAATAACATAAAAACGGATACTTATTTCACTAAGTTGTGTTTTTTTAATACGGTTTACTGTTACGTTTACAATTTATTACCTACCGTTTGATTTATATGTTTTATAGCTACATTTTTAAATAACGTGAATTAACCTATATTATTCACAACTAAAAAGAAATGGAGCATCTAGTATTTGTCGAAAAATTAAATAAAAATCATGTACTCATGACATCATAATTCACTTTTATATTTTAACAGAATAATACGGCTACTATATTTTGTGACTCGTGCTGACAAATTGTTGTTATTATTTTTTTTACGCGTGAAGTTTTCGCTATAGTACTCCATTGTGAAATTTGGTAATTTTTGAAATTCAATATTTGAAAAAGTGCATAATCAGTGGATTTGAAATTTATATCAAGAAAAATGCAATTTTTTACCTTTCTAACGCAGTTTCTCTAACAATTTTCTGACAAATACTTTTCGAGCAATTAATTTTTTCAATAACTTCAAATGTTTCATTTTCCGAGATTCCTGTGGCAACGATTATTGAAATTCCCATGTCGTCAGCAACACGTACCTTTTTATTAAAGAGGATAAAGAAGCCATTTATCTATTTCATATACAAACATAAGTAAATTGTATATAAAAACTATAACAATAAATACATATATAAACAAGAATAAAAGTTCATAAAGTTTGTTTTCATAGCTGTTTATATTATTTGGCAACAAATCTCACTTTCTGAAGCCGAAATTGCACTAAGCTTTTTAGAAAAACGCCAAGGTCCCTATACTGTAAAAATACCTAAATTTTCATACCTGTAGCTGAAACTATCCTTTTTTTTTTTTTTTTTTTTTTTTTTTTTTTTTTTTTGGGGGGGGGGGGGGGGAGGTATATTTAACCTTATTTATAACCTTATATATTTATTTGAAGGTCTATGTATGCATTTTTATTTGAAATTTAAAAATTTTAATAATAACCCCTTTCATTCGGTTTGTTATACCGCATTTGCCCTAAATATAAATTTTCATTCCTGTAACAGAAAATATCCTTATTTAGAAAGATTCTTTTTTTTTTTTATGATTTGGTAGTCAATTCTATAGAGCAACTCATGTAACAAGACCAATCAAATATCGTGAAAACTCAAAACGATATAGGCAATACAGTAAGTTAATTGATAAATTGGGGAGGAATCCCTTACAATCCAATGGGATTTTTTCTCCAATTTGTCAATTAGGTCATTGTATATTTCCTGTATCTTTTTGAGTTTTTACGGCATTTGACTGGTCTTGTTAGGTGAGTTGCTCTATACAATTGACTACCTAATCAGGAAAAAAATCTTTGGCATACTTTGTGCATGCGCAGTTAAAAATTATTTCGTACAAATGCCTTTATTTCATCAAATATTCAATATTTAATTTTTTATACACTAATTAATTTTTCAGCAGAGCTGGAATTACGCTGTAAATTAATGAAATACAAAGCAAGCGAATTATCTCTTTTACTAAACAGCGTACAACCATTAGAGTGAAAAAATGTCAAGACCGGGGTTCGATGCCGGATCCCTTGGTACAGTGCACCAAGTGCTTTACCAATTAAGCTATCCAGTCTAGCATTCTCTCACTCTTTTATGGCAAGGCTACAATCACGCAGCACAAGATAGAAAGTTAATCATGAGCACAACACCGTTGGCATGCATGAGACAAATTAAACCCAGTATCGGTGAATATTTTATACACTAATTAATTTTTCAGCAGAGCTGAAATTACGCTGTAAATTAAGCTGAAAAATTAATTAGTGTATAAAATATTCACTGATACTGGGTTTGTCTCATGCATGCCAACGGTGTTGTGCTCATGATTGACTTTCCATCTTGTGCTGCGTGTTTGTAGCCTTACCATATAAGAATGAGAGAATGCTAGACTGGATGTCGTCTATATAGCTTAATTGGTAAAGCACTTGGTGCGCTATACCAAGGGATCCGGGATCGAACCCCGGTCTGGACATTTTTTCACTCTAATGGTTGTACGCTGTTTAGTAGAAGTGATAAGTCACATGCTTTGTATTTCTTTAATTTTTTAATTGCAGTAATAGTGTTTATACTTTTCTTGAAGTCAAACATGTGCTATACATCCTCGAAGTTCAAGGACAATTTGTCAAGAATTTCAGCAGATATTCGACAAACCGTAAAAAAGCGAAAGCGCCCGGTCACTGCTCCTTAATTTTTTGGACAACAGTGTATCTATGGGTCATTCTACAGAAAACATTACTTTTGGAGCAGAAATATTTCAATAAATAAATCTAACCCCCAAAATTTTATACTAACATCTATAGCCCACTTTTCATCTCTTTTAAGATTTATGTAAATGCTCATATAATCTTTTCATTATTTGGTGCTTAATTTATTTTATGATGATTTGAGGGGTAATTTTTTTTAAACAATATTGTAATGGAGAATACAAATACACAATGCTTTGTGTCATAATGCCAGACTTATTTAATATAGGATATGAAACTTGATGTAAATATCTCCAAAAAAAGTTTTCCATATATGAATTAACACTAGAACGGCAGAAAAACTTTACCTACTGGAACGGCGGGAAGGGGTCATTCTGACCCCTCGATGAAACGACTGAAATAACAACGATAAAACAATTTTAAATGCCATACATCGGAAAAAATTTGTAATTTACGTGTATTTCATCATTTATATTTAATTTATATTTAATATTACTTGATAATTTATTGAATTTTTAAAGTACTGTAAATGTAACGCCTGCAGGGCGATCCATTGGATCATACTACAACTACACAAAATAACTCATTAATTTGACATAAAAATTGATTGGTTTCACAAATTAAAACTAATGCTAACTAAAATAAAACACAGTTTACAAATTAATATTTTTTCATCAATATTTCATATATATATATATATACAGTAGAGGATCTTTATAATGCAATTCCCTATATAACGCACAACTTCTCAGATGTAAACAATGAATTTTGCTGTTAAGAAGCACCTGCATTCCTAAGCTGTAAAAAAATGTTACTCTCTAAAGGACTAAATTTTATACATTAGTTCAACTTTATCTCTTTAATTCAGAGATTTTTAATGAAAAAATTGCTATTATTACAATAAAATGTTTCGAAAATGTGTAATATAATGAAGGATTTGGTCCAGACATACTTGACCCACGTTTATAAAGTAAATTTAACAATGTGTGGAATGATCTATATGATACAAAAATTTATAATATGCGCAACTCCTGGTCCCAAAGAATGCAATATAAAGACCCCTCCTGTATATTGATACGTTTCAGACATATTTGGCCATGTGTACAAGCTAAGTTTAATGATCTATGAAATGTGATCTATATAATGCAAAATTCTATATAGCGCACAGCCTCGCGTTTTTAGGTTTGCGTTATAAAGATCGTCTACTGTGTATGTACGTATATATATATATATATTTCATACATATATATTCAATATTGTCCAATATTTCAAAAACTAACAAATCTAGAATGCTGAATTTTTTTTTAAATACTTGTTATCGATTTAGGAAAAGTCAAAAAATTTCTTCAAACCAAATAAAAGTAATCAACGGACAAACGTGCTCAGGGGTCAAAATGACCCCTACCACTGTTCTAGTGTTAAAAACTTATTTTTATAAAAGTAATTATGCTTACCTTCTAAATCAAAAACGGGGAATACATAACAGTCACAACCCTTTCGAGTTGAGTATAAGAATACTTCAAAATTAATTACAAAGGTCAATGTGCACATACACAGTTTAACAACTGAAATTAAAGTCTTTCCGGCCTGTACTGGGGGGAAAGGAAAGCTCCCCTATTGATTCTTTTTAAAAAATCGGCTAATTTTACTCAAAACACACGAAGCTAAAATGCGTGGAACCGGATTACAGAAGATTCAATCCCAGTTTTCGTCAATACTGAATTTGAATAAGAATTTCTCCAAATTAGTTTGGCTATAACCAAGTTGGTTTGATGCGATTTATTTTTAGTCGCTAAAGGATCAGGGTCCATAAGCCGTGTTTTTGGCCCATGAAATAGACTAAAACACGATTTTGTTATACTGATTTAAGATTTCACTTTTTAATATTAGAAGGTTTATCGTGTCCGATTTCAATAACAGTTTTTGCATTTTGTTCAGATTTATATAACTTACACAAGCTCAAAGTTCGAATTATTCGTAGTTTTTGATGAAAAATATGCAATTTCTTCTAATTTCACCTCAATTATTTATATGAGCGCTATCATGCAACACTTTCTTCCTTACATACATTATAAAATACATCAAAATGTACAATATATGTAAAAATAAAAGTGTTGCAAAGCTGCGCTCATAGTAAAATATTAAAAAATATATTAAAAATTGAGATAAAATTAGGAGAAATTGCGTATTTTTCATCAAAAACTACGAATAATACGAACTTTGAGCTTGTGCAAGTTATATAAAAACAAACAAAATGCAAAAACTATTGTTGAAATCCTACAGGATAAACCTTCTAATATTAAAAAGTGAAATAATTAAGTCAGTATAACAAAATTGAATTTTAGTCTTCTCTCATGGGCGAAAAACATGGCTTATGGTCCCTGATCCTTTGACAATATTTCGCTAAGTTATGGGGTTTTTTTCTGTTTTCACTAAACAAGAACCTCTTGGTTCAATTTTGCCCATTAACGAACTTGACCAAGATTTTATGTATCACATTCGGAGAGATTTGTGCAGAATTACTGAAGTTATCGTGTACATAAAAAAGTGATATAGATAGATAGATAGATACATAAAGTGTTGAACTGGGTGTGGTTTTGGGTTCTGGGAGTCATGATCGGCGTAGATCTGCAAAACTTTTTCAGAAATTCCAACCTAGGGTAGAATGTAATAGGTAGTATTTCTTACGAAATCTACCTAAAATCAGATACACACATATATAGGTGGTTTTGGAGTATGAGGGTCATGATCGGTGAAAATATATCGACATTTTCCAGAAGAACTGCTTCCCTCCGAACAGCTGCAATAAGTAGCTTCTTATATTTTGTAATGGAAGCTTTTTAAAAGGATGCCCCTGAATATATTTATTAGATGACAAATGCTACTAAATTTTGGAAATTAACACATTGCACAGAACTTTATCGTAACAGAGGGCTTGTAACTATAATTGAAATGTATTTTTTGAAAAAAAAAAAAAAAAAAAAAAATATTATATATATATATATATATATATATATATATATATATATATATATGAAGTTTGTTTCAATTCTATGCATAACTTCATACAAATTTCAATGATACAAAGAGGACGCACACACGGACGAACATACAAACATTTTGTAAAAACGTCAAGATCTCTGACCTCCTATGTTTTAACGTTTACACGTTTTTACAAAATGCAGGGGTAGTACTAGCCCTAAATGATATTTCAGGACATACTTTTTTCGATATTCCAGGACAATTTCAGGACACATTTGCTTGGCATACTAACGGAAAAAACCCGTAACTCCCTCCTCTTCAATACATTTTATTATCATAAATAGTACACTACATATGCACAATTTTTTTGTTTTAAAAGTATAGGTACATTTAAAAGAAAAGTAATTTTACCAGAATCCTTTGACCAAGCTGCTAAAAAATTGCAATTTTTGCCTTACTGAAGGACAAAAATAGACTTTTTCTTTGCTGATCAACAAAACTCGCAAAATATTTTCTTTTCTATAACTGATTGGTGAAAATTGCGATTTTTTGTGATTGACAGACAAAAATAGCAAGCTTTTTTAATGACTAATCGATAAAAACTGTGATTTTTAGTAACTGATCACCCAAAATTTAGTTATTTTTTTGTGCAAATCGACGAAAATCAGTATTTTTAACGATAAATTGAACGAAATTGCGACTTTCGTGATCAATTTGCATCAGTAAAAAGGTACACCTATCCCCTGTTTGATTATATCAATTGCCGATAAAGCACAAAACTCGTCAAATTTCAGGAATTTCAGGACAGACTACCATATTTTAGGACATTTCAGGACGTTTTTTTTTTTCAGAAATATCAGGACAAGTACTACCCCTGAAAATGTCTGTCTGTATGTATGTCCTCTTTGTATAATCAAAAAATGTATGAAGGAACCAAACTTCATATATATATATACATACCAGAGGGCCCGTGCGAGAATTTCGCACTGAAATCTAATATTTTTTAGGTACTTCTCTATTATCCCGTCTACCACTTTTCCTAACAAAAAACTATCGCCAAACTGTAAAATTAAACGCCAAAAATGCAGTCCCATTTACTTGATGTCAGAAGCATTATACGTGTTTGTTACCTCATCAAGTTTTTTTTAATTTTACATTTGCGTGTAATTTTTATTATGTTTTACTAATTTATTAGTTATTTCATTAATTAAAATAACAATTGGTGTCCTTAAATTTTATTTATTTATTTATTTTGATATTCCAATGGCAACGTTCTCCCGTTTATTTGGCGATAGTTTTTTTGTTATGAAAAGTGGTCGACGGGATAATAGAGAAGTACCATTTTTTATCAATATGTAATATTTATTAGATGCAGGTTTAAACTTCTAAAGAAAAAGTAAGGATAAAAATATCTGCAAACAACATTTAGTTTTTAGTCAAGCCAGGATATCATCTAATTTATTCCATCAAAGTTAGAGTAAAAACTGATCCAAGATTGCAAAAAGCACGTGCAAGAAAAAAAAATAACAATCGTATTTTAACTGCATTAGTGGATGACGTCATCCGCTTCGGGAAAAACATGGGACATAGAAATATAAATCTAAACATTTCAATTTCAATTTTGCTTTTTAATCATAAATATAAAATAAACCCGTGCGGTGTTCTTTATAATTGCTGAGCATCGTATAATGTAGTATTTTATTTTTTGTGGCAACAATAATTTGAGGAAAACCTTTCTTTTTTTAATGAAAACAATGCCGATTTAATTTTTAATTTTCAGCAAATTTTAATCAAAAACATGTTTTAACGAAATGTTAAATGTGCTATGTCAGAAGCCTGATCAAAATCCTTTCATATGCTATCTCATTCGTCGTTCTGCGTTTCGTATTTTATGAGAAAAAGGGATGTTGACAGGAGAAATAATATATATGATGATTTGGCTATTGCCTGCAGATCCCAGTTGAATTGGGATATTCCGCCAGGAGGGAGAGCTGTGATAACGATTTTTGTACCAATTTCCTTATTGTATCATCGGAGAGTGTACAAAGTTATGTACAGAATTGAACGAAACTTCATATATATGTTTTAACTATAGATGTCAGGTACCAGTTGAAAATGGAGATATTCCCCTAGAAGGGAACGCTGTGATATGATTTTCTCGATTTTTTGCATTTTAAGTGAAGAATTTATGAATACTTTTCAATGATATTTTATATTTAGATATAATGTTAGGGGAAGATCGGGTAGCCCCGGACACTTGGATAAATTGCAAATAAAAAACAAATGAATGAAATTCCTGTCTTTATTTTATACTTAAAATAAAATTACGAACTTCTTTAATGATTTTAATTAAACATTGCTAATAATATCGAATTATTTAACGAAATATACTGAAAATAGTTTGGCCTTATTTTTTTGCCGTCACAAGAAACGGCGAGTAGCCCCGGACGTATTTATCAATGGTGTCCCAACCGTTTTTTGGCCTTACAAACATCACAATTATAGTAAAAATTCGATGCATCTATATAAACACAATCTTCATGGGCCCAGTCTTTGCATTCCTGGCACTGAATCCAGTCTCCTTCAAATGTTTCTCTGCATATGATGCATTCTGTCTCGTTTTGTCGAAAATTTATTGACGAAAACAAAATACTCACTCACGACTAACTTACTCCTTACTCGGCACCCACGTCACAATTAAACTGTATTTGTTTCGACTCTAGAGCAGGGCCGTAGCTAGGAGGGTGCCAGGGGGAAGGGGGGGGGGCTCAGCACCCCCTGAAAATTTTTTAGCCCCCCCCCCCCTGCGAAAGTTGCCAAGGCCAGCAAATAAAATTCTGTTTCAGAAATGCAAATGAAACTCTATTCAAAAATTGAACTTAGTTTTGGGGGCTTTTTACAGTTTTGCATAAATACTAAATTGTAGTATTTGTTTAACCCTTTCCGGCACAGAGAAATTCTGTTCGTAAAAGGCGAAATTACTGACTGACACTGGAATTTACAAACGACTTTTTAAAAAAATAAGAACTCCTTATTTTAAGCTTTCATTATAGAAGCAAAATTTTATCAAAATATTCTTGGTGCTGAATGCAAGTTTGGAATTAAAATTAGGTGTCCCCGGAGTAGGGCCATTGTGCCGGAAAGGGTTAAAAATTGCAAATAAGTGCTTCAGTTAGGCGTGCATCCTATCTGCACATACTCAGAATTAGCAAACTTTTGCTGATGCAAACATTGACTTTTGCATTAGTTATATACTGAAATTTTTCATTTTGCAGCTTTTTCCAGCAAGTTTGTTTATTAGCATAAAACAAAGTTATTATTATGAGTTATAGCCAATTTAAATACAAAGCTTTTGACCAGACACAAAAATAGTTTTATAATGCAAAATACACCCTTGATTTTTCTAATGTTTTTATCATATAAAAACATAATTTTAGAATCTTTAAGAGCAGGGAATATTCAGAAAAAAAAATTAAAGATTGCAACTCTTTTGAAACAGGAGAACTGTCAGATTTTTATTTAGATTGACATCACTTATTTCACTAATATAATTATACACTGAAATTTTTCATTCTGCAGCCAGTGATGTAGTAGTAAAAAAACCAGAGGGCATACGGCATTCCTTAAAATAATCCAGAAGGTATACTGCGTATCCACCGTATATCCTCCATTACATCCCTGTCTGCAGCCTTTACTTTTCTTAGCATCAAATAAAGTTATTATAAACAATTTAATAAGAAACATGGTGCCTACAATATGATTATGCACTAATTTACCTTTC
The DNA here is from genome assembly GCA_963931845.1 of Maratus michaelseni. Taxonomy (NCBI): domain Eukaryota; kingdom Metazoa; phylum Arthropoda; class Arachnida; order Araneae; family Salticidae; genus Maratus; species Maratus michaelseni. The sequence goes on along the minus strand of OZ007597.1, from coordinate 194,321,225 downwards.
TATATAATACTTTGATCATATATATCTGTGTTTGTGCTTGCATGTGTCAGAGAGAGAGAAATAGTATGAGCCCCCCTTACATTTTCTTGAGCACCCCCTATTATTTACTTCTAGCTACAGCCCTGCTCTAGAGGACATTCATTTACAATAATTCTTTATTCACGCAACATTTTGAATATCTTAGAAATTGAAATGTCTGACGTTACCCGCCGTCCGAGGCTACCAGATCTTACCCTATAGGCCGAGGTTTCTATAAAATCTGCCTGAAGGTGGTGCAGTGACAGAGAATTTTGTTGGGACGGGCGCGGATCACCCAATTGCCCAATCTAGGTTTAATTTGCATATTTGCAATAAGCAAAACTTTTCACGTTTTTTGAGATATTACCCGCTGATTAGACTTCATTTCGACCTTGTTAATATTGCTTAATTTCTCATAGCTTTTTTTCTATCTGATTGAAATCCTTCTAATACAGGATTATAGCAACAACGTTGCTGATTATATATATATATATGCATATATATATATATAGTACATATAATTTTAGATGTGCGAGAGCCATGAAATCATAATTAGTCACATTTACTTTTCAAGGTGATCTTGAAACCTGACATTGATAATTGTGACTTTATTTTTTATATAATTCATGTCAAATCCTTCTATCCTTCTATATTAAAAAAAGTAATCTGGAACTGAGCCAAAAACAATTTAGAAATAGACCAATCAAATTCTGCGTAGATATTCCGGGTTATTCTCATCGCTTTTTTACTAGGGACTTTTTTAAAGAGCTATTCCTTTTTTTCTAGCCATCCTACGGATTCAAAAATAATACCACCAGACGCAAAGTGTAACAAGCTTTCAGAAATTAAAAAAATTATCACGGTCGGACAATAAAAACTCAAAAAATCCTTAAAAATCGAGTAAAAAATCTTTTATTGAAAAAGTCATTTTTTATATTGTTGCCAATTTCTAAATAAGCGCAAAGGATTATGTTTTATCTCAAATAAAAAATGTATTTGCACGAGACTATTAAAAACAATAATGAAAGTTTAAAATAATAATTAAATGATCACGTGTTGAAAGCAGGAAATAAAGAAAATTACGTCATAAAAATTGTGTTTACACATGAATATTAAAAATAAAAAAGATGAATTAAATGAAAAAGAATTATAACCAGTTAAATGAAAGAGCATTATAACCTGATTACAGAAGATAGTCGCCGTTCGTGATATCATCATCTTTTTAAAACAGGATTGAAAACAACAACATTACCAGGTTTTAAGAGGCTGTGAAATCAGAACGGGGGTTGGTGAGCGTAGCGAGCAGGGGGCAGAGTCCCCTAGTATATATATAAAAAAGTAATGGTTTAAAAATGGACCAATGAAAATCTGCGTAGATATTCCGGGTTATTCTCATCGCATTTTTACTAGGGACTTTTTTGAGGAGCGATTGCTTTTTTTCTAGCCATCCTACGGATTCGAAAATCATACCACCAGACGCGAAATATAACAAGCTTTCAGAAATTCAAAAAATTATCACGGTCGGACAATAAAAATTCAAAAAATCCTTAAAAATCGAGTAAAAAATCTTTTATTGAAAAAGTAATTTTTTTATATTGTTGCTAATTTCTAAATAAGCGCAAATGATTATATTTTATCTCAAATAAAAAATGTATTTGCGCGAGACTATTAAAAACAATAATGAAAGTTTAAAATAATAATTAAATGATCAAGTGTTGAAAGCAGGAAATAAAGAAAATTACGTCATAAAAATTGTGTTTACACATGAATATTAAAAATAAAAAAGATGAATTAAATGAAAAAGCATTATAACCAGTTAAATGAAAAAGCATTATAACCAGTTAAATGAAAAAGCATTATAACCTGATTACAGAAGATAGTCGCCGTTCGTGATATCATCATCATCATCTTTTTAAAACAGGATACATTGCATTTACCAGGTTTTAAGAGGCCTTGAAATCAGAACGGAGGTTGGTGAGCATAGCGAGCAGGGGGCATAGCCCCCTAGTTCATAACAAACAAAAAAAATATTTTCCTATTCTGTAATATTTCTTCACATACTTTTATTTTTTCAAATTGTAAATTTTATATAATTGGATTTACATTTTTGTATTGTATTATAATTATTGGTTCATATATATTGTCGATTTTAATGTGATTTAATAATTATTATTAACAAAAGTTTTATTACACACACACGTATATATATGTACACTATCTACCAATAAGTATTTGGACACCTATATAAATGCCAATATCTGCGGTACTGATACACGTCACGCTCTCCATCGTTAAATATGCTGTCGGAAACATTGGCATCAGTCGCATGCAAGATGTCACTAAATACAGAGTTATCTGATTTCGAGAAAGGTGTAATCATCGGATCCCACAGAAATGGCCGATCGACTGTGGCCTATGTGATTCAGAAGTGGAAGGTGAGCAGTGATTGTCGGAATATGCCCAGAGTCGTCAAACCCACGAAACTGGGAGATAAGAGACTGACGGGTGCTGTCCTGAGAAATTCAGAAGAACCACACCCAACCAATGACACACATACGCCAAGAGTTTCAACAGGCATCCGGCTGTGTTGTTTCGATGAATACCATCCGCAAGAAAGTTCATCTGCTTGGTTTTCATGGTTGTGCAGCAGCCCATAAGCCTTTGATCACCAAGTCCAACTGCACTGCTCGGTTAACCCTTTGAAGGGCACCGGTATATTATATATACCAGTTAATTTTAATCCCAAAATGCCACAATGACAACAGAATTTTATAATCTAATTCTGAATTTATAAGGTAAATGAAGGAAAGCTTTTACTTATTTTAAAATAAATTCGTTCGTGCATTTTGGCGCCAATCTATCATTTCAATATTTTAGCTCAAAGAGTACTTTGCCCTGAAAGGGTTAAGGTGGTGCAAAGCACATCGACAGTGGACCGTACAGCAGTGGAAATAGACTCTCTGGAGTCATGAATCAAGGTTCACCCTTTCCCATTGAGATGGTAGGGTCTGGGTCTGGCGTCTGCCAGAAGAACGCCTCCTGCCAGAATGCATTGTACCCACAGTTAAGTTCGACAGAGAGGGAATTATGGTCTGGAGATGTTTTACCTGGTTGGTTACCTGGTCTGGGACCCTTGGTCCCAATTCATGGTAAGCTCAACACCGAGTCCTACTGCACTATTTTGGATGACAGTGTGCTTCCTATGTTGTGGCAGTTCTATGGATTGGACCCATGTTATTGCCAGGATGACAACGTCAGCTGTCCTGTTGAGAGGCCCACCATGCATTGGTATGGTGACAATGAGGATGATCGACTGGAGTGGCTTGTCCAGAGCTCAGACTTGAATCACATCAAAAACCTCTGGAACGAGTTGGATTGTTGAATTAAAGTGTGCGACAACCGTCCAAAATCAGTGAAGGAACTTACCTTTCTTCTCTAAGCCAATGAAAAAAAAATACCACTAGCTATCATAGAAGGACTTGTAGAAAGCATGCCCAGGCGGGCTCTACTAACTATTGAATGCGAATAAATGTTGTTTTTCTTTCGATCACAGGTGTCCAAATACTTATTGGTAGATAGTGTGTAATATATAGTAAAGTGCCCAAATATGGTATAGTCTCCTAATATGGCACTATCTTATATCTTGTAAAGGAGAAGTCGCACTCTAGTGAGAAAGTTCTCAAACATTAGTTTTTCAAGTTTACCCAACAGGGTGCAGTGCATTCGCATTCATTCTATCGATTTTAATATTGATACACCACCAGTTGCATTTCCAAGTGTTGAATATTTTTAAGGTTACATTTTCAAGGGTAACTTTTTTGAAGAAGGTGAGTGATTTTTAAATGTTTGAACATATCTGTAATTTCAGTGTACTTACATTAATGTTTGCTAATTATTGGTTTGGGTTGAAATTCATTTTATTTTTGTCAGTAACTAGTATCAGCAATCCATGTGGAGTTCCCAATGTGGTATTACCAAGGATTCCCAAATATGGGTATAGTGCCATATTTGGACCTCCTTTTTTCCGTGTATTACCTTTTTACTTTATCTTTACATATTGTTATGGATTTGTAAATAGTTAGTGTTTGTGCTCGAAAATAATGTAAATAGTTCAATTAAGCTCTATTCATAAGCTATTAGTTTCCGTTGCATTAAAATATCTCAATTTGTTGATTTTCTGCAAGCAAATAAACACTATTGGATTACAATTGAAGTCTGTGGGAATTTGGTAAAATATTAGAGATATTGCGAACTTGGCGACAAAACGCCTCCCCCCATGGTAACTCTCCTTATAGGTATGGAGATGCATTAAATGCTGTTCCATGTTTTTCAAGGGGATTCCAGAAAATTCTAGCATTAGAAAATCGAGGAATGTTCGCCAACATCTTCTCACTTCCATATATATGGAAGCGTAGCAGAGTTAGCAGTCAGTGAGTTAGTTAGATGCTTAGATGTCAGACCAACAGAAGACATACAAAAAAGGAAAAGCTTGGGACATGATAGCCATGACGGAAGCTGTGACTACTGCCAAAGAAAAGAAGATGGACTACTTAAAGGCATGTAAAACATATGTTCCAAAGAGAATACTTATAAGCAGACTTGTATAAAACCAAAAACTTTCTGTGCACATAAATATTGAGTCAAAAACTTTCTGCCAATTAATTTAATGTTTAATAAAACTACGTGTTATATTATTTTGACGATATAAATTAAAAACAGTAGTTTAAAATAATTACCATTTAAAATTAATTAATATTAATTAAAGAATAATTATTTTGGTTAAAAATTATAATAAAGCAGCTAAAAATCCATGATAGGAAGAGCTGAATTCTTATCAATTATTTTGTCAATGCATTTAGAAACAACCCAATCCTTAATATTTTGACCAAGCATCTGTAATGTCACAACAATATTTTGCGTCTTTAACCCTTTTTATCCTGACGGTACTTATAAGTACCACTTTAACCCCTTCGCGACGAGCGTCTTTTACAGAACTTTTAATCTGTTACCACCGGTTTTTCAAATGAGAAATTTTCACTTAATTGAATCGTAAAAATGCTATGATTAGATAAGGAAAACTTTACAAAAAAAAAAATAACTGGTGGGAATAATCGAGGATTCTGAGCATCTAAAAAGTAGCTGGAAAATTAATTCAGGATATAAAGGGTTAAATTTTTAACTGTGCACAAACAGTAAATAGTAAATAAATCGTACATAAAATTGGGGAATATTTTAAATTTTTTGGTATTAAAAAAATAATAACAATTTTTTCTGCAAAGTTCCGAATTTTGCAGAAAATTTTCCGTGCACGGCGTGCATTATACAACTCTGCTTATAAGGTATGTCAAAGACCCTTGGTTAACAGAGGAAGTGATAGAAACCAAATTAGGGAGAAAGACTGTACTTCCACCTGATCTTGAAGCTCAGCTAGTAACTTATTGCACCGAAATTGAGAAGTGTTTTTACGGGTTGAGAAGCTGCGACATTAGACGCTTTTCATTCCAACTTGCAATACGAAATGGCTTGAATCATCCTTTTTCCCGAGAAAAGTAAGCTGCTGGCAAAAAGTGGCTTCGATTATTTATGAAGAGGCATCTTGAGCTGTCAATGAGGAAACCAGAAGCTTTATCAATGTCAAGGGCCAAAAGTATTTCCCCTGAAAGCGTCTCTGAATTCTTCGACATTTTCGAAAAAGAAATGGAGAAAATAAATAATGATCCTCAAAGGTTGTTCAATGTAGATGAGACTGGTATAACGATTGTACAAAGTTATCAGTCTGAAAGGGAAGAGAAGAGTTTGTACTATAACTTCGGCAGAAAGAGGCAAGCTCATGACTGTCATTACTTGCATGAATGCTTGTGGCACTTATGTCCCTCCTCTATTGATTTTTCCTAGGAAAGTATGTCACTAAACTTGATAGATGGAACACCAGCTGGATCGGTTTGGGCCTGTCACCCTTCTGGATGGGTTCAAGAACATATTTTTTCAAAGTGGTTAAACCATTTCATTTAGTTAACAAGGCCAACTGCTTCTAACCCCGTTCTATTAGTGTTAGGTTGTCACTACAGTCACACTCGGAATGTGGATATAATAGTCATGGCACGTGAAAATCATGTGTCTATTGTATCATTACCTCCTCATTTAACTCACAAGATGCAACCCCTCGGCATAGGCTTCATGGCTCCCCTCAAGTGTTACTATGGTCAAGAGATTGAGACATGGCTGAGGTTGGGAATTGTTTGGGAAGGCACACAATAGAACTGCGGCAATGTTGACTTCAATCAATGTCTTTAAGAAGACTGGACTATTTCCTTGTAACAGACACATTTTCAAGGATATTGATTTCATGCCAAGTAATAATACTGAGGAGTCTTTAAACAGAAACAATTCTAATGTTGCTTCATATACTGTTCTTCTTCTGGCTTCATCAATTTCTCTTGGCGTGCCTGATCAGGATATTTCTTCCATTAATGGTTCATCTCCCTACAAGAGGATGTTAAGCCAAAAAAAAAAAAAAAAATGACAAAACTGCTAAAGAACAAAATAAGAAAGAGAAGGCTAAGAAAAAACTGGCAGTAAGGGTTCCCACCAATGAAGAAAAGCCACCGACCTCTACAACATCAATTTCAGGAAAATCTGCATCACAAAATCGTATTTCAAAGGGCGAGAAAAAAATGACTTGGAAAAGACGCCGAAAATGCTATTCATATTGAATCATCTGATGATAGTCTCGATGAGAATGACCTTCTGCTGATCGACACAGACCCTGACATGGACCCGGAATCGTTCAGTGAAACAGAAGAAGACGTTGAATGCCATCCCTTTTGTGCATCAAAATTGCCTGGTGCTTGCATGGGAGAAAAGTGGACTAGATGCACCCAGTGTCTCATGAAGATTGTGGGGAGAGGAAAACTGACTTATTTCTGTGCACCCCATGTTTTAAACTTTCTTTTATCTATTTTTTTTCCTGTTTTTACTTTTATGTCAATTACTTGCTTTAACTTACCCATCATACGTAGTATAGGGTAAGTCTTGTAATCGTTTTGAAAATAGAAAATTTTTTTTTGACGGATTTACACGTTTCAGACACTGGAGATTCCGAAAAACATATTTTTAGAAAGAAAAAAAAAATTGCCGTCCGTCTGTGTGTCTGTCTGTAAACGCTCTATCTCCCGAAGAAATTGAGATAGAGACTTGCAATTTGGTATGTACTTAGTAAGTAATAATGGGAAGAAGCCTATTTCATTTCAATAACCTCGATTAACCGGAACAATTTTTTTCGGACTCTCGAAATATTCGTTCTGATGAAAGGTATATAAAAATTTTCGAAATTGTTTATTTTAAGAAATAAATATAAAAGACAATAAAAAAACATAAATTTTGCATAAAGCATGAAGTCGATCGGATAATGAGTTGCCGAGATATTTGGAATCCTATTTTCCACACTCTTCGATTTTTCATGACCCTGTATTTCATCCAAATTTCACTTCAAAGATATATTCTAATTGGAAATTTGATGCTTAATCAGATGCAATAAACCGCTAGTTAATAGGATTATTATTTTTGGAGTTATAAGGATGTTTCTTTCAAGCAATTCAGTAATCGAGCCTTTAAAGTTTGTGACGTCATCAAGCCACAATTTTATTTGAATTGCAATGCACTTTATAAGTAGTTTACACATGTTTTATTTTAATATTTTACATTATGCATATCCATGATGGGTAAGTATTACGATGGCCCCCAACGACTAGTCTTCTGTTTACTTTTATTTCTTCATAACTACTCATTTGAATATTTTTGATTACCTATCTTACGCTAGTTATCTTAAGTTAAGGAAATTTTTTATGTGATTCTTTGCACCAGCTTTATTTTATATTTGGGAAAAATATTTTTTTTGATTAAATATTCTAGTCTAATAAATTTATTTTATGTGAAAGATGTGTCGTTTTATTTTAATACCCTGAAATCTTGATTTTCTTTGACATTTTTGGTGAGGGTGCCATATTAGGGACCCAATGTATACCATATTAAAAAACCCTTTCGCTGAAACCTGCAAATGACACACCACGCAAAAATCTTTTTTTCTCAAGCTGTATTAAATTTTGAACAAACTTGACCCCAGAATCTTATAGGGGGGAAATGGATCTACAACTGGTAATTTTTTGGTCAAACAAAGAGCATTTAAAATTGATCAAAAAATTACATCAACAAAAATTGGTTCATATTTGGGCACTTTACCCTATATATAACTATAGGAAAAATGCAATTGCTATTTAAGCTTAGCCGGCACTTTGCTGAAATAGCAAAATCATTCTACTTTTCTCTTATATATACATAAGATTTAAGAGATATTAAGATTCTCTTATATATGAGAATCTCTTATATATGGTAAGATTTTATATATAAGATATATTTTCTCTTATATATATAATGTTTTCTGATGAGACTAACTTAACAAGAAAGTATTCGTGTATAAAACTTTAGAATTGGCTGGTTTGCTATTCAGCAGTATTTGTAGCCTTAAGTAAAAAAAAAAAGGAAAATATAAAGGAAATTACCAAAAGGCCAATGGTATTGTTAAAAATTTTAAGTCTAACTTTGAACAATAATATACTTGTCAATTCCCCTGGGTAATGTTACCTATGGGAGTGGAATGCATTCTTATTCGTAAAATATCTTCTCATGAAATTAATATTTCTGACTTTTTTTTCTGTGTAGTCTTTTAAAGATGTTTCCCTTTATTTTTTGATTAAAATATTTTTTAAATATATGCTTATTTTTATCTGAAGTGTTAAAAAATATACTCACAGCCTTTATGATCTTAACACATGAAATATTATATTAAGATTTCATTATATTTTAGAACATTTTGATAACTAAGGCAAAAAAGACACCTTTTTAAGAAGAATACACAGGAAAATAAGTCCAAAATATTAATTTCCTGGGGAGATATTTTAAAAATAAGAATGCATTCCAATCATATAAGTTTAAGATTAGCTAGGGTAATTTGAGATCTGACTGACCAACCATCTTAAAAGTCACTAAATCCCAGGAACAAATACATATATCCTGGACACTATTCTAATGAAAAAATAAATAAATTCATGTTCCTAGACTTTATTACAAATTCATTTATTAAACTAAAGGTAAATTACAAGAATTTTTCTCCCTCCAACATTGAAAGGAAAAAGAGTAAAAACGTGGAAGTAGAAATTATTTCAAGCAAAACATAATCAAAACTATTGGGTGATTCCACCGTTACGTGTATGACTTTTAGAGAGAGTTTTTTTTGTTGTTGTTGTTTTTTTGCAAATTGAGACAAATTTGGAAGTGAAATTATTTAGATAATGTTTTACTTTTTTTATTGCTATTACAGGACACATACAGAATCATTTTTATAGTGACACCTTTAGTCTAAAGTAATAACAATTTTTTTTCTTTTACATAGTAAAGTCGTTGTTACTACGTGTGTGAGTTTTCTGAGTCACACACGTAATAACGACTTTACTATTTAGAAAAAAAAATTGTTATTAGACTAAAGGTGTCACTACAAAAACGATTCTGTATGTGCTCTGTAATAATAATAAAAAAAAGTAAAATGTTATCTAAATAATTTCACTTCCAAATTTGTTTCAATTTGCAAAAAAAAAAAAACTCTCTGAAAGTCACACGTGTAACGGTGGAATTGCCCTATTATCAATTTAAAACAAAAAACAATGCTAAATTTAAATTTACTGTATATTCCGGCGTTTAGCGAACAACTACGATTTGAGACTGTATCTTTCTATTTTTTAGGTATATTCGTCCTATTTCGTGCAACCTCTTTTAGGCAAAGAAACCTTCATCAGATACATTATTACTGTTATTACATAGCATGGAAATACGGTAAAGAGCATTAAAAAGTCTAATAAGTAGTCAGGATGAACCCAATATTCGGTTTTCGGCCTACTACCGAATATTCCGTTAGACAGAATATCAAAATATTCGCTCTTCCGAATACTATTCAGTTTGATCAAATTTTAAAATCTTTGGTTTAGCCGAATATCAAAATATTTCACCAAACCGAATACTTAAAAAAATTCTTTAACCCTTTCACGCTCAAGGGAAATATTTTTCCCTTCTACAAAAATCGTTATCGATTGTTCAATTATTATTGAATCGATATTTTTTTTTACTGAATGTCAAAATAAAACGTATGTCCAAGGCGGCAAATGTGTTTCTGAATGAATAATAAAAAAAAAAGAACTGTCAAACTAACAAAATAGGACACATAATGAATGTGTTATGTGCAATGTCCACTTGTGCTTCACAAGTAAACGAAATTGTTTTGTAGAATACCATAACTAACTATTTATTTTACTTTTCTGATAATTTTTATTATGTTTTTTGTATTACAAAGCAATAGATAAAATACCGATATAATAAACCTAACTCTTCGTTTATTTACTTTTATGGTCCATAGGGAAAAATATTTCCCATGAAATTATAGGAAACCTATACACCCTGCTATGTTTTTCTGGTGATATTCTCTTACTTTACACACACAATAGCTAAAATATTGTGTTGTATTGGAATATTTAGTCTTGGACATCTTATGGTCCTGTAAGGGTTAAAAGACACTTTTAAAAAATTTAAATAACTTCTACTTTTAAATGTGATTTAATAAAGATATTCTGAATAATTAAGAAATAGAATCATATTTAAATAAAAGAGAATCCTTTTACTTTATTTATTTGCAGTTCGAAAAGTGACATTTAGAAAATTAACCATTAATGACGACCTTCATAGAAATTTAATGATTTACAAATGAATGTTCGTGAATGTCGTTTGTTAAATAATCAGTTTAATTTTTTTTCCCCCACAAACTGTGTGTTTCTAAACAAAATAAAACAAACTTGCGGCCAGCATCACTATTCGGTGCATGCCTAATAACCGAATAGCAAAAATACAAACATAAAGAAAATAAGTAAATACCAAGTAAGGACAACGTTACTGTCAAGCATTATCTGTTTCAATTAGTGTTGCCAGGTTCGGTGTTACAAAAAGCAGAACAGCTTCTAAACCCGGACATAAAAATATAGTAAATTCTATTAAAATGAAACCTATATATTATGGAATCCTGTCTAAAACGTAAAAATTTCATGGTCCCTACGGTAGGAATACCATCTAATTATACCCGATATGAAAATTTGTTCAAAACGGAAATTTTCTCTGGTTCTTTACAATTCCGTCTTGACAGGTTTTATTATAAACCAAAGTTTCCCTCAGGTCTAAAAGAGGGCAGGGTGCTGCTGGTGAGAAAATGGCTTTTTTTTGGATTCTTAAGGGCACTTTTTTTAATTGTTAAAGGTATTCTTTTCGTTTTTAAAGCCACTTTTGACAATTAAAAGTCAGGGCACTCTTTTCAAGACAACATTGAGTCAATTTTTACTATGAAAGCAAATTTTTTTAATGCAAAAAGGAGAAAGGGCACTTTTTTTACTGATGGACAAGAAGGGTGCTAATTATTTTGTGAGGGGCAAGAAGGATGCTATTTTGTAAACCAAAGGGCAGGCAGGGTACAGCATCCTTCTGAAACTGTCTGGGTGGAAACTCTGTATAAACATAACAGTCTTATACAATAAAACCTGGAAAATGAAATCACTATGGATTGAAACAAAATTCCAACTTAACAGATATAATTGTATAGTATTCATATCGTAGGGATGATGAAATTGTTACTTTTAAAATATGTTATAAACAGGTGAAAACAGAATCGCTAGGTACAGCAAAAAATCCCGTTTTAGATAGGCATCCGCCTAGTCAGGTAGATTTGTAAGGTATACCTTTGAAAGGTACACTTACAAAATTTCCGTTATACACAGTTTCTGTCTTTACAGATTTTACTGAATTAAGTTTCACTCGATGCAGACTAATGAAAAGCATGGTCAAAATCCAGGCTAAATTTGGGGCCTATTTAGTGTCCCTTCACAAAAATCAATTTAATAAAATGGGGCCCTTCACAAAAATCAATTTGATAAAATGGGCCCCTTCACAAACATCAATTTGATAAAATAGACCTTGTCACAAACATCAATTTGATAAAATGAGCCCCTTCACAAAAATCCATTTGATAAAATGGATCCCTTCACAAAATTCCTTTTAATGAAATAGATCCTTTCACAAAATTCTATTCCATAAAATTTACTATTTATTAATTAATTTATTATTTTGTGATGTTTTAAAATGTGTACTTTGTAAACATACAAGTTCACCAGAAACAAAAACTGCATCAAAAGGATTTTTAAAAGTTTTTGTTAATAAATGCTTAGTTCGAATTTGAGTAACTGGATTTCAACTTTTGTTACAAAACGTTATTTTTCACAAAAATATAATAAATTTCACAAAAATAACCTTTGCTTTTCACAAAATAGGAACCAAGAAAAAAAAAACCTGCATCGAACCCTGATGGTATGAAAAGAAATTTAAAAGAATTCACGCTTTTTGAAAAATCTGGATTTTTGGTGTCCCATGCAGTAGATTTTCGGGACAGGTCATACAGCCCCAGAAAATCCGGACTTATGGCCACACTAGTTTGAATACCCCCACAAAGCGTTTGGAATTGCACTGTTGTTCACTCAAAAAATTGTGTCTTTTTTCTCTTATTCAATAATCTAGAAATCTCTCTTCATATACTTAATTTTTAAGGTTTGACATATAAGGTTTTTAAGGTTTGATATAACTGGCATATAATGTGCATCTGTAAATTTTGATTAACTTTATTATTTAGAAGGTACGAGTTAAACGCTGGAATATACGGTAATTGTGTACAAACAGAAGGAAATCAAGAAAAAGGTGTTAAAAATGATTTTATTTTAAATTAGATTCTGGATTTCAAATTTTAGCTCCAATAAGGAAAGTATCAATTTCTCATGTACAAAAGCTTGCAAAACATATTCTTGGTACAAATTATGCAACACAGTGCATGTTTTTCTGCCCAATTACATTTCTTTCCCACAAAAATACTTTGAATATCAAGTGTTTCCAAAGAGATACTTTTTAAATTCGACAGTTAAATGTTTGCCACAAAATTACTTTTGATTTTCATTCAATGGTCATTCTTTGGAAACCAATGATGTTTCCAAAGATTAATGAGTTTGTAATAATGGCATTAACGATTAGTCTGAACGTTTAATTATTCTTCATTAATTGTTTATAATTCTAATGATTCAATTTCTTTGTAAAAGATTATTTAAGCACTTCCCATAATTTTTCAATTTCTATGCCAGTGAGGTCATACAAATGGTTTCGTTTCTGTATGTGTCCTTATGTGCATATTTAATTGTGATTTTTGTGAAAAGGATTGCTGGCATTCATCACATATATGTTTTTTTACTCCAGTATGCGTACGCAAATGCTTTCTTAAATCCATATTCCTTGAAAATGATTTTTGACACGTATGACAAACAAATGGACTCTGGCATGTGTGGCATACAAATGTTTTTTCACCAGTAAGAGTAATTACATGCTGGTTTGAATTATCATTTATAGAAAATGATTTTTGACATACATTGCAAACAAATGTTTCTTCTCCAGAATTCTTTTTCAATTTTGACTCTAAAGAATGTATTCTCATATGTGTTTTCCACTGCGAATATGAAAATGATTTCTGGCATACATTACATGCATACAGTTTTTTCACTTTATGTTTAAGCACATGTTTCTTTAAACTATCATCATTTAAAAAAGATTTTTGGCACACATGGCATATACATGACGTCTCTCCAGAATGTATTCTCATATGTGTTTTCAACTGCGAATATGAAAATGATTCCTGGCATACATCACATGCATGCAGTTTTTTATCAGTATGTTTAAGAACATGTTTCTTTAAATTATCATCATTTAAAAATGATTTTCGGCACACATGGCACATGAATAGCCTCTCTCCAGAATGTATTCTCATATGTGTTCTGAAATGCGCATTACACGAAAATGACTGCTGGCATACATCACACACATGTGGTTTTTCTCCAGTATGTGTACGCATATGTTGTCTTAAATTCCAATTCCTTGAAAATGTCTGTTGACAAATATGACATACATAATTTTTTAATTGTCTCTCTCCAGAATGTTTTTTTTCATGTGTTTTTAACTGCGCCTTCTGACGAAATGATTTCTGGCATACGGGGCATACAAATGGTTTTTCACCAGTATGCATGATTGCATGCTGTTTTAAAATACCTTTTGTAGAAAAGGATCTAAAGCACACATTGCACTCATATGGTTTTTCACCATAATGTAATTTTATATGTGTTATTAATTGAGCTTTCTGACGACATGATAGCTGGCATACAGGGCATACAAATGGTTTTTCAGCAGTATGAATGATTATATGCTGTTTTAAATGACATTTTGTCTTAAAGGATTTTAGGCATACATTGCATGCATATGGTTTTTCCTCAGTGTGGATGATAATATGCTGCCTTAAAATTCCATACTTTGAAAATGATTTTTTACATACATTGCACTCATATAATGTATTCATCATTGAAAAAAATAAAGTTACTGTCAAGTAATATTTGTTTTATTCCTGAGGATTTTTAAGCAAGTTTCCAAGAACGATTTCTTTTTTTACTACTACATAGAAATGAAAATATAAGGCACACCTGCATGTTCAGGAATATGGGGGTAAAGTGCTTTCTAGTAAGATTGCATGAGGTTTGAAAAACAAAGTTCATTCTTGTGTTCTATGGATATTGATAGCATCTGCTTTTCATTTTCTACTGCTATCTTGAAAATATCTTTATACAGATCTTTATACAGAAGGATTTTTAAGCAAGTTTCCAAGAACGATTTCTTATTTGACTACTACATAGAAATGAAAATATAAGGCACACCTGCATGTTCAGGAATATGGGGGTAAAGAGGTTTCTAGTAAGATTGCATGAGGTTTGAAAAACAAAGTTCATTCTTGTGTTCTATGGATATTGATAGCATCTGCTTTTCATTTTCTACTGCTATCTTGAAAATATCTTTATACAGATCTTTATACAGAAGGATTTTTAAGCAAGTTTCCAAGAACGATTTCTTATTTGACTACTACATAGAAATGAAAATATAAGGCACACCTGCATGTTCAGGAATATGGGGGTAAAGAGGTTTCTAGTAAGATTGCATGAGGTTTGAAAAACAAAGTTCATTCTTGTGTTCTATGGATATTGATAGCATCTGCTTTTCATTTTCTACTGCTATCTTGAATATATCTTTATACAGATCTTACTATTTGGTAAGTATTATAGTGCTTAAGAAGAAACTTGATGAAAACTAAAAAGAAAATAAAAGAAAAGAAGTGTTACTACTTTCAACAGTTTAAATTCAAAATTTTCAATTAATTGAAATCACATTAAAAATTTTTATTCATAAAGTATTTTTTTTTAAGTTTTAATGTTTTAGAAAACTTTTCTGTTAACAGTTTAAAAACTGGTGGTTGTTTGGTTGAATAGAACAAAGTGCCTTTAGGAACATGCTGCCCCCCCCCCCCCAAAAAAAAGGAGTTAAAACACAACATAAAACTACTTTAAAAACTTATTTTAAAACCTTGTCACATAAAGAAAACAAAAAAGCATAATGATAACTGCAATGTGATCATAAATATAATTAAAACCATTGAATGAAATCATACTACCAGGTTAGAAGGAAATTTTTCATAATTAAAATCTGTAGAATGATGAATGGTCAAAAAATAAAATATAAAAAGTCCAAACTATGTAGCGTAAATAGTTATATTTTAAATCATAAATCAATAACAGAAAAAAAAAATTTAAATTATGTAGGCTTAAATTTCTAAAAAAAAAAAAAAAAAACAGTATTTTCGTCATTTTTATCAGAGTCATAAGACTCTAAAACCAAAAACTGGTGAAAATATTAGTAAAAATTTTTTTTACAATATCTAATCTGATATTTAGAACTCTTAATAAAATGGTAAATAATTTTAATTTTTTATTAGCATCTGATTTTATGCACAGTCCTGCACGATCAAAAACCTGGGCATTAAAATTTCCGGTTTCTCCAAATAACACATTTCATACACATTTGAAATTCAAAGCTTTAAAAACTTTAGAAATCTATATCTTTTTCAGTTTTACCCTTTTTAAACCTCATAAATTTACCAACTTTTTAAAACTCAATAAGTTTTATAAATCAAAAAGTTGTGGCTGATTCTCAAAATTTCAGCTTGCTTCTGAAAATTAGACATTTGTCCACCTACTTTTTAAAACTAAAAGAAGTCTTCAAAACAAAAAGGTGCGGCTGATTCTCAAAATGTCAGCTCTGCCTCTGAAAATTATAGACATTTGTTCACCTTAGAGCAAACACATCAAACTCATTTACTGCCAAGAGCCAAATTTAAACATTATGTACCAAGCCATAGGCCACTTGTAATTGGTCCATTGGTATGGACTTTTAATAGTCCACATTCATAATTTGTCAATTTATTAACCCCTTCGCAACGAGCGCTCTTTACAGAATTTTTAATCTTTTACCACCGGTTTCTGAAAACAGAACTTTTGACTAATTGAATCGCAGAAATGCTGTCATTAAATAAGGCAAAGCTTACAATAAAAAGTTACTGGTGGGAATAATCGAGGATTCTGAGCATCTTTTGCGTCATGTATACGTGTCGCTCGTCCCCAAGTGGTTAAGAAAATAACTCGGTGGGACAGTTTGAAATTAGCAGTTAAAACTCATGAGCGAGTGGAAAACCACCAAATTTCTGTGGAAAAAAGTACCCATATCTCTAAGATATTTACAAGATTGTTGATGCTTAAGCCTGTGTGTACGAATATAATTAACAACTTCAAAGATGTTTTAAATATTTAAAGCATATTCAAAATGATATAAAAATGTGTTGCCCCGATCTTTTTTTGTAATTGCTCTGTTTTGGTTTAGCCAGTTTTATCTGATTTGCAATGTAAACTCTTACTCTAAGTGACAAACTGCATTCAATCAGAACTTTCACAAATGAGTAAAAAATATCAGCTTATGGTGATTATATAAAGCATAAGAAAAATTTCCAGAACCTCCTAACTTCTTTTTTAATTCTCATCATATCTTTGAATAGAAACAGCCATTTGAATAGAATTCCACGCATCTGTACTTTCATGAATTATAATGTAATAGACATTGAATATTGAAATTATTAGATTTCTGTTGATTCTCGAATTTCCCAGCTATAAATAAATTTTTCTAGCAATTGTAGTTTAACTACTCTGGACATAAATTCATCAATGTCGTAGTGAATGATTTCAGAACTCGGGAATTCAATGTAATAAAGCAAATAATTATTTTTTAAAGCAATTGTATTATCTCCAATAAGCTTAGTGAAAACTTTTTTTTTTGTTTAGGATATATCATTTTAAAATCGAGCAGTTTATTTTTCCGATGTTTAGCCAGTTTTCATTATATTATTGTGCTTCTTAATGTTACATTCTTTGCAAACTCCAACAGATTTCCTACATATCAAACATAAAATTTCAATTTTCCCTTGACTATAAAAGTATTTTAAATAATTTTAAAAATCTGCGATGTTAATCTTTACCTATTCATATTTATTCATACTGTCAGAGAGCTGTAGTGCTATTTAAACTTATCTGGCACTGAAATAATAAAACAATTCTATTTTTCTATTATTTTTGTATATATAATGTTATATTTTAACTTAAATGGAAAGTAATCGAACATAAAACTTTAGAATTGTCCAGACTGGTATTCAGCTGTATTTGTAGTCCTAAGTAAAATAAAATCGAAATTAAATAAAATAACAAAAAAGGCTGATGGTATATAGTTAAATTTTTTATGATTAACTCCGATTATAAACAATAACACATGTTAAAAGTTACGACAAGTAAAGGTGAAAATAAGCACTCGCCAGTCGCCACTCGTCGATTAAACTTGAAAAACTGGCGATTAAAAATATGGAAAGAACCGGCCAAATGCAGGATTTTCCGATTTCCTTTTTTCCCTAAAATTCGTGAGTTTTCCGCGCCCATTCGACAAAATTCATGATTTTTACGCACCCGATCGATGATATTCATGATTTTTCAGAACACGATTCACGATATTCATGATTTTTTTCGAACCCGGTCGGCGATATTCATCATTTTTATATGCCTGTTCGATGATATTCATGACTTTTACGCGCCCGTTCAATGAAATTACTGATTTTTATGCGTCTGTTGGACGAAATTCGTGATTTTTATGTACCTCTTCGACGAAATTCGTGATTTTGATGCACCCGTCTGACGAAATTCGTGATTTTGACGCACCCGTCTGACGAAATTCGTGATTTTGACGCACCCGTCTGACGAAATTCGTGATTTTGACGCACCCGTCTGACGAAATTCGTGATTTTGACGCACCCGTCTAACGAAATTCGTGATTTTGACATACCTGTCTGACAAAATTAATGATTTTTACGCGCCCGATCGACGAAATTAATAATTTTTACGCACCCGACCGACGATATTATTGATTTTTATGCGCCCGATCGACAAAATTCATGATTTTTACGCACCCGACCGACGATATTATTGATTTTTATGCGCCCGATCGACAAAATTCATGATTTTTACGCATCCGACTGACAATATTAATGCTTTATCCGCGCCCGCTTGACGAAATTCATGCTTTTTTACGCACCCGATTGACGAAATTCATGATTTTTTTACGTGCCCGATTGACGAAATCATGATTTTTACGCACCTGATCGATGATATTCGTGATTTTTCCGCACCTGATCAACGCTATTCATGATTTTTCTGCGCCTGATCAACGAAATTCATGATTTTTCTGCGCCTGATCAATGAAATTCATGATTTCTACGCACCCGACCGACGATATTAATGATTTTTATGTGTACGATCGACGATATTAATGGTTTTTACGCACCCGACCGACGATATTAAGTGGTTTTTACGCACCCGACCAACGATATTAATGATTTTTCCGAGCCCGTATGACAAAA
This sequence comes from Maratus michaelseni, assembly GCA_963931845.1. Classification (NCBI taxonomy): domain Eukaryota; kingdom Metazoa; phylum Arthropoda; class Arachnida; order Araneae; family Salticidae; genus Maratus; species Maratus michaelseni. The sequence continues at coordinate 194,302,204 of OZ007597.1, read as the reverse complement.
TTGATGAATTTACACACCCGACCGACGATATTAATGATTTTTACGTCCCCGATCGACGAAATTCATGATTTTTACGCTACTGATCAGCGAAATTCTTAATTTTTATGTGCCCGATCGATGAAATTTATGATTTTTAAGCACCCGATCGACGAAATTCATGAGTTTTATGCTCCCGAATGATGAAATTTGCAATTTTTTTCCCGAAACTAATTAGCGAAATACACAATTCCTGAATTTCTGGAGATGTTGGCCAATTTTGGTCCGCGGGCCGTAGGTTGTGCATGGATAATATATATAATGTTGTGGTTACTATTTAGTGTATACAAATACCTATTTTATTATTGTCAGATCTTAATTCTAGGCAAATAATTTAAAAAGAAAAGGTACTTATGTTACACAAGTACCTAAGATTAGTGGGACTTATGTAGTTAGCTGCATAAGCATGTTGCGTATAACTTTGCTGTTAACTTATTTTAAAATTTAAAAATTGGAAATTAGTATCTCAAGTTTATTCAAAACAATATAAATTAAAATATTATTTATTACATAAACTACTTGTTTACTGTAAAATCATTATATGTTTTTTTTAATTATTACATATTCAATGGTATAAATGTACTTATTGGCTATTAAATAAATTATTCTCACTAGCCAGTAACTGGCTACTAAAAAAAAATCAACCTACCGGCCAGTGGCTACTAAGAAAAATTCCTTATTTTCACCTTTACCGACAAGTATAAAAATACACTTTTAATACTTTATAAATTTTTATAATACGATAATTTTCTCTTAGGAGTCATTAAATCCTAAGAACATATACACATCCTGGACACTATTCTAATTAAAAAAAAAAAAAATACATTAATTGTTCCCAGACTTTCATATAAATTCATTTATTAAACTAAAGATATAATACAAGCATTTCTGTCTCTCCAACATGGAAAAGAAAGAAGAACAAAAATGTGGAAGTAGAAATTATTTCAAGCAAAACACAATCAAAACTACTAATTTCAATTTAAAATTAAATACAATGCTAAATTTAAATTTACCGTATATTCTTGCATTTAATGCACACCTATGATTTCAGATTGTAATTTTCTATTACATCCTATTACACGCAACCTCTTTTTTGCAAAGAAACCTTTATGAGATAATACGTAATATGAAAATACAGTAAAGAGCAATAAAAAGTCTAATAACTAGTACAAACAAAGAAAACAAGCAAATGTTAACAAATGCAAGCAAGACAAGCACATGCAAATGTTACTTTCAAGCTTATCAGCTTGAATCCTTACAAAGCGTTTGGAATTGTAGTCTAGTTCATTTAAATAATCACATCATTTTCTCTTATTCAACACTGTAGAAATCTCAAATCTTATAATTAATTTTTTAACCTTTCTTTTTTATACCCGACATATAATGCGCACCTGTAAATTTTGATTTACTTTATTGTTTAGAAGGCCCGAGTTGTATGCCAGAAAATACAGTAATAGTGCAGAAACTGAAAGCAAAGGCCGCGCTAAGATTTTCAAAATTCTAGCCAGTAAATTAGCCAAATTAAAATATTTTTAGCGAAATTTATCTATAGTTAGCCAAACTTATGTAATACATTTTTCATCACTAACTCTTTCAGCCCTGACTTTAATGAATGGGTAAAAAAGCATTTTCGCACTGCCATTACATTTGCTGCATGTCCAAAAATTGTGCCCATTTTTTTCTTTTTTAATTTTTATTTAGTTATACTCCATCCAAAAATAAAAGTGTTACCTTAAAGCATAGATGTCAATTGTTCCAATTTTTGCATACCATTAAAATTTTTGCCTGATTTAATAAACGTAATCCTGTAGTTAAGTAAGGCAAAAATTTCTATTAAATTTTAGTGGTATCCAAAAATCGGATGAGTTGGTAGTTGTGCCTGAAAGTAAAGGTTAAAATTAAACCGTCGCCAACTAAACAAAAAAACAAAAAACTGCTGATTAACTTTGAACTCAGTACCGTTTTATTATTGTTACTTTTGTGGGCATAGAATATGTATTTTTCACTACAAACTTTAAAAAAAAAAAAATCATCCACGTTTCAAAACATGATTACAACAACGAAAAGCTCCCGATAAATCATTCACCAGTCTTTTCGCCATAATAATTTTTTTTTCACCAATTTCCTGATGTATTCGTATTTGGCGCATAGGCGAATGACAAGCGCGGCCCCTGAGAAAGAAATCAAGTAAAAGTTTTAAAAATTACTCCATTTCAAAGATTAAGTTAAAATCTGGATTTCAAATTTTAGCTTTAAAGGAGAGTCTTAATTTTATCATAAGCATATACAAAAGCTCGCAAAACATGTTTTTGGTACAAATTATACAACACTGTGCATGCTTTTATGTTCAATTACATTTGTTTCCTATGAAAATATTTTTGACACCAAGTGTTTCCAAATAGATATTTTTCAAATTCAACAATTAAATGTTCGTCAAGAAATGACTTTTGACTTTCATTTAATGGTCACTCTTCGGAGAGCAGTGATGTTTCCAAAAACTGTTGATTTTGTAAAATTTGCAACAATTAGTCTGAGCACTTAATTATTCTTTTAAATTTTTCATTAATTATTTATAATTCTAATGGTTCAATTTATTTGAAAATGAGTATTTCAGAACTTCTCATAATTTTTTAATTTCTAAGGTGATGAGGTCATACAAACGGGTTCGTTGTATGTGTTCTTATATGCACATTTAGTTGTGATTTTTGTGAAAATGATTGCTGGCATTCATCACATATGTGTTGTTTTACTCCAGTATGTGTGCGCAAATGCTTTCTTAAAGTCACATTCCTTGAAAAGGATTTTTGACACATGTGACAAACAAATGGACTCTGGCATGTACGGCATACAAATGTTTTTTCACCAGTAAGATTAATTACATGCTGGTTTAAATTATCATTAGCAGAAAATGTTTTTTGACATACATTGCAAACAAATGTTTCTTCTCCAGAAAACTCTTTCAATTTTGAGTTTCTTATAAATGATCGCAGGGATACATCAGATGCAGGCAGTTTTTCATCAGCATGTATAAGCATATGTTTCTTTAAACTATCGTTATTTAAAAATGATTTTTGGCACACATGGCATACACATGGTGTGTCTTCAGAATGTATTCTCATATGTTGTTTCAATTGTGCATCACATGAAAATGACTGCTGGCATACATCACACACATGTGATTTTTTTACAGTATGTGTACGCATATGACTTTTTAAATGACAATTCCTTAAAAATGACTTTTGACACACATGACACACATAATTATTTAATTGACTCTCTCCAGAAGATTTTCTTATATGCATAATGAACTTTGGCTTCTGACAAAATGATTTTTGTAATACAAATGGTTTTTCACCAGTATGTGCGATTGCATGCTGTTTTAAAATACCTTTTGTAGAAAAGGATCTAAAGCATACATTGCACCCATATGGTTTTTCACCAGAATGTAATCTTATATGTGTTTTTAACTCTGATTTTTGGCGACATGATAGCTGGCATACAGGGCATACAAAAGGTTTTTCACCAGTATGAGTGATTACATGCTGTTTTAAATGACATTTTCTAGAAAAAGATTTTAGGCATACATTGCATGCATATGGTTTTTCACCGGTATGACTGATTACATGCTGTCTTAAATGTTTTTTTGCAGAAAAAGATTTTAGACATACATCACATATATAGGGTTTGTCATCAGTATGTGTGATTACATGCTCTTTTAAAATTCCATACGTTGAAAATGATTTCTGACATAGATTGCAAACATATAACTTATTCATCCTTGAAAAAAAAAAGTACTATCAAGCAATATTTGTTTTATTTCTGAGATTTTTAAGCAAGTTTCTCAGGAACAATTTCTTATTTGACTACATAAATTGAAAATATAAGGTACACCTGCATGTTCACGAATAGGTGTAAAAAGCTTTCTAGTAAGACTGCAAAAGGTTTCAAAACCAATTATCGTTCATCCTCGTGTTCTATGGATACTGATAGCGCCTGCTTTTCGTTTTCTACTGTTATCTTGAAAACATCCTTATAGAGATCTTACTATTTGGTAAGTATATATTGCTTAAGAAGAATCTTGGTGAATACTAAAAAGAAAAAAAAAGGATTACCATCTTAACCAGGTTAAATTCAAAATTTCCAATGAACTGAAATTACATTAAAAATTTGCATTCAGAATTATTATTATTATTACTATTTTAGTAAATTTTCTATTAATAATCTAAAAACTAGTGGTTTGTTGGTTGAATGGGGTTAAGAGACTACTTCACTCAGATGAAAACATCCCCTCGCTAATGTTAACCCTATGGAGGAAATATTTTAAGATATCTCGTTCGCATTTCAATATTTTTAAATGATTTTTATTTTTGCATTGGATAGCTAAGGTCAATTCTCTATGTGCACTCCTTTCTACTTTTTCGATTTTGGTTGCAGTTTTTTTTAATTGAGAATACTTTCACTTTCAAAACCGGTTCCGAAAGTGAAAGTATCTTAATAAAAAAAACTTATAATCAAAATCGAAAAAGTACAAAGGAGCATGCATAGAGATTGACCTCAGCTATTCAATGCAAAAAAAAATCATTTAAAAATATTGAAATGCGAATGAGATATCTTAAAATATTTCCTCCATAGGATTAACATTAGCAAGCGGGTGTTTTCGTCTGAGTGAAGTAGCCTCTTAATGGCATAAAGTAATTTTCGGGACATACTGTGCCAAAAAAAGTAGTAAAAACACAATATAAAACTATTTTTAAAAGACTTATTTTAAAACCTTGATATATAAAAATCATAATGATAAATGTTATGTGATGATTAATGTAATTAAAATCATTGAATGAAGTGATACTATCATGTTAAAAAGAAGACAAATTTCCGTAATTAAAATTTGTACAATGATGAGTGGTCAAAAAACAAAATATAAAAAGTCCAAACTATTTGGCGTCAACAGGTTTTTAAAAAAACATCGATATTAATAAAGGTAAGAGAACTTCTTAATAACCCCATAAAGTTTTTCAAATGTGCGAAGCCTTTTGAAAAAAACTTTGCCTTTCTTCTTCAAGTGCAAAAAAAACATGTGCTTTTTAATTAAAAACTTGAAAGAAGTTTTAAAGCACATATCCAGCTTTTAAATATTTAAAGCACATTCAAAATGATATAAAAATGTGTTACTCCGTTTATTGCTTTTTTTTTTTTTTTTTTTTTTTTTTTTTTTGCAATTGCTGTTTTGTTTTAGCCAGTTTTATTCTATTTGCAATGTAAACTCTTGCATTTTAAGTGACAAACTGTATTCAATCAAAACTTTCACAAACAAGTCAAAAATATCAGTTATAGTGGTTATATCAAGCATAGGACAAAATTTTCAGACCATCCTAACTTCTTTTTTAGTTCACATCATATCTTTGAATAAAAATAGCCAGTTGAACAGAATTCCATGCATCTGTACTTTTATGAATTACAATGTAATAGTCCGTTGATTCTCGAAACTCCCAACTCCAGTAGCAGAAACAGTGCAGCATGGCAGCAACACTGCAGATTATTTTAGACTTTGCAGATCAATCTAACAGATTAAAACAACAAAATTCTGGGCTACGAAAAATTGCTAATTTTTTTTTTTTTTTGTCTCTAGATTTATTGTATTTTCTTCTTATGCTTTCTTTATAAATACAAATTTTGCTTATTTTATCAATTACTTTAATTTCTTATGATAGTAAGCTTGGTTTGGCATTCTTGGGTCGCAGGTAAAATTTTTGTTTGCAGCAGTTTAACACAAAAAATTCTGCTACTGGGTTCCCAACTATAAATAAATCTTTCTAGCAATTGTACTATTCTGGACATAATTTCTTTCATTTCGTAGTGAATGATTTGGACTTGCAGGAATTCAATGCAATAAAGCAAATAATTAGTTTCTAAAGCAGTTGTATTATCTCAAATAAGCTTGCTTGGTTACTCAATTGGTGAAAACATTTTTTGTTTAAGAAAGGAAATATTTTAAAATATGAGAGTTCGTTTTTCCAATGTTTTGCCAGTTTTCATTATATTTTATGCTGTTGTGCTTCTTAATGTTACATACTTTGCAAACTCCAATTGAGTTTCTATATATCAAACATAAAATTTCAATTTTCCTTTGAATATAAAAATATTGTAAATCTCTTAAAAAATCTGTAATGTTAATCTTCACTTAATCATATTTATTCATACTGCTAGAGAGCTGTAACATAATTATGCTGAGATATGTCTGCGTATGGATATATCCAGGCATAGGCGTAGCCTCGGGGGGGGGCACGTGCCCCCCCAACTTTCTGAACATCAATTTCTAAAATATGATACATTCAATTAAGACTTGTCTTGTATTGACCCAAAATGGAAATGAAATAACTACTTTAATTTTCATTTTATATTTCTTCATTTTTCTTTACTTAATCAGATGTCAGATCAGTATAGATAGCTCAGCTCTTTTTCTTTGAAGTAATGAATTTGGTAGCAAAAATTGTGTTGTGCAGTACAAACCCTAATACGAACATTCATTAAACGAAAGTTTAAACTAACACTCTCTTACAGCTGCGGACAATTTCAATGTGTCAGCTGTTTTTTCCGCTGTCTGCGGTTCGTATCTACATGTACTTTTTTTCTTCTTCTGATCCCGTCTGTAGACTTTAGAAAATGTAGTTGTGTTTATCAGAACGGGAGTTCTGTTTCCCCGCAATTTATATTTCATTTAATTTGTTGTAACTTTAATTATAATTTTATCAAGTCATACATATCCTGCTTTTCCAAGCTGTGTCGCTGGAGTTATTTACCAATGGAATGCAACCACACATCAGTAAGATTATAAAAAATAATTAATATTTTCTTCATTTAGTTATTAAATATGTTCCTTTCTCTTATTTTTTTGTTTTGACAGCTCTTAATCTTCTACTATACCTTCGCATTTTACTTACCCATCATACGTAGTATAGGGTAAGTCATGTAATCGTTTTGAAAATCGAAAATAAAATTTTTGACGGATTTACACGTTTCAGACACTGGAGATTCCGAAAAACATATTTTTAGAAAAAATAATTTTGCCGTCCGTCTGTGTGTCTGTAAACGCTCTATCTCCCGAAAAAATTGAGATAGAGACTTGAAATTTGGTATGTACTTAGTATGTAATAATGGGAAGAAGCCTATTGAATATCAGTAACCTCGATTATCCGGAACTATTTTTTTCGGACTCTCGAAATATTCGTTCTGATAAAAGGTATATAAAAATTTTCGAAATTGTTTATTTTAAGGAATGAATATAAAAGATAATAAAAATACATAAATTTTGCATAAAGAAGAAAGTCGATCGGATACTTAGTTGCCGAGATATTTGTAATCCTATTTGCCACACTCTTCGATTTTTCATGACCCTGTATTTCATCCAAATTTCAATTCAAAGATATATTTTTATTGGAAATGAGACGCTTAATCAGATGCAATAAACCGCTAGTTATAGGATTATTGTTTTTGGAGTTATAAGGATGTTTCTTTTAAGTAATTCAGTAATCGAGCCTTTAAAGTTTATGACGTCATCAAGCCACGATTTTATTCAAATTGCAATGCATCATATAAGTAGTTTACACAATTTTTATTTTAATATTTTATATTATGCATATCCATGATGGGTAAGTATTACGGTGGCACCCAACGACTAGTTTGAGATGCAATGGTTATGATTTTTTTTTCAAAATGTAAGCCTTCTTGAATGAGCTGTTTTAAAGTTAATATACAGCTGTACCGTGGTAAACGATGGTAATCCGTTCCAGAAATACCGTTGTTAAGCAAATTCGTTGCTATCGAAGGTGCAATTTTCCATACAATTTTGCAGGCGCACATACCTTAAATGATTAGTTACTTCTTAAAAATGCCGTTTAAATTTATTTCAAATGTCTTAAAAGTTTGATAAATGCATTTCATTTATTATCTGGGCCGTACCAAGAGTGGTGCAGGTGGTGCCCCCCCCCCATCCCACCCACCAGACACTGTAATTGCATTAAAAAAGCCCACCCCAGACACAGCCAGATGCAGTTGTTGTGGTGCTGTTTATTATATTTGTTACAAAAATATTAATTTCAATAAAATGATCTAGCTGAGCTTTCCTCATTTACTTGGTCGTTTTTTTCCCCAAGTGAACCTCGAATTAAATGAACCTGGTAGTGGGGTCCAACTGCTGTCAACAGCGTACACCCGTGCTGGCTACGCCTGATCTGGTCTCGAATCAAACTAACCTTGAATTTTTTTTAAATATTTTATTTCGACCCAAATTAGTTTAATATTTTGACCATCGTAGTTCACGTTACGACGATTTTGTATTCTTCTATCTTTAATTTAATCGCAGGAAAGAAAAATTTAACAGAGTTAGTTCTTTCCGTTTCGAAAAAAAAGGGTAAAAAAATTGCCGAAAAAGCGAAAAAACACTAAAAAATTCGCGAGCAATTCAAAACTTGCAGAGGTAAAAATATACTATATTGGTCTAAAAGCTTGAAAACGAATTAATTTTTTAAGTGTTAAAAAATTGCCGCTAATTGCGAAAACCCGCAGGAAATCGCGTACAATATTTTATACGATTTAAATCGCAAAAAAATTTAAAATCTCAGAGGACAAAATTTATTGTATTTGGGTTGAAATATTGAAACCGGATTCCTTTTACGATCCCTCCCGGATTCCTTCCGCCGCAGAATGCGAAAAAACGCTAAATCTCTCTCTCTCTCTCTGTCTCTCTCTCTCTCTCTTTTTTTTTTTTTTTTTTTTTTTTTAATTACAGAGGACAAATTTTACTATATTGTTCTATAAGATTGAAACCCGATTCCTGTAACAAATGTTAAAAAATTGCTGCGAAACACACACACACATACAAAAAAGTTTAAATCGCATGAAAAATTTAAATTATTGTACGGATTATGAATAAACTTGAAAAGAGAAAAAAAATTACTGTATCGGGCTAAAAGATTGAAAATGGATTATTTTTATGAATGTGAAAATATCTTCACAAAACGTGAAAAAAAAAATCCCATAAAAGAAAAATTCTACGAAAAATTAAATCCCAGAAGACAAAATTTGCTATATTGTGTTCAAAGATTGAAACCAGATTTCCTTTACGAATGTACAAAAATCGCCGCAAAACGCATAAAAACGTAAAAAATTGCAAAAAATAATCGCGAAAAATTTAAAAATCTCAGAGAACAAAATTTATTACATTGGGTTAAAAAATTGTAGCTGGATTCCTTTTACGAATGTCAAAAAATCGCCGTGGAACGCGTTTAGACATTAAAATCGCATGAAAAAATAAAATCATTGTACGGATTCCGAATAAACTTTATTGAAAAGAGAAAAAAAATACTGTATTGGACTAAAAATTTAAAACCGGATTCTCTTTACGAATGTAAAAATATCTCTACATAACGTAAAAAAAAAAATCACAAAAAATTCACGAAAAATTAAAAAATCGCAGAGGACAAAATTAACGATATTGTGTTTAAAGACTGAAACCGGATTTATTTTACGAATGTTAGAAAAATCGCTTCAAAACGCGTAAAAACTATAAAAGAAAAAAAAACGCAGCGAAAAACTTAAAATTCGCAGAGAATCAAATTTATTATATTGGGTTAAAAGATTGTAGCTGGATTCATTTTACGAATGCCAAAAAATCGTCCCAAAGCGCGAAAAAACGCTAAAACCCGCATAACAAATTCGCGAACGAATTCAAATTCGCTATAACGAGTTCCGAATAAACATTATTGGAAAGAAGCCAACATCTGTATATATATTTCTCTTACGTGGCGCGGAAATAAGGCTGAATTTCTAGCTTACAGCTTGGCAACAACTATAGTTTCTAGAGCTCAGACCAATCAACAGACTAGCACTCGAATTCAGGCATCGGCGGAATGCGAAAATTCGGCGGAACGCCCCCCTCCGTGACATCACTTTGATGTCATCGTTGCCTCCTCTACGAAAAACGGTATTCTGGGGCACTTCTTTTCGTACTTGGTGAAAAGTTACGTGCGAAATATTATTTCGAATGTTTACAAAATTTCGGACGTTGATTTCACCCTCTCAAAGTAGGTGAAAAGCCCTTTTCGTACACAACTTTTGTGATTGTTTACAGTTGATAAGGCATTTTAATAAGAAAGTTTCTAATATTTTTCAATATTAAGACTCTTTTATCCCATTTGTGACGCACATAGTTTTTAAGCAAAATATTAACAAAATATACTAAGTATTTATTACGATATTTTGCTTGCAATTGTTTGAATTTTGCTAATAAAAAACTTTTATTTAATTATTAAATAAATTACGTATATTCTAAAAATTGCTTGTATATTTAAAGGCAGGTGGAAGATGATTTTAAAGTTGTAGTATTCTTTTTAAAGGTAGATTAATATGAACCATGAATTGCAGGAATTAAAGGTGCATATATTTATCAAATAAAAATTGTGTATGTTTATAAAGACAAATGTTTGAATATAAAAAGTTTTGGTACCCATCTAGAGTAGATAAATATGAATTGTAACATATATTAATGATTTATTTTTAGTTGTGAAAAGATTATATGAATGTCATGATCACTTGAGAATCACATTTTAGTTACAATTTTATAATGTTATGTTAGTAATGTACAGATTTTTAATGTTTTTTGCAACCTCAATTTAATTTTGAGATAACAAGCAGTTTACTTGAAATATTTATTTCGACCATTAGAGGATATCTTTTAAACGTTTAATATATATATATATATATATATATATATATATATATATATATATATATATATATATATATTATTTTTTTTAATAATTAGAAGTACCTAGGATATTCTCATAGCATTGGTATCAATTGAGCAAATTCCTTGGAAGTGGGGGAGGGGGGCAATAAATTGATGATGATTACTATTATAATATATAAAAAGCACTTTTACATTCAAATATAACTACTCTCTCTAAGTGTTTAACTATTTTAAGTCACATGTGTTAAGTAAATTTAAACATCATTTGTCAAAGTTAAAAAAAAACAAATATTTAAAGCTTCAAAATTCTGGGGGGGTTGGAATTGATTCTCTTCTTATGTCTTTACACAAAGAGCTACTAATTAAATTGTTATGTGCTGCATATTTTTTAAACATAATACTTGTTTCAAGAAATACATGCTATTAAAATGCAATTTTATTTAGTTATTTTACATATAACCGTAGGTTTTGATGAGTGCTTAGCTGAAAAATTTCTCCTATGCTGCATCTTTTTTCATTTCAGTAATTAATTATAATATAATTTTTTAAACTACATGTGTATTATCTACTAGAAAAAAAAAATATATATATATAGCCACTTTCTTGTATTTTGGAAAAATGTTGAAGAATAAAATATTTTTATTTAATTTCATTTTATTTGTGTATTATTATATATTCAAATTGTTTATTCATTAATTAGCTTATACACACTTTTTATATATTTTATACTTTTTATATATACACACACTTTTTAACTTGAATAGCCAAAAACTCAGTCTAAAAGAAGATTTGAAATTTAAGTACTGATTAATATAATGCATTAATTTGAATTTAATACATAAGGTACATAAACAGGGCTGCCACTGGTGGTTTTTATTACTTTCCCTACCACTATTTCTAAATCAATCTACCCCAAACATTTGTGATGAAGGTCATTGTTTTGAAATAGTGGTGGATAAAATAATAATAACAATTGCCAGTGGCAGTGGCAGCAATTTATAAATGATAAGTTAGAGATGTTTTCTTTCTTTTTAAATCCTTATCCATCTTTTGCTGTTCTTATCTTACATAACTTGTGCTTTTTAAAAAAATTTATCTTTTCAATAATTATACATTAAATAAAATTAGAAACAATAATCAATTTTTTTTACTTTTTATTGAACTTTCTTTTCTTTTTTTTAAAATATGTAGCAGTTACGTAAAAAAAAAAAAAAAAAAAAAAAAAAAAGTCGCAGTTCCAGGACAGTTAAAATTTACATTTTTCTTTTATAATCTGCTTCGAATCTTATTAAGAGAATAATTAATCAATGTGTCATAATTATATTTGAATACATTTGAAAAGGAATAAAGTTCTTGAAATCATCTTTTCAAATATAGTAGCAATTTTCGGTTAGCCGGGCGCCAGTGATATATATACATGTGTATATATATCACTGGCACACATACACATATATATACATACATATATGTATGAATAAATATATGTATATACATACGTATTTATATATGTACATATATCACTGGTGCCCGGCTAACCGAAAAGTATCCAATTTTCTATTGTTACTAAATCTGAAAGTCTTTGTTATTAAATATTTTATTGCATTTACAATATTTTTAAAATAACATGCAAAAGAATAAAAAACACATGGTAAAATTTAATTATTGAAGATTTTTTCTTTTTTTTTAAATATTGTATGTTATGTGGTATGATAATCTAAACATTAAAATACCAATGAAAAGATAATCAAAAACATAATTTTAGTTACAATCGTTTTACTACAATTACAAAATCAATTTCATCCCAACATGAATAAAATTTTCAGATTAATATATATATATATATAAATGTGTGTGTTATTTATTAATCATTGATTAAAGTTATTTCATTTTTAGGGTTTATATTCTCTAAGAATTGTTTTTTTAATAAAAATTTGTTTTCTTCCCTCTTTAGGGAGGAAAAAAATGTTCATGTAATAGGAATGTGAAACTTTTATTCATGTGTTTTATAACATTAATCAATAATGAATCTTGTAATATTAACGATGAAAAATTGGAAAATAAAATAAAAATATGCTTTTATTGGTGTTTTTATAAGGTTAAAAAGAAAGAAAAAAATCGTCAAAGCATGAGGGGCTGAAGACAAAATAAGCAAATACAGAGTTAAGCTATAATAAAAAAATTCCTAAACATTAATTAAAAAAATATTAGTAATATGATTAAAATCCAAAATAAATACAGTATTTCTATCTGCTCATCATGTTTTTATAAGTTTAATTTAAAAAAAAAAAAAAAAAAAAAAAAAAAAAGAAAGAAAGAAATTATACCTTTTAAATATACTAATAAAAGCAAAAAAACTGGTTACTTCTCTGTTGTATTTTTTCGGGATTCTTCTTAAAAAGCTTGGTGTAATTTGGGCCCCAGAACGTGTAATTTATCATCAAATGATATAAACAAAACCAATGAACTAGTATGCCTGTTTTGTTTATGATATATTAAAAAATTGCTTCTGATTCATATTAGATAAATCCCTTCTGTTTGTATATAACAGATAAGACTTCTGTATAAGTGAATAAATTGTATAAATATTGAAAAAATTGGTTGTATGTGGCCTTTATAACAAAGAAATATAAAAAATTCGGTATTTCAGATTTGTAATTTCCTACTCTACTAAATCAGACTGGCTTTGTTATGAAATACTTGTGTATTTCTAGTAATCATAATCATTAATATAGCAAAAAAAAAAAAAAAAAAAAAAAGAGAGAGAGAGAGAGCGATAATAACAAATGTTAAAATAAGATTTAATTGTTGAATTTTTTTTTTAAATATTGCATTTTGCATATGAAAGATATTAAACTTTAATATACCAATGAAAATAAATAATATTTTGAAAGCTTTTGCTGATTATCTCTGCATAAACAGCTCTGGCACTTGATATAAAGTTAAATTTTAAGCAGGTTTTATTAAAGCCATTCTTTCTATTCTGTTTATAGTTGAAAATATGCATTTCTATTACAGTTATGAATATATAAATTAAAAATAAATTGCATTAATGAGTCTTTTGACTTTTGGAACTTTCAATCCCTATTTTAATAAGATGAAAATAAATAAGCATTGTTTACATATAAATATAATATTAGGGTTGGAAGGGAATATTGAAATGGTGATTAAAAGCTTTCTACAAGTTTAACTTTCAAGCATTTTATTTCTTACAGAATTTTTCACAGAAATCTCAAATTAACGTAATAATTTAAATTAATTTAAATTTATATCACAATCTTAGACAAAAACAACAACAACAAAAAACAGAGTTCTACTCATTTTGTTTGATGTATGAAAATAAGTAATTAGAAATAAAATAAATTTCTTAATCATTTGTTTTTAAAATGCAAATTTAAGAAATGAAATTAAAAAAAAGCCAGTTCATGTGATGATTCATTTTTGCAAAGAATTTTTTTTAAGTGTGTTTGTGTGTGTGTGTGGGGGGGGGGGATTTATTTACCAATTTAATCACATTAGAGGAGATACCTTTGATAACAGTAAAAATAATGTGGCAAATGCTTCAAATTTTAGTTTCTTTAAATAAAATAATTAAGATTCAGAATTGTATTCTGTTGAAACACATTCTACTCATAATGTAAATGTTTTATTCTTTAAATATATTAGACAGCCTGACAGTGGCGTAGCCAGCGAGGGGGGTCCAAACGCTCTGGATACCAGTAAAATTGTAAAGTTTTTTTTGCCGTTCTTATCGCAGAAAGTTATTCGATTACTAAAGTTAAAGAAAACTTTACAAAATTAGTGGTATCAAGAGCATCTGGACCCCCACCCTGGCTACGCCACTGCAGCCTGACACATTCATAATTTTTAAAAAGAGATGATTCATTTTACCCACTAAGTAAAATATACCTAAACATTCAATAAAATATTAACATTTGGGAGTAACATGACATATAATCAATGAATAATAATAAAAAATTATATAGACATTTTTTTTTTATCTCATCAGAAAATTATTTCATCAGTAGTGAGTAAATTGATGTAATTACCTCACCCCCTCACCATAAACTTCTTAGTTCGTTGTTTTCCCTTGCAGAAGCGTACAAACTTTAAATAGTGTCAAAAAGAGAAAATCTTTAATTGGTTTCTGAAAGCATAACTTTCTACTACATTGTAAAATATTGAATAAACAATAAACAAATTTCCTTCTGGTTTTCTCTTAATCAAAACTACATTTTTCTGTATACTATCTCAGAAAAAAAAAGTTCCATACTTTATTATTAAAAAATGAACATGTCACTGAAATTAAATATTCTTCAGTTATTCACAGAAATGATTTGAAAATCTGAGCTTCATTAATTTGGTTTTTATAACTTTCAAAGGGGAAAAAAAATATGTTAAGATTTAGAAAATCTCAATGTATATTATTTTCATATATGAATCTGCAGTATATCAAATATATATTAATTATATAAAGCATGAAATAAATAATAAAGTAATCTATAAATTCAAGAAAGCTGATAGCTTAAAATAAAGCTGCTTTGAACATAATCATAAGATCATTTGTATATGTTAAGTTTGAACATTCACACATTCAACTTCTTTTTTCTAAATAATAAAAAATACTTTTATATACTAAAACTCAAAACTTTCCCTGAAGCAGTCGGTTCTTAAATAAATACTAATTAAAATATAAGTTGCTGGCTTCCTACCTATTAAGGCCTGTAAGGTCCTGGAAATTTGCCAAGTGTTTCTTGTATAATGACATAGAACATTCTATTCTAATAAACTTGCCTCTGATGCTGGAGGATCCTTTCTATAAATCAATCGTAGTAAGAACTGAATCATTATTGCCAAAGTATGTGTCTTATAATAAACACACATACATATTGCAATACTTATTCAGTAAAAGTTTTATTTCTCGAAAAATATACACAGCTCACTTAATTATTTAATAGACAGACATTCTGAAACAGCTACCTTTTCATTATAACAGGAATTCCATTACAATTGTAACATTAAATTATCAATAAGACGAAAATTATCCTCACCAAGCTAATTACAAACAACGGAGCCACTGAAAGTTTTATGACAACTATTGAAACTACGATACGATAATGAATATTTTGATTAAAATATGACGGATTCTCATTGGTTATAACTTAATATCTGACGTGGATTTGGGAGGAGCTATTCCGCGATGGTCGCGGCTATCACCGCCTTTTCGGACGTTGTATAGCATCCGTAATTGTTTTCGAATGTACGAAAATCTGATCCCAGAATAGCACTTTTTGCCAGATGCGAATTAGCATACGATACGAAAGAGTGTTTTCACGTGACGTCATAACGAACGTTCGAATTTCTTTCGTACCTTGCGGGAATCAGACTGTAGATGGCGTAGGATCAGTTCTGTCTCCAATATGGCGACCAGTGTGAGAGCTGTCAAACTCAAACTAGCAACTATTAAAATAAAATAACATGTACGTAATCCAAAGCGCTTGAGATGATTCCTCATCTTAATTATGAGTAATATCGTTAATTTCAAATGAATTCTCAACTCTTATTTAGAATTTATTTACGAATTTCACTCACACGAAAATCGGAGAGAATAAAAATATCAACTGTCTTGATTGCACCTGCTGCCATCCGTTGCTGTCTTGATAAAACAATTTATTTATTTATTTATTTATTTTTGCAAAAATCTATAATTTTTTAAAACAGTAAAATGTCGAACGAAATTTAAACAATGATTGATGATATATATAAACTATCTCCTTATCACGTAGTGTTTTTTAAAATGAATTTAAGCCGTGCTGTACAATATTATAGATGCAATGAGTTTTAAACTTAATTGTGTTTCCAAGATCATTTTTTTCATGTATTTAAATTATTTATGCCCATTGGTAGCACCAACTAAATGCATTTTAAATTGTGTTTTCAAAGAAGTGCGTTTTCAATTGGTTGTTTTACTTTAACAAAAATGGTCGATTTCATATGTTAAAATGATTTATGGTAGTACTTATTCCGGCTAGAGTTGCTGCAAAAACGAAAAGAGGCGAGCGAGCGAAGCGAACTGGGACCGCGTAGCAGCGGTCTTAATGTGAATTGCTTAGCAATTCACGGAGGTTGACGAGCGTTATCGAGTAGGGGACTGAGCCCCCTAGTTTACTATATTGGGCTAAAAGGTTGTAACTGGATTACTGTTACATATGTTAAGAACTTCCACGAAACACGCAAAGAACCGCGCAAAAAGTCGCATGAAAAATTCGCGATTAAAATCAGTAAATACAAAATTGAGTACAAAATGTAATCTCAGTGTTCAAAATTTAGTATAATGGGCTGAAAGATTAAAACTGGATTCCTTTTACGAATGTTTATAAAAATCGCAGCAGAGCGCGAAAAAACGGCAAAATATCCCATAAAAAATTCATGAAAAATTTAAAAATCGCAGAGGACAAATTTTACAATAATGGGTTAAAAAGTTAAAAACAGATTCGTATCACAAATGTTAAAAAATTGCCGCAAAACGCGGAAAACACACACAAAATTTACTACATCAGGCTGAAAAATTGAAACCAGATGTATGTTACGAATGTTTAAGAAAATCACCGCGGAACGCTTAAAATCGCATAAAAAAATTCGTGAAAAATCTAAAAATCGCAGATCACAAAATTTGCTAGATTGGGCTAAAAGATTGAAGTCGGAAAAAAAAATCGCCGCAAAACGCCAAAAATCGCATAATAAATTTGCAAAAAAATTAAAAATCGCAGAGTAGAAAACGCTGAAAATATCTGCTGAAAAAATAAAACCAGATTTCTCGTACGAACGTTTAAAAAATTGCCTCGGAAAGATAAAAAACGCTAAAAATCACATCAAAATTTTGCGAAAATTTTTAAAAAGGCAGAGAACAAGTTTTACTATATTGTGTTAAAATATTGAAACTTAATTCCTAACACAAATGTTAAGAAATTGTCGCAAAACGCGAAAAAACGCTAAAAATCACATAAACATTTCGCAAAAAAATTCAAAAATTGCTATACGATGAATGTTTAAGAAAAATAAACTTTTTTGAAAAGAAGACAAAATGTTTTATATTGGGCTAGAAGATCGAAACTGAATTCCTTTTACCCAATATGATAAGATTGCTGCGAGGTCGTTTTTAACCAAGATACCACTGTATATATGGGTATGTGTGCGTGCCCGCTTGTGAGTTTAATAAACATTTGTGCCCCCCAAAATTTTCGGTCACGCTACGCCTATGTATCCAGGAGTCAGAAGTAGCGCATTACAAGTAGCGAAACTACTATATTTGCTACTTTTTACAGTAGTTTGTAGTGTTAGCACGCTACATTTTGAATAATGTAGAGTAGCGAGTAGTGCAATACAAAAAATCTTTAGTTTGTAGCGAGAATAGACGCTACTTCAGGGGTGGGAAATGTATCATTCTGCGAAGCATTTTGCCGAAATTTGCTTCTTTTGAGCAAAATTTGTTCTGCTCAACAATTTGCGAATCTCAGCTGCAGCGTATAACAACCTATCGGATGGAGTGATAGATTTTCCCCATTGACACTTGCTGCTAAGATCAAGTACTAATCCACCAAATGAATTAATTTTCTTTCTGGCAACACTTGTCTATTTACTCATTATTAAGTTTTCATGTTTTAATGCTGGTTTCTAAATATTCAGAATTTCTCGATTTACAGATTTATTTATTATTTGCATCTAGAGTTGTTTTTCTGTAATATTCTAGATTATAATCTCTCTCATAATTTTGCTACAAAATTTAATGTGTATGTGTGTATAAATTAACATTTTGGAGACAAACACAAAACATTTTCTTGTATGTTTTTTTTTATTTTTTTAATTTTTTAAATGCTCTTGATTAAGTTGCATTTATTTAATTATATCCCGTCAGACGCGATATAATGAGGAATCACTTTATTATTTAATTTGTGTCTTCAATTTCTAGTGTAAATGGAACCATTTGACAAAATCTGAAAGTAGCGAAGTAGTGACTACTTTTGAAAAGTACTTTGTAGTCGCTACTTTTTAAAACAAGTAGTTAACAGGGTTGGCAAGTTTCTTCCAAAGAGGAAAAAACCATGGAAAAAACCGGCCGAAAGAAATAGGTTTCTTCCAAGTGGAAGAAATGGAAGAAACTGTTTTTCTTTAAAAATTTACCATATAAGTTGCAATTTTGTAAGATACAATAAAAATAAATGCATATTTCTAATAGATAATCTAAAGTATATTTAATTAGAACTATAAAAATTTAATTAAATATGATAAATGGATAATTACATCAGTTTTTTAGCCAAGATTATACACCTGTCTAAACCTTTCCAATCATTGCGTATCTGAATAAAATAAATGGTACTTTTCCATTATACTAACACCATGCCAAAATGTGTCTTAATGTGCATTTATTTCAACACTGAACATGCAAAGGAATTTTATTGCAAACCATGCCAAACATTGTGATTTGCTATTTATTGAATATGAATCTTTTTAATTATTATTGTTATTACTTAATCATAACATCACAAAATATCTTAATTTGCTATTTTTCAAATAGAAAATATTTAATATTAAGTTGTAACTTATATTTATTGTTGACACTGATATGGATTTTACCATTTGGTAGTTACTAGATGATGAGGAAGCTGCAATAAATTGTTACAGGACTTTGGATACATAAAAAAAAAAAATTAAATAAATAAATTGTCTTCATTTAAAAAGTGAAATGTTTATTGCAATGCTAAGAAACAATTACAATTCCATGCCTGTAGTTTAAATTGGGTTTTATTTTATTATTTTATCATATAATATTTGTTCTTTTATTTTAAGTCTAGATTTGTATTGGTTTAATAAAATAGTTTGTGAAAGTCTGTAATTTTCAAATGTTATATTTTAATTGCTCAATTTTGTGCCAACATTTTTTTTTTTTTTTTTTTAATGAATTATTATACACAAATTTCATTTTAGGCCAATTATTATGCTTGGCAACAACAATGGTGTTGGTATAATGGAAATGTACCAAATAAATTTATCCAAAATCAATTAAAAGTAATTCAATTCAAAACAGGCACATTTTCTTTAATTATTTAAACTTCTGTAACCAGTAGTAAATAGTATGGGGATCATTGACCTACTGTAGAATGAAACTCTTTTAAATAAAAGACAGTGCTTTTAATTTACATACATTTTATTAAGGGAACTAATATACAATAATTACTGTATTGAATAATATTATCAAAAATTCACTAAAATCTCCATTTTCCTTACTACAGTCAGTGCAACATGGTATAACAAAACAAAAGTATTTTAGCAGTAGGATGCTGCAATCAATTTCTCAACTTAGAATGGATGAATGCAAACGATGAAAACATTCTGTCATGTTCTGCAGAACTTGGAGAGTTTAAAAGAATTTTGGAATACCCGTAGAGTAGGGGTGCACAACCTTTTTAAGCAAAGGGCCACTTACAAAAATGACTGGGTTGTCGAGGGCCACCATCAGAAATCTTTTGTTTCGAGAAGGGGGGGGGGGGGGGGGGGAATCAGATTAAAAAACATAAATTTCGGAAGGGTACATTTAGCCCCCTAGGTTCCTTCCTTCCAGTCAACGTATTCAGTTCTGTTGGCAATGATGATATATCAACAGTTTACGTTTGTATTTATACAAGAGATATAGCTAAGATTATTTTCAAAGGGTGAAAATACTCCTTGACTGTATTTGAAGGAATAAATTTAGCTGTAAAGATTGCCAGTGCCGAAAAAAAATTCTGCTTTCATAAATGAAGGTGGAGAGGAGGAGAAACATATATTATTCTAAATTGTACTTCTTAACATATTCAGTCATAAAATGTGGATATCAAAGGGGTGCACAACCTTTATAAGAGGAGGGGCGGTCACAAAAATGACTGGATTGTTGATAGCCAACATCCATAGGGTGGACAAAATTTTGTTTCGGACAAGGAGGGGGGTGGGGGCAGCCTAAAAGTTCATAAAAATGCTAATTTTAAAAGGAGGGTTAGCTCCCTATACTCAACCACCTCCTAAGTCAGCATAACCCAATTCAGTTGAAAGGATGGAAAAAACTTTTTTTTTCCATGCGCGATTGACAATAATTCATAGTTTTTCCCTAGTGATTGACGAAATTCACGATTATTACGCACACGTTCGCTGAAATTTGCGATTTATACGCACCTGATCGGCAAAATTTGCAATTTTTACGTTCTCAATCGGCGAAATTTGCAATTTTTTTCTCATCCGATCGGCGAAATTTGCAATTTTTCGCACCCGATTGGCGAAATTTGGAATTTTTATGCACCCGAATGGCAAAATTCGCGATTTTTACGTGCCGATCTGCTAAATTCATGATTTTTGCGTGCCCAATCGGCGGAATTCGCGATTTTTACATGCCTAATCGGCAAAATTTGTGATTTTTACGTGCCCAATCGGCAAAATTTGTGATTTTTACGCGCCCGATCGGCAGATTTCGCGATTTATACACGCCCGATCGGCGGAATTCGCGATTTTTACGATCCCTGATCGGCAAAATTTGCGATTTTTACGCATCCGATCAGCAAAATTCGTGAATTTTACACAGATGATCGGCGAAATTTACAATTTACATGCACCCGATCGGCAAAATTCATGATTTATATGCACCCAATCAGCAAAATTCACGATTTTTACGGGCCCGATCGGCAAAATTCACGATTTTTTACGGACCTGATCGGCAAAATTCGCGATTTTTTACGGGCCCGATCGGCAAAATTCGCGATTTTTTACGGGCCCGATCGGCAAAATTCGCGATTTTTACGCATACGATCGACGAAATTTACTATTTATACGCACCTGATCGGCGAAATTCATGATTCTTATGCACCCGATCGGCAAAATTCGCGATTTTTTACGGTCCCGATCGGCAAAATTCGCGATTTTTACGCATACGAAAGACGAAATTTACGATTTATACGCACCTGATCGGCGAAATTCATGATTTTTACGCACCCGATCGGCAAAATTCGCGATTTTTTACGGGCCCGATCGGCAAAATTCGCGATTTTTACGCATACGAACGACGAAATTTACGATTTATACGCACCTGATCGGCGAAATTCATGATTTTTACGCACCCGATCGGCAAAATTCGCGATTTTTTACGGGCCCGATCGGCAAAATTCGCGATTTTTACGCATACGATCGACGAAATTTACTATTTATACGCACCTGATCGGCAAAATTCGCGATTTATACGCACCTGATCGGCGAAATTCATGATTATTACGAACTCGATCGGCAAAATTCGCGATTTATATGCACCCGATCGGCAAAATTCGCGATTTTTACGGGCCCGATCGGCAAAATTCGCGATTTTTACGCATACGAACGACGAAATTTACGATTTATACGCACCTGATCGGCGAAATTCATGATTTTTACGCACCCGATCGGCAAAATTCTCGATTTTTTACGGGCCCGATCGGCAAAATTCGCGATTTTTACGCATACGATCGACGAAATTTACTATTTATACGCACCTGATCGGCAAAATTCGCGATTTATACGCACCTGATCGGCGAAATTCATGATTATTACGCACTCGATCGGCAAAATTCGCGATTTTTACACGCCCGATCGGCGGAATTCGCGATTTTTACGCGCCTGATCGGCAAAATTTGCGATTTTTACGCATCCGATCAGCAAAATTCGTGAATTTTACACAGATGATCGGCGAAATTTACAATTTACATGCACCCGATCGGCAAAATTCATGATTTATATGCACCCAATCAGCAAAATTCACGATTTTTACGGGCCCGATCGGCAAAATTCACGATTTTTTACGGACCTGATCGGCAAAATTCGCGATTTTTTACGGGCCCGATCGGCAAAATTCGCGATTTTTTACTGGCCCGATCGGCAAAATTCGCGATTTTTACGCATACGATCGACGAAATTTACTATTTATACGCACCTGATCGGCGAAATTCATGATTCTTATGCACCCGATCGGCAAAATTCGCGATTTTTTACGGGCCCGATCGGCAAAATTCGCGATTTTTACGCATACGAACGACGAAATTTACGATTTATACGCACCTGAGCGGCGAAATTCATGATTTTTACGCACCCGATCGGCAAAATTCGCGATTTTTTACGGGCCCGATCGGCAAAATTCGCGATTTTTACGCATACGATCGACGAAATTTACTATTTATACGCACCTGATCGGCAAAATTCGCGATTTATACGCACCTGATCGGCGAAATTCATGATTATTACGCACTCGATCGGCAAAATTCGCGATTTATATGCACCCGATCGGCAAAATTCGCGATTTTTACGGGCCCGATCGGCAAAATTCGCGATTTTTACGCATACGAACGACGAAATTTACGATTTATACGCACCTGATCGGCGAAATTCATGATTTTTACTCACCCGATCGGCAAAATTCTCGATTTTTTACGGGCCCGATCGGCAAAATTCGCGATTTTTACGCATACGATCGACGAAATTTACTATTTATACGCACCTGATCGGCAAAATTCGCGATTTATACGCACCTGATCGGCGAAATTCATGATTATTACGCACTCGATCGGCAAAATTCGCGATTTATATGCACCCGATCGGCAAAATTCGCGATTTTTACGGGCCTGATCGGCAAAATTCGCGATTTTTATGCATACGATCGACGAAATTTACTATTTATACGCACCTGATCGACAAAATTCGCGATTTATACGCACCCTATCGGCGAAATTCATGATTTTTACGCACCCGATCGGCAAAATTCGCAATTTTTACGCAGACGATCGGCAAAATTCGCGATTTATATGCACCAGATCGACAAAATTTGCGATTTTTACGCATACGAACGACGAAATTTACGATTTATACGCACCTGATTGGCGAAATTCGCGATTTATACGCACCCTATCGGCAGAATACGCGATTTTTACGGGCCCGATCGGCAAAATTCACGATTTTTACACAGGCGATTGGCGACATTTACAATTTATGCGCACCCGATCGGCAAAATTCACGATTTATATGCACTCGATCGGCAAAATTTGCGATTTTTATGCACCCGATGGGCGAAATTTGGCAAAATTCGCGATTTCTATGCACCTGATCGGCGAAATTAATGATTTTTTCGCGTCCGATCGGCGAAATTGATCCGCGGGCCACCAGTAATCCGATCGCGGGCCACAGGTTGTGCACCCCTACCGTAGAGTTTATTTTTAGAACATTTATCTTTTAAAATCAGCATTGAGGTATGCTTGCTAGTATACACAATTACAAATTTGTTTATTTTAAGTGCTGCACAATAGTTTTTGAAATATTGCATTTTTGTATGATAAATAAAGAATTGTTTTTTTGGGTTTTTTTTTTTTTTTTTTTTTTACAGAAATGACATAAACAATGAAAAAAATATCCCATTCCCCTACCTCTAGAGTTGTAAAAAACATAACCTGTAAATACCTGCTGACCTGAAGTTTATTAAAAAATAACTCATTTTTCCATAAATAATATTTTTAATATTAAAGTTTCCAATTTAAATTTCATATAATCAGATTTTGAATTTAATTCTCTTATACAGTTTAGTTAATATACTTTAATTTTTGGCATTTGTTTTATTTTCTGTTGGTTTCTTCCATTTCTTCCAGTTTTTTTCAATTTCTTCCAGTTTCTTCTGGTTTTTTCCAGTTTCTTCCACAGTCCTGGAAGAAACCAGTTTCTTCCGTAAGAAACCCAACCCTGGTAGTTAACTACATTTTCAACAAAGTAGTTGTAGTTTGCTACAATAAAAAAGTAGTTTTTCTGACTCCTGGATATATCAGAGTCAGAAATGAAATAAAGGGGGAAAAAAATCACGCAGAACTAGTTTACTATGACATGTTTACTAACCTACATAATGAGAATAATTAAAGAGCTTAAATCCAAAATCCATATGTTCGACCAAGGCCCAAGTAAAAAACTTGGTTGACATATTTAAGGTTATTCTTGCATGAAAACAATAGTTTGTGTCACTTTCAATGCTACTTAATTAAAAGCTATTTTATTTTATATTTTGATAATTTTAAATTTTAACTGTCCGTAATCAGAGCTGTATTTTACCAATTTTGCAAACAATTTCTTAGTATTTAATAAAGACAGTTATTAAAATACAGTTAATAAGTTTTAAAATTTTACAAATCTTTATATTTTCAGATTCAAGATCCTGCACTCGGTAATGTTCTGATTGGTTATCTTTGTATCCACAATTTCTTGAAGCTGAAAGTTAAAATTAAATTAGATCTATCTATATACATCAGTGTTACCAGTTGGGTGGAGTGCGGGTTATTGTGAATGCTGCTACTTTTTTCTGAAGAATAATAGTTTCCTTATTTATTTACAGTTTAAAAAAAGAATAAAGTATATATAGTATGCAGTTAAGGTTTTTTGTATTTTGATTTCCAAAGTGGATTCAAAAATTTAAATTGCAGAAAATTCGTAATCAGCATTCCAAAGAGAATTTTTTTTGAAAGAGTTAATATTAATATGTTTTTGAACCAAAGACGTTGTTAGAAAGCAAAATGTATGCAGATCAAATGAGTATTTTTGTGTATCGACTATAGGTGCTACGTGTTTATATAATTACCAACACACCTAAAAATGCCTGGAGTGTGCATAGCATGCCCACTGTATGCTGCCGAAAGTAGTGGGGCCACCAACTGTAGGTTTGTTTGGAAATATTTTCATTTAAAAATATAAAATCATACAAATTTGAGGGTGTACACAGCTAATCCCCCCCCCCTCCCTCATTACATTTGTTTGGAAAGATTATTATTTAAAAATATAAAATCATTCAAGACTGATTTTAGGCATATTTAAGGTTATTATCATGGGCCCAAGCAATGACCGCCGGGTCAACTAGTGTATAATAAACTAAAACATGTAAAAAAATAAAAAAAATACTTGGGCATTAAAAAAATAAATAAATAAACAAATTGATATAATTGAAAGATATTAAAAATTGTTAAATAACCCTCTATTTCTGATCTTGTACAACACATTTAAACAATCTTCAAGCAAAAATCAATTACAGAGTAAGTAAATATACATTCTAAATTATATTAAAACAATCAAAATATCTTAGAAAAAAGAAAAGTATGTCTGATCCTATCAGGCAGGTTGGGGGGGGAGGAGGGAGCAGCAAAAATCAATATCTGTCTACTTGTTGACTTTTATCAGAATTTTTTTACCCAAACCTGAAAATTCTGCTAAAAGTCAATACAAAACCCTACACACTTCAACTCGAACTCGAAATATTCGCAACCGAACCCAAAGTGAAAGAAAATTAATCTATATTTTAATACAATTATGAAAAAGTTGTTTACAGTTATATTTCTAGTATCAATTTTATCTTTTTTTGCACAAAAATTAACACATATATATACACTCATTACCATTCAAATATTTTTTTTTTCATTTGAAAAATATTTTGGACTTCCCTTTGAAAAATCAAGAAAAACTCGAAACCAACCCAAACCAGAAGCATTTAAAATCAATCAAACCCACAAGGAAAATAATTAGTGTCAACTAGATCCTGAACCGAGGATTGGGAATTCAGATAAAATTCGGTTACCTGGCTTGAAACAGGACTCTATTATCTTCCAACTTCGTTAATTCAGTAAAACCTGTGACAACAGAAAATCTAGGGTGTGGAAAAAAATAATTTTAGAAATGTTTCTATTGTGACAATTATATATGTATGGTATCCGTTCTGCCGGGACAATGTTATTTTTCTATTTAAAACAGGATTCTATTTTCCAAGGCTCAGTAGCAGAATTTTCTGTGCCAGTCTACACCACCAAAATTTATCTGCGATCAAACCAAAATTTGTGTAATCTTAAAGATGTCAGGTCTTATGCTAGATTTCCAAAAAATACGAGTAACTGACATAATAAGCAAAATTTACAGGTACAAATATCTCGGATGTGAACAATACATACAGAATATATTTCTGCAGTTTGAAATTAAATTTAAAATTAATACTTTTGGTCATCTTTTTTTGCACATGCAAGGTAAAATAGACCATCAAAATTATTCTTGGTGTGCATGACACTACAGATAAGGTTCCTACATGAAAATATTTGGCATGCATTTTAAATTCTTACTCCAGCATGGATTTTAGCATGCAATTCTGAATTCTCATTATGAAAAATGATCAGGGTTCATAAATATCATATTTTCGAAAATATAAAAAATATCTGATATTTTCAAAACAGTCGACTTATTGTAGTAGTCACTTGTTTTTTCAAAATGACCTTTGGTTCATAGGCTTGGGACACTGTGGTCATCTTTCTTTGCACATGCAAGGTAAATAGACCATCAAAATTATTCTTGGTGTGCATGAGACACATAAGGTTCCTGCATGAAAATATTTGGCATGCATTTTAAATTTTTACTGCAGTATGGATAGTATGCAATTCTGAATTCCCATTAAGAAAAATGATCAGGGTTCATAAATATCATGATATTTTCGAAAATATAAAAAATATCTGATATTTTCAAAACAGTCGACTTATTGTAGTAGTCACTTGTTTTTTCAAAATGACCTTTGGTTCATAGGCTTGGGGCACTGTGGTCATCTTTCTTTGCACATGCAAGGTAAATAGACCATCAAAATTATTCTTGGTGTGCATGAGACACATAAGGTTCCTGCATGAAAATATTTGGCATGCATTTTAAATTTTTACTGCAGTATGGATTTTAGTATGCAATTCTGAATTCCCATTAAGAAAAATGATCAGGGTTCATAAATATCATGATATTTTCGAAAATATAAAAAATATCCAATATTTCAAAATAGTCGACTTATTGATGATTATAAATATTTTCAAACTTAATATAAATTAGAAACTGAAACATATTGCAATTAGCATGAAATCTTATTCTGGTCAATATATTTTTTTTCCCTTACTAAACAAAATTGAAGATTAAAAATTGCAGAACTAATTGAAAACAGAACACAATTTTCTGTTGTAAACTCACAAAAAAAAAAAAAAAAAAAAAAATATATATATATATATATATATATATATATATATATATATATATGGGATTTAGTATGAAGAAATATTTATGTTTTATACAACAAAATTTTAAATATAAAATAATTTATATTTAATGAAAAACTTTATCACAAATGTAAGTTTATTTGCTTTTTCATTCCCTAACTTGCTGTGAAGTTTAAACTGAACAAAACCAAAACAAGATTAGATTATTTCTAATGAAGCTGCAAATTACTTATTATCTAAATTAGA
This sequence comes from Maratus michaelseni, assembly GCA_963931845.1. Taxonomy (NCBI): domain Eukaryota; kingdom Metazoa; phylum Arthropoda; class Arachnida; order Araneae; family Salticidae; genus Maratus; species Maratus michaelseni. Next base: position 194,274,103 of record OZ007597.1, on the reverse strand, counting down.
CAGTTTATCCTTCAATGGCTGTTTGTGTAAAGTTTGTCCCACATAATTATTGGTTCTACATTTAAAAATTCAGCTTCAAACGTAAAACTTGGAAGAGATATTTTTGGGGAGCTCAATAAGTCACTGCCAGAGCAAATCTTATTTATTTAAAGAATGACACAGACAAAAACAGATGAAAAATTCATTTACAGTTGTTTTGACTGAAAATATCAAACACAGTAATATTTTGAAAATAAATATCAAACATGAAAATATCAAACATCATATTTTGGAAATAAATATCGGATATATATCATGATATACATCTGATATTGATATGATCCAATTGTATCATGAACATGATATGTGTGTATCATTATGTATCATTCTATCATTTATATACACAGGGGTTGGAAAAACTACTTTTTTATTGTAACGAACTATGACTACAACTACTTTACCAAAAATGTAGTTAACTACAACTACAACAACTACTTGTTTTAAAAAGTAGTGACTACAAACTACTTTTCAAAAGCAGTCGCTACTTCGCTACTTTCAGATTTTGTCAGAGGACACAATTTACACTCGAAATTGAAGACACGGATTAAATAATAAAGTAACCCCTCGCTATATTACGTCTGCCCGAATACAATTAAATAAGTGCGATATAACCGAGGGTATTAAATAATTAAGAAAAACAACATACAAGAAAATGCTTTGTGTTTGTATCCAAAATGTTAGTTTATACATGTATTACAAATTTCTTAGCAAAATTAAGAGATATATATATAATACAATCAATATTTAAATTAAGTTGCATAAAAAAGTCAGGTGGAACTCCACTGGACTTTCCGAAAAACTGTACAGAAGACTGTGGGTTCAAATAAATAATAATAAAACAATAAACAAAAACTTAAATCCTAATTTTACAAAGGGGAGATCTGTGCACCTGAAAACGTGAGGAAATTTTAATATATACATGCTTACATCCACATATGGAGTCTTTGTCAAATTTCCTGAAGTAGCGTTAAAAGTAGCATCAGTTTTCGCTACAACTACTGATTTTTTATATTGCGCTACTCGCTACACAACATTGTTTTAAATGTAGTGCGATACACTACAAACTACTTTAAAAAGTAGCGACTACTGTAGTTTCGCTACTTGTAGCGCGCTACTTCCGACCCCTGTATATACATCATGATATACATCACCGAACACTGAAAATGATCATACATATATGGTATGTAGAAAATATTTATTTTCTTTTGATCACATATTAGAACATAATCCTTCAAATTGTGTCCTTCAGCATAACTTTTGACACTAATGTGCATTGAATATTTTTTGGCTTGTTTACTCTTACTCTGTTATGAGTAGAAACATGATGTTTTTTCAAACTAGTTAACCATGCAAATGATTTTTGACATATATCACACACATAAGGTTTCTCCCCAGTATGTGTTCTTAGATGTGCCTGAACAGTGCCTTTTTGTAAAAATGATTTCTGACATACAGGGCATACATACGGTGTCTGACTAGTATGCGTAAGAAGATGATTTTTCAAAGCTGCATTCTGAGAAAATGATTTCTGACAAACATGGCATACAAATGTCTTCTCTTTTGTATGAATAAGATAATGATTCTTCAAATATCCCCTACGTGAAAATGATTTCTCACATATATGACATGAATATCGTTTGTCATCAGTATGTATAAGTAAATGCTGATTTAAAGTTCCTTGACTTAAAAATGACTTTAGACACACATGACATGCAAATGCCTTCTCTTCAGAATGCATTCTTATGTGTATTTTTAATTGTGAGCTATATGAAAATGACAGTTGGCATATATCACACACATATGGTTTTTCTCCAGTATGTGTACGCATATGTTGTTTTAAATTCAGCTTCAATGAAAATGTTTTTTGACACAAATGACAGACAAATGGCCTCTCTCTAGTATGCCGAATCTGTATATGTGTTTTTAACTGAGATTTTTGACGAAATGATCGCTGGCATACATCGCATGTATGATTTTTCTCACCAGTATGTATTACTAGATGAGTAACTAAACTTGATTTATATGAAAAAGACTTTTCACATTCACTGCATTGATATAACCTATTCATAATTGATAAAAAGTACTATCAAGTGTGTGTTTTTATTTCTGAGTATTTTTAAGCAAATTTCCAAGCACAATTTCTTATTTAACTACACGGTAAATAAAGTAATTGAAAATATAATCTTCTGGAATATAGATGCAAAATGCCTTCTATGGATGTAAAATGACTCTTAAGATTCCATGTAAACCAGCTGTTCTAAAACCAATTATAGTTGGATTCTTGTGTTATTCCATGAAAACTTGATTTATATGAAAAATACTTTTCACATTCACTGCATTGATATGACTTATTCATAATTGATAAAAAGTACTATCAAGTGTGTTTTTTTTATTTCTCAGTATTTTTAAGCAAATTTCCAAGCACAATTTCTTATTTAACTACACGGTAAATAAAGTAATTGAAAATATAATCTTCTGGAATATAGATGCAAAATGCCTTCTATGGATGTAAAATGACTCTAAGATTCCATGTAAACCAGCTGTTCTAAAACCAATTATAGTTGGATTCTTGTGTTATTCCATGAAAACTTGATTTATATGAAAAATACTTTTCACATTCACTGCATTGATATGACTTATTCATAATTGATAAAAAGTACTATCAAGTGTGTTTTTTTTATTTCTCAGTATTTTTAAGCAAATTTCCAAGCACAATTTCTTATTTAACTACACGGTAAATAAAGTAATTGAAAATATAATCTTCTGGAATATAGATGCAAAATGCCTTCTATGGATGTTAAAATGCCTCTAAGATTCCATGTAAACCAGCTGTTCTAAAACCAATTATAGTTTGATTCTTGTATTCTTCCATGAATGCACATAGCATCTGCTTTTCATTTTCTACTGTTATCTTGAAAATATGTTTATAGGCATCTTATTCTTCCATATACATTGCTTATGAGAAATCTTGATAATTACTAAAAAGAAAACAAAAGAAAGAAAGAATATTTACTACTTTCAACAATTCAAATTTCAAAAATCTTAGAAAATTGAAATGATTCTAAAAATCTCTTTTTATAAATTAAATATTTTCCCCTTTTAATGTTTACATAAATTTTCTATTAACAGTCCAAAAACTGGTCAAAAAATCAAAATTACTGTCAAACCTTGATATCTTGAAACACTTTAAATCTGAAACTACAGTTTGTAACTATCATGATAGTTTAAAAATCTATCAGATAATTTAATATATATATCTGATATTTTTTATATAATATCTGATATTTTTGAAATAGTCAACTTACCAATGATTATAAATATTTTCAGACTTAATATAAATTAGAAACTAAAAGACTAACTGCACTTAGAATGAAAACTTAATAAAACAATATTGTAAGTGTATTTTTCTTTCTTTCTTTCATTTTTTTTTTTCTACTTATGAAACTGAAGATCAACTAATTGAAAACAAACAATTTCTGAAAAGCTTTAAACAATTTGCTTTTTACAATCATCAAAAACAAACTATAGGATTCAGTATCAAGAAAATTTTATCTTTTTATACAACAAAATTTTAAATATATATTATAATACGAGCAAATCGTGTGTGTGTGTGGTTATGCAAATTTTATCTTAAAAGTGGTTTTAATGATTTTAACAAAATTTTGTATCACACAGTTTTCGGCACAATTGGCTAGGGGACCATTGGGATAGGTCAGATGTTCAAATTCGATTAGTGTGTCATTTTGATGTCACAACGGGTCAATGCATTTCAATGGGACTGATGGTTGAAACAGTTATTAAATTATTGAACAGTTGGCAGTAAACAAAGTCGCAAAGTTGATAACATTTCACCAAATTTGGCAATTTTTATGAAATGTTGGCAACATTGGCAAGATTTGGTAGGAAAATCGCCTTTTAAGATTATCAATGCCAAAATACATGCTTGGCACCAAATGAAAAAATGTCGCCAAATATGGCAAAAAAATTGGCTTTTAAAATCTGAAGGAATTTTCTAGAAATTCTCAATAGGAGCTGAGATACACAATTCAGAGTCCATGGAACGTTCTCAAAAACAGAATTGAACCAATCAGGGTACATAGAACTTTCTCAACACATGCTTGGTGCTAAATGAAAGAATGTCGCCAACTTCACAAAAAAATTGTCTTTCATATTCTGAAGGAATTTTCTAGAAATTCCTAATAGAAGCCGTGATACATCATTCAACCAATCAGAGTCCATAGAACATTCTTGAAAACAGAATTCAAATGTAGTTTGGAAGGATGCCCTTTCGTTGTAAATAAGCAATGTAAGTAATCTAATGTAAAATTTATAAGTATGTACATAGTTTTAAAACTGATTGTTTCTGTAAACAATCTGTTAAAATTCTGTTAAAAAATTCTGTTAAAAAAAAAAAAATTATAGTAATAATACAGTGAGAATTTATTGTTACATCGATTTGAACGTAAAGCTAATTTTAACCGAGCGTAGCTCGTTCGTCCCCGCTGGTATATATGTATATACGTATTTATATTTTATTGAAAAATTTGAACATACATGTAAGCTTGTCTGCATTTCTTTCTTTACCTGTTAACCTGCTATGCGCTTTAAACTGAACTAAGCCAAGTTCTACTTAATATATCTTACATAAAAAGTATTTGATATCTGAAGTTCTGATATAAGATGAAGTTGAGTTATTCTATCACTGCTGTTTATTATTATTTTTTTAATTTTATATTCTACACTAACTCATGATTATAAGTTATTTCTCTCTCTGTCTCTATATATCATAAAATTGATTTTACCTGATTTACAATTCACCAATATAGCAGCACACTTTCACCAATGAAAATGATGCCATATTTGAAAGAAAAGTTGTTTGTTATACACACAGTAGCAGAATTTTCTGTGTTAATCTGCAGCAAACCAAAATTTATCTGCGACCCAAGAATGCTGGACCAAGCTTACTATCATAAGAAATTATATTAGTAAATAAAATAAGCAGAATTTGCATTTACAAAGAAAATATGAGAAAAAAATACAGTAAATATAGAGACCAAAATTAAATTTTAGCAATTTTTCTTAGCCCAGAATTTTTTTTAAGTTGTTAGATTGATCTGCAAGGCATAAAAAAAAAATCTACAATGCCACTGTTTTTGCTACTGGGGTTATACATGTAACAGATTTATATAAAATACATGGTTACAACTGTTATGTCATGTATTAAAGTTTAAGATTAATATGTATTCATTTAAATATCTCTATTTCACATGACATACCTTTGTTTTTACCTTCCCCAAGCCTACGTTAAAGTACAAATGAACTCCATTGCTTTACGTGGTTTTTCGGATAAACACGTGATTCATTCATGATCTATCGGTGTTAATCACTGTTACTCGCAGTTCAGAGCTCTCGTTCGACGATCGCTGCTCTGATTCGTCGATGTTTGACATCATAACCCATGAGGCCAATGATGTTTCGTGTACGTTTATTCTCTTTACAGAGTGGCAGCAACTGTATGCAAATTTTTCAAAACAGACTGGTATATGTAGCAGAACGAAATTCTTGTATTCGCCTTGCCTTTTTCCTTTTGTCTTACACAGCTTGCTTGGAAGCAGTGTCTGTTTTGACTGCTATGTAATTAATTATGGTGTTGTAGCTTTGCTACGTTATGAAGGCTTCTGGCAGATAGTATTTGTATTAAGTTTATTTTTACTTTCAATTTTACTTTTGTTCAGCAAAGTAATGCTGACGTTGGATTCTCATCTGTATATTTGTCATCAATAAATCAACTTGGTTAAACTCCTGTTGTATTTCTTAAAGTCTTCCACATTTATGCATTTCCACAATTAAAGATTCCACTGCATACTCTTGCTGAATAGATGGCTTAATTTATTAAGAAAAGAGAACATACTTATAATTAATTTTATGACAAACCAACTTCGCCAAAATGTGCCAATTCAGGGCTTAAAATTCAATTTTTCCAAGGAGAGGAGTCTTCCTTCCAACATTTTTAAATGGAGGGAAGTTGTAATGTTTGGGAGGGGGAAAAAATATCTTTAAACCCCACTATTATTTTACATGCTATTTAAATAATTACATTAATACAGAAAAACATGACAAAATACCATTTTAAAAATTTTAAGTCAACTCAGAATAATTATGTAAAATGTTTATTTTTATTATAAAAAAAGGAAGAAAGCTCAACATTTATATGCAATGTCTATTTTTCAACTTTCACCAAATATTATGGGCCCTTAACAATTAGGTTGTTAAATGAATTTCTGAATTTAGATTTTATTTGATTTAGGATGCTGAAGCCTCTTTCACAGGGTACACTTTTACTACTTCACAAGGATTAAAAGGGTTTAAACTCCTCATACTTTTAGTTCTTTACTCCATTTCTACTCCTTCAAGCAAGGTACATTTTTACTCTTTCACAAGGAACCCCTGGTATTTTCTTTGATTGAACTAGGTTATATGCATTGAAATTTCAATCCAATGTCCAAAGTTTGAAAGGGCAACCGTCAATTCATTTCTTCTATTACACAAGAAATGTAGGTTGGTTTTAAATTCTCAAGTACTAATTTCTGTGAATTGCAAGGATCAACTAGTCTGTTGTTTCTAAAAAGTTTTCTTGGAGTTTGGAATTTTTTTTTCTTCATATGCACCGTAAGATCTTTGCAGTTCTTCTAATCTCATTTTTGTTTACTGCTGACTCTAGGCCAATTTGACAGGGTGCAGCAACCGGTGGCCCTTATTGCCCTTTTAGGTTCTTTTCCATTTTCGGTCGTGGAAAAAAAAATCTTTAAATATGTCTATCAGTCATAGGAAATAATTGTGAATTTAGTCAATTGACTGAGGGAATAAAATCATGAAATTCACCGTATGCATGAACATAGAAATAGATAAGGACTTCTAACGAAATAGTGTTAATATTGATTTGCGACTTTGGAACGAAATGGCAGCTAGTGTACAACTGTGCTAAGATAATACCACCTACAAACAACTATACAGATACATACCATAGAATAAATCCATGATACCTACCAGACGATGGCTGTCAAGCAGACAATTTGAAGAAGCAGGCAAACTAATACAACTTCCTACACAGACATTGTATTTGAAACATTTTTCGAGGAATGATTTTCTTTTCCGAAAGGCTATTTCTTTAGAAGTCCTTATCTATTTCTATGTTCTTGGTCGTACGGTAGAAAAAATTGCTAAATTCACCTATCAGTCACGGGGAAAAACGACAAAGTTTGACAATCAGTCGTGAGAAAATAATGTAAAAATCGTGATTCAGTCATGAAAAAATCTTGAAATTTTTCAGTGAGGCACAAGGAAAGAAAATAGTAAATTTCGTCAATCTGTTGGCAGAAGAAACAGTATAATTTGCCAATTGGTTATGGATAAATTCGCGAAGTTTGTTAGTCGGTCATGGGAAAAAAAAATCGTGAAGTTCATTGATTGGTCGGCAGAAAATGTTGCGAATTTCGTAAATCTGTCACAAGAAAAAAAAACGTGAAATTTGCCAATCGGTCACGGAAAATATCGCGAAATTCGTCAGTCGATCATAGAAAATGTGTCCAATTTTTTCAGTCCGACGCACAGAAATAGTCGTGAATTTTGTCAATCTGTCGCAAGAAAAAAATATGAAAATCACCAATTGTTTGTGGAAAATATTGTGATATTCATCAATTGGTCATGGGGAAAAATTGTGAAATTTGGAGATCAATTGTGAAAAGAAATCTAAATTTGTCGATTGATCGCGGAATAATGTAACTTTTGTTGAAAGGTCACGGAAAAAACACAAATTTCGTCGAATGAACGTGGAAAAAACATAAATTTTGTCGATCAGTCGCAGAAAAAACGAGAAATTCGAAGTTATCCAAAAACGGAGAAATACTATTAATAAATAATATCATATAAAACTATTAAATGATGTATTTTTCTTTTCCATTGTGCCTAAACTTTTAAGACATTGTACAGTCACAAACTTTTATGATTTTTTATTGAAGTTATTATAATATACCCATTTATTCATTTTGGTATGATTTATTTGAATCATTTTACATAATCTAATAAGAATAATATACTTTTGTTTAATATTGTATTATTTAATAATCCACATTTTCTTGTTGTGCCTAAACTTTTGAGACAGACTGTATCATAACCGAAACTATTATAGCAATAAATGATTAAAAATACATAAAATGATAAATTTCTTCAAGAATCTTCTTTAGTTGTATTTTTGAAAATTATTTTCAATACTTGTGTATTAAAGGGAACAGATTAATGCTGTTTCAAGAACATCTGCCAACTTTGGTGCATGTTTTTAAAACAGTTTAAAAATAAACAACATAAGTATTTACTATTTCCAGGTTAATTTCTTTCCCCTACCTGAAATAAGTAATTGTTAAGCATATTATGAAATGATGCATAAAAATATGATGCAATTTAATAATAAAGAAGTAATAGGAAAAATATATTGTAAGAAACTGTTCCAGTCAATTGTAGATTTACTAGCGAAATCTAACTGTTTTTACATCACTTAATCAAAGTAAGTTTAGTATATATATATATCCCAACCAGGGCTTTACAAATTTGATAGCCAGCAAAAAAAATTTGGCACAGATGTCATATACGCACCACATTGGCACAATTTTTTTCCCATTACCAATTTGGTGAAAACTTTGTTTTTGAATATTAACGTTATAATATTAACATTGTAACATTAATGTTATAACGTTTTGAATATAACGTTATTTTATTTTTATATTGAAATAAAAAATCACGTGCTATTATTGCATGCTACTAACTAATATTGTAACTAATATTCAAAAACAAAGTTTTCGCCAAATTGGTTGGGGAAAAAAATCATGTCAATGTGGTGCGTATATGACATCTGTGCCAAATATTTACCCTCCCCCACACAGTCATTGATTTTCCAAAAGCTCAAAAGTGTTTTATGAAATTATTGCGAAAAAATAATAACACGCATGATTTTGAATTTTTAGTATAGTTTAGAATAGCATAGAATAGATAATATAAACTAAGTTTACTAATGAAACGTATCAAAATTATATATCTCTGAAAAAAAAAAGTAATGCTGTAAAGGCTGAATTAATCAGCATGTTCAGGAAATGCTGATTACCGAATGCTTCAAATGTCTGGATAGTTGAGTGATACAAAATCTATATCTGATGTGGGACATCGATGAAATAGTGAAGCAGGAAAACAACTTTAGCCTATTTTTCTGCGAAGTCAGAACATAAATCTGATTTTATTATTTTAAAATTTGCATTTACTGAACTTTTTCCAAAACAAGAAGTAAAAATATTTTTTGTATGAATATAATTTTTTAGTTTATTTCTTAATACAGTAATCTCCCACTTATATGTTGCTGCAAAGGACTAACCAAAAACGACGCATAAATGAAATTCAAGCAAAAATTAAATCTATACTAATAAAAAGTTTTGCTCTGTGTGTTTGTCTGAAATGACTAGGAAAATCTAGCACACCTAGAAGTCAAAATTTAGGTGTGGGTAGTCCAAGGTCTGGCCTGGTGCACCTAAATCTCAGAATTTCTTTGAAAATTAACAAAAATATTAATTAAAAACTCATCAATAACTCATCTCTTTTTTGCGAGCCGGTAAGTACATTTATGTCACTGAATATTTAATTTTAAAAATATATAATTAGTTTAAGTAAAGTAATTTATGTACTAAATAAAAATATTTTAATTTATATTGCTTTGAATAAACTTGAAATACTAATTTCCAATCTACTTTGTTTTAAAATAAGTTAACAGCAAAGTTATATACAATATGCTTATGTAGCTAGCTACATAAGTCTCACTAATCTAAGGTACTTGTGTACCTAACTACATAAGTACCTTTCTAAAATGAATTATTTGTCTGGAATTAAGATCGGGCGATAATAAAATAGGTATGTTTATACACTACGTAATAACCGACAACATGATATACATTACACATGTACAACCTCTAGTCAGCGGACCAAAAGTGGCTAACATTTTCGGAAATTCAGAAAATGTGTATTTCGTCAATTTGTCCGGAAAAAATTGCAAATTTCGTCATTCGGGAGAATAAAAATGATAAATTTCCATCATTCGGGAACGTAAAAATCATGAATTTCTATCATTCGGGAGCATAAAAATCATGAATTTCCATCATCCGGGAAAGTAAAAATCATGAATTTCCATCATCCGGGAAAGTAAAAATCACGAATTTCGTGGATTGGGTGCGAAAAATCATTAATTCTGCGGATCAGGTGAGGAAAAATCATAAATTTTGACGATCAGGTGCAGAAAAATCATGAAGTTTGTCGATCAGATGCGGAAAAATAATGAAGCTCATCGATCAAAGCGAAAAAATCAAGAATTTCGGCGATCGGCGTGGATAAATCATAAATTTCAGCGATCGGGCAAGGAAAAATCATAAATTTCGGCAATCGGGTGCGGAAAAATCTTGAATTTTGGCGATCGGGTGTGGAAAAATCACGAAGTTCATCGATCGCATGTGAAAAAAAATCACGAATTTTGGCCATCAGGCGCAGAAAAATCATAAATTTTGGCAATCGGGTGAGGAAAAATCATGAATTTCAGCGATCGGGTGCCGAAAAATCTTGAATTTCATCGATTAGACGCGAAAAAAATCAAGAATTTCAGCGATCAAGCGTGGAAAAATCATGAATTTTGGCGATCGGGCACAAAAAAAAAACAATGATTTCGGCGATCGGGTGTGGAAAAAAATTAAGAATTTTGACGATCGGGAGTGGAAAAATCGTGAATTTTAGGGAAAATTGGAAAATCCTGAATTTGGCCAGTTCTTTCCATATTTTTAATCGCCAGTTTTTCAAGTTTAATCGACGAGTGGCGACTGGCAAGTGCTTATTTTCAACTTTAGTGCCATTTACCACAAAACTGCAAATGTTGCTGCCAAGCCTGCATGATTACTTCTGGTCGAATATCGAACACCTGCTCTAGTACAACCTTTCAATAAAATGTTTTATGTCCCATTAATGTGTTGCTGTTTCTGTTCTTTTTCTCTGCTTCTTTGAACCATAGCTCACAACTACATAATTTTCGACCCTGCATTGCTATGTAATTCCGAGTCGTCTCTGTACCCTCTACACCTCCTGCAAGTTTGTTGATCTGGTAGTGAAACACCCTGTACATATGAAATACAAGATTTATCAAACTATGTTCCAACACAAAGTCTTACTTTTTTATTGCAAACATTACACTTCTAAACAGGATTAGCATAAAGGTAGAATCCTATTTTGTGTCCATTAAAACAAATGTGTTTGTTTTAGACGAATCTGATTTGATTGAAGAAAAGGTATGGCATCTTTCCCATCTTTCTGAAGATTTCTAAATGTAAAGAGCATTCAAAATCTCATTTGACCAATCACATTATTTCAACATTTTTTGCATGTGCAGATGTTTAATTTTAACATGTTCACTTTCTTTTACCATTGATGCAGTAAACCCTAGAGATACCCGGTATCAAATCACAGATGTGCAGAAAGGTAATTTGGGACCCAGGGATATAAAGTTTCATAGAGGGCCCCATTATATATTCATATAAAAGGAGAAATGTTAAAAGCAGTGGCACAGCCAGAATTCAGCTCCAGAGAGGGGGGGGGGGGGTTATTGATAGCTAGTTTCGTACTCGCCACCTATTAGAATCACAGGTTAATTGAATCAGTCTTTTTAATACCTTAAATCATAATCTTTTTTTTATTTTTATTTTTTTAGAATCAGCAACTATGTTAGACAAGGTTAGCAAGACAGGGTTTTTTTTTTTTTTTTGGTTAAACCAGATTTTTTAAAAATAATTTCCTATAACATATTTGTTGATAAAAATAAGTTATCAGGTATTCATTAAGTATACTAAATAATAATACTTCATTTGAAAATAATTAAAATTAAATAACTCAGTCATTTATGTAGAAAATTCGATTTATTTATTATTTAAACATGATTAGTTAGTAACAGCTATGTCTTATCTTCAAAGAATAAACTACTGTACACAGTTAAATCTTGATATCTTAAATCTCTTTATCAAACATTTTTTTTTTTTTTAAATTAAGATAAATAAATATATATATTTTTTTTTTTCAATGTACTTTAATGAATATAATTTTTCCCCCACACTTATTCAAAACATTTTTCTTGAAAACTTTGCTTTTCAAGATCTTGTATTCTTCTGTCAGAGCATTAAATGAGCACTTATGATCCTTTCTCACAACATTCAAAAGAAAGTTTTTGATAAGCAGACCTGCCAACCTTTGAAAATGAAAAATAGTAGCACACAAAATTCAAATTTGGTTGGTTGTTGTTTTGTATGCTGCAAATTTTAAGCGAACAAATACTAATCAACTGAACGTATGTGTAATGAACGTAAGCATACAAAGTAGGAGACTCTTTTGTTTTTGCTAATTTTTTAGTAGTGGGTGGGATGGACTAAATGTAATTCTTCCCATTCAACTCATGCTCTATGCACTCCTAAGCTAAATTTCTGAACTTCACAATGAATTTTCTGAAAGATTCTAGGGCGGTTGTGGAGGGGGAAATTCCCCTCTTGACGAAACTATTGATATTTTTCCGGAGAAAAATGTCTAAATTTGTCTAAAATGTCCTACATCAGGTCGGTAAAGCCTGCATGTTGGCTCTGTGCTAATTGTTTTTTTTTTTAATTGCAGGTCAGGTTAATCTCATTTTTCAAAAGTTAGTTCAATATATTGTTTCAGATGAAAAACTATATCTATAATAATAAACATAGATGTTTGTCTCTGTGTGTGCTGTTTTGTGAAGCGCACAGATCTACAAGACTTGGCAAGAAGGTACTGTACCTGTTATGTCTGAAGTTATGCACTTTGTAGCCAGTGTGTTTCTGGATCTTTTAATAGACTTTTTAAATTGATTTTTTTTTTTTTTACATTTTGTGGCGAATTTTCTACATTAGTAAAAGGAATATGGTTTCAATTTTTTAACCCAATGCAGCAAATGTTGAAGAAATTAGCGTTTTTTCAGCATTTTTTTGAGGAATTCGTGTATTTTTAGCGATCTTTTGACAAAATTTGCGTCTTTTCAGCGATCCTTTAACGAAATTCGCGTTTTTTCAGCGATGATTTGATGAAATTCGCATTTTTTCATCAATTCTTTGATGAAATTCATGTTTTTTTCAGCAATCTTTTGCCGAATTTCGCATTTTTTAAACAATCTTCTGACGAAATTCGCATCTTTTCAGCGATCTTTCGCCGAATTTCGCACTTTTTACTTTTTACACGATTCTTTGACGAAATTAGTATTTTTTCGGCTATATTTTGACGAAATTTGCGTCTTTTCAGAGATACTTTGACGAAATTTGTGTCTTTTCAGCGATACTTTGACAAAATTTGCGTCTTTTCAACGATCCTTTGACAAAATTCTTTTTTTTTCAGCGATCTTGTGACAAAATTTTTTTTTTTTTTTTCAGATATCCTTTGACGAAATTCACGTTTTTTTAGCGATGCTTTGATGAAATTTGCTTTTTTTCCACGATTTCTTTGACGAAATTAGCTTTATTTCAGTGATCCGTTGATGAAATTCGTGTTTTCTTTGCGCGATCCTTTAGCGAAATTTGCGTATTTTTGCAGAAAATCGTAGTTTTAGACAAATTTTCGTAACATTGTAGTTTTTAACTCAAAATCGTAGCAACTACGATTTTTTCGTAGCAGTTGGCAGCTCTGGATAAGGAATTTCTGGAATGATTTGACATTTAGCAGTTGAGTCTTTATACCTTCTTTTGACAAGTACTATATGTATTGTCACTTGACACTTCTTCCCTGAAATTGCCACGTTTCTACAAAAAAGTGATAGTAAAAGAAGGAGGAAAAAAACTTATTTAGCAGATTTCAGACTCTACGGAAAATATTGATCTTGAAATACACAGTAGCTTTACAAAAAGTTGTCAAGCACTAAAAGATTTAAACAGCCATCACACTTAATTAACAGAATTTTTTTTAAGTTATGTTATAATACATTTATTTTAAATGACATTGATAAAATTATTAATTCTCATTTATCGTCCACTTTTACATAAAATTATCATGTCATCTTAATCGTTCAAAGTGCTCTGTTATATCATCAAGAGTATGTCCAGATTTTTCTCCTAGGGTTCTGTTTTTAGGTAGATTTCATAAGAAATTCTACCTATTACATTCTTCCCCAAGTTGGAATTTTTAAAAATTTTTTGCAGATCTACGCCGATCATGACTCCCAGAACACAAAACCACCCCCAGGTCAAAACTTTATCTATCTATGTCACTTTTTTATAGACACGATAACTGCAATAATTCTGCACAAATCTCTTCTAAACTGATACATAAAATCAAGGTGTATAAAATCTCGGTCAAGTTCGTTAATGGGCAAAATCGAACCAAGGGGGAGGGGAAATGGGGGGGGGGCTTTTTGTGAAAACAGAAAAAAACCCATAATTTCTTATTTATGATAGGGGAGACCGGTACACAGTGGACCACTTTTTCAGTTAACATTTTTTTTCTCTTTAACAGACTGACCGATCTGTATGAAAATATTTTTGAATATTCCTTAAACCTTCTTACATCCATTATAATTTTCTCACAACATAGTTTTCAATATATTTTTCAAAAAAAAAAAAAAAATTATATACACTGGTCCACTCACCGGGGTACAGTGGACCACTATTAGATATTATCTAAAATACAATATAAATCTATTTTTCATTAATCTAATTCTTTTTTGTTGCCCCTTCACCTGCAAAATAACATAGTAATATAAATTTTGAAACAAAAACAAAAAATTAATTATATTTTGAAAATAAAAACAGGAACAATTGCAATTTAGTTGAAGTTATTACTTAAGTAAAAAAAAAATCAGTGCACATTAAAATTTGCAAATGAAATTCCAAAGTACTTATGAGTAAGATTGAGCCTGGAATTTTCAAGAAATAATTTTGGGTCTGAGAGCAACATTAATCATTGACATCAACAGCAGATTCATCTACAGTTTCGGGAGAAATAAACTGATTTTCATTCAATTTGTGTCTCATGAATCTTACTTGAATAGAATCATCAACAATTAGACTACAGTTATATTTATCAAAAGCAGTAAATACAAAACAAAATATTTCTTACTATGTTAAATAAATTGTTATTTTTATTTGTTTACTTTATTTTACAGTCAAATCTACTTTAAAACAATCTTTCTTTATAGAAAATAAGCAATTATTAAATATTTTGAACATTCTGCATTACAGGAGCAGAGTGGATTGTGGACCACTGTGCCCCAGGAGTGGGTGGTCCACTGTACCCCATGCTGAAGTTCAATAAATAATCATATTTATATTGTTTATAGCTTTCTTTTAAACATAGTAACTTTAAAGTAAAATAAAAACAAGTATCTTAGCTTTGCAGAAAAGCTGTTTTATTTTATTTATCTACAACCTTTAATTACTAAAAAAATAAAAATATAATGATGAAAAATTTTACTTTTAGAAGCTTAAAACAACCAATCAGGATAAAATAGTTCAATCTGAGCTAAACATATTTTCTGAAGGCTATAAATAATCATTGCAGTGCTGTTGTCTATTAGGATGGAAGAGAAACTTAAAAAAAAATTAATAAATAAAATATTAGGGGGTGGTCCACTGTGCCCACAGGTACCGGTCTCCCCTACGTATCGAATCCGTTTAAAGTTATTATTACCAGGGGTCGATGCAGGGTTTTTTTTTCTTGGGGCCCATTTTGTGAAAAGTAAAGGTTATTTTTGTGAAATTTATTATATTTTTGTGAAAAATAACGTTTTGTAACAAAAGTTGAAATCCAATTAATCAAATTCAAACCAAGCATTTATAAACAAAAACTTTTTTAAAACCTTTTGCTGAAGTTTTCCTCTCTGGTGAACTTGTTTGTTTACAAATTACACATTTTAAAACATAACAAAATAATAAATAGTAAGTTTTATGGAATAAAATTTTGTGAAGGGGCCCATTTTATCAAATAGATTTTTGTGAAGGGGTCCATTTTATCAAATTGATTTTTGTGAAGGAGCCATAAATAGGCCCCAAATTTTTCCTGGATCGACCCCTGATTACTTCTAGAAAAAGGGCCGAAAATTTATGTATGACAGATTTTTGATATCATTAAAAATGCAGAAGGTTTTAGAAGAAAAAAATTCATAACTTTGTCAATTCAAAAGATATCAAATCTGCTTAAATTTCTTATAAATCCTTTTAATATTATCTAAAACTTTGATACTGACAAGTTTTTTTAAAAGACTTATAGCAAAAAAAAAATTAAAAACCAAAAAAAAATCCCTGCTGGCTCCGCCTGCAAACAGGTTTCGAAGTGGGCGGTTCCAACTACCGCATCATGGCAAAAAGGTCATTTCTTCCGCAATTCCCAACAAACAGGCGTCCCACTGTCTGCATCTTCAAAATCTACCTGTGCCTGTAGGCCGAGCCTTTAGGGATTTTTGTGAAATTGTGAACAGCTTTTTACATTTGTGAAAAATGTAGTCATAATTTTGTGAATTAAAAATGATTGTTATATTCAGGTTCTAGTTTATATATTTTTAATAAGATATATGTATATAAAATATGTACATAATTTCATTCTATATGTTATAGTGACAGATTTTACTTTTAATGATTAAATTTGTGAAGGGGTTTGGAGAGGGAAAAGTTTTGTGAAAGGTCTAGTTTTAAGACAAAGAATTTTGTTAATTGTCCTGTTTTAAGGTGAAAAGTTTTGTGAAGGGTCCTGTTTTGAAATGAAAAAAAAAAAAATTGTATAAAGGGACCATCAAAGGACCCAATTTCTTCATAAACAGATCCCTGATCATAGACACATCTTTCTCACTAAATGCCATCAACAAACTAAATAAAGCAAAACTACATTTTTTACAACATAATCTATAATCTGCTGAGCTCACCACTTCTTTTTATTGCAATATAAAAATGTACAAAATTTTAAAAATTCGCGATCACTAAAATATACTAATTTTTTTTTTAACATACCTTTTAAGGATCCAGGTAATGTCCATTAAATTTTCATAATAGGGAGTACCAGACTTAAAAAACAGAACCAGAACAATTTTTAAATTCGAAAACAAATAATAAACTACAAAAAAAATTAAAAAAAAAAAAAAACATGAAAAAAAATTCTGAGTCAGAAATCTGAAAAGTTGTAAAAAATTCAAAAACATTTAATTTTAAAATAAATAACTTCAAAAATCAGCTCAAAAATTAGTCTTCACAAAGGAATCGTGGGTGCAAGAAGTCCATTCAAGCCAAGATTAAAAACTTTTCCGAGTATTAAGAATAACCAAATACAAATAGAAAAGGGCTAGAAGATTTCTATGTCATTATGACTAAAAATCGATCTCTTACAATAACAGAAAGAAATAAAAAGTTACTGATAGTAAAATTGCTTCTATTTAAAGATATAAAGCAGAATTTATTGTCAATCAAAAATTTCTCTTCTCAAGGACTGCAATCAGTCTTGAGACTGAAGTCTTGCATCCTACAACGTTCAAACCTCCACTATCGATAATAAAATGAAGAATAACAAATTCTTCAAACGTTCTACTAACCACCACATGACAGTTAAAAACCACTCAACAACAAAGCATAAACTCAACGACAAAGCAAATTTTTCTTCTCTCTTTATCTATAATATGCTACTCTAACAACCAAAAACATGCAATCAAACGCCACTATACAACCAACCAGGCAGAGTCAAACAACATTCTCAAATTTTCATCCTCCATGAAGTAATAGTACACACATGTGCAGTTATTTCCCTTACCCCGTCTTCCAGCCCGCGGAAGATGAGACCAGTGGCTTGCCCTTCCATGCATTTCACGATCGGACTCCGCGGGAAAGCAAGGGCCGTAGGGATGCCGGACATCAGGTGGATGACCCGACTCCCTTATGGGTGTTCGGCGATGAAGCCGTTCGACAGTCTCTACGGTTCATCAGGTGTCATGTGGGGAAGTCTCCTCTGATGGTGGGAACTTCCGCCGAATCGCAACGACCTCTGTCGTCGACACTGGGGCAAGATGAGGAGGCGTCGCTGGAATGCGAACCCTCTGATTCGGTCGTAGCGACCTGGCGAGACAAAGCCATGGTCTGCATTAAAAGTCCCTCAGGACTTGGGACGATGAGGAGATGGGCTCGCTCGGCGCCGACGGCGCACATTAGTTTTACCCCGTCTTCCAAATCTTTTCAAAACCACACAGATGAGGGTTGCAATATCAAATTTCAACACCAATAACTTAATGCCAGCATAACAGCCAGGTTACCATTTAAAAGAATAAATCCCCAAAGTTTGGTGACTTTTATCCTAATTTTAAAAAAAAAATGTGATGGCTTGAAGCCATTTTTCTATTTTTATACACAAACAAAAGTAAATTGTATTTAAAAACAATATTAAAATATTAATATAAAGAAAATGTTTATATTATTGTATATGAATATACATATTACAAACATAAAAGTTTATTAAGTTTGTTTTCCTAGCTGTTTATATTATTTGACAAGAAATTGCACTTTCTGAAGACCAAATCATGCCAAGCTTTACAAAGAAAAAATGTCAAGGCCCCTATAGAGGAAAAGAACTAATTAATATTGCATTACATAGTTGGCATGACTTCATTTAGAATAACTGATATTTGATTTTTTTTTTATGCTATAAAAATTGATTTGCCGAAATTGGTGGATGTAATACCAGAAGTCCAAAAAAATACAAATCGAAAAGTATATATTAAAGGAATGCAATAATTTTTAAATCAGGTTTGGGCATATACTACCAGGGCTATCCAATTCAGCATTTGTGGGTGTCATGGCATCCTTTGAAGGTTTTCATGGTGCCCTTTCGAATGATTCCTGTTACTAGGAGTTTTCTAAATAAACATCGATTTTGCTTCATTAAAATCAACCATTTGAATCTTTTAAATCATTAATGTTCCACATGATTTTTTATTATAGGCAGCATTAAATATTCGGCTCATTTATCTACAAAATACTTTGATAGGCCTCTCTCTCTCCGGAAAATAATATAATTCTAAATGTACCATGATTTATGCCTTTCTCTGTAATTGTTTGTCTCATAGAGCTCTTCATAGTCGAAGGCCTTAAGACTAACATTGTGAGGTGTTTGTGCAACTTATAAGATGGCTGCATATTGTATCAGGTTTACCAGTATCGCCTCTTTTTTTATTCAGAAAATCCGATTTTATACCAGAAATTCCTAACAGTAATTTTTACTTTATATATTAACAGGCAGTATAGGATTACTTAAAGTAAAAAATATAATTTCGGACTTTCCAGTATGAATTTGGAATTTCTGAATAAAAAAGGCCAAACTTGAAACCCTGCCCCATACTATATTGAGGTAATATCGTTCTATGTTTTCAAACATGTGAATAAAGGCGAACCTTCAATGTTTGACACTAGATGAAGTGCGCCCGCACTTACTGAAAGGTTGGACGGCCCTGGCATGTACTATAGCTTCCTTTTCTTACCACAGCGCATTTTGGTGCTTTGAATTCGAGAATACATTATTTGATGACATACTCTTATGAACGAATATCATAGTATGAATTACATTTTTGCCTTAGAAGAATTTAACGGCAGAGCATTCATCATTTCGCAATTGTCAGATTGTGTAAGCCACATTAAAATATTTTTTTTTAAAGGAAGTTTTGAAAGAAAAAATTAGTTATAGGTAACGATTTAGAATTAGGTTACTACACTTGTTGACAAGGAATAAACACACAACACCACGCCCAATATTTACCACAGAACTGTGGTAGGTATTCGTCAAACGGAAAAGTACATGTAAAATGAAATTAATACGTGTTTAAACACAAAAAAAACTTACTGAAAAAATAAATTTCTCCAAAATCATTCGCAAGAAAAGTCACACTGTACTTTTACTAAGTTATTATTTTAAAAATGCACTTTCAAAACAACAAATCCAACAAATATATCTGTTTGCTTTAATATATTTCAAAAACACGATTCGTTATGAATCATACGAATGATTCGCCTGCTCAGCGAGAATCATTTAATTCACCTTAGATTGAATCCCTTATTTTAGAATGCCTTAATTTATCAGAGTAGTAATAAGGATTTTGAACAATCAGATATGAGGAGCCTACTTTTTTCTCAAAACTTTTCTTATATCAAATAACTTAAGTTTTCTGTTAACATGTTTACTCGTCTGAGCAAAATCGTCACGGTGAGTTTTATCTAGAGGGCGCTGGTTTTACAAGGAAAGGGCAACTGACGTCACTGTTGGTTTGGGAGAAACACAGATTAAATATACATCCAGATACGACAGTAGAGCAAAAACCCGAACCAGCGCGTTGCTAGCGCCGCTACTGAGAACAGTCTGAAACAAACGCGCACGCGCGGGATCTATAAACTGTTGGATTGTCACTATCACATGTACCTGTTGACAATTTTGTTTATTTTTTCGGCAGTTTTTTGATAGTATTTAATTTATCTGCTTAGTTATTTGCTTAGTTAACTTATTTGCTTAGTTTCTAGTATTTGTATGATAAAATAAAATACCTTTGATGTTTTAAATAATAACAAACATCACCGAAACTGCTGAAAAAAAAAAAGATAGATACTAAACAAATAAGATAAGCAATACCTACCTGTGGCGACACGCCCGGAACACTTGCGACTGTTGTCACTAGGGGCTCTAAAGTTGCGATTGGGTTACCATTGAGCTTATGGAAGTGTCCTATCTGGTGTAATATATTTAATCTGTGGGGAGAAAAACCTGTTCGTTCTTAACGATTCCTACAGTACACATGAGATGGAGCGATTTGATTGGTCTACGTTAAAATGATCTGTGATATGATTGGCCTACGTCGCCATGATGATAGCTGCGACAAAAAAGCAGTGGTAGATTGGTTGATGGAACTGTTTGTTTGTAAACATGCCTTTTCCATAGATAGTTTTTCGGTATAAGGAAAGGGCATGTTACAAACAAACAGTTCCATCAACCAATCTACCACTGCATTTTTGTCGCAGCTATCATTGCAGGAATCGTAATGGCGACGTAGGCCAATCATATCTTAGACTAGTTTAACATAGATCAATCAAATCCCTCCATCTCATGTGTACTGTAGGAGCCGTAAAGAACGAACAGGTTTTTCTCCCAAACCAACAGTAGTTTAACCAACAGTGACGTCAGATGCCCTTACCTTATTTTCAAAACGAGATTAACCAAGCAGCGGCCTGCATTTGTACATTCCCGATTTTTTAATATCAGAAACCTTTTAAGAATTAGACTGAGCAGGGGCGTAGCTAACGTTGAGCATTTGGAGGAATCCAAATAAATATTTGTAAAAATATTTTTATTTTATTTTTATTAACAAGTTATTATAAATGAATCATAGTTACAATCGACATTCCTATGATATTCCACGTTCTTTTGGATCTCAACTGCTTCGATTTAAGATGTGTTTTTATACCTGTATAAAATAAATTACTTCTATAGGGCAGTTGCAATTGACGTCACCTTGGAGGTAAACAGTACAAATAGGCAGTTTTGATTGGTGGAATTACCCTTACCTCCAAGTGAATACAATGGTTGATCAGCTGATTGCAACTGCCCTATTGGCGAAGTTTACCCGGTCACCTTAATTTGCTTTTATTGAGTATACCTGGGTTTTGATTTCTTAATTTAACCGTTTAAGACAATGACTGCAGACCAAAGTTTTTCAAAATCTATTTTAGAAGCAGCATGTAAGATTAGGCAGAAGTACTTTAATAGCAAACACGAAAAAAAAAAATTTCTTTTGAGTATATTTTAATTATGTTGAAACTAAACATATACTGTTTTGTCAATTCAGTTTATAAAATACACAGTCAGGATCAGATTTAGATTTGTACCATATGAATCCAGGCACAGGAAGAGAAAAATCTGGTAGGGCTGAGATTTTGAGAGTAATGTTTTAGATTTTTTATTATACAAGCAAATTTTAAATGCAGAATTATTAAGAATTTTCTAACATAAATAGAGAAAAATATTTCCTTTGGAAATACTGATTGTAATTAGGAATTATCATCATGATTACACGGCAATGAAATGTTCAGCTTCTCAGATGTTTGAAATTTCATGATATTGCTTAGAATTTAATGTAGAATTCGACTGTATTTATCGAAATGGAAACTATGGCTAAATTAAGATGGTTTAATTGTTTAAAATAACTACGATTACTATAAAAAACAATAAATCTTTTGTGACTGTACATCTACTTAAATCTCTATTGTAAGAGCCCACTTACAATAGTTTAACAAAGATTTTCTCAATCCATGTAATAAATCTCATTCAAAGTTATTTGAAAACTGGAGAAATAGGCTCTATGGTGAAAGATTGAACTTTATCAGGACCGAATTTTTTTAAATAAGTAAAATAAAGTAGTGGGCCTCCGTGGCCGAGTGGTTAAGGCACCATTCCGCTAATCGCTTGTGAACGTAGGAATCAGGCCGACGGGTTCGACTCCCGCTAGTTCCATTGCATGCACTTTGTGGAGCTTCTGGGTGTAATTCTATCTTATTTCCTTGTGCTATCTTGTCTAGAAGATTTATATAATTGTCAAAGTCATGTATGTGTTTCATAATTTTTCTTTTGCATTTTAATTTCTGTACAAATATTGCCAGTTACATTTATAATTTGATGAAAACAAATTCAAAACAAAACAAAAACAGTGATCTACAGTCAAGATTAGTTGGATTTTGTCTAACCCAAAGTAACACAACTTATTTAATTTAGCCCAACACCTATTAAATTAATAATAAACATGTAAATTTAAAGCAGGGATGCACAAACTATGGCCTGAAGGCAATTTAACCCTTGGAACCTTCAAAATTGGCACGCAAATGTGGATTAATTTAAAACAAAATATAACATTATCAAATAAATAAAATTATTTCTGCATAATCTGTGTGAATAAAATAATTAGATTAGTAAAATCTGTGTAATTTATACATCTATATATTTAAAACGCTAAGCGTTTTCTTTCGACAATCCGTGAGAACAAGCTACTGCATCAAATTACAAACTACTGCATCAAATTACATCATTATTTTTTTAAAGGAAAGATATTTGGACTCAGATTTGTTATCGGGCATTCGTTTGTTCGAAAATGTAATTAATTAGCCGTAATTTTCAATTAAACTTTTACTTCTGCTAATTACGTCATAACCGGATAACGCCCACTGTTGCGAGGCATAGAGTTTGTTCTCTAAACTCTGTGGTTGCGAGGATAAGAGAGAAATAATAAATATTAAAAGCACGTGGCTTTTAGGCCGAATTTTTTAATTTGCAGGTTAAATTTCGGTAAAAATATTTATCCGCGTGTTTTATAAGCGAATAAAAATTCATATTTATTGTGACGTCACTATAACTTTGTTGATGCCATTTTTCACTACAATTAAATACAAAATATATTTTTATTTGTATACATGGTGTTTAAGCATTAAAGTAACGTATATAAAGTACGCGTGTGAAAAGTTTGCGCCAGTGAAAATGACGTTATGCTTAACTTGAAATGCATTTTAACATTGATAAAACTAAAGAGAAAAATGTATATGATTGTGTCAACATGACGTAATTTTAACTGATTTTTCCACTCTGAATACGCCAGCGAAGTTATGACGTCGCTGTAATGGTTGCTGGAGACAAGAAGTTTCGGTTTCCCGTTGAGCGTTAATGTTAGCAAAAAATAAAGTCGTGTTAACAGTATCAATAATTTTTTTAAAGAAATTTCTGTTACAGATTCAAGTACTGTAATTCTGATACAGTCATTCAACAAACTTCTGATTAAGTGCGTCATTTTTTTAATTCATCAAAAAAGATAAGCCTTCATGCAGAGCATCAATGGCCGATGTTTTGAATGTAATTTTAAAATATTTTTAAGGTTTTAATTTCTTTTAGTTGATATTTCTATTACTCAGGCGTTCATCTGAGTTAAATTGTGTTTCTGCTGTTTTTTTTTTTTTTTTTTTTTTTCATTTGGTGTATTATTTACGTAAATTTATCTGCTGAATCGTAAAGCAAGGGTGATATTTTAATATATTTTGCTTGATATTCCTGCAGTTTAAATGTATTTTTCAGTCGTTTTCATGTTATTTGTGTTTTTTTTCTTAATTATTTTACTTGATTACCGAAAATGTCTATATTCAGTTGTTTACTTTCCTAGTATTTAAATTTTATAAATATCGTCAGTCTTCCTGCATGTAATTATGCGATGGCCGCGCAAAAAGATATAATCCAATAACTATGAAGAATCATTTGATAAAATTATCATTAGTGCTCTAGCTGTTAGAAAAAAAAAAAACAGAAACACATTTCAACTCAGATGAAACTTAACATAGAGTACGCCTGAGTAATAGAAATATCAACTAAAAGAAATTAAAACCTTAAAAACATTTAAAATTTACATTCAAATATTCAAAACATCCGCCATTGATGTTCCCCATCAAGGTTTATCTTCTTTTTTTTTTTTTTTTTTTGATGAATTAAAAAAAAATGACGCACTTAATCAGAAATTTGTTGAATGCATATGAATGCCTTACCTAAGATTTAGCAAAACTGCAACAGAAATTTCTTTAAAAAATTCATTAACCTGCTCGGTACGGCTTGGTAAGATGGTTCACCGAGAGCTAAATATCCTTCCAGTACGGCGCTGGTGAAACTCCTTACCAAGGCCTCCGACCCCCTTTTTGGAGGAAAAAGTCATTACTCAGCTGTCAGTTTCGACTCTCCCGGAGAAAGTTTCCCCACCCACATTGGACTGAAGGGTCAGTTTTTACAGTTGGCGATTCTTCGGGGGAGAAAAACAAGTATTTTGGCGAAAGCTTCTTTTAACACGTCATTAGTTTATCAGTAGTTTGAAAAGAGGAGCGCATTTTGCTAGAGAAAATTTTATAATTACGAAATCTTCTTTATTATGGCTCCTAGATTTAAGGGTCTCAGCGAAGCTGAGATTCTAAAACTTATGAATGAATGCGATGCAGAGAATTATGCTGACAGTGATTCAGATTGTGAATTTGATGATCTTGAGGAATCTCTCAATTGTACGGCTGACGAGATATTAAACGAAGAAAATGTGGAAATACCTAGTAAAATAGAAGGATTTGAATGGAATGAAGCCAGTGAAAATGATGAAGTAAACATTTTGCAATTTACTGGGAATCCTGGAATATGCATTGATGTTTCAGAATTCAAAAATGCATATGATTATTTTAAAGTTCTATTTCCAAACGAAGTTTTAGAATTGATAAGCATGGAGACAAATAGATATGCCGAACAAGTGTTTGATTTAAGACCAGAGGAAAACGGTAAAAGAAAGCATTCGCCAGAATGGAGAAAAACAACACCTGAAGAGATAGAAATATTTTTAGGTGCTGTTTTACTTATGGGTCATATCCACAAAGACAAAATTCATGATTATTGGTCTACAAATGAAATGATTGAAACACCTTTCTTTAGAAAAATCATGTCTAGGGATAGGTTTATTCAAATTTTAAAATTTTTGCACTTCACCAATAATGATGAAAAACCTTCCAAGGATTCAGTGAATTTTGACAGATTGTGGAAAATGAGAAAGCTTTTCAATATTTTGAATATGGTTTTCAAACAACCATATGAACCTACAGAAGAGGTTGCTGTAGACGAAGTAATTGTCAAATTTAAAGGCCGTGTTGCATTTAGGCAGTATATTCCTAAAAAACGAAAACAATGGGGAATCAAAATGTATAAGATTGCTGATAAAAAAGGATACACGTATGATATGAGAGTTTATCTGGGCAACGATAAAAATAAAACAGATATAAATTCTGCATCATATAATGTAGTTAGTACTATGGCTGACACTATCAAAGGAAAGGGACATAAATTGTTCATGGATAATTTTTTTTCGTCTCCTGAACTTTACCGCGATCTGTTAAAGGACAAACAAATCAATGCTTGTGGCACTGTCAGAAACAACAGGAAGAGTTTCCCTAAGTGTATTTCAAAACCTAAATTAAAGCGTGGAGAAACTCTTATACGATATGGAAATGGACTTACAGCTTTACGCTGGAAAGATAAACGGGATGTTTATATGCTAAGCAGCATGCACAAGCCCACATAGCATAATGTTTCAAACGATGGAAAAAAACCAAAAATAATCGCTGACTACAATGAAAATATGGGATTTGTTGACCTGAGTGACAGGATGGCAAACAGCTATGCCTTCGAACGACGCACATTAAAATGGACAAAAAAATTATTTTTCCATTTGCTGGACATTGCTGTCCTTAATGCCTACATTCTATCCCAAAGCACTGAAAGCCATAGAGACTTCCGTATGTCACTAATTAAAATGCTTGTAAAAAAAAGAGAAACTGTTTCTTCAAAACCTGATACTTCCTCTGAGGTAACTAGTACTTCCTCTGCAGGCCACTGGCCTTTGGATGAGAAAAAATACCGAAGATGTGTTGTATGCTCCAAACAAGGTTTACAAAGGCGTGTAAAAGTAATATGTACAAAGTGCAACGTTGCTTTATGCATAGATAAAAACTGTTTCGCAAAATTCCATACAAATGCAGCATTTTCTAGTCAGTGAAAATCATCAAAACTCATTCCAATTTAATTAAAAGATTTTCCATGCATCTCCATATAAATCTCTGCATTCGCATTCCTTCATTTAAATTCTCCATCAATTAAAACTAAACAGTCCTTCTCAGGGCTAAAAACAAACAGCTCTTTTCAGAGCTAAATTGGTTCCTTTGGAACCATACATAAATAAAAAATAGATCAAACAGACACACATTGAAACTTTCCCGTGCTCCTTCACATTATTATTTAAAAATAGCATAGTACCATGAAATCTGGACTGTGCGCCCCCCCCCCCCCCCCCACCTTCACAAATATCCACCATACACCATATTTTTGTTTTTATAACTTCAATGAACCCCCCTGCCTCCCGGCATTGAATTTCGGCTTCTTTTTCAACCCCCCCCCCCTCCCGGCACGGAATTTCGGCTTCCTTTGCCCCCCTCCCTCTCCATGCACACACACCTTCAGTAGAAAAAGTTTCAGATATTGAGAACTCTTAAAAAATTCTGCTGACCTATTTGTTGTTCTCTAATATTAATAATTAATTAATTAATCATCTAAATTAGAAGCCCCTCTCCTCGAAATTTAAGCTCCCCCCCAGTATACAAAGTTTAAAATATTTAAAACACTGTATTAAAAAAATCTTCTGTTCTAAGTAGGGCTTTTTAGTAACAATAAATAAACAATCGGTTATCAAAATTATCAGTCCAAAAATATCCACTTCGCCCTTTGCACACTCCTCCCAAAACAATTATACAAAGTTTTAAGTCTTTAAAACTGTGCGTTTGCCGCATTTATTGCCCTCTAATAACAATAAATAAATAGCAATTCATTTAAATTACTTCCACACTCACTCCAACACCCCCGTCCCCCAAATCTTCCATCCAAAAAAACCAATCTTTTTTGCAGTTTGACGGTTTTAGAGTGCGCCATGCCATTTTCTAACTGCCTAATCCTGTATGTGGAATATGTCGTATCATTTTCTCAGTATTTTGTGCCATATTCTAATAGCACAATGCTATTCTTCACTTTGAAACGATTTTTACTCCCATAGCAATAACGAATTATTCTTTTGTGTGTGTGTGTGTGTGTACGTGGAGGAGGGGGGGGGGTGTCCTTATAAACACTAACAAGTAAACGCTATAGACTACACATTTCACAGGAAGAATACATTTTAATAATATATATCAGTTTCAAAGAATTCTACGGATCTCTGTAGAAATGAGCGGTAACATTCCTTATTAATTTGGGAATATCTTTTCCAAATGTATCAAATAAGCAGGCACTCTTACTTAGAAACTATGTGTCGAACGCTTTTTTTTTTCGTTAAAGGAAAAAGTTATTTATAAAAATGCTGTTAAAGTTGATGTTTTGAACCGGATTTCCAAATATGATAGCTCAGGAAAGGAAACTGCTGTCGTGAGACAACAATTGCTTATAACTCAAGATGAAATTCATTTATCGAAAACTATATAGATATAAAAGAAAAAATCTTTGACTCCAAATCACTTCAATCAGTATGTCTGGAAATTAGAGGTTTTTTGTTGGTGTGTGTGCAGTAAAAAAATGTACGAATAAATGCTATGCAATCCATATTCTGGAAGACTGCAGTGCACTTCGCATCAATTTCAGTACGTTTTGATAAGGTGGAACATTTTTTGAAAAAAAAAAAATGATTTTTTTCTCTTATAATGCAACAAACATTTTTTTTTATTTTGTGCGTGTGTGTATGAATTTATGTATTCGCAAACAAATTTTAGTACATACTACTAACTAAGGTATAGTTAAGCGGGAATATTATTTAAATAAAATAAAATTTCTCAATAATACATGCTCTTAAGCCATAAAGCTTTTTTTTCTTCTTTTCATCGCCCTGAAAAGGAGGTTTAGAATTTGTTTGAAAATGAATCAAGTGCTCGTATTTTCAAACTATGAAATCGAATTTTTCTTTTTTTTTGTTAATCTGTAAAGACAGGAGTTTTTTTTTAGAAAAATGCTGTTAAAGTTAGAGTTTTCAACCGAATTTCCGCATACGATAGCGCAGGAAACGAAAAAACTACCGTCATAAGACAATAATTGCTTATGACTGAAGATGTAATTCATTAATCGGAAAGTATTAAAAAAAACTATTTGATTCCAAATCACTTTCATCAAAATGCCCGAAAGTAGCACATGTTTAAAAATTTAGACAGAAAGTGACACTATCGGCAATAATCACTCATAAACTACTGTAACCGAATTCTTTTTTTTTTTGTGTGTGTGTGTGTGTGCGTGTCCGTAAAAATTATAGAAATAAATGCTATGCAGTCTATATTTTACAAGACTGTAAAATCTCCATATCATTTCAGTATGTTTTGATAGAGTTAACTTTTTTTTAATACTAATAATTTTTACCTCTTATAATGTAACATAATTCTTTTTATTTATTTATTTTTTTTGTATGTGTATAAATTCATTTATTCACAAACAAATTTTAGTTAGTACATTATTAAGTTACTGTTAAGCTGATATACAATTTAAATAAAGTCAGTAATGGTTATTTTTTCCCCCTGAAAGCTTTGAATATTAGTTTTAGAATTAATTACATACCATATAATGTACAAATAAAAAAAAATCTCTTAAACTTTTATATTATAATATATTATAATCAATTGTGTTTATAAATATATTATTATTATTATTATTATTATTATTATTATTTATAAATGTTAAAATAAATATACATATATTTAATTTTAGTTGATTTGTCAATACAGTTTGTAATGTGAGTTCATCTATAACATTTTAATAACTGTATCGCACAATGCTGATCAGGAAAATTATCAAAATACTTTGTCCTAATGATTCATTATTCATACGTACTAATTCATTCCTCGTGATCTAGCACTCGTGTTAAATATAACATTGAAAGTAATCAAAAATGGGGATAACTGGCGAAAGTAACAACCTACTCAATACTTCCTGGAATTATACAGCAACCCTGGATTCCAATGCACACCCAACACTTCGCCCCGCTTCTGGACAAAGGTTTCGGTCACTGCAATGTAGGGGGAGAAAATTCCAAGATATCGCCGTACTTAAAGTATGAGGTTTTAAACTTCTATTGCCGGTAATAGAAGGTTAATACTGTTAACACGACTTTATTTTTTTCTTACATTAACGTTCAATGGGAAACCGAAACTTCTTATCTCCAGCAGCCATTCGAGACTAACGAAAAAGACAGGCTACCGTGGTCTATTCCACTTATCTTTTTTTACAGACCGCTAGAGTGACGTGTTGCTCTTTTCGTACACATTCATTGGTGCATTCGAGCATCACGTGACTCCCACGGTCTGTAAAAAAAGATGCGAGTAAAGCACCGCGGTAGCCTTTCTTTTTCGTTAGCCTCGGCAGCCATTACAGTGACGTCACACTTCGCTGGCGTATTATAAAGATTAGAATTGGAGTCGTCATTGATTGCTTCATCTTGATTGCAGACCTTGATTACATGTTACCAATTCCTTTTTTTTAAATTATAGGTTAGAGAATTTCCTTTTTTAATAAAAAAAAAAACAATCACAAAAGTAAAGCATAGGGCAGTTGCAATCAGCTGATCAACCATTGTATTCACTTGGAGGTAAAGGTAATTCCACCAATCAGAACTGCCTATTTGTACTGTTTACCTCCAACGTGACGTCAATTGCAACTGCCCTATTTCAGGAAATTTAAAATTATTAAAAATAGTGTTATGGTAAAAAAAAATACTTGAAATAATTATTGTATTTTTAGCTAGAATAAACAATGTAAGACTAATATTTCATAGGAATTATTTTGGTAGGTTTATTATGAGTTCATTTAATAGTTCCTTATTAGCGCAAAGTCCTATCTCTTTCACTGTGAATTTCTCTTTCGATGTCAAAAAATGGTTTTCTATTTTTGGACGCCAGCCAAAATACAGTGGCAATTTTTAGAAATGTACAACGGTTGTGACAACAAACGGCGCTTTAGCTTTCATCGCGCTTACATCACTTCTAAATACTACAAATTTCTATTTTGTACTACATTTTAAAATTTCAATTCTTACATCATCAATTAGAAAAAAAAAATTAGCTTTCGAATGAAATTTATTTGAAAACTGCCGCTTAATTTAACGACTTTTTAAATACTTTTTCAAGTATGAAATATTTTTCAGTTCTATCTTATCAATGACCACCAGTTTGCTTCAATAATGTAAAATAGCCCCTGGGAAAGTTGCCACAATTGAAAATAGTAACCCTAACCATCATAAAAAGTGAATAATAATAATAAAAAAAAACAGTGATAAATCATAAAATTAGATTATCCATAAGTTAGAGGCATTTTGGTGCTATACGAAAATCTGTCAAAAAAAACTATTTTCAGTTTATGTTGAATATAAAATTGATATGTTGAATTCGTGGGTGTATATGTTTCAGCAGATATCAGAATATGCTAGGAATTGGAGGGTTTTTTTTTTTTAAATATCCAGTTGCCAATTGTATAACAGGGAAAATATCCCCAACTGTGATGGAAAAGGGGGTTGATCATCCTGATTATATAAAGGAACCGAAGAAACCATACAAATAAATTTGAAAACATTAAAAATCTCCCTCATCTGCAGATTGATTTATTACTGTAAAAAAGTTCTTCATCTTTACATAAAAATTGTTAGCTTAAAATAATGGATGCGTTTCAGAAGAAATGGATTTGTAACGAACAATGATTAAAGAGAACATTTTAAAACTTTTTTAACATCGAATTTCTACGGTGCTTTTAGGCAGATGCGCACAGGAGCTCATTTGGTTGCATTTGGGGGGGGGGGGGAGATGTGTGCTTTTACTTGCTGAATATGAGATGAACGTAGGACTATACTATTTGTATAATACTTCATAGGTCCATGAAATTTTTTTCTTGCCATGAGGAATATGGCGATAATGTCAAACTGATTTACATTACACAGTTGTTTACGGCTTTTTTTCTTTGGAGTTTGCATCGGAAATAGTATTGTATTTGACTGGGGGTAAAAAGTTTTAAAATATAATATTTGAAAGACTGTTTCATACGCACCCCTTCTTAAATAATAAAGAAGCTTATTTTACTGATATTGTTATAGTTTTTTTTTCGTCACGTTTTTGACGGGTTCCATCTAGTATTATCTTTAAAAAATATATGCTGAAATACATATTGTTTTCACATTTACAACAGTACGTTACTTTGGCTACCAACATGATACTAATTTTTGTGGCCTCTCATTCAAAAAAAATTGTGCATCCCTGAATTAAACAAAAAAATATATATACATCCTATATTATAGACATAGAGTTTTCAGGAATATTAGATAGACCTAAATTGTTCTACAGAACAAAAATTCTCAAGGAAAAATAATTACCTCATTAAAAACACATTAAAAATTATATAGTAAACAATTAAAAATCAGGATTGTTTGCCAATATAAAGAAAACTGAGGTCTAAGTCTTTCAAAAAAATATATAAACAAGGGTGTTTTGATAGGATTCAAAGTATTAAAATATCTAGCATAAAACTAAATTCAAATGGTAAATTTCGAAATAAAAACAAACTTCATTAACTTTTGTTAATTTTTTTTAATACAGTTATCAAACAACATACTGACATTCAATGATTCAAACAAAAAAAATTTTTAAAGGTTTTTTTCTTGCGTTTTTAGATGCAAATTCATCAATTATATCATCCGTCGTTGAAATCCTTATTTACTTCTAAAGATTCTATCAAAAACTTTACTTGAATTAGATTATATATAGATTCCTTAGGTATAATTTCATAAGATATCCACTCACGTCTTACAGCATACTCGATTAAAAAAAGTCCTTCCGGCCTGTACCGGGAGGAAAAGGTAGCTTTCCTATATCTACGTTTTAAAATTTTAGCTAATGTTACACGAAAACAGCAAGCTAAAATGCAAAGAAACGTTTACAAAAGATTCGTTAATACTGAATTTGAATAAGAAATTCGTCAAATTATTGAGCAATAGCCAAATTGGCTTCATTTATGAAGACTTATTTTGATCGCCAAATTTCGCGATATTTCGCCAAATTTCGCCAATTTTGGCGCTAACGGATATGAATATATAGTTTTATGCGTATGATTGGGAAAATTATTACAACAATGAAAGAAAATAATTTGCGAGTAATCGCGTTAATGTGCTGTTTTGTTTCAAAATGTCAGCCACCCTAGAATTTCAAACTGCTCTATCTCAGCCATTTTTTAAGATAGAGGTAAACCAAAAAAAGCTCTGGAATCCTTGTATCAAGGCCTAACACGTAATTAAAAAATAAATTTGAATTTTTAACTTTTTTGTATAGTTATTTTAGATTTTAAGTTAATTTAAATCTTTAAGTGGCCGCCATCTTGAAACAAGATGGCGGACCAAGCTGGCCAACGAACTCGGTCGAGACATTAGTGACCTTAATACACACAATTAGTTTCATCAAAATCGATTCATAAATACGGGCGTTATCGTATGACATAGGTCAGATATATATATATATATATATATATATGGATATATCTATATATATAAATCAACATTTGGACGGAGGGTGGTTTTGGGGTCTGGGGGTCATGATCGGTGAAAATATATCGAAATTTTCCGGAACTGCTTTCCTCCGAACGGCTGCAATAGGTAGCTTTATACTTTTTTGTATTGTAAGCTACCTAAAAGCAGATCCAACATCCAATCCAACAGCAACAACGTTGTACACATGTACAGTCGCAAACACAGTTATTCAGTTCAATCGATCTAAGTAAAACCTCGGAACGAAATCAGCTAATTCATTTAAGACACGCCTTTTCTTATCGGTCGTCAGAGTGCTGGAATGGACATTACGACATTATCAGGGCTACACTACATACCGGGCTTGCTCATTCATTATGATGACGTCACAAAAGGTGGCTGACTAGGAGGAAAGACATACAGCGATTGGCACAAAAAGATGGGCGCGTTGCTTTGGACCAATCGCTGGTCGCGGCCAGCCACCATTTGTGACGTTTTGAGAGAGAAAGAGCAAGCCCGGTATCTAGTGTTGCCTTGACATTCGGCCGTATTCTCCCATTCCACCGAAGTGGAACGAAACCGGAATTCAGTTCATCCGAAATCAGGCCTGGATTCCGGTTCGGTGGGAAAGAGCGATTCTCCCCTAGTCCGATTCCAGATTCGGAATCATCGATATTTCTTCCCCAACATTCCAAAGGAAGTGACGTTTCAAATTCATAAGAAGTGTGAAAAACCAATCAGAATGAACGTAAACATATGCAACTGCACATGTTTATTTATTTTTTCATTAACTAGTGACGATGTTCATAGTTACATGATTTAATCAAAATAACATTTATTTAATAAATTTGAGTAAAGGAATGAATACCTAAAGGAAAATAAAATGTTTTTCAATACTGCAGGGGATATTTCTGAAAAAGATTAAAAGGGGGAGAGGGAATGTCCGTTTTTTTTTCTTGGTGTATTTATTCTTACGTTAAATATGAAATAATATTTAAATCGGATGATTAATCTAACACCTAATCTAATTTCTTATTATTGAACTGTTTATATCTGAGTTTTAAAGGCATAATTATTATATATTCATTTGTTATCATTTTTATTAATTTTGTACTTCAATCAACAAATAATTCATGATATTGGATCCAAAATTTAAACCAGTCTATTTCACGATTTATGGAGAACATATTACAAATAAATAATAAATTATATTAAATAAAGTGAATTTCTCAATGCAGTTTTTGAATCTTTACATAAGTTTAATTTATTTTTCTATTTTATAATTTATCTAAAGAATAAATTTATACTGATAGTATATATATATATATATATTATTAGTGT
Source organism: Maratus michaelseni (assembly GCA_963931845.1). NCBI lineage: Eukaryota > Metazoa > Arthropoda > Arachnida > Araneae > Salticidae > Maratus > Maratus michaelseni. The sequence continues at coordinate 194,239,518 of OZ007597.1, read as the reverse complement.
AAATTTACTCACTAGCTATATTATTTACTTTACAAATGCATCAGTTAAAAATAGCTACTTATATATTTATTATACAAGTTTGTGGATTTATGTTAATACTATTTAGCTAAATCATTATTTTATCTTGCCACTTTAAAACTTCTTGCTAATTATGCTACTGCAGGGGGACTCATAATTTAAGCCATTTTCACAACCCCACATATTACCCAAGCTCAGTAACCCCCCCCTCCCACCCTATAAAAAAAAAAAAAAAAAAAAACAGAATCCTGCGTACTCTACTGTACTATTGACATACTTTTGTACGTAGCCTTAGAATATTTGTGTATGTCATTTTGATGTACACTTCTTATTGAAATAACACGCAGATGCAGATAATGCTAGCATTCTAGTATTAAGTACATTTTGTGTTATATTAAAATTGTTCCTATTCTAGTTTACATGTATTCTTCATTTTTTTTAAAGTATAGTTTTTCAAATAGTCATTCCACATTTTATTCTTGTTAATGCAATTTTAATTATCTTTAATATAGTGGTGCAGGAAGGATCTTTCAAATAAGAAGGGTTATTGAATCATTATTGATTATAAAATGAATAAATCCATTTTTTACAGATTAATAAAATATTTTGAGTATGAATGTGTAAAAAATTATATAATGAAAAGCACAAGTAGTGAAAATAAATTTTATTGAGCAGTTTTAAGTTCTTGAAGAAGATGCATTCTAAAATATCTTTAGCGGTTTATGTTTTTTATGTTGACTTTTACACATCATGCATCACTTTAATACAATGTTTAGTTTGCATCTTATCAATTTTTAGGTGCTCCAAGATAGGCTTCAAGGCTTCAATTCCCCCCCCCCCTCCTTTCTTTGCTGTACCAACCAGTGTTTAATAAGCACCTTGTTTAATTTTGCTGTGGATTATTATTCAGTTAAATTGAACAATAAAATTATATATATGTATGCATATACATTTGTACATAAATTACGTGTGTGTATGCGTTTCATAACCTACTTCAGGTAGGGCAAATTTTCATGTGCTAAAAATTCACAAACAACATTCTAATGCACCAAATGTTTTTACACAAAAGATATTGGAGCTTAGGCTGCACGTACAAAACACTAATTAATAAACAAATGATTAAATTCTCTGTCATGGCATTTCATAGGTGATATTCAATACAATTAAAATTCTTTTGTCAATGTATTCACTTATTGTTTGGGTTGAAAATTGACTACTTTAAATGAGAAAGGTTTTTGTTTTTATCATCCAAGCTTTTTAAAATTTTCTTTTGCATATTGATTTAACTAAATAAAATTAACTAATTCACATAAGACTTTAATAAAAACTGATATTTATTCACATAAATAATAATTAATATTATATGTACTTCAGTTAAGTTTTTTTTTCCTTTCATAAAGAATCAGGGTTGGCAGGTTTTTGACATGTGTCAGTTTTTGACGGTTTATACCATGGTGTGAACCATGTTGTCAAAAACCTCAGATACTACATTGATATCTAAAATTTCACATTATATGTCACACGTATTACAACATTACAGCAATGTTTAAAATATCACTATTATTGTATATCGGTAATTAATATTTTAGTAAAGTATTATTAATAACTGCAATTTTGTAACTTGGTAAAATTTTAAAAGTAAAATTGTGTATTCTTAAATAGTAAATATAAGATTTGAAAGTGTTGCTTGAGCTGTACATTTTTTCTCTTACTTAAAATATCTTAAATCTCCTAATAATTTAAAACAATAATGATATTGAACAATATTAGAATGCCATCAAATAATACATATCAACATTAGGGCATTTCTTAAATCTTCAGTGTTAGAATTCATAAAGAAAAAAAAATTTCAACTGATCAGAGATTTCCCTCCCCCCCCCCCCCCGTTTTTTTGTTTCAGATCAAGATTTAAGGATTAAATTAGCTATATATCGTAAGTTCTGATAAACTCAAAACAACAATGATAATTTAAAATTTTTATCATTCAGAGTTGAAAAAGAAAACTCGAGCTAAGATTTAAATCTATTTCTATAATACAAATGCTGTTAGAAAATGAAATGTTGAAGTTTCTGTAATTTTGATTTTTTTTCTTAATTGTTTTCATTTAATTTATAATTCTTCTTTTCTTTAAACCAATAAAATCACACACAAAGTATTTTTTTTTTTTTTTTTTACTTGTTTACTTGTTGAATTATTAAATAACACATTCATTGACAATGGCTATGATTGCTAAAATTTCATAATAAATAATATTTTTGTGATAAAGATATTTCATTAAAATAAGTTCTGCACATACTTATAATTATCATAAATGAGAAACCAAAAACATAATTCAATCTAATTTATATAAAGACAAATAGTTTTTTTTTTTTTTTTTTTTTTTTTTTTTTTGTAATGTTAATCAACTTTTATTTCTGTAGGTATATATTCCTTTGACTTTTCTTTAATGTACAAAGTGGCAAACTATTACATCTTAATTTTTCAGAATACCTGTAACATGTCAATTAAATGATCTGTCTTGGTTCAGTGATTCAAAGATAGTATTTTGGGTACTTTTCCATTATATTCCAACACATTTATGAAAGGAAAAAAAGAAAATCCCTTGTTTACACAAGAGCAAAATTTGATGACATGCACCATATGTAAAGAATTTGCAAAAGCAGATGACACCAATTTTGTGAATGGATGCCCAGCTTTGCACACACATGCATATACAATCTATGTACAAAGTCGAACATTGTTGTTGACATTAAATCACTTAGCACTAATAAATACCAACGGATAAGATGGTACTATTATTTTAATGATTAACACACACACACACAAAAAGTGGTCCTTTTGATTTCATATTAACAAGATTCGACTGTAATGAAATTATAAGTTTTTTTTTTTCTTTTTACTAAATTCTTAGGTGTCATCAGTTAAGGGATAAAATTTTGTTACTGACTTAGTAGGAAGTTATCCAGTTTTAATTTTGTTTTACATGATTAAGTGCATTTTTCAATTACAAATACAGTAATACTTAAAAATGCTTTATATCAGCTTTACAGTTGCTTAAAATAATTTTAATCTGGTAGATTAAGAACTTCAATTTTAAACAAAAGCAAAATATTTGTGCTTTTCTGTAAAGGAGTATATAATGCTAAAAATGAATATTTGACACCTACTTTTCATTTTCCAATTTTTATCACTGATTAAGAAGCATAATTTATATTTTTATAATTAATTAACAACATTATAGTTACTAATTATAGAATAATAAAAATTGCAATAAGTCATTTCATTAGTTAAACAAACAAATAACAAATTAACTATACCTATTAATTATTCTTACATACCTTTAGAGTAAATATAATTATAAGAATGAACAGTTTGAATTAACGAAGGGTTTTTTACTATTTCTCTTAATCAGATTATTTTCTGCCATGCTTATAAGCTCAAAAACCAAATTAATGAAAACAAACGCATATTCTTTCATTATTTAGTTATTAAATAATGAAAAATTTCATAAAAGCATGTTTTGCAAAAATTATATGAAAATTTTTCTAAATATTAAAAACTAATATAAAAATTGTGATTATAAGAATATATTTTAATTTACATAATTTATAAACAAACCTCAATTTGAACATTTGAAATTTTATTCATTTTTATAGACAATAGTTATAATATAATTTATTTTATTTAAAAAAAACACAAATTGCACAAATTGTGCCTATTAGTTGCTAAAATCAGTGTAAAAATTGTTTTAAACTCATAAAAGAGCTAAAATCCTACATGTTTTGGCTTTAAACTTAAAGCCATCATCGGGGAAGAGGAACAACACAAGCGACTACTGATCTTTAAATTTTCGACACGAGAAAATTGAAATCAATTCCTATTAGTTGCTAAAATCAGTGTAAAAATTGTTTTAAACTCATAAAAGAGCTAAAATCCTACATGTTTTGGCTTTAAACTTAAAGCCATCATCGGGGAAGAGGAACAACACAAGCGACTACTGATCTTTAAATTTTCGACACGAGAAAATTGAAATCAATTCCAATCTGTTGATTTCAATTTTCTCGTGTCGAAAATTTAAAGATCAGTAGTCGTTTGTGTTGTTCCTCTTCCCCGATGATGGCTTTAAGTTTAAAGCCGAAACATGTAGGATTTTAGCTCTTTTATGAGTTTAAAACAATTTTTACACTGATTTTAGCAACTAATAGGCACAATTTGTGTTTTTTTGAAATAACTAGTTAACAGTGTAGTGTCCAATGGATTCAATAATTTATTTTAACGTTATATTTCTAATACATTCAATAATTAACAGTAAATTAATCAGAAATTAAATTAATATTTATTTTTCTTATATTATACAGATCTATTGCATACATTGCTATCATTTCAGTAGCAGAATAAAAAATAAGTATTATTCAAGAGCATGTTTTCAAATGGAACAATTTTTCAATGTTTTCCCAAACAGTTAGCTTTTTATAGCCTCGAACGAAAAGAAAGAATGTTGTCCATTATTGCATGATAGTCATTTAAAAATATGTTAAATAATTTTTGTAATTACTTTTTTTGTTGTGTTCTCAGAGTTTGTAGTGTAACATGCTATTTTTTAGAAAACCTAATTTAGCAAGTATAATGTAATAAAAAAAAACTAATTTGTAGGGAGCAACAATATTATTTTTGATGCTACTTCATTAAACTTATTTGTTATTTCACTGTCCTCTCTTTTGGCATAGCAGTGGGACTCGTATCATATTGCAGATTTAAAAGTTGTACTTCTTCGAGGCAAAGATGTATCAACAATCCTTCCAAAAGTAGCATTTAGTCCAAAGGCATCAAATTCCACTTGCTTGCAAAAGATCACTAATGATAGTCACTTATACAATAAAACTACACACTTGTGATCTTCTGAGAGCAATCAAACATCTATTCAGGATTCAGGCACCACAGGATCCACCAAATCTACTAATCTCCCTCTGAACTTTTTATGGAATGATATTGTATTTGTTTCTAGAAGTAATATCAGAAATAAAATCGATGCACCCTAGAAACTAGTTTTTTTTTTTTAAAGAACATTATTCACTAAATATTCTCTCAAAACAGCATTTTACACAACAAACTATGAGAAAACTAGGGTCTACGGCAGTTTCCCTACTTCTATCATAAGACTTTTGATCACTTTATCAATATATATCAGTATTTGCCTAAAAATTTATAAATATACACTTAAATCGAAGAATCTTCCACAGAGAGCATTCTATAATTTTTGATAATGGAAGTTTTAAAAAAACAGTAATAATAAATATATGCTTTTGAAAAAAAAAATCAAAATTTTTATTTTATTAGATAAATACATTTAAACAGATGACTTATGCTGTAAGATAAATCTATATCTTGGAAGATAAACACATCTAAATCAGAATTTAAATAAAACTTTTTTAACTCTGAAATACATTGAATAGATAAAATGAAGTAAAAGAAAATAAACTTTTAAGATAAATAAGTTTCCTTTCAATGTTCAAAAAATATTTATTATTATAGGGACTTTAAACTTATCCTTATTTTCATTGGGTCTCATTTGCCAGCATGATTTTTTTTTATACAAGTGAAATTCACCAACTGGAAGTTTTTATTAATAATTATGAACTTTGTTTTTGCCAAACCAAAGACTGCTGACTCCAATAAGTTTTTACAAATCATTCAAAAGAAAAATTTTATATTTGTGTAGTATTCACATTAGGTAAAGTTTGGGCTTGGGGGTGTGATATTTAACTCGTAAGCCTTGCTGTTGGATCTGATACTCATGCACGTATACTTCACAGTGGACAAAAAATTGAAAATGCAACTTACAAATTATATTTGAGCTAACAAATATTACACACAACTGTTATACTAGGGTTTCAACATCTAAAAAATCTTTTTCTGCTTTTTAAAAAACACAAGATTCTAATAAATGCTAAATTACTATTGTAAAATGATAAAAAGATTAACTGCACTACCAAAGATTTGCTTAAAAAAAAAAAAAAAAAAGTCTTATTTGAAGAAATTATTATACAACAATAACATGTGATTTTTTAATAATTATGTTATTTTCTACCTGTATTCGTTAACGTGCAACATGAACATAAAAATTTGAAAATATAAACAAATAAGCGACTGAGCTTATTCCACTTGGATATTATATTATATGTCTGCATATTATATTGATGCAAGTTGAGAACTGTGAAAGTTGTTTTCAGAAAAGGCAGCAAGTATTTTTCAGCCCATACACAGGCTGTTTTCAAGTAAATAGTTAGAAATAAAGAAACTCAAGATTTTGAATTTAGAATCAAAATAGCATTAATTATTTAGTATAACATTGCAACTGTTTATTTAGCGATTTTTTTTTTTTTTTTTTTTTGCATAATATAAGAAATAAATAAAGACTAAGTTAAATATAAAATAAAATAAGATTGTTTAGCCAGTATGAGTAAGTCAATGAAGATTAATTTAAATTGAAAAAATATAGTAGAATGTCCTTCTGCAATTAAAAGCCTTCAATAAAATGGCATTTTTATATTATGTAGTGCATATAAAATTAATTTTGCCCACCAAAAAAAGGGGGGGGGGCAACATATTTGATTAGGGTTAGTTATTTTATATGTTGAACAGGTAACTGTACTGGTTACATCTCAAGAAAATAACAAATCTCCAAAAAATTATGAGAGTGATAAAATTGGCACCAGTGGTCAATTAAATATTTTATGACAAATTTGAACCAATTTCTGATTTATTAGCAATTAGTATTTAACAAATAAATATTTGAAAAATAAAATTGCAATAAACATTGACATTAAGACATCTATTCATGAAGTTAAACTCATTTTACTTTGAAAGAGAAATATAGTTCTTAAAAATATGAAAATAGTACTGACAAAAAATTTCAAAATTTAGTTATCACTTAAAAAAAAATAGCCAAATATATATTTTTTAAATCATAGCAACATGTATACTAGCCAAAAGTTATTTTGATAGTATACTGATAAATGCAGAATTCTTTTTGCAAGGCTGTATAATATTTTTAGATTAAAATTCACAAAGCTGCCATATCATGTGGATATTTTAATTCAATGTAAAAAATCAAATTTTCACCCCTCTTTAATAGACACTTGCTATTAATTTTATAAATAATTCCAGAGATTGGATCATATATTTTTTAAACAAATACACTTTAAATGGTGCAATGCTACTGCTACTGTAGCATTTAAATTCATTTTTAAAATATCACACGAAAATTTGCATGTGATAATGTAGGATACAAGACTTATTAAGCAGTGAAATGTGAAAACATAAGGCAATTATTTAACTTTATTAGATTACATTACAATAATAGGTTTTAAAAAGTTCTAATACACACAAGCATATAAAATATCACACAAATATGTATAGATATGTACAGCACAGGTTTTTTAGTTATGTACAAAGGTTATTCAGAAATATGAAATTTAGTTAAAAAAAAATCTTCAAAATATCTAAAGATGCATATTTTAAACAGATCCAATCAAATATTACCAAGTCTTTTAAACAATTCGGGGAGCATATCAATATTTAGATTCTAAAAAATAGAGATACTTTTAATACATGTCTCTAAACAAACAAATATACGGAGTGAAAAGGAGACAGAATCTGTCATAGAAAATTTTTGAACTTATTACAATATATAATAATATTTTACTTCATTTCAGGAGATAATAATATTTATTACTTACCAATTTGAAGAGAACGGAAAATAAAAATATTCACATTTTAATTATCCAACAGGAATTAATAAAAAAAAAAACATATAAAATAAGAAATGAACTCTACAAATGTTACACAAAAAACATCTTAACAATAACTGCTTATGCTTACGTCCACCATTATTAGCAAACAGAGATTCCACCTTCCGAAACGATATTCCGGCTGCCTCTGAGCAGCCGAAAGAAAGTAAAGGATATTCCACATTTCCGAAATGCCTGAATTCCGGATTTTGAGGGGAGAATCGCGATCTTCGAAATAACACCTGGAATCATCGAATTCAGTACGATATTCCGATTCCGCGTGAGGGGAGAATACGGCCGATTATCCGAGACTAACGAAAAAGACAGACTACAGCGGTGCATTCCATTTATCTTTTTTTACAGACCGCTAGAGTGACGTGATTCCCGCGGTCTGTAAAAAAAAGATACGCGTAAAGCGCCGTGGTAGCCTTTCTTTTTCGTTGTCTCGATATTACCCGAGGCTAACGAAAAAGAAAGGCTACCGCGATGCTTTACGCGTATCTTTTTTTACAGACCGCCGGAGGCACGTGATGTTTGAATGCACCAATGAAGGTGTACGAAAAGAGCATCACGTCACTCTAGCGGTCTGTAAAAAAAGATAAGTGGAATGCACCGCGGTAGCCTGTCTTTTTCGTTAGCCTCGGATATTACCCATGTGCCGTCGCAGTAAGTATATGGTGAGGTTTTATACTCTAGTTCCCAAATCGGGAGTAATGACCATTCGGAAGTTACCAAGCGTCAGTAAGAAGTCCATGTTCGGTTCTTGGTCATTCACTTTTTCAAGTAAACCTGCCTAGGTTAAAAGCTTCTAAAAATTTTATTGAGTTATTCAGAATATTTAAATTTTACGTTTCATACTTTATAAAACACATTATTTGAAAAGTATTTCATTAAGAAAAAAAAAATCAGCCACATAATTTGTCGGCCCCTGAAATTGGTGGGCCCAGGGCCGAGGCCCGTGCATTAATCAGGCCCTGCAAATAAATGGTTTATATTTGTCTCAAAAACTTTACTTTATACTCAGTTATATTTTATACTTTATGTTTCATACCAACTATACTTTACCATTTTATGTCGAAATGCTCCTCGGTTTTTCCTTAGTATTTTTCCCAAATTAATATTTATTTCATATCAATAGTCAGCGATGAACTATGGTGTATAACAGTTTCTGCTGGTTAATGTAAATATTAAGTAGATTGTATAGTTTTCCCAGAGTAACTGAAAATATTTCTATGTTTTGCGAGGAAATTAAGGATTTCTCAATGATGTTTTCCAGTTCCAGTTATTTTAAGATCAAAACAATTTCCCTGATTTCCAGGTTTCCCATAGAATTTGATCCCCATTACATGTATGTAAAAAGTGTTCTTAAGAAGAATTAAAATAAATGTAACTTTCTTACAGAATTATCGATTAAGTTACTCGAATATTGCATTAAGATAATGCTTTCCCTCTTTTCGGGAAAGAAAGAAAAGAACGATATATCTATTAGAATGCTTATCTATATAGGCTGGAAAATCTGCAATTTTAATTCGTAGTAGAGCTACTGGCGTACTTTGTTTCAATATCTTTTAGTTGATTTCTGTGTATTTTTAACTTTAAAAGGCACAATTATGGATTATTTTTATGCAGTTACATTAACAAATCATTTAAGAAAGTGTTCTTCATAATCGTGAAAAAAGGGCCAAAATTAAATAATGATTGTAGATTTCAGTTTACTTTGGATTTATTTTTCTGCCAACTTTGGCAAAAGCGCAGATATGAAGAATCTCCATTTAGTATGTCTTGCAAAACTTATTCTGATTTCTTATTGTTTTTTCTTTTCCTCATGTTATGCATGTTATTATACTGGAATTTTTGAACGAAAATACATTATATAGCTTTATGAGAGCCTAATTTAAACTTTGAAGACAACCAATAACACATAATTAAGAAAATTAACATATAATTAAATTTATGATAATTTTGAAAAAATTAACCAACGAACTAATAAGAAAAGAAAACTATTAAAATGAAATTTATTTTAGAAACTCGAAATTTTATTATTTTTTAATTTAATTTTTCACCAAAAGTAAGGGTTGTATTTCGAATTAAAAAAAAAAATCTAAATTTGCTTTAAGATAATTTAATTTTTAATATTTTATCATAAGGCAAAAGTATTAAAAAATAATATTAAATGAATATTTTTAAGAATCTTTATAATTGAATAGTATCAATAAATGAAGTATATATATGTATTGTAACTTTCGGGTGCGATAATGTTTAACGTAAATAAGGAGATATTTTCGAAGATTTTCACGAGGAAGAATATTTAGAAAATGTTCTTTGAAATCTCTTTTAGTTTTTATGTTTAAATGGGTATAACTGAACCTTCTGCTGTAAATTCTCTCCCACATATAAACAGAGGGATTCTTTCTAATTTTAAACCATGCAAATGATAAATAATATTGTAAATTTTAATATGTCAACAAGGAATAAAAAAAACTTCTGTCCTTTTATATATATATATTTCTTAGGACAAAAATATTAAAATGAAAAACCTAGCACCAATGAAATATACAAGTACACTCATTAAAAACTTGTTAACGTCGTTTTAATAATGTACTTTTTTCCAATCATCAATCTTTCTGACACATTCATGATATCATTTTTATATCTAAAAGCATGAAACATCTAGACATTGCTATTCAAGAGATTTGCAATCGAATACAGTTCATCTTTTCCCTAAACTGTGTTACACTTACATCCTGTGTTATAATAAATTACTTTCGAGTGATGAGCAATCGCAGTTTATCGCATCTCTAAAGATGGGTTCAAAAGACGATGAAATCGATAGCATTTCGGATAATGGGGACGGGATTATGGTTTAATTGAAAGATGTACGAGGAGCATACCCCAGCGAGCGCTCACCCGTTGTTTAAAAGATAATTGAGAAATATTTGAGACATTTGCTCTAACGTAATTAATCACTTAATTCTTTATATAAAAACAAATCGTTTTAAAATTGTGGTGTGAATTATATAATAAAAGACAAGTGATTAGGTGGTATCACTTTTAAATACCATTTCTAAAAGGGGACTTCCCTACGCGGCTCTTAAGCTCATTTAATGTGACACTCGATTGAATAGAGACTTTTGAATTTTATATTGTACAGAAACAGACGTCAAGAGACTTACTTCAGAATTTTTTTCAAATTTAACATTTTTTTCTAAAAAGTTTTTGAACCATTTTAAATAAAACCAGGGGAGGAATTTATGCTATTGAAAGTATATAGAGGCATGACAACTGAAATTTTTAAAAGTTGTCTGCTAAAAGCCGTTGTTGAGAAACCATCAAAAACTGATAAATTCCCGATTGTGAAAATCCAAAACAAAAATCGAATAGTCCAGAATCCTTATGATAATTTAAATTGTGTGAAAATATGTACATATATTTATGGTTCTTACATTATACAACAATTTTTCAATAGAATATTTCGCCTTATTTAAGTGCAATAGAATTTTTTAAATTCCGAGAGTAAACAAACAGACTATGAATTTTGAAATTCAAGTATTAAGGAGCGTACGCACCCTGCATATTAATCGCCGCATATATTTACATTTAATAAGATTATTAATAATTGATTTTAGTATTATGCTGTTACCACTGGTTAAAATTAATAATTCGTATGTATATTAATGTAGCATTACCCAATGTAGAAATATGACAGCGAAATTATAAGTGCTGGTCTCACCAGATTACAGACATGTGTATTTCAGACAGGCATCTTTTTGACACAAAAAACAGAAAAAGTTTAAACTGCTGCAAAATGCACTCTGATTTTTGGAAAAGTTCTTCTTTACAAAAAAACTTGATAATAAATAGGTTTCATTAACATATTCATAAATTAAATTAATAATTCAGTTGTTTTGATTTTCAAAAGGATATATTAACCTACCCTCCGCCCCCTCCTAATTTTTCAACAGTTATCCAGTTCAAGCACCTCAAAGCAGTTTCTGCACGTGACCTGAGAAATTCGTCTGCTGAAGGCACTAAGCTCATATATAACAGGAGATCCATCTTCCTCATCGAGCAAGGAAACTAATGGAAGTAGCATTAGTTTCGTTTTCATTCTAGCAGAAAATTCTGGGATAGGATTTTAGTAAACCGAAATCATTTAGCGAAATTTTGGTGTTCCTTTTCAGACACGATTAGATTTTTAAGCCTTTTAAACACAAGCTTGACAGGTGTCTTTTATATTTCATGGAAATAGCAATCTAATTGGCAGTTTTTTTCACACATGTAATTCACCAATTCCAATAATTAATATATAGTGTAATTTTCCTTACACAATGTTAAAAGAGTGAAAATTAAAAGAAAAAAAAATAAACTTTCCATATTTGGCCTTAATACAAAAATAACAATACTAATAGTTTGTTGTAAACTACTGTACTTAGCTGTTCGTGGAACAATGGAACCGATATACAAAAATCAACTTTTTTGCCATTTTTAAGATTCAGACTAGTAATTAGTACAATATATTCAAGCATTAAAGGAGACATGAAAAAATTGCCGCATATACGAGTGAAATAAACATTTTGAAAAATTGATATAATCTTCAAAAAAATTTATATTTGTCTCTAAAACTTTACTTTATACTCAATTATATTTAATGCTTTATGTTTCATACCAACTATAATTTACACTTTATGTCGAAATGTTCCTGGGTTTTTCCTTAGTATTTTTCTCAAATTAATATTTTATTCATATTAACAGTCAGCGATGAACTATGGTGTATAACAGTTTCTGCTGGTTAATGTAAATATTAAGAATAGATTGGCTAGTTTTTCCAGAGTAACTGAAAATATTTCCATGTTTTGTGGGGAAATTAAGAATTTCTCAATGATGTTTTCCAGTTCCAGTTATTTTAAGATCAAAACAATTTCCCTGATTTCCAGGTTTCCCGTATAGTTTGATACCCATTACATGCATGTAAAAATGTTCTTACGAAGAATTACAATAAATGTAACTTTCTACAGAATTATCGATTAAGTTACTCGAATAATGCATTAAGATAATGCTTTCTCTTTTTTCGGGAAAGAAAGAAAAGAACGATATATCCATTAGAATTCTTATCTGTATAGGCTGGATTGTCTGCAATTTTAATTCGTACTAGAGCTGCTGGCGTACTTTGTTTCAATATCGTTTAGTTGATTTCTGTGTATTTTTAACTTTAAAAGGCACGAATATGGATTATTGTTATGCAGTTACTTTAACAAGTCATTTAAGAAAGTGTTCTTCATAATCGTGAAAAAAGGGCCAAAATTAAATAATGATTGTAGATTTCAGTTTACTTTGGATTTATTTTTCTGCCAACTTTGGCGAAAGCGCAGATATGAAGAATCTCCATTTAGTATGTCTTGCAAAACTTATTCTGATTTCTTATTGTTTTTTCTTTTCCTCATGTTATGCATGTTATTATACTGGAATTTTTGAACGAAAATACATTATATAGCTTTATGAGAGCCCAATTTAAACTTTTAAGACAACCAATAACACACAATTAAGAAAATTAATATGTAACTAAATTTATGATAATTTTGATAAAATTATCGAACGAACTAATGAGAAAAGAAAACTATTAAAATGAAAATTATTTTAGAAACTCGAAATTTTATTATTTTTTAATTTTTCACCTAAAGTATGGACTGTATTTCGAATTAAAAAAAAATCTAAATTTGCTTTAAGATAATTTAATTTTTAATATTTTATCGTAAGGCAAAAATATTAAAAAAATAATATTAAATGAATATTTTTAACAATCTTTATAATTGAATAGTATCAATAAATGAAGTATATATGTATTGTAACTTTCGGGTTCAATAATGTTTAACGTAAATAAGGAGGTATTTTCGAAGATTTTCACGAGGAAGAATATTTAGTAAATGGTCTTTGAAATCACTTTTAGTTTTTATGTTTAAATGGGTATAACTGTACCTTCTGCTGTAAATTCTCTCCCACATATAAACAGGGGGATTCTTTCTAATTTTAAACCATGAAATGATAAATAATATTGTAAATTTTAATATGTCAACAAGAAATAAAAAAACTTCTGTCCTTATATATATATATATATATTTCTTAGGACAAAAATATTAAAATGAAAAACCTAGCACCAATGAAATATATAAATACACTCATTAAAAACTTGTTAACGTCGTTTTAATAATGGACTTTTTTCCAATGACACATTCACGGAATCATTTTTATATCTAAAAGCATGAAACATCTAGACATTAATTCAAGCGATTTGCAAACGAAAAGTGTTTTGCTTTTCCCAAAACTGTGTTACACTTACATATTGAGCTATAATAAATTACTTTCGAGTGATGAGCAAGACGATGACATCGATATCGATAGCATTTCGGATAATGGTTTAATTGAAATATATACGAGGAGCATACCCCAGCGAGCGCTCACCCGTTGGTTGTTTAAAACAGAATTGAGAAGCATTTTAAGCAGTAGCTCTAACGAAATCACTTAATTCATTGTATAAAAATATATCGATCTAAAATTGTGGTGTGAGTTATATAATAAAAGACAAGTGATTAGGCACTATCATATTTAAATACCATTTGTGTCAAGAGACTTCCCTACGCTTCTCTGAAGTTCATTTAATGTGACACACGATTGAATAGAGACTTTTGATATAGTTCTTTTAAATGCCAAAAGGTGTAAAGTAACAACATAATGCAAATTAAAGTAACTTTTATTAGGTTGTTTTGCATGTTTCGATTCGCTCCGAGTCATTTTCAAAAACAAATGAGAATATTCCATAATTGCACAGGCTTTGAAGTTATTATTTTCATGTACTTTTTTTAAAAATTACGCACGTTATCTTTTAATTTTACTTGGTTGTTTATTTTCATATCTATGACCATGGAGTAACTCGAGCCACAGTTTTGGTAAAATAAAAGATGCCGCATCGTTACATATTGTATTTTTGTGTGTTAATATCTCTATGGTTTCTCTTATTATGGATGGATAGTATAGACTAAAGGGAAATATTATTTTACTTTCATTGAAATTTATTTGGATGGTTTATTCTTGATATAATCTTGCCAGGGCTGTAGTTTTTCTATTATATTTAATATCAGCTATATGCTCTTTTTTCTGTAATTAAATTTCCTGCTGGTCATGCCTATGTATTAATTCTTGGATCCGTCTTCTTTAATAAAAAGTATTTCATATACTTCTGAATAATTCTCAAAATTAATTGGGTCAATTTTACTGCGAATGATATTTTTTTAATTTCTGAGGGGGTTTGGCTATTAAGTAGATATTGAAACGTATAAGGCTGTGTTTTAATTTTTCAGAAAAGCTTGGATAATATTGAAGAGTATAAAGTTTGTATTTTTGCGAATCAACTTTCTTTTCTGGTTTCTTATTATTGGTGATATCCATGATTAATTTATTAATATGGTGTACTTTAAAACCATTATTACAAGCAATTTTACGAATATTATCTAATTCATTATTCAATTTATTTTCAGTACATACTATAACGGCCCATCTTATGAAAAATCTGTAGGCTGAAATGTTGTATGTAAATAGAGAACATGCGTTATTTGGTATGGTAGATTGGTTAGCCATACTTTTTCGGAAAACAGCTATGTCGATAGATTTATTTGTTCTGTTTAACACCCCTAACAGTCTAGTAATCATTTTAAACTATAATTCTGACATTGTAAAATCCTCGTTTATATTGAAACCAATCGAAACAGTATACCATTCAGGAGTTATCAAGCGTGAGTAAAGTCCATGTTCGGTTCTTGGTCATTCCCTTTTTCAAATAAAAGTGCCTAGGTTAAAAGCTTCTAAAAATTTTATTGAGTCATTCAGAATATTTAAATTTTACGTTTCATATTTTATAAAACAATATTATTTGAAAAATATTTGATTAAGGAAAAAAAAATTAGTCACATAATTTGTGATCCCCTGAAATTGGTTGGCCCAGAGACGAGCTACCGGAGGCTCGTGCATTAATCAGGCCCTGATTAGGAGTGGGCGGCGATAATGGTAACATATGATCAACCAATTACTAATTTTTAGGTATTTTCCTTAATTTTATGTGAATAGCCTATTATAATTTTACACAAGTCTCTCTTTGTAAACGAAAAGTTTAGAGTTTTGTTTTTCAGTAATCATTTTCAGTTTTATTTTTTGCATTATCCACCATTGCCAATGTAATGTTCACGTACCCAAAGGGGTATGCGTACCCCAGGTTAAGAACCGCTGATATAGAGGAACGTGCCGCTTTAGTGACTTCCGTTCCGACCCCCCCCCCTTTTATATGAGTTGATATACCGGATGCGCCAAAAGTTCGTTACAAAATAAAAAAAATCATTAAAAAGAAACAAATAATGCTAAAGTTTTGTGGTTTGCAGGAATGGGATTAGAGGGAGATAGGATTTTTTTTAATAACAAAAACATTTTTGTTAAAAAATTAACGATAGATGGCGCTGCATGCATAATATGAAGCAAATTTATGCAAATCAGACTGTCAATAAAAGCCCTGAATGCACACAGAGTCTTCGTTGGATGCCAGCAGTATGCTAACGTTACCAGATCAAGGTTAACGTTTATTACTGTTGGTTAAATTATTTTACAATCACGGGGAATCGGCAACTGGCGCAGTGTGAAAAATTCTGCACGGCAAAATGACTGAAGACGATAAAAGGGCCTGTTTCATGTGCTGGAATATTGAAGCTGGTCAGACGCTTCGTAGAAATGGGTCTTTTACTACAAGCCTAGTTTGCATACACCTGCATCGTATTATCCATGCCAGCCCCATCTATCGGTAACTTTTTTAACCACAACTTTTGCTGTTATTTAAAAAAATCCGAACTCCCTCTCATCCCATTCCTGCAAACCGCAAATTTTTAGCATCATTTGTTTCCTTTTAGTGAATTTTTAAAATTTTAATGAACTTTTGTTACACCCGGTATGTAGTTTCTCTCCTGGGTGGATTTTCAGGTTCCCACACTAAGAATATGAATACTGCATACATAGAAAAATATAGCACACATATTCTTAAGGGGACAACTCTCTTTGAAAGAAGTAAAAACAAGAAATATTTTGTGTTCAATTAAAAAAAAAATAATAATAATATATTGTCTTTTACTTCGCAGAAAATGTGTATATGCTTCTCAAAAATAAGTAATGAAAATAACATATAATAATGTCTTTCAAATGCATTTTTTGAAATATATAAAATGAATATTCTGTATATATCTTTAAAATGCTTCATGCGTTTTAGTTTTAGCTCAAAATTCTTAACAACTCCAAAGAACAATTTTGAAACAAATCTGTGCATACATTTTTGGAATGTTGGTTTATTAAGATCCTCAAATTACTAGTAATTTGTTAATAAAAATTCAATTTCATTCCCGTTTTTTACTTTTTAAAAAAACTGCTTCCTGGATTACAACCTTTATTGTTTTTAATACCACAGATGCACATCTTTTTTCCTCTAAATGACGTCTTTTTAAGAAAAAAAATGAAAAAAAATTGGAGAAAATATTTTGAAAATTGGAACATTTTAAAAATTAAAAAATAATTAACTAAACTAATTAATTAACCCTTAACTGTTTGACAATTTGATTTTGCCCTTCGCCAATCTTTAAGCGCTTGTAGCTTGCCGTTAAATCCAGATATTCTAATGAAAATGGTGTCATCTTATAGGTATTTGTCTGCTCTTTTCAAATATGTATTTATTTTCAATGTATTTTTTACGGAACTGTGACAAATTTGGTTATGTTAGACTTTACACATTTTTTCTACCCACTATAACTCAGAAACGTTTAGGGGTCAGGGATCTGTTTATTTAAAAATATGGTCCTCTAAAGGACCCTTCACAGAATTTTTCATTTCAAAACAGAGCCCTTCACAAAATTTTTCATCTCAAAACAGGACCCTTAAAAAATTTTTACCTTAAAACAGGATCCTTCACAAAATTTTTTGTCTTAAAATCTTCTTTTTACAAAAATTTTTCCATCTATAAACTGAACCTTTCAAAAATTTAATTATTTAAAAGTAAAATCTAACCTGTCACTTTTACATATATATGTTATGTTCTTTTATTTTTTAGATCCATCTAGCAGTCGATTAAAAAAATATGGCAAGCATCTCAAAAATTAATGCAGTTGTATTACGAAGTTTAAGCAGTAGCAGCCGAGTAAAATGTAGATAGAAGAAATAAAAGAACACGATTGCACTCCAATCCATTTATTTAATTCCAACCATCTTTAAATTTCGGGTAGTGCTCTCTCTTAGCAAATCTCTATGTTGAAACGTATTAGAACTCTACTAGCTGTCTGATTGCTCACTGCAACGCCAGCAACATTTTATTTAAACACTCACTTCGACGGCAAAATCCCTCCCTCTCTGCCTCTGTCAGCTCGTTTTAACCCCTTCAGGGGCAAAGTACTATTGTAGCCAAAATATTGAAATGATTGATTGACACCAGGATTCACGAACGAATTTTTTTAAAAATAAGTAAAAGCTTTTCCTTATGTACCTCATAAATTTAAAATTTGGTTATAAAATTCTGGTGTCATTGTGGCATTTTGGGATTAAAATTAAGTGGTATATATTATATACGGTGCCCTTCAAGGGGTTAAGCGAGGAGCAAGGAAGAATAATTTCGTAACATGTGACCTATTTTAACCAATGCATGTTCAATTTCGCCTTGCACTGTCTTTTATCTATGAATTAATATTGAAGAAATACTGTGCTTTTGGAGGGAAAAGAATTTTCTAGAACATTATAGAAATGAAAAAAAACGAGGAAAACTATTCGGCTTTTGCGTATTGAAAATATAAGTTTCTCATTTGCTTTTTTTTGCTCATTTGCTTTTGCTCAATTTGCTTTACAAGCCGTAACTGTAGGTCTGCAAGACCACTCGATCGAAAGATAAATAAAAGGCTTGATTAAATCGTATGATATATTTTCTGTACTGAACTTTTTGTACAAGACTATTATAATTAAAATTCACATATTCAAAAATCCTTACCGATAGTACAAGGGATTCAAATGAAATAGCGTTTCACTAGTATCTATAGTTAAACTGGAAATTACAAGCTAAACTGTGAAAATTTAAAAAAGGCAGCGGTCTGTGAAACTGCTAAATGCAGTTAAGGGTTAAACTAATTAACTAAAAACTTTTTTACTTTCAATAAAATTCAAGTTTATTTTTCAATTATTTTATGAATTCATAATACAGAATAGTTTTTAAAGGATTTTTTTGTCCGAATGAATAATGAAAAAAATTTATTAATGAAAAGTAATTTTTAATCTCCACCGTTCTCTCAAAGTACTTTTGAAAACTTCATTTATTGTATTGTTTTGCTTTACAAGTTCCCGCTCCAGAAAAAAAATCTCGGGGGAATTTTTAAATTCTCACACCAAGAAATTCATAGCATAACATATAATTTCTCATTAGTATGCACAGGAAAGACAATAGTTCAGATTTGCAATCTCGTAAAATGTCTGATTTTTAACATTAACTGCACACGTTACAACTTGTCTTTAGAATGTTTTCTCTGATAACCGGTAGAAGCTTATTTATAGACTTTTTAATATGTCTCAATTATTACACTTCTGTAATATTTTTAAAAATTGCCTTGCACGTGAGATTCGGACTAAAACTCCTTAATTTATTTCATGTTTATATTCCCCATACAACAAAAAACTCGGCGTTGGCAGTGGACTGTAGGCACATCTTTTCCAAAATCTTGTCCTGTGGGAACCTATGAACATGCATGTGGTTTCTTTCCAGTACAGATGCTATCACAAATTTGCATAAAGAGTTTTGACCTATAACATATAAGGAAAGGTCATGTTTACAAACAAACACTTCCGTCAACCAATCTACCTACTACATTTCTGTCTTAGCGATTATTACAGAATCGTCTTAGCAACGTAAGACCAATCGTGTCATACATCTGTTAGTCGTAGACCAATCAGATCGCTTGAAGTCTTGTGTACAGTAGGAGTGGTAAAGACGGACAGATCTTTCTTGCTTCCCCACAGTAATTTATCCCACAATGACGTATGCCCTAGAACTCCTATAATAGAGGCTGACGCATCCTCGCAGATTTGGCACCCGAATTGGAGCCCAGTCGAAACACCAAGCTAATCAGAACCAGTTCAGGCAATCAGAACCGAGTCTTAGGCAACCCCAACTCCGGCTTCGGTAGATTGATGCTGAACAGGGTACCAATAATCCGAAACAAAATGGATATGCGTCAGCTCTTTTCTTATAAGGAAAGGACAGCTGACGTCACTGCCTGAAAAATGTCGTCTAGCAAGCTTTCAGTCTGTATGACCCTTACTGCATACTAGAATTAAAACGATATGATTGGTCTACGAATAAATCATCTATTATATGAATGGTTTACGATTAACAAGTCTGCAATACGATTGGTCTACATCGTCACGCCGATTCCTGCAATGATCGCTAAAGAAAAAATGTGGTAATTAGAATGGATGACGAAGTGTTTGTAAACATTTCCTTTCCTTATACAAAAGGTTTCCTCTCTTAAGTATGCTTTTTTACATGCAGTTTTAATTGCGAGTTTTTTAGAAATGATTGCTGACATACATGGCATACAAATGGTTTTTCACCAGTGTGTTTTTTCATGTGTGCCACTAATTGCCAGTTCCATGAAAATGACCTCTGGCATATATGACATACATATGGTTTTTCATCAGTATGTGTGCGCATATGCTTCTTCAGATTTCCTTTCGCGAAAAATGATTTTTGGCACACTTCGCACACAAATGGTCTCTCACCAGAATGCGTTCTCATGTGTATTTTTAGTTGTTGGTTATGTAAAAATGATTTCTGGCATAGATGACATAAACATGGTTTTTCGTCCGTATGTATAAGTGCATGTCGTTTAAAATTTGCATGTCTTGAAAATGATTTTTGACACACATTGCAGAGAAATTTACTCGCGCCAGAATGTATTCTTGAGTGCTCTCTTAATTGTACGTTGAACGAAAATGATTTTTGGCAGATATGGCACACATATGGTTTCTCACCTGTATGAGTACGCAGATGCTCTTTTAAATTGCTGTTTGTTGAAAATGTTTTTTGACAGAAAGAGCATGCATGTTTTTTAATGCCAGTATGTGTTACTTGATGATCAATTAAACTTTGTTTAGATGAAAGAGATTTTTGACATACATTGCACACGTGTTTTTTATCTCCAGTATGTCGTTTCAGATGAGAAATTAAATTTTGTCTAGATGAAAGAAATTTTTGACATACATTGCACACGTGTTTTTTATCTTCTTTATGTCGTTTTAGATGAGCAATTAAATTCGATTTAGATGAAAGATATATTTCACATTCACTGCATTCATATAACTTATTCATTATGTAAAACAAATCCACTAGACGTTATTCTTTATGTTCTGAAGTTTTTTATGCATTACTCGCTAGAAACAATATTTTCGTGACATATGTGAAAATGAAGTAAATGAAAGGATAGTGTACAACTACTCCACTTAAGCGCTCTTCATCTAATGTGCCTTCAAGATGGGATTAAGAAATTTTCAACACCAGTTATTACAACTAGAAAGTGTTCTTTCATAGATATTGATAGCATCTGTTTTCATTTGCTACTGTTAGCTAGAAAATATGCTGATAGGTCTTATTCTTTGGGAAGTCTATATTGCTGAAGAAGTATCTTGATAAATACTAAAAAGAAAACAAAAGAAAAATAATTGATAATTATTTAAAACATTGCTAATTAAAAAAAATAAGTGAAATAATTTTAACCCTTTAATTAATAAACTTTAATTCGATAACATTCATTAAGAGCGTGTTCATCGACCGCAACCTGAGTTACGTAGGGTAACACATGGGTTAACCCGAAGCGTTCAGAGACCGATATCAAGTGGCATTTTGCGGGTTACTCGTAGCGTTCAGAGTCGAAAGTTACCCACACTTCTGGTAACCCACATTAGTTAAAGTAAGTGACTTAATTTTCATAATCTGAACGCGATATTATATCACGTTCACATAGAGTTGCAAAAAATCGGTTTATTCCGTGGTTTATTTCCAATAGACCCGTTTTATTCCCCAAAAACCCGGATTATTCCCAGGTTTAAACGGGGTTTTTTCTAGCCTTTGCAACTCTACATTCACATTATAAAAGTTAAGTCATTTAGCTTAACTTTTTTGATCCGGACAACCCGGAATTAGGCTTTACACATTCACATTACCAAACATTTTAAAAGTTTTAACTTAGTCAAACAAAAAAAATATATATATTTTCCTCCGCTCAGCAATACGGAACTTTCTGACACATTTTTAAACGTAAAAGCATGATACTTCCAGGATTTGTAATCGAAGTTTTTTTTTTCTTTATTCGACAAATGAATTATTGAGTTATCAGCATTGTTGTTTCGTGATGGCAGTTTTTTTCCTTTTCCACACTGTCGCGACAGGAAATTCGATTCAAAACGCCTACTTTGACAGGATTTTTTTCTGAAAAATCTTCTACCTTTTCAGGGAAAAAAAAAAAAAAAAAAACTAGTCGAATGTGCCAATACCAACACTTTTTTCTATCTCACACAGGTTTCGCATACACTAAAAACGAATCAGCATCAATTTATATCAAGGTCTAACTGAATCTAAAGTTTTATTAAATTCCGTACATTAGTTCTTAGGAGTATCGCTAAAATCGTATAAATTCTGAAAAATGCAGTATAGCAGCGACACCTGTTGGGAGATTTAGACCAAAACCTAATCAACAACAATTTATGTCAACGTCCAACTGAATCTGACGTTTGATGAAAATCCGTGTATTAGTTCTTGAGATATAGTTATCGTGAAAATCATGAAAAAAATGGTATAGCAGAGCCACCTGTTAGGATAGCTACACCAAAACGTAATCAGCGTCTATTTATGTCAAGGTCAAACTGAATCTGAAGTTTGATGAAAATAAGTGCATTATTTCTTGAGAACAGAGCTATTGAGGAAATCGCGAAAAATGCAGCATTACAGCACACCCTGTTGGGCGATTTTCACGAAAACCTAATCAGCTCCAATTTATATCAGGGACTAACGTTTTATATCAGGGTTGACTGATATAAAACATATTAATCATACTGTGGGTAACTTTCGACTCTGAACGCTACGAGTAACCCGCAAAATGCCACTTGATATCGGTCTCTGAACGCTTCGGGTTAACCCATGTGTTACCCTACGTAACTCAGGTTGCGGTCGATGAACACGCTCTTAATGAATGTTATCGAATTAAAGTTTATTAATTACACAATTATTAATTATCCAATTTATATCAGGGATTAACTCTAAAGTTTGATTAAATTTCGTGTATTAGTTCTTGAGATAGAGCGCCCACAAATTTTTTTTTACATAAAGACAGAGTCACAGACTCACATAGGGGAAAGTCGGGTAGCCGCGGAAAGCGGGTAACCACGGACATTTCAATTTCTGAGAAATTCAGTGTTGCGTAAATAAAAGAGTTATTGTAAATGAACGCCCTCTACAGTCGAAACAAATATAGTTTAATTGCGACGTGGGCGCCGAGTAAGTTAGTCGTGAGTGAGTGTTTTGTTTTCGTTAATAAATTTTCGTTGCTCCTGTCAAACTTTATTGTAGGTTATTAAGAAAGATTAATTAGATCTTATTTTAAATGATCTTTATTAGACATTAAGATTGTGTTTATATAGATGCATCGGATTTTTATTATAATTGTGATGTTTGTAAGGCCAAAAAACTGTTGTGACACCATTGATTAATATGTGCGGAGCTACCCGCCGTTTCTTGTGACGCCAAAAAAAATAAGGCCAAACTATTTTCAGTATATTTCGTTAAATAATTCGATATCATTAGCAATGTTTAATAAAAATCATTAAAGAAGTTCGTAATTTTATTTTAAGTGTAAAATAAAGACAGAAATTTCATTCATTTGTTTTTTATTTGCAATTTATCCAAATGTCCAGGGCTATCCGATCTTCCCTTACAGACATTTTCTAAAAACATTCAAATCGTGTTCAGGACATTCTAAAACGTATCCCTTTAAGACCTGAAGAGTTTTGGTAGAAATTAAAAGCATATAAAAATTCTATTTGATTGAAAAGAAATATTAAAAAAAAAAAAATTACGTTGTCAGTTTATGTCAAGGAGGATCTACACAATTGTGTGGTGCAGGGTAAGCTTTAAATCACAGGGAAAGAGGAAATTGTTTTGTTTTTTTCATAGGATCACCTACACAATTGTGTAGGTCAGGTCTTAAAGGGGTATAAATCCGTCGAAAACCGGAAGTCGGAAATTTTCATGAACCCAATACTTTCTTCTTGTAAAGATAGAAGAAAGTAAAAAGGCAGTTCGATTGGATAGTTTTTGAATATGAGTACCTGCCAATTGCGAACAAATATGAATTCAGAAACGTGTCAGAAAGTAGAGAGTTTGGGTAAATGAATACTCCCGGGAGAAGTTAAGCTTTACAGCTATAGGATGGAAGTCCGGGAGCGAAACGACAGCGAGATTGGATTTGAGAACAGTCTTAAACTCTTCAGACCCGAGGTAGCAGCGTATATGTGGACCTTAATTTTTTTCCCTCATAAAAACAAAACTGTTTGATTTTTTTTACATTTTGACTCCACTTCTATATAGCTGAATGTTTTTGCTTTAAAAGAAAACCAATAAATGGCGGTATCGATGTTTATTTCCTCATAAAATAAATGTTATTACTTACCCATCATACGTAGTATTAGGGTAAGTCTTGTAATCGTTTAAAAAATCGAAAAAAAAAAAAAAATGACGGATTTACTCGTTTCAGACACTGGAGATTCCGAAAAACTTGTTTTTAGAAAAAAAAAAAAATTCGCCGTCTGTCTGTCTGTGTATGTGTCTGTAAACGCTCTATCTTCCGAACAAATTGAGATGGAGACTTGAAATTTGGTATGTACTTATTTATAGTATGTAATAATGAGAAGAAGCTTATTGAATTTCAGTAACCTCGATTATCAGGAACTATTTTTTTCGGACTCTCGAAATATTCGTTCTGATAAAAGGTATATAAAATTTTTGGAAATTGTTTATTTTAAGGGGGGAATATAAAAGACAATAAAAAAAACAAATTTTGCATAAAGAATGAAGTCGATCGGATATTGAGTTGTCGAGATATTTGTAATCCTATTTTCCACACTCTTCGATTTTTCATGACCCCGTATTTCATCCAAACTTCAATTCAAAGATATATTTTAATTGGAAATGAGACGCTTAATCCGACGCAGTAAACTGTTAGTTACTATGATTATCATTTTTGGAATTATAAGGATGTTTCTTTTACGCAATTCAGTAACACAGCATTTAAAGTTTATGACGTCATAAAAGGCATTATTTTATTCAAATTGCAATGCATTTTATAAATATTTTACACATGTTTTATTTTCATATTTTATATTATGCATATTCATGATGGGTAAGTATTACTGCAGCCCCCCCCCCCCAAAAAAAAAAAAAAGTTTTTCTTTAGAAGCTTAAACCGCATCTAAAAAAATATTAGATACTGATAAAAAACATTATATATATTAGATTGCAGCGCGAAATTCTCGCATGGGTCCTTTGGTTAAATGGATATTTTAGATCCAAATTTGTGAACCTAAATTACCAGTAAATTATAAATTTCAGAAAAGGCCTTTTTTCAGTCAGTTTGTTTGTCCAAAAGCAATGAATGAGTATTTGTAGTAGGGGAAATGGGGGATGAATGGAACATTTTCACAAAAATATTTATTTTAAATATTTTATATAAGTTATTATCAATATTATATATCACATGTCAAACTTTAAGTGTTTGACTACATCTTATGCGCAATATTTGTTCAAGATTATTGTTATATAGATATATAAATTAAATTTAAAAAAAAGTTCTTCTATGTCCCAATCATCCCCACAGCAGGGATGAATGGGACACAAACATTTTTCTCCCTGTATTCAATGTTAAGGACTAAAAGCTAAACAAAAATGCCTCCTTGGCAAAAGCTGAGAGATTATAAATTGTAATATGATCTCCAGGATTATTTGTTAGTCAATGATCTTGGACTCATCTCAGCTTTGCCTTAAAAGGCCCATAACCGGTGGACTGAAGACGATGACTAAGAGAATGAAATGTTAAAAGAATAATTACCATAAAGTATTAATTAATCAACCTATATAATATTATTTAGTTAATAAAAAATTTTCAGTATCCTCTAGGGACAAATGAAGCAGTCCCATTCATCTCCATTTGAAATGTCCCAATCATTCCCATGATGCATATATTCAATTGTCAGCTATTTTGTCTCAGAAATTATTTTGTCACAATGGTTAATATGCATTCATTTTAATTACCAATATCGAGCCTTTAAATAAAAAACTACAACATATCTTAATTGTTTATATTGCATAAGATATTTAAGTAACTTCAAATGTAAAAAAATTTACTTTTAAGCAGTTTTCAGGAAATGCAAATTTGAAGAAAACTGAAAACAGCCATGTGCTCTTGCTTTTGGTTCTGAAGCACACTATGGTAGTGAAATCTATGAGGATAGGAAGCAACTAAAAAAAAGTATTTATTGCCTGAAATATTGAGAGCGTCCCATCTCCCTTCTCCCCTATTATTAAAGCTTCAGGTCTCAAGAGGTTAAACAGAAAAGTTTGATGGTTCTAACAGATAGTATACCATATAATTACATCTGCTAAGAGGAAGACAAAAGCCTGTTATAAAAAGAATGTTTTCCCTGTTCATTAGGATTTTTTTTTTAGCTCACATGCTATCATAGCTTGAGAGCTAATGTGTCCACCGGATCCATATATACATGTACATATGTATGTACGTAACGCGATAACTCTGGATAGAAATATCCGTTTTGCTTCAAATTTTGTTTATAGGTTCATTCTCATAAGGCGCTTCCCTGATTAATTTTGGGGGTTTATTGGTTAAGGGGGGAAATGGAGGGTAATCCCCCTTAATTTAGATAAATGGGTTTTTCATACAGAATTATCCGATTTGCTTCAAATTTTGTACGTAGGTTCATTGTGATAAAGCGCTTCCCTGATTAATTTTGGTGATTCATTGGTTAAGTATAAAGAGGGGGAACGGGGGTTAATCGCCCCTTTCATTTAGATAAATGAATATTTCATGCATAATTAACTGATTTCCATCAAATTTTGTATATAGGTTCATTGTGATAAGGTACTTGCATGATTAGTTTTGGGGGTTTATTGGTAAAGTATAAAGGGTAAAACAGGGGGGGGGGCTAATCCTCCCGTAATTTAGAAAAATGGGTTTTTCATACAGAATTATCTGATCTTTCAAATTTTGTATGTATGTTCATTGTGATAAGACGCTTCCCTGGTTAGTTTTAGAGGTTTATTGGTTAAGTATAAAGGGGGAAACGGGGGGCGCGAATCCCCCCCCCCATAATTTAGGTAAATGGGTTTTTCATGCAGAATTATCCGATTTGTTTCAAATTTTGTATATAGGTTCATTGTGATAAAGCGTTTCCCTGATTAGTTTTGGGGGTTATCTGGTTAAGTATAAAGGGGGGAATGGGGGGCTAATCACACCTTAATTTAGATAAAAGTTTTTCATGCAGAGTTATCCAATTTGCTTCAAATTTTGTATATATGTTCATTGTCATAAGGCGCTTTCCAGATTAGTTTCGGGGGTTCATTGGTTAAGTATAAAGGGGGGCTAATCCCCCTTAATTGTTGATTTCTTTATTTTTTGAGTGGCATTATTCTTTGAAATAAGAATATAATATAAAATTAGGATGAATAGCCTGTGAGCTCAATGCCATCAGTTTACCTGGGCACATTTCTTTTTTTATTCACGGGTTTTACTGTATTATCAAATGATGGACACAAAGACCAGACAGCAAGAATTCAAGATTGTGCTTTACATGGATTTTATTCATTTTGCATTGTAACACGTAGTTTCAACACTTCACTCCACAAACAACTTTTCACAGTCCTTTCGTAAAATTACTGGATCAGTAAAGTTATGCTTGCTCCAAAGAAGTCAAAACTGAATTTTTTGACATTGATGGTACTCATATATCGGTTATACAGGATGTCCTAAAACGAACTGAGCATTTTTAAAATTCGGTAACTAATAAAGAGTAGCAGCTATTAAAGTTATTCTTGAAAGAGATGATCTGTGAAGTTGGTAATTTCTTTTCAATGCTTCCTTGTTTTAATTCCAAATATCACCGATAGATGGCGTTGCAGTGTCTCAAACTGTCAGAATGCTCCAACTGAGAACAATGAAAAATTGATGAAAGTTCACACACTTTTCAATCTTCATTCGGTTTAGCTAATGAAATGACAGAAAAATGATTTTCGTTTTAAAATTGCAAAGTTATTTTAAGACAGGTATAATACGAGGGAAAGTCATTAAGCAAGTCCCAAAAGATCATATATATTATTTCTCCTGTTAACATCCCTTTTTCTCAGAAAATACGAAACGCAGAACGACGAATGAGATAGCATATGAAAGGATTTTGAACAGGCTTCTGACATAGCACACTTAACATTTCGTTAAAACAAGTTTTTGATTAAAATTTGCTGAAAATTAAAAATTAAATCGGCATTGTTTTCAGAAAAGAAATGAAAGGTTTTCCTGAAAGTATTGTTGCCACAAAAATAAAATACCACATTATACGATGCTCAGCAATTATTATAAAAAACATCGCACGGGTTTATTTTATATTATGATTAAAAAGCGAAATTGAAATTGAAATGTTTAGATTTATATTTCTAAGTCCCATTTTTTCCCCGAAGCGGATGACGCCATTCTCTAATGCAGTCAAAATACGATTGTTAATTTTTTTTTCTTTAGCGTGCCTTTTGCAATCTTGGATCAGTTTTTACTCTAACTTTGATGGAATAAATTAGATGATATCCTGGCTTGACTACAAACTAAATGTTGTTTGCAGATATTTTTATTCTTACTTTTTCTTTAGAAGTTTAAACCTGCATCTAATAAATATTACATATTGATAAAAAATGGTACTTCTCTATTATCCCGTCGACCACTTTTCATAACAAAAAACTATTGCCAAATAAACGGGAAAACGTTGCCATTGGAATATCAAAATAAATAAATAAATAAAATATAAGAATTTAAGGAAACAATTGTTATTTTAATGAATAAAATAACTAATAAATCAGTAAAACATAATGAAAAAAACACGCAAATGTCGAATTAAAAACCACTTGATGACGTAAAAAACACGTATAATGCTTCTGACATCCAGTAAATGGGACTGTATTTTTGGCGTTTAATCTTACAGTTTGGCGATAGTTTTTTGTTATGAAAAGTGGTCGACGGGATAATAGAGAAGTACCTAAAAAGTATTAGATTTCAGTGCGAAATCCTCGCACGGGTCCTCTGATAATTAAATAACTTACAATGATATTCACTTCAAAACTATTTTTATTTCTCAACATATTCTCCACCAATATTTATGCACTTATATTACCGTTTTATCAGTGCCCCAACACCAGCTGCATAACATTCTTTGGGTTGCTGTCTCAGCCACATTAGGACTTCAACTTGAACCTTTCATCATCTGTGAACATCATCTTGCTTCCAAGATGGTTTTTAGTTGACTAAACAGATGAAAATCGCTTGGGGCTAAGTCGAAGCTGTAGGTGGATGTTGAAGAAGTTGCCAACCAAACTTTTGAATTGTCTCCTGTGTTCAACTTGAAGTCCTAATGTGGCTGAGACAGCAACCCAAAGAATGTATGTAGCTGGTGTTGGGGCACCGATAAAACAGTGATATAAGTGCATAAATATTGGTGGAGAATATGTTGAGAAATAAAAAATAGTTTTAAAGTGAATATCATTGTAAGTTATTATTTAATTATATTTTGTGACTTACTTAATGACTTTTCCTCGTACTTTAAGACTCAAGGGTTGAAGGACTTTAAGACTCAAGCGCAACCGCAGCATTGCTGATGATGCCACGTCGATGCCACAGACTGGTACATAAAATCAGTGGTGTGGAATTTCCTGTCGTTGAGAGGTAGGTAGGTGGGAGAAGGTATCGAGATGGAAGATTTTCATCTATTTCAGTTAGCATAAAAAATATGAAGAAGCCTTGAAGACAAATCAGACTTCTGCCTGTTTGTGGAGCTTCGTCAAATAGAAGCTGAACACCCCCTTCCCTGTGACTTCGGGACCTGACCTTCCGTTTCAGTAGGCCATTGGCATTTGTAATAACAACAACACAGTTTAAGACAGCGCAGCACCATTTATCAGTGATATTTGAAACGAAAACAAGAAATGTTTTACTTCACAAATTATAATCTCCTGCTAAAATTAATTTCAATAACTATCACCGCTTATTTGTTATTGAGTTTTTAATATATTCATTTTATTTTAGAGCATCCTGTATTTAGTGTGATTCCATAGAAATGTTTTCAACATCTGAGTCACTTTTTTTTTTATACATTCATGACACTGAAAGACTTTTATTTAATACATGTTCATTTGTTCATAGATCTATTTTCAAACCAGTTCTTAAAACTATTTCTTTGGCAGTGATCACATATTCATACAGCTCTTTCCTAGTTTGAGTTCTTCGATGCACATTTCAATTTCTAATCTCTGAAAATGAATACTTAAATACACACAGTTTTTTTTTCAATATGTAGAGGAACATACATGATGTATGCATGAATATAACATGATACATGAATATATACATGATATGTACATGATGCTTCAAAATTTTCTTACCTAGAAAACACTATTTTACATTCAGCGTACAAACAGGGTTTCTCCTTAGAATGTATTCCAAGGCCGGTTTTCAGTTTTTTTTTACACAGTTTTTTCTCAATATGTAGAGGAATATACATGATGTATGCATGAATATAACATGATACATGAATATATACATGATATGTACATGATGCTACAAAATTTTCTTACCTAGAAAACACTATTTTACATTCAGCGTACAAACAGGGTTTCTTCTTAGAATGTATTCCAAGGCCGGTTTTCAGATTCTTTCTGTGAGAAAATGATCGCTGCAAACGTGGAAAATATATCACAAATTTGTTTGTAAAGTGACACAACTCAAAATATGTAATAACTAGATGGAACCCGTCAAAACTTGACGGAAAAAAATTACTATAACAATATCAGTAAAATAAGCTTCTTTATTATTTAAGGAGGGGAGAGTATGAAACAGCGTTTTAAAAATTTTATTTTAAAAGTTTCTTCCAACAGTGAAATAACGTACTATGCAAAATAATAACATGAATTAACCTATATTATTCTCAACTAAAAAGATATGGCGCAGCTAGTATTTGTCGAGAATTAAATAAAAATCATGCACCCGTGACATCATAATTCACTTTTATATTTTAACAGAATAATGAGGCTACTATAATTTGTGACCCGTGCTATAGCCAGTATACGCACCAGGACACATGGCCGTTATCATTATCTTTTTACGCGTGAAGATTTCGCTATGGTACTCCATTGTAAAATTTGGTAATTTTTGAAATTCAATATTTGAAAAGCGGCATAATCATTAGATTTGAAATTTATATCAAGAAAAATACAATTTTTTACCTTTCTAACCAGTTTGTCTAACAATTTTCTGACAAATATTTTTCGAGCTATTAATTTTTTCAGTAACTTCAAATGTTTCATTTTCCGAGATTTATCTGTGGCAATGATTAGTGAAAACGCCAGTCGTCAGCAACGCGTAGCTTTTTATTAAAGAGGATTAAATAATAGATCTTTGGAATTCATCACAGTCATTCAGTTTTTTCCACTTTGTATTCTTAATAGATATACATTTAAATTTCTAATCTCTGAAAATAAATACTTGAATCTCTATATAATAAAACCGTAAGTCATGTGACTGTCATCAACAGTTCCGGAATGTCCGTTTCACTTTTTCATATGCCAGGCGGCCATTTTTATTAAAAATTATTTTTTCGAATAAAACTTCATAAATGTGACATTTTTAGAAAGATCGTTCAAAATAAATTAATATTTGAGAGATGACTTACGTTCAATTATGTATATATTCTCCAATAACTTCAGTTGAAATTAGCTTCGCAGTTCAAATTCTCTATCCATGAAAGTAAACAAAAAAAAAGATTCATTCGTCGTGAAGGTTTAAAATATTAAACCATAAAAACCATGGAGATAATTGTTCGTAAAGTTAGTTTTCCATGAACGATTTTTTGGAGCGCTGCCTGGTGTCAAAAAAATAATTCGTACCAGTGACACAATCAACACTCTAAAATTGGGAGGAGTGAGAAGTTGACTCTTTGGAAGAGTGAGAGGCATTTTCACTCTTTTTGGAGTGAATTTTATAAGAATACACTTTTTAAAGAGTGGGATTTTCCACTCTCTAGAAAGGAGTGAAATATCTCACTCCGTTGTCGAGAGTGACTGTCTCACTCCTTTGACAAGAGTGAAATATTTCACTCCGTTGAAGAGTGAAAGCCTGTATTTATTGAGAGAAACGAAATGATCATTTTTCCTTTTTCTTTTTAGGTAGATTTCGTAAGAAATGTTACCTATTACATTCTCCCCTATGTTGGAATTTCTGAAAATTTTTGCAGATCTACGCCGATTATAACCCCTAAAACCCCAAACCACCCCCCAGTTCAAAATCGAAATAGGGGGGGGGGGTGAAAACAGAAAAAAACCCATAACTTCTTAATTATGATACGTATCAAATCCGTTTAAAGTTATTAATATTTCTAGGAAAAGGGCCGAAAATTTATGTATGACAGATTTTTGATATCATTAAAAATGGCCTCAAGGAAGGGGGGGGGGGGAGATAGGATTTTAGGAAGAAAAAAAATCATAACTTCGTCAATTCACAAGATATCCATCCGCTTCTTGGAAAACATGAAAAAAAAATTGAATGCACTTAAAATAAAATTTAATATAACAAAGCATACCTTTTATTATACACGTGAAATACCACTGCTTCGACCGATCAATGGTGTCTTTATTTTCTTTTAAACATTTCAATATCAATTTTGCTTTAACCATAAATATAAAGTAAACCTATGTGGCAAATTGATATTTTATCTTTTTTGTACTACTATTTATTTTTTTTTAATCATTGTTCTGCACTATATAATGCGGTTATTTTATTTTTGTGGCAACACTAA
The DNA here is from genome assembly GCA_963931845.1 of Maratus michaelseni. NCBI lineage: Eukaryota > Metazoa > Arthropoda > Arachnida > Araneae > Salticidae > Maratus > Maratus michaelseni. The sequence continues at coordinate 194,206,495 of OZ007597.1, read as the reverse complement.
TTTGAGGAAAAATCTCGCATTTCATTTATAAAAACAATGCCGATTTAATTTTTAATTAATAGCAATATTTAATCAAAAACCATGTTTTAACGAAATGTGGTGGTGGTACTATGTCAGAAGCTGCTTCAAAAACCTTTCGAAGGAGGTTACCTCATTTATTGTTGTGTGTTTTGTAAATTCATGGAAAAAGGGATGTTGACAACAGAAATATGTATGATTTTAGAATAATAAACTAAAATACAGGATAAATAAAATTAAAAATTGACTTATACGGTGGATTCAGGGGGACAGAGCCCCACACCCCATCTCTGACGAAAAAAATCTTAGTCCCTTATTTTCGTGGTGTTTAAATATTATAAATTCACCGGGGAATAATATGTATTATCCTTTTTAAAAACAATTTAATATTATATTTTTTAAATAATAATTTTTAGCTGACATTTTAAACAGAAACGTCTTTTTAAACTTTCCATAAACGATCGCAAAATTCCAATTACGATGTGACACTGATTGGTCTCTATAAAGTTTAACAACAGTGATTTCAAAGTTGTATATACAAATAGTGACCACTCTAGTTTTAATAACGTATGGAAATTCAGATTAAGTTATAAAGTCTTTCAAAAGTTAATGGATGAATAATGTTTTGGATTTTCATATCTAAAGCAAAAATCTGAAATATGAAAATTGCTTTTAAATTCTTTAAAATTCGATATATTATATGCAAGTGTTACGTCAAAATCTTTTTTTTTTTTTAAGCTATTTTCCCTCTGTCTGAAAATATAACAACTGTAGTAATTATATTTTGATAATTAATAAATTTAACGCCAGAAAATAAAAAGTTTCTGCCCGCTGCGCTGATAAAAAAAAAAAAAAGTTTAATGAGTCAATTGGGTCAGAGATCGCACCATTAGCAATGCTGACGTAAATATTATCTTTTTTTTTTTAACAGACCGCTGACGAGGACGATTTTCATTCTTGGCAGACGTCTATGACGATTGGCTGACGCGTTAATACTTCGATTTAAAATGTTAGTTCAACGGTTTAGTAGTTTGAAGAGATGTTCGTAACTTTGATACTGAAAAATTATGTGCTTATAATTTTGTGTCAGTCCTTATGTGTGGATGTGGATTACAAGTAATTTACAGTAATCATGAAACGATACATAGAAATAATATACGCTGAAGAAAATGCTTGTAATTTATAAAATGTTATAATTGTTAGAACATTGGTGTGTATTTTATTAATTTTTTTTCCGTTCATCACGAAGATTGTGCTTTTTGAATATTATTTTTATAAAATCCGACTGGTGAGTTTTTTTTTGCAGTCGGATGTGTTTTTTTTCCTTTTTGAAAGGAAAATATGTGATTTATTTTCAATGAATATTTTTAACAAATCGGTTTGCAAAACAGTGCTTTCTTTTTATGTTTTGCCAAAAGTGTGCAACTGCCTTAATTGAGGGAGTACGCTCTATGAATATTCCATTGACAAGTTATAAATATTATAAAATCAACATTTAATCTGAGAATTATCTATTTTCGTATTGTACTTTTTGAATATTATTTTTATAAAATCCGACTGGTGAGTTTTTTTTTTTTGCAGTCGGATGTGTTTTTTTTTTCCCCTTTTCGAAAGGAAAATATGTGCGATTTATTTTCAATGAATATTTTTAACAAATCGGTTTGCAAAACAGTGCTTTTTTTTATGTTTTGCCAAAAGTGTGCAACTGCCTTAATTGAGGGAGTACGCTCTATGACTATTCCATTGACAAGTTATAAATATTATAAAATCAACATTTAATCTGAGAATTATCTATTTTCGTATTGTACTTTTTGAATATTATTTTTATAAAATCCGACTGGTGAGTTTTTTTTTGCAGTCGGATGTGTTTTTTTTCCCCTTTTCAGAAGGAAAATATGTGTGATTTATTTTCAATGAATATTTTTAACAAATCGGTTTGCAAAACAGTGCTTTTTTTTATGTTTTGCCAAAAGTGTGCAACTGCCTTAATTGAGGGAGTACGCTCTATGACTATTCCATTGACAAGTTATAAATATTATAAAATCAACATTTAATCTGAGAATTATCTATTTTCGTATTGTACTTTTTGAATATTATTTTTATAAAATCCGACTGGTGAGTTTTTTTTTGCAGTCGGATGTGTTTTTTTTCCCCTTTTCAGAAGGAAAATATGTGTGATTTATTTTCAATGAATATTTTTAACAAATCGGTTTGCAAAACAGTGCTTTTTTTATGTTTTGCCAAAAGTGTGCAACTGCCTTAATTGAGGGAGTACACTCTATGACTATTCCATTGACAAGTTATAAATATTATAAAATCAACATTTAATCTGAGAATTATCTATTTTCGTATTGTACTTTTTGAGTATTATTTTTATAAAATCCGACTGGTGAGTTTTTTTTTTGCAGTCGGATGTGTTTTTTTTTCCCCTTTTCAGAAGGAAAATATGTGTGATTTATTTTCAATGAATATTTTTAACAAATCGGTTTGCAAAACAGTGCTTTTTTTTATGTTTTGCCAAAAGTGTGCCTTAATTGAGGGAGTACGCTCTATGACTATTCCATTGACAAGTTATAAATATTATAAAATCAACATTTAATCTGAGAATTATCTATTTTCGTATTGTACTTTTTGAATATTATTTTTATAAAATCCGACTGGTGAGTTTTTTTTTGCAGTCGGATGTGTTTTTTTCCCCTTTTCAGAAGGAAAATATGTGTGATTTATTTTCAATGAATATTTTTAACAAATCGGTTTGCAAAACAGTGCTTTTTTTTATGTTTTGCCAAAAGTGTGCAACTGCCTTAATTGAGGGAGTACGCTCTATGACTATTCTATTGACAAGTTATAAATATTATAAAATCAACATTTAATCTGAGAATTATCTATTTTCGTATTGTACTTTTTGAATATTATTTTTATAAAATCCGACTGGTGAGTTTTTTTTTGCAGTCGGATGTGTTTTTTTTCCCCTTTTCAGAAGGAAAATATGTGTGATTTATTTTCAATGAATATTTTTAACAAATCGGTTTGCAAAACAGTGCTTTCTTTTTATGTTTTGCCAAAAGTGTGCAACTGCCTTAATTGAGGGAGTACGCTCTATGAATATTCCATTGACAAGTTATAAATATTATAAAATCAACATTTAATCTGAGAATTATCTATTTTCGTATTGTACTTTTTGAATATTATTTTTATAAAATCCGACTGGTGAGTTTTTTTTTTTTGCAGTCGGATGTGTTTTTTTTTTCCCCTTTTCGAAAGGAAAATATGTGCGATTTATTTTCAATGAATATTTTTAACAAATCGGTTTGCAAAACAGTGCTTTTTTTTATGTTTTGCCAAAAGTGTGCAACTGCCTTAATTGAGGGAGTACGCTCTATGACTATTCCATTGACAAGTTATAAATATTATAAAATCAACATTTAATCTGAGAATTATCTATTTTCGTATTGTACTTTTTGAATATTATTTTTATAAAATCCGACTGGTGAGTTTTTTTTTGCAGTCGGATGTGTTTTTTTTCCCCTTTTCAGAAGGAAAATATGTGTGATTTATTTTCAATGAATATTTTTAACAAATCGGTTTGCAAAACAGTGCTTTTTTTTATGTTTTGCCAAAAGTGTGCAACTGCCTTAATTGAGGGAGTACGCTCTATGACTATTCCATTGACAAGTTATAAATATTATAAAATCAACATTTAATCTGAGAATTATCTATTTTCGTATTGTACTTTTTGAATATTATTTTTATAAAATCCGACTGGTGAGTTTTTTTTTGCAGTCGGATGTGTTTTTTTTCCCCTTTTCAGAAGGAAAATATGTGTGATTTATTTTCAATGAATATTTTTAACAAATCGGTTTGCAAAACAGTGCTTTTTTTATGTTTTGCCAAAAGTGTGCAACTGCCTTAATTGAGGGAGTACACTCTATGACTATTCCATTGACAAGTTATAAATATTATAAAATCAACATTTAATCTGAGAATTATCTATTTTCGTATTGTACTTTTTGAGTATTATTTTTATAAAATCCGACTGGTGAGTTTTTTTTTTGCAGTCGGATGTGTTTTTTTTTCCCCTTTTCAGAAGGAAAATATGTGTGATTTATTTTCAATGAATATTTTTAACAAATCGGTTTGCAAAACAGTGCTTTTTTTTATGTTTTGCCAAAAGTGTGCCTTAATTGAGGGAGTACGCTCTATGACTATTCCATTGACAAGTTATAAATATTATAAAATCAACATTTAATCTGAGAATTATCTATTTTCGTATTGTACTTTTTGAATATTATTTTTATAAAATCCGACTGGTGAGTTTTTTTTTGCAGTCGGATGTGTTTTTTTCCCCTTTTCAGAAGGAAAATATGTGTGATTTATTTTCAATGAATATTTTTAACAAATCGGTTTGCAAAACAGTGCTTTTTTTTATGTTTTGCCAAAAGTGTGCAACTGCCTTAATTGAGGGAGTACGCTCTATGACTATTCTATTGACAAGTTATAAATATTATAAAATCAACATTTAATCTGAGAATTATCTATTTTCGTATTGTACTTTTTGAATATTATTTTTATAAAATCCGACTGGTGAGTTTTTTTTTGCAGTCGGATGTGTTTTTTTTCCCCTTTTCAGAAGGAAAATATGTGTGATTTATTTTCAATGAATATTTTTAACAAATCGGTTTGCAAAACAGTGCTTTTTTTTATGTTTTGCCAAAAGTGTGCAACTGCCTTAATTGAGGGAGTACGCTCTATGACTATTCCATTGACAAGTTATAAATATTATAAAATCAACATTTAATCTGAGAATTATCTATTTTCGTATTGTACTTTTTGAATATTATTTTTATAAAATCCGACTGGTGAGTTTTTTTTTGCAGTCGGATGTGGTTTTTTTCCCTCCTTTTCGAAAGGAAAATATGTGCGATTTATTTTCAATGAATATTTTTAACAAATCGGTTTGCAAAACAGTGCTTTTTTTTATGTTTTGCCAGAAGTGTGCAACTACCTTAATTGAGCGAGTACGCTCAACAACTTGTTATAATATTCATTCAATTCTGACTATTCCATTGACAAGTTATAAATATTATAAAATCAACATTTAATCTCATAATTATTTATTTTCGTGTTATATTTGTTTAAAATAATTTACTATTATGGTTATGACTAACTCATCAAAGGTAGGTAGGATTATAAACAACTACTAATTTTCGTTTTCAAATAAAGCTTTTGTTGGAATATAATTGCTTATATAACATTATTTAATTACTATTTAAATTAATTTGATAAGAATAATATGTATTTGTTATATTTGTATCTTTTTAAATCCAAATAAATATATTTTAATGTTAAAATATTTGTGTATTTTTTTATGATTTTCAAATAAATTCATATCAATTTCAAAATTAGCAAATTTGTTTAATATATCTTTAGATCTCCACTTAATCAATAAAAGTTTTTTATTGTAAAAAATCTGGATTATAACTCACAGCATTGATTTTATTGAAGTTCAGAAATATATATACGTATATATTATGCAATTATATGTTATTACTATGACTGTAAAATATCAGTAATATATATATATTTTTTAAATGCGTACTTTAAACTATGTCTTTTTAAAAAAGCAATAACAGAAAGTTATCAAACCTTATGCTGAAAAAAAAAATGCTGTGTTTATAATTTTTTTTAACACTTTGATATGTAAAAGAATTTTTAATGTTGCTTTGATGAATATGCGGAATACTTATAACATTTTCTTTCGCGGTCAAACTCCTGTGGTGACCTATTTTTTATATTTTATAATTAGAGATGTACAATTTTCTTCGAGAAATCTTTTTACATTTTTTCTGGGGGGGGGGGGGGGGTGAATTTATTTTTGTCAAATCTGATTTGTTAAACCTAAAAAACTTATTGGCAAACTGGCAGAACATTTTTTTTTTTTTCAATTTCAGAATGTGAATTTAAAAAAATCTTCTAAGTTACACATAATATTACTTGGTTTTAAAGCAAATTTTAATTGTAAAACAAATATATCATTACTTACTTTGATTTATTGCTCAAAACTTTAGCTTTCGGTTTTGCAAAACTTGAGATATTGAAAACAAATTTTAATATTTTTTAAAAAATATTTTTAGTAAAAAGGTTAAAAATAGAAAATGGAAAATAAAAAAAGCTAGACATTTACATTTTTGCATAATTTTGGTCCAAATATTTTTCTAAATGGTTTTCATTGTTGTAATAAAATTCGAGATCTAAATTTACTGGTTCTATTATTTTTCTTTCTTTATTTTTTATTTTTTTAAAACTCTAGATTGTTTAACTGTGTTGTATAAGATCTAAAATACAGGGTTTTCAGTAAATTTTAATATGTTTTTACGTTAAAAAGAAAAAATATATTTCTTCACACATATTATATATATATAAAGTTTCCCATAGCATAAACCTGGTTTTTATATATGTTAGTATTTTAAAAAATATATAAAACATTCAGAGAATGAAAAAAACTATAGTTGCCATTATTATTTTTTTATTATCATTATTGAACTGTTCTATTCAAGTCTTAAAACAATTCAAAGCATACTTCATGGAAATAAACTTGTACTTTCTTCTAAGAAAACGAACTATATGGTACACTCAGAAAACGAACTATATGGTACAAAATTATTTTATATCAATTTTAATTTGATGATCCTTTAAAACAATTAATCAGAAGTATTTTTCTAAAAGAAGTATTTTCTATCTAAAATAAATAGTCAATTTTGATGAAAAGTTGCATTGTTCTTCTAAAACAACATTACAGTTTTAATCTAATATTGCAGTGTTAAATTTTCATTCTAAAATGATTTTTTTTTTTTTTTTTTTTTTTTAAATGGCCATTTTAATGTGCGCCGCTAATGAAGTCGTTGCCGACAACAGTATTCAATGACTTCATTCGTGTAATCGGGCGGTGCAGAAAAGTTGTAATCAATATTGTACATGCTTTTAGCATAGAATGAAGTTGAATATAAAAAATATTATATAAAAACATATTTTTTATATGCTCAGTAATCGAATGAATTTAATTTTTTTCGATAGTATGTAAAGAGGGTGGGAAGGGGGGGGGGAGTAGTCATTGTCCCTCGAATTGTTTTAGTGCACATCTTCTATACTATGACAAAAAATTAAACACTTTCATGCTTTAGAATACATATTTGGCCATAAAGCAAGATTCGATTTCTTCCATAAGAGCATGGGCAAACTGGGCCGTTAGCCATTGCCACTATGATTTTAGGGTTCTCAAATTTAGTATGCAATTTTCATAAAGCTGATATTTTATATCTATTTCGACGTTGCACTGACTATAATCAATATTTTGAACATTTAGAGTAGGATAAGTTTAAAAACCAAAAATATATTTATCTAAGTACAGTAAAACTTTTCAATAGCGGACACCCCAGGACGACGAATTTGTCTGTTATTCGGAAGAGTCCGCTTTCTCCGAATAGCAGACAAATTCTACGATGATGCGGTGTCCACTATTGAAAGATTTTATTGTATTTAGATAAATATATTTTTAGTTTTTAAACGTATCCTACTCTAAAAGTTCAAAATATTGATTATAATCAGTACAAAGTCGAAAGAGATTTAAAATATCAGCTTTACAAAAATTTCATACCAAACTTGGGGCCCCCTCAAATCGGGGGAGGGGGGGGGATGACCCAGTTTGCCCCTGCTTTAATCAGGTTCTGCTTCCGGAACAAACTCCAGCCCTGCTTTATGGTCAAATATTTTCCAATTTATTCAGGATTCACTGTGGTCAAACATGGCTGTATTTAATGCTAAAAAAAGTGTGGTCAGAAATATCTGCATATTGCTCACAAATCAGAGCACAAAAACGGCCACAATTCAGACATTTCAAGTGTCTGAAATTCAGACACATTTAAGTGTCTTAAATTTTTAAGACACTTTAAAGTGTCTCTTTTTTTAACCATCCGTCTCAGACACACAAGTGTCTGAATTTCAGACATTTCAGTTTACAGTGTAAGTAAAACTTAATGGGTATTTGAAAAGGAAAGAAATAATATACACTGATTAAGATTTTGGTTAATTACTTGTCCTTATGGGCATTTTAAAACTATCATATCTTTATAAGGCATGCAATGAAAGAAAACACAATAGTGATAAGCTTTGAATAAAATATTTTAGTTTTTTGTCAGTAATCTAATTTAATTCATTATGTAACTCTAATTGAATTTTTCCTTAAGAGTTCAATTACTGTTACAAACTGAATTAAATAAATATTGCCAATAAAGTATTTTAGTCCAATCTTTACCACGCTTGTGTCTATTTTCATTGCATGCTCTAAAATATATGATTCTTTTAAAATGCCCAAAAAAGAAACATAAAATTTTTTTTTATTCACTCCATAAAAAGTGAACATTCACTCCTATGAAAGAGTGGCTATACACTCCTGTTAGGAGTGAGAAATCCACTCCTTTTGCCAGAGTGAATAGTCACTCCTATGAAAGAGTGGATAGCCACTCCTATGAAAGAGTGACTATTCACTCCTATCAGGGTGAAAAAACCCACTCTTTTTGCAAGAGTGGATAGTCACTCCTCTGAAAGAGTGAGTATCCACCCCTGTTTAGAGTGACTATTCACTTCTCGGGAGTGAATATTCACTCTTTCAGAGAGTGAATAATTTCACTTTTGCCTAGAGTGAATAGTCACTCTAAAGAGGTTGGGCAAATTTTGACTCTGCGATAGAGTGAATATCCACTCCTCCGGAGTGAATAGTCACTCTTTCTTATTTAGAGTGAAAGTTTACCATAATTATTTGCTATACAACTCAACTTCATTCTTTATCTTTTCTTGATGTAAGCTGAATGTAAACAAATACAACTCATGTAATGATATTTAATGAATCAAATTTCGAAACAAATTGTCAGTTAATTTGGTATTTATGTATTATACGTGAAAGGAAGAGAGACCACCGAAAATGATTGTTAATCACCAATCATATTTACAATTATTAATGAACAATCGCTTTCAAAACAGCAATTTAATATACATTTACAAAATACATAACATCATTAAGTACTTTTGTGTTATTTGGGCGCAAATCTCGCCAATAGAATTTTTAAAATCGCCAATACCAGCTTTTATTTTTCGCGTGTGCAAATTAGAAACGATACTTTTATTTTGAAATCAAATATTCTGATGGAACAGCTGTCGTAGACGCACCGAGGCACTATATTAACTATAGAGTTGCAATATAGAGAGAAAAAACGGGTTGCTGTAATTAGAATTATAGGCGGTAATGTTGGTGTGACATATTTACGTGATTATCAAAACTGGCTTCCAAAAGTTCAATGTTTCACCAAACCATACTCGAAAATTACGTGTTATAATATGCACTCCGATTATGTCACATTATTCAAGACGTTTTAAATGAGAATAATGATAGATTTTCTTCTTGATTCTCCCGTAATCAAGTCTATAGCCAAAGTTAGCGAGAAACAAACAAACAAACAAAAAAATATTGGCAACAATATGGTTCAGTGTAAATGGTGGATATCATTAAAGACTTTTACAAAATAGACTTCATTGCACCAAATCGTATTAACTAAAATACGCCATTTGGCAATCGATCCAATTACGGAAAACTACTTAATATGTTTAAGAATCTCCTCATTAGCAAGCATATTGCAACTGATAAGCAAACGGATATGAAGCATAAATGCTTAAGTTGGTTAAGCGGTTTTTGTCAAGAAAGATGAAATACATAACAACAAAAAATATGCGAAATGCTACCATGATCGAAAAAGTTTTTGATTTGTCTATTAGAATCTTCCGGTTTGGCGAAGGATTACGGAAAAAAATAAATTATGAATAAAAGTAACGTGTTACAGTGCTTAACATACATTTAAGGGAGACCAAACTGGTCGCCAGTGGCGGCTAGTGCATACAATAGTTTTGCTCTACATGGGTGCAAGAAGTCCATCTAAGCCAAGACTGAAAACTTTTCTGAGTATTAGCAATAGCCAAATGAAAATAGGCTAGAGGATTTCTATATCTTGCATTATGGCTAAAAATTGATGTCTTACATTATAAAAAATGATTAAAAGTTTTTGATAGTAAAATTGCTATTATTTAAGTACATAAAGTATGAGGGAAAGTCATAAGTAAGTTACAAAAGATAATTAAATAATAACTTACTATGATATTCACTTCAAAACTATTTTTATTTCTCAACATATTCTCCACCAAAATTTATGCACTTATATCACTGTGTTATCAGTGCCCCAACACCAGCTGCATAACATTCTTTGGGTTGCCGTCTTAGCCACATTAGGACTTCAAGTTAAACACAGGAGACAATTCAAAAGTTTGGTTGGCAACTTCTTCAACATAGCCCCAAGCGACTTTCATCTGTTTAGTCCACTAGAAAACCATCTTAGAAGCAAGATGATGTTCACAGATCATGAAAAGGTTCAACTTGAAGTCTTAATATAACTGAGACAGCAACCCAAAGAATGTTATACAGCTGGTATTGGGGCACTGATAAAACGGTGATATAAGTGCATAAATATTGGTGGAGAATATGTTGAGAAATAAAAATAGTTTTGTAAGTTATTATTTAACTAGCAAGCTACGCCCGCTGCGCTGGTCAGTTTCTACAAATGAACCTTGAAGCAAACAAAATATATCGTTTAATTTGACCTTGTATTTGAAAGCAATCTGTATATTTACCTGAATATCCTTCCACATTACTGAAAAATGACGTGATTGCGCTATTATATTTTCTAATGTGCAGTCAAAATTTTAGCTGTTAAGGACCAACTCTTTTATTTGGTCATTTACAGTTAAGGTTTGCTAAAGAATGATAAAACTATATGCAATATACTAAAACCATCACTAAAAATTATCGAACTAACAATGCAAACTAATTAACAAAATCCATTCAGTAGAAGTTTTTATAAAGGCTAATCTTTTATAATCGGGTTCATCTGATTATAGAACTTTTCCACGTAATTCTAAAACAGAACAATATAAAATATACTAAAACCATCCTTACAAATTATCTACTTAACAATGCAAGTCGCAAAAAATACGCCCAGTAAAAACTTTCAAAAAGGCTAATCTTTCGGAATCGGGTTCTCCTGACTGTATAACCTTCACACAACTGTTTGACTAAGCAGCGTAGAACAATATGTAGTACATTAAAACCATTCCTGAAATAGCATCTGACTAACAATACAATTCTCATCAAAATCCGTCCAGTAGAACTTTTTCAGAAGGCTAATCTTTCATAATCCGAATCAAATACTGAAAAAGCTAATATTTGATTAAAAAAAATATCACCTGATTTTCGAATTTCCCCCTATAATTCTAGAACCAAGCAATGTAGAATGATATGTTATATAATAAAACTTTCCCTAGAAAGTTATCTAACAGTGTAGGTTTCATCGAAATCCATTCGGCAAAATCTTTTAAAAAGGCTAATATTTCATAAACGGATTGATCTGATTATAGAACTTCCCAGAATAATTCTATAACTAATCTACGCAGAACGGTATGTTATACAATAAAACCTTCCCTGAAAAATTATCTTATACAGTTTAAGCTCTACGAAAATCCATTCAGCAGAACTCGAGTTATAAGCAGCCGGAACGAAATTTCATATATGTAGAAGTAAATAGAAGTATATTGCCATTAATATAGTTTGCATTTGAATTTAAAAAAAGGTACTTTTCGGTTAGCCGGGCGCCAGTGATCGTACACTTGAAAAAAAAAAAAGCACCTTTTGGCTTAAAATCAAATTGTTTAGGATCAAAAGTAAAATCAAAATCGCCAAAAACAAAAGATAAATCGCGAAATATTGTTTCGATAGCAATCTTGCCCCTTGAATATTTTTTTAAGCATTGCGAACATTCCCAATCATGTTTAAATTAAATATTTTCGTTTTATAATATTCTCTCATCAAAACTCTTTTTTCTTTCTTTTTCTTTTTTTTTTTTTTAATTAATTTAACACAGTTTTTCTTTTATTTTTGGAGATGTATAGCCTTTTCATTTCTTTCTGCAACAATAATGATCGCCAAAAAAATAGCAATGGTAACCTTTTCGGCCAAAATAACAAATGTAAAAAATGAAATTATTTACGACATCACATTAAAAACCTCAAAAATAACAGTATTTCTCCACTGTTTAATGGATGTTATTATACATATAAACCTTCCTCTTGAATCACTCTATCTATTAAAAAAAACCGCATCAAAATCCGTTGCGTAGTTTTAAAGATTTAAGCGTACATAGGGATATAGGGACAGAAAAAGCGACTTTGTTTTATACTATGTAGTGATTATCTTTTGTGACTTACTTAATGACTTTCCCTCGTAGAATTCACTATCAGCTAAAAATCTCTTCAAGACTGAAGGTTTTGTCCCCATGTTGTTCTGTTATATGGTGCTTTAACACATTGAGTGCCATGCATACCACCGGCGGTACACACTTTTTTTTTTATTAGAGTGCCATGTGTACTCTGCCGGCAGTCAAATGTAAATCTAAATTTAAAGCATATTAATTTTGATGGCACTCCAATACTAACATACATAACTGTTGTTCTATGACACCTAGATAAAGCATGTTTCTTTTATATTTTTGAAATTAATTTCTAATCTTATATTTAGGGATGAGTTATAGAAGGAATAAAAAACATATTTTGTTCACAACTCAAAATTTTATTTCATCAACATTATAATAATACAACTCAATTCATCATTTTTACGTTTTCTACAAAAAAAAACAAACAAACTTGGATTTATTTTTATTGCTGATTTTGGTTATCTATACTAATAAAATAAAGTTTCGCTCTCTCTCTCTCTGTGTGTGTGTGCTTGTTTGTCTGCGATGGCTAGCAAAAACTAGCCCACCTAGAAGTCTGAAAATTTAGGTGTGGATAGTCCAATGCCTGGCCATGTGCACCTGAGTCTCAGCATTTTAATACTTCGAAAATTGACAAAAATATTAAATAAAAACTGATCAATCAAGAAATCTCCCTTTATTATACTAAATATTTTTATATGCATGGCTAAAAAAAATAGGGAAATAGTTCCCCTTTTTAATTAATTTTAATGAGAAATTTAAAAAAAAAGTCATTTTCGAATGACAGCTTTACTAACAAATACTCACATCAAGAATAACAGCATAAACTTGAGTTCAAAAACTTACTTATAGATGCTTAGACTTACAGATGCTCTGGTATAAACTTACTTATACCAGAAGAAGACTCATCTCTTTTTGGCGAACCAGCTTTCAGAACTCGCACATGCCCAGAACCCGATTCTGCACATCGTATGAGAATGAAGAACCATTTGCATGAAGAATACGTTTATTTCGCAATTCTGTTTAAAATTATATCGACTAAACCGTTTGGGTTATTTAAAAACGAAAAGCATATTCTGAAAGATCGCACTCATGCGGTGCAGCCACTGGCGACTATTTTTAGGTACGTTCGTAATTATATAAATACGTAGCACCTATTGCCGTCGCTTGGTCCGTCCGTCTGTTCGTCCGTCCGTCTGTCTGTCTGTCCGTTCGTTCGTCCGCATATAACAACGCAAAAACTACCCAACCGAATGGTTTGAAATTTAAGATATATTGTCTTTGCAGAATTTTGTCGAGACATTTCAAATTTTATTAAAACCGAATCAAAACTTTAGGAGATATTAATAAAAATATTTATTAAGAAATTTGAATTTTTTTTTTTTTTTTTAATCGGTGCTTTCTTGTTATAGGAGCTTCGGAAGTTTAATCGTCAAGCGACCGATATACTTATTTTATGACAGAAATGAATCTGCAGACAATATCATTCATTTCGCAGAATAAAAAATCATCAAGATCTGAATATTTATATAACTAACTATAGTACGAACGCACCTCATTTGTCACGTTTGACGTACAATTTCCAACTTGTTTAATTCTATCTCACACCACTTTCTCAAAACAAAATTTTTACATACAATTTGACATTGCTGGAACAGTGATGTAGCTTTTGAGCGGCTTCCTAGTTGAGACCAACTTAACGGCCAATCTATCGGTATGATGTCTTATTAAATATTGATGAGCCAATGGGGAAATGATATAGATTGTAGTTTTAAACTACATATAAGAAGTTAAGTAGGAATGTTTAAAATGGAATAAATTGATGTTAGTAAATAATGATAAGAAGATTAATAAAAATTATATAAAACAAAATAGTAGAAATTGCAAATGAAGATAGATCAATTAAGTTAAGGTAAAAAACAGTATAGATATAGTATAAATTATCAATTTGACAACATGTGCAAGAGAAATATACTACATTTAAAAAAAAAAATAGTGGTGTAGGTAGAATATAAAAATAGTCGCCAGTGGCAGCCCTGTAAATGTAATAATGGCACTCTATGAAAGCTTAATTCATATATATAGTGGCACTCAACGTGTTAAAAACTGTCTTAGCTGATTTTTTTTTTTTTTTTCATTTAGAGTACACATGCAATTTCTTTTTATAATGGATTCAAAAGTGGATTTTCAGATTCTTTCTGTGAAAAAATAATCACTGCAAATATGGAAAATATATCACAGATTTATTCATAAACTGACACAACTCAAGAGTCAAGACGTAATAATTAAATAAAGTGAAATACACATTATACTTTCCAACCAGTCAAAAAACACATTTTTATGTGTACACAAATGTAAAGAGATTTTATTTTTTTAATTTTGTAAAAATAAAACACTGAATTATTTTCCAAACCAGTTTCGAGAAAATTCATTTTTCGTATATTTTACTTCACTAATATATGTCTGTCATCACTCTGAGATGGAATCTAAAGTGGATTTTAAAATTCATACTCTGAGAAAATGATAACGGAAATGTATGATTTCACAAAACAGCAACATTTCAAATTTGCACTCCAACAAAATGATTTTTAACATATGCATGTCATGAGTTGACTTCAGAAAGTTTTTTCCCTGTTTCAGGTGAAATTGCTCTTTGACATTCATTAACATCTTTTGCTTCTTCTGCAGCATGTATTTTCTCATGATCTCTTAATTTTCTGCGATCTGAAAATGACTCCTGGCAAACACTGCATTCATGTGGTTTCTCTCCGGTATGTAAAAGCATATGCCGTCTCAAATTTGCATCTTGTGAGAATGATTTTTGACACACATGGCATTTGAATGGTTTCTCTCCAGTATGCGTTCTCAAGTGCAATTTTAATTGCTCTTTTAGTTTAAATGATAAGTTACATATATGGCACACAAATGGTTTCTCGCCAGTATGTGTTCTGATGTGCCTTTTTAATTTATAGTTAAATGGAAATGATTGCTGACATATGTGGCATACATATGGTTTCTCACCGGTATGTGAACGCATATGCACATTTAGGCTTGAAACCGTGAAAAATGATTTTTGGCACACATTGCACGTAAACGGTCTTTCTTCAGAATGTGTTCTCATGTGTATTTTTAACTGTGCATTCTGCAAAAAGGATTTTTGGCACACATCACATACATAGGGTTTTTCGTCGGTATGTATAAGTGCATGACGTTTTAAAGTATCATTTCTCGAAAATGATTTTTGACAGACTTTGCAAACATATGGATTCTCTCCAGAATGTCTTCTAGTGTGTATTTTTAAATCACTTTTGCGCGAAAAGGATTTTTGACATACATTACATACAAACGGTTTTTCACCACTATGTGCAAGTACATGCTGTTTTAAAGCTTCATTTCTGGTGAATGATTTTTGACAGATCTCGCAAAAAAATGGGTTCTCTGTAGAATGTGTTTTCATGTGCATTTTTAACTGTGCGCTGTGAAAATATGATTTTTCACATATGTGGCATACATGTGGTTTTTCACCAGTATGTGTAAGTACATGACGTTTTAATGACTCATTTCTCACAAACGGTTTTTGACAGATGTGGCAAACAAATGGGTTCTCTCCAGAATGTGTTCTCATATGTATTTTTAATTGCGGGTGCTGTGAAAATGATTCATGACACATCTGGCATACATATGGTTTTTCACCAGTATGGGTACGTAGATGCTGTTTTAAGTTATTCTTTGCTGAAAATAATTTTTGACATACATTGCACTCGAAATTTTTCTCGCCAGTATGAGTAAGTAGATGCTGTTTTAAATTACTAATTGATGAAAATAATTTTTGACACTCGTTGCACACAAATTTTTTCTCCTTAACATTTGGTGTTAGATGTGTAGTCAAATCCGATTTAGATGAAACAGATTTTTGAGATTTACTGTTCTCATTTAACTTATGCATTGTGTAAAAAGAAATTCTACTATAAAATATTATTTGTTATTTCTGAAAAGTTTTAAAGTTTACTGATTAATCCGCTGTTTTCTTTTAAACATTTGGAAATGAAATAAGTGAGAATATAATGTACAGCTGTACATTCTGCAACATTGACGATTCTCATGTCATGTAATAATAGCCTTAAAGTTAGGTAAGAAAAATATCAAAACCAGTTATTATAGTTGGAAATTATGCTTCTATAGATACTCATAGCATCTGTTTATCAATTTCTGTTGTTATCTTGAAAATGTGCTTAAAAAGGAATGTATTCTTCACTAAGTATATATAATATAAGAAGAATCTTCATAAATACTAAAAAGAAAGAAAAAGAATAATTACTACTCTGAACATCACTAATTTAAAAATTTTAATTAAAACAATTTTAACTCTTTAAATAATGAGTTTCGGCATAACCAGTGTGCCAGCCACTCTAATGTCATCAATTATGTATACATACAGCATCATTAATTAAATAGTTAACAGAATAAAATTTTTAATTTATAACTTTTAATGTTCATGTGAGCTTTCTATAAATTCTAAGGGATTCTAAATACTGATCAAAACATCAAAATTACGTGTGATTAGCTCAAGTAGTAATTATACCTTTCAAATCCATGAAATCCAAATTTTAAAACTGTATCTGTAATAATTTGAAAATTATTAAAATCTTTAGGTCACTATCGCTTGGCTTTCAGCAGAAAATTCCATTGGAAGACAAGAGAAAACCCCTAATTTTAGCAGAATTTCAAGTTTTGTTATGAAGCCCTTGTTGAAAGATGCAACAGCATCATAGGTACCAAATGATAATGATTCTATTTGTACAAATACTTTTTTTTTTTAAATACGGGACCATATAACATTGTTCACACTTTCATTAGGATTTTGTGTATTCCCATGCACACATTTTTTCAGCAGTTCAGGATGTGACAAATATCATATATATTAAAGTGACAGGCTAAGATTTTCAGCGCAAATTCGATGTGCACATGCGGGAGATTAAATACAAAACCAGTTCTGTAACAAGATATACTTGAATACGGTCAGTATATATAGCCTAAGGCGTTAGTTTAAGCTCTGGTTCTCTGCAGAGACAGTGGGTTCGATTACCAATTCCAACAGAATGATTCATGCATTACTTTTGGCTGTAATTCATTTTAATTACTGTCACATTTTCAGGAAAAGAAGTTACGTATATAATTTGTATTTTTTATTATTCAAATCCTTTTGAATTAAGTAAAGTTTAACACTTAACAACATTTTTACAAATTAAATTTGTATAAAAAATATAATATAAATAAAAAATATTTGTATTAAAAATATTTAAAATTAAAAAAATTGCATGTAATTATTATCAATTAAATAAATTGAAGTGATCTACAATTTTTGCTATATTTTGTATGACCAAAATAAATTTTCTACATATCTGAACAAATTAAATTTGTATTAAAAATATAATATAAATAAAAAATATTTGTATTAAAAATATTTAAATTTTTAAAAATTGCATGTAATTATTATCGATTAAATAAACTGAAGTGATCTACAATTTTTGCTATATTTTGTATGACCAAAATAAATTTTCTATATATCCAAACTGCACAAGATTTTGACAAATTAAATTTGTATTAAAAATATAATATAAATAAAAAATATTTGTATTAAAAATATTTAAATTAAAAAAAATTGCATGTAATTATTATCGATTAAATAAACTGAAGTGATCTACAATTTTTGCTATATTTTGTATGACCAAAATAAATTTTCTACATATCCATGGTTT
Source organism: Maratus michaelseni (assembly GCA_963931845.1). Lineage (NCBI taxonomy): Eukaryota > Metazoa > Arthropoda > Arachnida > Araneae > Salticidae > Maratus > Maratus michaelseni. The sequence continues at coordinate 194,188,353 of OZ007597.1, read as the reverse complement.
AATAATTAAAAATTTCAAAGGGTTTGGACAACAAAAACTATTTTTTTTAAACTATGAAATGACCCTATGTGAAAAAACAAGAAAACGTCTTCTTATGAGCACCTTTACCACTACATATGAATATTTTTTCATTAAAAATACACTTTCATACAAAATCCGGTTAAAGATATAAAATAATAAAAATTTGTGGGGTATTTAAAGTTATTATCAAGGGCCTGGGCAATGCCGGGCACGTCAACTAGTAGCTTGAATATAAAACTGCATTGTTTCCACCACCATAGGCGTAACTTGGGCTGTAAGACTAGGGGGGCAAAAATCTCGAAGACCTTTTGTAAAAAAAGTATACCCCCCCCCCCTCCATCCCATCACCGCGTAAACACACACACACACACTTAAATTAAATACTTAACAATTTTAATATTTAAACAATATTTTAAATGTTTAACCATACGCAAAAATAAGGAAAATCCTAAGTTACGCATTTTATGTTTTTAAAGGAATGTTTAAAAATATTGAATGCTCGACCGTATCTCTTATGTCTGGTGCAATGTTCAATTAGAAAATAATCCAAACAAATTTAATAAAAATTTGTCAAAGCCTTGGGCTTTCGAAGATTTTTTTAAATGGTGGGGGCTTATGGTGAGAGATGTGGTTGAGATAAATATGTTCAAAGCCTTTATTCAGACTATCAACAATTGATGAAAGTTTATATTAAAAAAAAACTTTATCTACCGTTCTGATTGCAATGACTCTGAAATTTTGCTGTGATGCATTTTAGGGTACATGGAATAATTGTAGTTTAAGAATTTAAAAATTAATATTGTCCCTAAATTTCGAACTCTACTTCACAACGTTTCAAGAGAAGAAAAACACGTGCATCAGTTAGAGATTACCGAATATTTTCTATTATTATTAGAATACTGTTAAGAAAGTTCATTCTTTCATACAATGGAATGAGATAATTTAAATAAACAATTTAAAAAACACAGAACACAGTTAAAAATCCATTTTCAAGAATTAATGTCTATGGCAGATAGTGTATGCGAATTCTTCGATGCAACGCTATTGCTATTTATAGATATGACAATCTTTCAATATCCTGTTGTGCAGTCATATGTTATATGAATAATACAGTAAAATTTTATTTGATTAATTTTAACACAAATGCACATGCAACAATTACCATCCATAGGCAGCAATATACCTAATTTCTTTTGCGCGGCCATATGAATTTATTTATATTCTATAAGCACCTTTGAGTAATAAAATATAATTCAACTGGAAAATGTCTAATACAGTTTAAAAAAAATACATTAGAAATTCACGTCCATAAACTGAAATGCTTCATTTTTAGCACTTTCCAACCTAGTTGAAAAGTGCTTATGACTTCGGTTTGTCTGGCCGTCTGCCGTCTGTCCGTGCTCTAACTCCCGTAAATATGCTCAGATTGCTCTGCAATTTCTATATGTTATTGTCGTTATCTATAGCATGTTCCCTATTTCAACGGAAGTGTGTAGCACTTATAGTTTTTTTACAGGGACACTCAAAAGAATTCCGTTACATTGCGGTCTATGGGGAAAAATCATTTGCGGTTTATTTAAATAATGTTTCACTATTTTAAACGCATTGAAATTTATATATATCACTAAGGTGCATTAGAAGAAGCTTAATATGGAATAGGGTGTGCATAGCACTTATACTTACTTTACAGGGACAGTAAAAATAATTCCGTTACATTACGTCTATGGAGAAAAATCGTCTGCGGTTTATTTAAATACTGTTTCACTATTTTAAACGCATTGAAATTTATATAGATCACTAAGGTGCATTACAAGAGACTTACTACGGAATATTGTGTGTATAGCAGTCATCGTTCATTTACAGGGACACGCAAAAGAATTCTCTACTGTCTGTTAACAATAATTCCTGGAAGTGCGTTTTAAGTTACTGAACGCGATTTTAATGTTAACTTGCTTTTTGTCTATTACGTGATGTGTATAAATTCTGTAGCTCCTATACAGGGCAGCACAAAAGTTCGCGAACACATTTCTGTTTATTGGCAAACTCCAGACGGAGAATTTTAAACCTTGCTACGCGTTTCCTAACTGAACTAAAATTTAGCATCCTATGTAGTATATATACAATTCTATAGATCCCATACAGGGCTGAATAACAGTATTCGGATATTTTTCAGAATATTGTATATGTTGGAAATTCCTGAAATTATGTTTTTAAATATGTTATGCGTTTTCCAAATTGTTTACTTAGAAGTTATCTTTTATCTTATTAAACGGTATGATTTGTAAAATTATTTTGGAAGCGTTGGAAAGTGCTACATAATCTATGCTTGACGCATGATTTTTCGTTCTTGTTTTTCGTGCAGCTGTGTATGTGATGTAGAATTTATACTCACGACGTAATGCACTAATATTTAGTTAACTTTTGAAGTGTACACCACAGCTGAAAACGCACTCCCAGCAATTGTAGTTCATGGTCAGTCCTGTAAACAAAGTATATACAAGCTAGTTACTTCATACTCTATAGAAAGAGTGCTGTAGCCCACCTCAGTGAGACATAGAATGTGGATTAACGATAATAATGTTAATTCAGGCATTTTCATTAAAAAATCAACATTTACACCGAGACAAGCAGAAAGAAATCTAGGGAGGGTCAGTATTTTGTTATAAATGTGCTTATACTTCGCAGCCCAGGGCACCACAGAGAGTTCCAGAAGGCTTGATCCTCTGAAGCCCCTGTTTAACATAAATTTGAAACACATAAACGTAAAAAGAAAAACATAAAAATTCTCTTCCACTGGGTTTCCGGAGCAGAGCCCCATTCGAAAGATTCTTATTTTTTTTATTTTCTTAGTGTTTAATTGTTTTATGTCACTTACAAAGAATAAATATTACTTTTTTTTTTTCAAATCATCAGAGGTAAAGGAAATTTAACTATCCTTTCTCCAACAACCCTTCCCACCGGCGCACAGTGGAGTATTTGATGCAAAATCCTGGCCAAAAAGGCAGAAATAAAAATTTGCTTAACAATTGTAAAAAGCGTATTTCATAATAGCTGACTAACTGGTGCATCGATCTATGTGTATTTCAGGAGTATGAGCTATATTCCGCGACTCCTAGCCTCAATTTGAAGCAAAAGTGTCTTTGTGAGAAGACGTGCTTTTTTGTTATGTTTCGGTTTTGTTATTGTGTTTAAATGTATACTTTGACATGTGCATTTAAATAATTTTACTTTTCATATAATAAAAGATAATTTAAATTGAAAATGGGTTAATATTAAGCCATTTTAGATCTAATTTATTGAAATATATTATCTAGTGTATTCAAAGCTTTTTAAAGCTGTGTCGGGGTTTGTTTGTCAGACCATTTTTGAATTATAATCGTATTATTTATAGTTTTAAATGCAAATTTTTGCAAAAAAAAAAAAAAAAATCGCATATTGTTGTCCTTTTTAGATATCAGTGTTTCTTGGGATGGCTGCAAACGTATTAAAAATACTCAAAAACCAGCATTTTTATAACATGGAGACTCAACTTTGGTAAATACTAAATACAAGTAATATATATATTATATATATTATATGCATTGGTTTTTATAAATAATTAAACATTTATGTGTAGTAAAATTAACCCCATTTAATTAATTATTACTTGTAAAAAAAAAAAAAAACCTATCAACAATTAATTTCCTTTTATAAACAATAAACAATGAAGTAAAAATTGTATTATATATTTATTTACTTAAATAAATACGTACAATTATGCATATATAATATTAATTAAGTGTAATTACTAATAAATAGTAAGTCAAGAGCAATTGCTTTAACTTTAAAACACATGAAAATTAATTTTGGCCAGAATTTTGCGTCAAATAGTCCATTGTGCGGCGCAGCGCATACTTACAAATTTTCTTTTTTCTTTTCTTTCTTTTTTTTTTCTTATTTTTTAAGATGATTTTAAAATATTATAACCTTAAACTCTACAAAGATAAAGTAAATTAAAAAAACTTCCCTGTAATTTATTAAAGCAAACTAAATATAAATATAGTAGAATATAACAATTCTGTTATCGAAGAGTTTTGATAAAGAAATATAGATTATCACAAATTTGTAACTTCTATTTTTACAGTATAGCCACTGACTGATATCTTATACGGCCCTGGAACAATGAAGTCTGGACCCGGCCAATGTCTTCGGACAAAAATAAAACTCGGACCCGACCTGGCACGGGAACAATACAGTGTTAGGCCTAGCTCAGCTCAAGTCCAATGAAATAAATCTCAGGTTTCAGGCCAGGCCCGGTCCCCCTGCAGACCTCTAAATTCTTCTTCTCGAGCCTATGTCGGGCTCACATTTTATTTATTTATTTTTGTAAAAATTATAGTGATGTTGTACATTTGTTTAGCGAAATATTTAGAAATTTAATTTGGTTTAATAAATTAGAGAGATATTTTTAAAGTCTACCTTTTTTCCTTTGTAGAGCTTTAAAATTATGATTTTCTTTTATAATCTTTTACTTGCATTCTAAACTACGTTGATTTTTCTTACTGATTCTTCCTTTGAATGTAATTGTCTAAGTCAATTTTTTTAATAAGTGTCAGGGTTGGCACGGTTTAAACCAAATGGTTTTTTTCTGAAAAAAAAACAATTGGTTTTTTTGTTAATTCTTTTAAAGATTTTTTTCTTATATAATTAAGTTTTCAAATTATTTGATGTACAAATAACTTCAACTTCTAACTGAACAGCTCAACTCATTTCAGCAGTCAACCTGCATAAGTCACAGTTGCACCTGTGTATGAATGGTCCAAGAGTTAGCATTTGAGAACAAAAAATGTCTAATTTTGGTAGAAGAAAAGATTTAGTTTGGTTATATTTTAATGAAGTAAAAAATGATAAAAGGAAAGGTTGTAGAGCTAGATGCAAAAATTGTAATAAAGAAATGGAAGGTCAAGTAGCTAGGATGAAGAAACACATTGAAACTTGTAATAATTCTCATCATCATTCTGATTCTGATTCTGTTGATAATGGTAAGTACTTATTTTATCATTATTATTGCTGCTATTATTTTTAATTTTGAAAGAAAATTGTTAAAAATTTGTTAATAAGTTAAATATTTGTTAAATTCAAAATTTTTAATTTATCTGTAAAATTACAAGTAATGCATATTGAGAACACATTATGTATATCTTCATTCAGATGATTCTAAACTCTTATAAAAAATTACATTATTATTTGAAATGCTATTTGATTGAGAAGATAAATTATAAAAATCACATATATTATTATTTAATTTGCATATGCTATTTGATTTTAGAAAGTTATATTCTATGAAATAAAAAATATTTATGTAATTCTAAGTAATGAAATTTTGGAAAAAACAAGAAAATTTTAAATAGACATTTTTTTGTTAGAGAACTTTATTTTGATAATCTTAAAATTACATTTGATAAAAGTTTGAAAGTTTTACAAATTAATCATATTATTAAGAACAAATTATGTGATCAGAACTGTTATTAAATGAAATTGTTAATTTTTAATTTATGCATGGCTCTTAGAGATTAACTAAGTTTTCACCAATCATAAATATCCAAAATTATAAAAGACATGGTAATTTTATCTCGAGTATTAAATAAATTATCAAAAATAAATATATCAATATGATAGAGATGTTTACTTTGCAGTAAAACAAAGAAAAAAAAATGTCTTTGTTTTGAATTATTGTTAATTATATGATTATGATTTTTGAAGTAATATGTTCTGTATCATTAAGCAATTCTTATTTTTATTTTTGTGTAGATGATGTGTCAGTGTCACTATCCAGTATTTCAAGTTCTTTGGATTCAGCAATAACACAAAGAGCAACAAGTGAAATTGATTCTTTAAAAAGGAAAAGAGATACTATGGACTTTTTTGTCAGTAAATCAACACCATCTCAAAAGCAAATGTTTGATGAACAAGTTGCTAGGTTTATATATGCTACAAATACGGCATTTAGCACTGTAGAGCATCCTGAGTTTATTAAAATAGTTCAGAGTTTCCGCCCAGAATATTCTCCACCATCAAGAAAACAAATTGCTGGGGATTTATTAGATCATACTTACAGCAAAGAAAAAGAAAAATGTGCAAATATATTAAAAAATGAAGTTGTCACATTAGGATTAGATGGATGGTCAAACATTCACAACGAACCTGTGATCTGTGTTACTTTAACAACAAAAGACGGGAATACATACTTAGCAGACACTATTGATCAGGGTTCGGTTTTTGACGTCAAAAACTGGTTTTTGACATGACAGTGGTAAAAACCGTGTTTTTACCGGTTTATTCCGTCAAAAACCTATCATTTTTTATTGTCCTCCAATTTATGGTGTAAGTGTAGCATACAATACATTTCTAGATTAATTTTACCTTGTTGTTCTTGTTATTATTAATATTTACAATTACATTTGTTAAATTTATTTAAAAGAAGATCATTTCCTAATATGGGAAAGATTTAAAAATACAAGAGTAAAAGAAAAAAACAATATTTGTCAAAATCTTCACTTATATAGATTCTACTAATTGCATTTAACATTAATATTAAATGATAATAAAAGGTTATTGTAATTATTTAATAACATTCAATATACATTTTTAATAAAGTGCATTAAAATTATTTTAGAGATGCAAAAATTTTGTTACATTGTATGACAATAGATGTTAAGCTTAGAGTGGCAGTGAATAAATTTGAATATTCTTAGATAATATTTTTTAATGCATATCTTATGTATTTCATAAATGCAATTATGGTGATTTTCATTTGCACTTCAATAAGTAGAATTTAAAGTTTTGTTTTCAACAATGTAATAAATTGTACCGAAATTATACACATTCTTTAATCTATAACTTATAGGTTACAGGATTTCTTCAAAAAATCTAATTTTTTTTAGACTATTCCAAGCTTAAGATTATTGTAGAGATCTTCTAACAGAGGTATTATTCTAATGCAATTCTTTTTTGTTTTTCTTGGATGGATAAATATACTTTAGAATCTTTCTGATACTGAATATTTCATGTAAAACAACTTAATTTTAAAGATAGAATGAAAAAAAAAAAATGTTAAAACAAACTATTATAAAATGGGTTTTTGACAGTTTTTGACAAGGAGGTTTTTGACATGACGGTAAAAACCATGGTTAAAACCGGTAAAAACCGTCATGTGTCAAAAACTTGCCAACCCTGCTATTGATACATCGGGAATTGCTCATACAAGTGAAAATCTGTATGATATTGCGACTACAACCATTAATAAATGCCAATCGGAATTTCAATGTTTAATACAAGCATTAGTGACAGACAATACTGGAAATGTCCGAAAAATGAGGGATATGTTTGATGAAAAAGAAGAGTTTAATATTATTACTTATGGATGCCCATATTTTAAATTTACTGGCAAATGATATAAGTTATCCAAATGTAAAAGAACAAATTTTGCATGTAATCAAATACTTCAGAAACAACCAATATGCAAATGCGTGCTTCAGAAAAGATGCAAGTACATCAAAACTAATAATGCCTTGTGAAGTTCGCTGGAACTCATTTGCTGACGCTTTAGACAGCTATCTGAAATCATGGTCAGTTCTTGTAACTAATGCGAAAATAATAAAGACAAAATTGATAAAAATATCCAAAGTCTAGTTTCAAACATTTCATTGAAAAGAAATGCTGAAGACCATTTTCAACAATTAAAGCCAATTAGTGTAGCTTTAGATAAAGTACAAAGCCAAAATTGTACAATTGGAGAAACTGTTTTTCTTTTTAAAAATTTAAAAAAACAGATGGAAGATTTGAAACTGAATAAAGACATTATGAAAAAATTAGATACTCGTTATAAAATGGCAATAACACCAGCCCATCTTCTTGCTTATCTGTTGGATCCAAGTGAGCCAAGGATGCTGATCTCGAATTGTCATCGGAGGAAAAAAAAGAAGCATTGGAATATGCTAAAACAAAATTTCCCAAAAACAATTTATTATCTCTGATACTAAAATTTTGTGCCAAAAGTTCTCCATTTCAAAGATATTTTTTTGAGAATGATTTTAGTAAAGATGTATCAGCTATAGAATGGTGGCATATTCAAGAAAATGAAATCAAAAAGTTCAATGATGGTGTGTTGAAAGAAGTTGAAACGATTCTTACTGCAAAAGCGACTATTGCAAATGTAGAGAGAATTTTTTTCATTTGGTGTTGTACAATCAAAGTTACGCAACAGACTGGGTTTACAAAAAGCGGCAAAACTTGTTTTTTTTGTTTAAAACATTAAACCCTAATAATCCTGTTTATTAACATAGAATCTTTATAGACATGTGTCGTACTTCCATTTTCTTAAAATTTTGAAAATTTATTCAATTTCCATGTTTTTAAAATGTTTCTTTTAAATATATTTTTTAAATATATTTCAATTTAATTTTCTTACTGAAATTCAATTTGTTTTTTTAAATTGAATAAAAAAGTAAGTCTCACTTTCTTTTCTTTGCATTACTTTTATTTAAAAAAAAAATTAGTATAGCATACCAAGGTAAAATTCTACATTATATCTTTATATTCTTATGTAACACAACTAAGTGTTGCTTATTAAAATGAAAAAATATAGGAAGGCAATAGATTAAGTCTTTAAAGAATTTAATATAAATCTTGCAATTAAATACTATTAAAAACTTTTAAGTATCAACATTAAGATACAGAATCCATTCTATGAATGCAATATGAAATACATAAACATATTAATATGTTTTATAAGTGTGCTAAATCATTTGGTAAACATGAATTACAGGTTGCATTTGGAAATATGTATATATAAAACAGCAATTATTTTTTCAACTTTTTTAAAAAGTAATCTTTAAAAATTATTTAAAACTTATCACCATTACTGTAGAACCTGACGGCACAAGTGATCATGTTCTATGTATTACATAGGAAACTTTTGTATATATATAACTGTTTTGAATTTGAATGTAAATGATGTTAGCTCAGCTCTAAATAAAATTTAATGATTTGAATTTGTACATAATTAATAACAATTGTTTATTTATTTTGTTTAAACTGTTTTCAGAATATATATATATATTATTGTAATATTAATCATTCTTGTCAATGTTAAATTTTATTTACTGATGTGCATATATGTAATTAAAAAAGATACAAAAAAACCCGGTTTAAACCAAAAAAACCGGTTTTTTTGGTTTTTTTCAAAAAAACCCGGTTTTTTGCCAACCCTGATAAGTGTACGTAATTGTCTAACTAAGGAAGGTCCCCAACTGCCAGATCAGGATTTTGTCGAGAGTGGTGTCGTTGGAAAGCTCTTACCATGGGGATCAAGCGAAATGTTTACAACTATCCATCCGAATGCAACTGGTGAAGATTTATAGGCTGATGTATTTTTAGATTACATTAATTATAACACAATTATTTCAAATTGGTAAATAAATCATACGAGTAGTAATTTTCCAACTGGACGAAAAATGTCCGGGCCAGGATTCGAACCTGGGATCGCTTGGCTGAAGCAGATTCTCTGATCAATAAGGTTAACTGGATTATGCCCTCCAGATTGGATCGGGATAGCTCAGTGGTAGAGCGTGACGGCTTCAGCCAAGCGATCCCAGGTTCGAATTCTGGCCCAGAAATTTTTCGTCCAGTTGGAAAGTTACTACTCGTATGATGCATTTCTGTCATTTATTGATTTCTCCAGGTCACTAGCTATACAGGAAAGACACTCTGTGTGATAGAAAAGAAAGCTTACAGTACAGTTATGTAACCTGTTGCATTGCCCATGTGAAATTGGTGAAGGTTCCATGTTCCCTCGAGTAAGAAACAGAAGATTATGTTTTGTCGACATCACCACTAGAGAAAAAAGTATAATAAAATTGCATAAGTTGGCCTATAACCCATTCTCCTCGCCCATCTTTGATGACATGCGTCGGTATGCCTTTTAATTAGAGACACGGATCCCGTCTTTCCATCATTTGAACAGGCATGCTTTAACTTGAATAATAACACCTGTGACAACTGCGAAACCCCCCTTTCATTGTGCGAACCTGGTGTTGGAAACACTCGTGCTTCAGCCATTTCTATTCAGAAATGCACCACCATCCGCGAAGTTACTTTTTCCACCAAGCATAAACTGTCTTCTCTGTAATCCGTGAACTTTATTTTCTATCACACAGAGTGTCTTTCCTGCATAGCTAGCGATCTGGAGAAATCAATAAATGACAGAAGTACATCGTCCTATAACTCTTCACCAGTTGTATTCGGACGGAAAGTTGTATACATTTCCTTGATGATCCCCATGGTCGGAGCTTTCCATGACAAAATCTCGACAAAATCCCGATCTGGCAGTTGGGGACATTCCCTAGTAAAGTGGTCATTAATATTGTTTATATTTTGTATTCCATGCATTTTGAGCATAATCCAAAAATAAAATAGTTGCATGAGTAAGAGTGCTTTTTGAATAATTTTAACTGTAAGATAATGTTGCTTCAAAAACATTGGCATGTTTTGTAGAAATTCAGTCGAGCAGGGCCAATTAATTTTTTGTACGGGCCGAGCTTGGGGCGACATTTTAGCTTTTATACCGGACCGGGCCGGGCTCGGGACGAACATTTAAATGTGATGTTAGGCCGGGCCAAATAATATTTTTGTACGAGACGAGTCAGGTCAGGTCCGGGACTAGAAATTTCGACCCATGCAGAGCTCTACTCTACATAGTGAAAATCCAAATATATTTACGAAAATCAGAGCGCGGACAAATTGCCAAAAAGATGGACGGACATAAAACAGAAGTCATAAATACTTTTCAACTATGTTATGGAAAGTGTTAAAAACTATGGATTATATTTCTTTTTTAAACTTTTTACTATCAAACATTATCGGGTTGTGAAAAACATAAGTTTTATTAACAAGATTAGTTAAACTTTTTAATAAAACAGTATCTTAAATTGGTTTCTAAAAAAAAGTTACATGATAAGCTGTTTTTTAAACTTTATTTCAAAAGGCTATATATGCACGTGGGAAATATTTCATACCAGCCATACCTTTTATAGAACTTTTAAAAAGAAAAAAAGAAAAACAATTTCAAAATCCACCATACCCTTAACAAAATTTATTTATTTATTTTATTGAAATGTAATTAACTTGCCAAAGCATGAAAAATCTCGATATAGTAAGTCTTTTTTTTTTTAAGTTGCTTACAATAAGATTGTGCAATTACAATAAGACTAGACAATTTCAAATCTTATTTTCAAATTGCAATTTTATTGCAAGCAACTTTAGAAGAAAAAAAAACATACCATATTGAGATTTTTCATGCTTTGGCAAGTTAATTACATTTCAATAAAATAAATAAATAAATTTTGTTAAGGGTATGGTGGATGTTGAAATTCTTTTTCTTTTTTTCTATTTAAAAGTTCTATAAAAGGTATGGCTGGTATGAAATATTTCCCGCGTGCATTTTGAACCCTTTTGAAATAAAGTATAACAAAATTCTGGACTAAAGTCTTATTTCATAAGTATAATGCATAAGAAATTAATTTTTACAAATGTTCCATGTGCTTTTGAACGATTCAAAATCAATGATTATTTTAAGGTAGTTCTCAAATGTATTTTTCCCACTCAAAAACACAAACTTTTTTTACTCCTTTTTAAATATAAAATCACATTTGCAAGCACGATTATTAAAGTGAATTTTATTCATTTTTTATCTTTTTCCGATAAATGAATTATAAGCGATTATTGTCTCAATACGGCTTTTTTTTCCCCTTTCCTGTGCTTTCGCAACTCGAAATTCAGCTCAAATCACCCACTTTGTCAGCATTTTCAAAAATATTTTGCCTTTTTAAGAAAATTTGAAAAACAGTTAAATTACATAGTTTCTTAATCAGATCACCTGCCAATGGGATACTTTTCTGAACAAAAATAAATGAAAACATCCGTTCGAAAAGAACCAATATGGGTTTGAGAATAAGTTTTAATAAAAACCATGTTCCTAAAAGTACACGGTTTCAATAATTTAAAGTGAAAATAGGTTCCACTTTTTTAGAAAAAGTAAATAAAAAAGAGCAGGGGAAATATTTTTAATTGAACTTTGACTACGGCATTAAAAATTTTGTTAAGAAGAAAGAGAGACATTACTGCTATGAACGAAAAAACAATTATGGGTATTCGGAATTATCCACTATTTATTCTAGTTCATACCCAAAATAGCAAACAAATGGTTAAATAAAAACAAAATGAAATACACAACTATGCTTTAACCACAAAACAATACAAAAAACTGGAGGGGCAAAATGTACATCGTGCCCCTGTTTTTGAAAAACTAGGGGGGCACATGCCCCCCCCTTGCCCCAGCATCAGGAAGAGAGTTTTTGATTGTAATTTTTTGCATAAGCTCTGACACGACACACCATGATTAGTAAGCATGATTCTTTCCCAGATAGGAAAATAAACTCTGAAACCGAGTAGAGAGTTAAAATTGATATAGGCCCGAAACAATGATTTCAAAAATATAAATATCTGAAAATCGATATTTTTGAAATTTTCTCCTACTGACACCCTTTAACCCTTTCAGGGGCAAAGTACTTCTATTGTGAAAATGTTAAAGAGTTAAGTGAGATAAAATTAATAAAAAAATACGCAATATAAAAAAAATTTCGCCGACAATGTAAACTTAAAAAATTTTAAATTATTTTATTAGTAACATATTAATTTAGCACAAAGGATTTATTTAACTTTATTTACAGAATTTTGCAGATTTCTGGTCATTGTTTTGCTTAAATTTTTAAACAGTAATTTAAATTTAATAATGCACTTGAAATTATAATGAATGCTTACAATAAAGTAAAATGATAAAAATTTAGATTATTATTATTATTTAAATATTAAAAGTAAATATCAAGTATATAATTAATAATGCATAACTAAATATGCATAATGATGAGATAAATTTTTCTTGAATCATTCAGTGAAACTCTCTTTATAAATATACACCAATAATTCTCATCGAAATATTAAAATAACCAAGTTTTACTTCATGTTTAGCCATACTTACTAACCAAAAAAGTTTGATTAATACATAAATGTATTTGGTCAAAAGATCTGATCGCCACTGATATCAGCGCTATCTTGAAAATTTTCAGAAATAAATTTATGCTTCCTTCATGAGAATCAATCATATTAACCAGAATTACATGTTAAAATGTATATAGAATGATATAAAAATTTTAAAAAAACTTAAATTTTTCACCTACATCTTAACTGTAAGTTTCATTGTTTACATCTGAAATGATATGCGGATTTTAGGGAGTCTACTGTATTTAACTTTATTCATATTCATTTTAGCTATGACAAGGAACAAGTCAAGAAAAGCCTAGAGTAACAGACATATGCAATTCAATGAAAATGTCTTTGACAATGCCAAATTTAAATCAGCAACTGATCAACTATCACTAGTTGAAAATCATCAGAAAAAAATCATAATACCAAAAGCTTGTTTGCGCATGGCTACAGTTAAACGAAAGAAAAGTATATTTTAACAATTTTGACTGATACAGCAGTGTAAATAAAATAATTGAAAAATCAAAAAAAAAAAAAAAAAAAAGGAAGAGAAAAAATTGAAAAAAAATTCCACTTTAGTTTGAGCTAAAAATAATTTAGAAACAATGTTGGTTTTTATTACAGAGAAAGATGATAAAATCAAAGAGCTAGGTTAAAAAAAAGAAAAGAAAAGAAAAGCAAAATTATGTATCAAAAAATTTGAATGACTGTTTGTTTATAATAATACAGAATAAAGTGATGAGGAAATTATTTCACAGTGTAATGCTAATTTTTGTAACAAAATGAAAGTTGACAATTATATTTTGGTCAAATTCATGACAATGATAATGTCAAATGTACTCTATACCTATATTTGTAAAATGATATTTCCTTAAATAACATTGATTTTGTTATAGTAATACAATTAAATCATAAAAATACATTCCAAAATATTTAAAAAAATTCATTAAGTTAATTCTTACAATAACTAATTTATAGAACGACAAACTTTTTACTTTTTTTTTCACTAGTATTGCAAATCTCTATTGTGCACAAATCATGAAATAAGCAGTTGTAAACTAACTTACATGATTTTTTTTTTATCCTACACATTAAAAAGATTATACTATTTAGCTCATACTCCATTTTACTTAGGAAATTATCAATTTCAAGACGGAGTAAAAAAAAAATTCGGTACTTTTCGGTTAGCTGGGTGCCAGTGATTTATATACATGTATATATACACATATATATAGAGATACAAAAATATCTACATATACATATATATGTATGAATATACATATATATGCATATACATATATGTTTATATATGAACATATATCACTGGTGCCCGGCTAACCGAAAAGTACCAAAAATTCTTTGTTTATCTAAAAAAAGAAAACTCCACTTTTACAGCTCTTGTAATATTAGTACTCTTAATAATGAATAGGGTGTACTTACATATTATCCGTGCCAGGAAAATACATTGTGCCAACAATGGCACAATACTAATTACAGTAACCCTTTTTTTCCCTTTCTACATTATAACTCTGTAGTTAATATTATGTAGCAGATATATTAAAGGCAAAATTGCAGAAGTATTTATATACAACTGTATAATACAAAATATATAAATACAGATATGTAAATTATATTCATATAATATATGATTAGGATAAATATATCAATATTCATTCCAACGGGTATAACATAGAGTCAAAAATAAAACTACCCACGTAAATATCCTTTATAGCTAAAAGTCGTCAATCTGATGTTATGTGTTTAAAAAATGTACACTAAATTGTTGTTTTGTATTATTTAAGTTCATTTTTATATTATTTATCATTTTTAACGATGTTACGTTTCTAAAAATGTATATTCATTTACTGTTTTGAACGCGATTGGCCATTGACATTGATAAACATGATTGGAGATTATAACCATTTTTTGTCGATCATAATGTCTGACACTAAAAATACTTAAGTACAATTAATCATTCAGTTTATTATTTTTACTGGCCAAATAAGTGTTCCCTAGAATTCAGTTTTATGAGTACGATAACAATAATATACGATCGTATGAGTACAGTAACAACCATAGAAATTCTCTTAAGTTAAATTAAAAATTCAACAAAAACAAACTTACAGAAAATGAAAATTGCTACAAAATCCGGTTGAATCCTCGAATAAGCGAGGAAGTTGGCGATGTTGGGTTTGGCAAGGTGATAAATGATATTTTGTTGCTACCTGTTTGTGTCTTACATTTTTTCCACGCCTACGTTGTTTGATGTAGAAATTTGATTGGTTTACGAGTAAATTAAATCCCTTGGTCGGGTTGGTTGGTTTATTGTGTGCGGTAATGTTGGATTCCTAGAGTTCGGAGGTAGCTAGTACAACGCGTACGCATTTTTGCCGATCCCACCGAAGCTAGGGAAGAAAATACGGGCTTCTGATTGGTTGAATAATTTGAAGAGTATTTTGTTTTGATTCATTTTTGAGTTTACGTTTATTTAATCATAGTTTCTGTTTGAAAACCTTTTGGAAGATATATTTTAATAAATTTCCTTCGGATTTTACATATTTATTAATAGATAAAAGAAAGATTTTCTGAAATTTAAAATTAAATGAAGTTAATGATGATGCTTCTGCTAAGGTAAGTTAAAAAGAGTTATGCAATATCTTTATTCCGTGATTAAATCTTGAAGGTAAAAAAAAAATGTTATCTACTTATTTCATTCCGATGTTTATAGCTATTAATATTTAAAATTTCAGCACGATTTGTATATGCATATAAACACAATAATCACATTTCCTTTTTATGGCGTCCATTTCGCGATGTTTATAAACTCAATTGTTCTGTATTACTTAAAAAAGATTATAATAAAAATAAATTGCCATTTCTTCTTATTATTATTATTTTAACATGATTCAACCAATCAACCGATTCAACCTATATTTTCTTTCGTATGCTAGCGTCAGTGGGATCGGCAAAAATGCAACGCGCACGTTGTTTGATGTGGAAATTTGATTGGTGTATGGGTAAATAAATCGTTTGGTGGGGTTGGTTGGTTTATTGTATGCCGTAATGTTGGATTTATAGAATACGCATGTAGTTAGAGATGCAGCATTTGAATCGTTTGACCACTGACGTTCGAAGTAGCACTTGTTTGGAGATTTTGTTTTCTGGTGCTTCGAAGTAACTTATGGTACAGTTCTACGCCCATTTGCTACAGAACTAATTTAAAGTGAAAGATATTCAAAAGGTATTTAGGGGTAGGTTGGATTTTGTCCTCTTGAGTGAGTAGTTTGGTTTTTCAGGGTCAATTTTGTATATTTTTAAATATCGTTTCGTAAGCGTTCTATTTTAAGTGTCAGGATGCCTCGAAAATCTGTCTCAGGGAATGAATGGAATGATTTTCGTAGTGTTATAGAATTGAGTGGTAGGGGTAAAAAAGCTGTGATTGAATATTGTATGGGGAAAGGTTTGATTGCGAGCGAGTATGAATGTCCGAAATGTGGGAATGGTATGAAATTGTGTGAAAAGGATAATTTGATGGATTTGAATGGCGGTGTGATAGAAGTGAGAAAGGGAAAAAGCATTGTGTAAGGCGGAGTGTAAGGCTTGGTAGTTGGTTTCAAGGGAGTAGAATGAGTATGATTGACGCTTTAATTGTTACGTATGCTTGGGTTAACGAATATGATCATAAACAGATTGTGGATTTGGCGCGAGTGAGCAAGCAAACGGCAACTGATTGGATGAGTTTTTGTAGAGAGGTGTGCAAGTCTGTGCGTGTGTTTGAAGATAGGGATTTGGGAGGTGTAGGTAAGGTTGTTGAGATAGATGAGAGTATGTTTCGGAAGAGAAAGTATAATAGAGGAAAGCATGTGGATAGTAAGTGGGTGTTTGGTGGTGTTGAGCGTGGAAGTAATGAGTGTTTTGTGGAAGTAGTGGAAGCTAGAACGAAAGAGATTTTGCTAGAGATTATTAAGAGGCGGATTTTACCGGGAACTGAGATTATTTCTGATTGTTGGCGGGCCTATAATTGTCTTTCTGATGAAGGTTATAAAAAGGCCTCCGTCAATCATAAATATTTTTTCAAGGACCCAGTTACTGGGGCGCACACGAACACGATAGACGGTTTATGGAGCGAGATTAAACGCAACCTTTACGGAAAGCGGCAGGTAGCAGATTCAGAAGATGAAGTATCTCTTGATAGCTACCTTGCTGAATTCTTGTGGAGGAAGCGTCACAGAAGAGATCCTGGTCAACTGTTCGATTCATTCTTGAGGGCGATCATTCGAATTTACCCCCCAAGAGCGCGGGATGTGGTGGGGGAAGGCAATAATGCGAATTTAGATTCTGTTTCGCTGTTGGACGACAGCGGACATAATTCTCCTGTTGATTTGCTGTCGGACGACAGCGATGATGATATAAATAAACCAGGGCCTTCCACAAAGAAGACAAAATGGGAGAAATAAAAGTAAGTTAATTTTTAAGATAAGAATTGTGTGTCGTGTATTTTATAAGTTGCTGTAGAGTTAGTTTCGTCCATCGAGTGATGTTTTTTTTTTTTTTTTTTTGTTAAAGTGTACAGGGTACATACACAGGTTACTGACCGCGGCTTGATTGAATTTCATACATTCTAGAGATTGCTACACAGCGAGTTTCATGCGTCCAGTGATGTTTTTTTTTCGGTTAATGTACGCGAAGCGTACATACACAGGTTACTGACCGCGGCTTGATTGAATTTCATGCATTCTAGAGATTGCTACACAGCGAGTTTCATGCGTCCAGTGATGTTTTTTTTCGGTTAATGTACGCGAAGCGTACATACACAGGTTACTGACCGCGGCTTGATTGAATTTCATACATTCTAGAGATTGCTACACAGCAAGTTTCATGCATCCAGTGATGTTTTTTTTCGGTTAATGTACGCGAAGCGTACATACACAGGTTACTGACCGCGGCTTGATTGAATTTCATGCATTCTAGAGATTGCTACACAGCGAGTTTCATGCATCCAGTGATGTTTTTTTTCGGTTAATGTACGCGAAGCGTACATACACAGGTTACTGACCGCGGCTTGAATGAATTTCATGCATTCTAGAGATTGCTACACAGCGAGTTTCATGCGTCCAGTGATGTTTTTTTTCGGTTAATGTACGCGAAGCGTACATACACAGGTTATTGACCGCGGCTTGATTGAATTTCATGCATTCTAGAGATTGCTAGACAGCGAGTTTCATGCATCCAGTGATGTTTTTTTTCGGTTAATGTACGCGAAGCGTACATACACAGGTTACTGACCGCGGCTTGATTGAATTTCATGCATTCTAGAGATTGCTAGACAGCGAGTTTCATGCATCCAGTGATGTTTTTTTTCGGTTAATGTACGCGAAGCGTACATACACAGGTTACTGACCGCGGCTTGAATGAATTTCATGCATTCTAGAGATTGCTACACAGCGAGTTTCATGCATCCAGTGATGTTTTTTTTCGGTTAATGTACGCGAAGCGTACATACACAGGTTAGTGACCGCGGCTTGAATGAATTTCATGCATTCTAGAGATTGCTACACAGCGAGTTTCATGCGTCCAGTGATGTTTTTTTTCGGTTAATGTACGCGAAGCGTACATACACAGGTTACTGACCGCGGCTTGATTGAATTTCATACATTCTAGAGATTGCTACACAGCGAGTTTCATGCATCCAGTGATGTTTTTTTTCGGTTAATGTACGCGAAGCGTACATACACAGGTTACTGACCGCGGCTTGATTGAATTTCATGCATTCTAGAGATTGCTACACAGCGAGTTTCATGCGTCCAGTGATGTGTTTTTTCGGTTAATGTACGCGAAGCGTACATACACATTTTACTGACCGCGGCTTGATTGAATTTCATTCATTCTAGAGATTGCTACACAGCGAGTTTCATGCATCCAGTGATGTTTTTTTCGGTTAATGTACGCGAAGCGTACATACACAGGTTATTGACCGCGGCTTGAATGAATTTCATGCATTCTAGAGATTGCTACACAGCGAGTTTCATGCGTCCAGTGATGTTTTTTTTCGGTTAATGTACGCGAAGCGTACATACACAGGTTACTGACCGCGGCTTGATTGAATTTCATACATTCTAGAGATTGGTACACAGCGAGTTTCATGCGTCCAGTGATGTTTTTTTTCGGTTAATGTACGCGAAGCGTACATACACAGGTTACTGACCGCGGCTTGAATGAATTCCATGCATTCTAGAGATTGCTACACAGCGAGTTTCATGCGTCCAGTGATGTTTTTTCGGTTAATGTACGCGAAGCGTACATACACAGGTTACTGACCGCGGCTTGAATGAATTTCATACATTCTAGAGATTGCTACACAGCGAGTTTCATGCGTCCAGTGATGTTTTTTTCGGTTAATGGACGCGAAGCATAGTCAACCGCGTCTTGCATGTATGTATGCATTAGAAAAATGAGAAATATCGAAATTTTCCTCAATTATAAAGTGTGTGCTCTGATGGAGAGAATTGACTATTTACAGAGTTTTTATGAGAATTTCTTTGATGAAGTAAACGTTGATTTTATTCTGTTTTGTGACAATTTTCAAAGTTTAAGCTATATTTTACTAGAAATTTTTTAATTGTTAAAGGTAATAAATTATGAAACTTGATAAATATTTCAAAAAAATTCATAGAAAAAAAATAGATACAATTTGTAAAAATGGATACATCTGGAAGAAAAATGTTATAAATATGTAAAAAATGAAAAAAATTTATAAAAAAAAATGTAAAAATGGAAATATCCGGAGGAAAAAATAACCGAAATTGTGTAAAAATGAAGTATCCGGAGGAAAAAATAGCTAAAAATTTGTAAAAATTGAAAAATCTAGAGGTTTTACCCTCTAGATTTTTCAATTTTTACAAATTTTTAGCTATTTTTAACTAAAAACTTCTAACTTAGCGATAACTAAAAATTTTTTTAATGGAGAAATCTGGAGGGAAAAAAAAGTTTAAAATTCATAAAAAACGGAAAAATCCGGTGGAAAAAATAGTTTAAAATGGGAATATTCGGACGAAAACATAGCAAAAAAATTGTAAAATGGGAAAATATGGTGGCAAAAATAGCTAAAAATGTGTGAAAATTGTAAAATCTGGAGGAAAAGTAGCTAACAATTTGTAAAATTGGAAATATGATGAGGAAAGAATAGTTAAAAATTTATCAAAATAAAAAATACAGAAGAAAGAAAATTAAAAATATGGAAAAATCCGGAGGAAAAAAAATAGTTAAAAATTTGTAAAAATGGTAAAATTCGGCGGAAAAAGTAGCTAAAAATTTGTAAAAATAAAAAGTCCATATGAAAAAAAATAGATAATTTATTTTTTAATTGAGAAATTTGGAGAAAAAATTGCTAAAAATTTTTAAAAATTGAAAAATTTGGAGGAAAAAGTACCTAAAAAATTGTTTAAATTGAAAAATTCGGACGAAAAAGTAGCTAAAAATTGAAAAATTCGGAGGAAAAAGTAGCTAAAAATTTCTAAAAGCGGAAAAATCCAGAGGAAAAAGTAGCTAAAATTTTTTAAAAGTGGAAAATCGGGAAGAAATAATAGCTAAAAATGTTAAAAAATGAACAAGTAAGGAAAAATATAGCTAAAAATTTATAAAAATGAAAAAAAAAATGTAAAAACATAGCTAAATATTTATAAAAATGAAAAAAGAAAAACATCGTTAAATATTTATAAAAATGAAAAAAAAAAAAAGTGGAAACATAGCTAAATATTTATAAAAATAAAAACATAGCTAAAATTTGGAAAAATGCAGAGGAAAAAGTAGCTAAAAATTTGTAAAAATGGAAAAATCCAGAGAAAAACTATTTAAAAATTTGTAAAAATGGATAACACAGATGAAAAATAGCTAAAAACTTGTAAAAACGAAAATTCCGGAAGAAAAAATAGGGTAGAACTTTTTTTAATGGAAAAATCCGGAGGAAAAAATTTGTAAAAATACAAATATCCGGAGGAATAAATAGTTAAAAATTTGTAAAAATAGAAAAATTCGGAGAGAAAAATTGCTCAAAATTTGTAAAAATGGAAAAATACGGAGGGAAAAATACCTAAATAGTGTTTTAAACGGAAACATCCGGCGGAAAAAATAGGCAAAAATGGAAAAATTCGAACGAAAAAATTGATAAAAGTTTATAAAAATTGAAATATCTGAAGGAAAATATCGGTAAAAGTTTGTAAAAATTGAAATATCTGAAGGAAAATGTTGGTTAAAGTACGTAAAAGTATGTAAAAATCAAAAAATGTGGCGGTAAAATTTACAATAACTTTGTAAATATTTTTAAAACTAAATAAAATCAACGCTACGTGCACGGTTTACTTTGTGAAAGAATTTGCTTGACGAAGTGTGTAAATAATAAGTCGTCTGCCGAAAGCACGTGTTCTGATTGGGTAGAATTCGGAGGTTGCCGATTTCTCGGTTGGCGCGCGTCGATCCTTGGCGCGGATAAAAAAAATCGCCAAATCGGCTTACTCGCTTATTCGAGGATTCTGCCCAAAATCCTTCTCAAGAAATATCAAACCGTATATTCAGTTAACTTATATTTCAAAAATTACACTTCAAATAAAACAACAAACAAACTGTCAATATTATTGTTTTTCCTCCAGAAATTCACGAAACATTCATAGAACGATTCATGAATGATTCATTTCTCATGAATCATTCGAATTGCAAAACCAAAGATCACAGAGTATAAGATAAATGTGCTGTTGCTTTGCAGTGCATTCAAGTGCTCGAATACGCCATCTGGTGGAGAAAAGATATAACTTCTCGCTTCAGGAAAATCCCATTACGTTACATCCATTTTTAATTTGTTCATAGTGATTATTTTTTTTGCACAATATCCGATTTTATGCAATATTTGTGTTCCATGTTTATTTGACAAGGTCAAAATTATCCAAATTTGAATATCTAACACTTTCAAATGCGTTTACAATAAATATTGGTTTCAATGGCACTTTAGCATTAGTTAAAGGGACAATTTTCCTGTACCGACAGTTACAATCAGCGCCTCTATAGGCCGTTTTAAGTCCCAATATAAAATTGAAGGGAATTTTAAGTAAGAAAATAAGGAAACTTCAAAATTCCTCCAGGAGAAAAATGTCTTAATTCAACATTGAGCAATATATAATTAGAATAAACTGGCAATTGTGGACACATTACAGAAATTGTTTTGCCTGGGATAAGGGGGATGGCTTGGGATTACCTTCATTTTGGGGACCTCCGTGGCCGAGTGGCCCGCCAGCTCCATTGCACACACTTTGTGGAGCTCCCGCATGTAACTCTCTGGTGTTGTAAATTTCCTTGTGGCTATCTCGTCCCTGTATATTGACGATGACTTATAGGGCAGTTTCAATCAGCTGTTTTGCAGCATAGCAACGGTATCTGGCAACAGCTTGGTAACCGCTTGGAGGTCAAGCAGTCCACAGCATCGCCATTATTTTCAATCTGAAATTCCTGAACGTGTTCAAAAAAATATGTTTTCCGAATATTTTAATTCGTTAAACGGCCAGAACAAGGCAAGGTATCAAGAGAAAAGTATGCTGATTAACAGTATACATCTGTATGTATTATCGATTAATGAATTTTCCTCTAAATTAGAAGTTTTATTTAGTGTACGGGATTAGCGCTTACACTTTCGATGAATTCAAATCTTACAAAAGTTTAAAAGCATATACTATCTTTCAGTGTGACTGGGTGTTCGACGTTTATATCAAACAAGAATGTGGAATACACTTAGTGATAGGAAAGGTAAGTGTACTTTTGCTTACAATGACTGCAAAATATAAATATATTTTGTGATTTGTTTCTTTTCAAGCTGCAAATGCAACCTTTCAGTAAGCATGTCTTCTTAAATTTTCCCGCAAACGTAATTTTTCTTATACTTTTTTCTGATATTTTAATAAATTAAGATGATTTAATCATTTACTAACTTCTAAGTTTATTATAAATACATATTAAGGTAAAATACTACCTGAATGCACGTATGCATGTTTATTACCGAGATACAATCTGCCGATGTTGTGTCCAGGTTAAAGTTACAGTTAGTTACTACAATTCCTTAGCTGTTGCCAATAATTAACAATATAAATAATATATTACAATACTTTCCCTTTAAAAAGTTTGAATGTCCAGATATTTATAAGTCCATGTAAGGTATAAGTTTGAATGTCCAGATATTTATAAGTCCAGACGAAGAGGTTTCTTACGAGTGCGTGGTGGGTTACGACGAACATTTGTGACACTTTTATTTTCTTGTTCAACAGCTGGTGTATAGTTTGTGGTATCATCTGACTGTTTCTCAGGATGTATGGTGGTTGGTATTTTCTCATTCCTTACACTAGCATCAGTTTCGGAGATTTCAGGATTACCTGGGATGGTAGTATTCCTCTCCACTGGGCAAATTTCTGCTGGCCTTTCATCTGCATCAATCGTTTCAAAGATGTCAACATTACTGTGGCAACTCTGACTGACCAAATTATCGAGGTTTGTAGACTCTTGGTCATCTTTACTGTACTCATGACGAAGCTGATCAACATGTGCAAGATACATCTTGTTGTTGATGTTAACAACCCAAGTTTTATTACCTTGTGGTCTGATTAAAGTTCCTCTGCTCCATTCTTGGTTTTTATGGGAGCGAACCAAAACTTTTTCATCGGACATAAAACTTCTATTACTAGTATGGCTTCTGTCATAATATTTTTTCTGAGCACATTGGTTCTGTTCAACACGAGCCTGAGTGCTGGGATGTACAAGTGCTAACGGTGTGCGAATTGGTCTAGATAAAAACAATTCAGCAGGAGAAAGTCCAGTCGTAGAGTGAGGCGTTGAGCGATAGCTCATAAGGAAACGAGAAATTTTTCTGCTCAGTGAGCTATGATCTGTAGCATCACTGTTCATTTTGCTTAATGCTTCTTTGAATGTCTGCACAGTTCTTTCGGCTAAGCCGTTAGATTGTGGATGGTACGTTGGAATGGGAGTATGTTTTATTCCGTTCGACTTCAAAAACCATTCAAATTCTTCTGATATTAGCTGAGGACCATTATCAGACACTAATTCCAATGGCAATCCATATCGTGAAAAAATCTGCTGCAGAGCTTCAATGGTGTGTGAAGAAGTCGTGGAAGGCATCCGCATTACCTCTAACCATTTAGAGTGGCTATCAACAAGTAACAGATAGTTGTTCTTGTCTTTCTGTGCATAGTCAATATGCACTCTATCCCAAGGATGTTTAGACCAAGTCCATGGTTGAAGTGGTGTGCCAGGATGAGAACGGCTATTCTTCTGACAAGCAGGACAGTATTTTGCAACTTTTTCAATGTCTTCATCCAATTTTGGCCACCATATATGGCTACGAGCTATGGCTTTCATCTTCGAAATTCCTGAGTGAGTATCATGTAGCTGATCCAGGAGTCTCTTCCTGAATTTTTCTGGTACAATGACTCTCATTCCCCACAGAAGACAATTATTATCAACTGACAGTTGATCTTGACGGTTAAAAAATGGCTTAAGTGCTTCATTGTTTATCTTCCATGGCCAACCATTTTGAACGTACTTCAGAGCTTGTCCCAAAACGGCATCATTGCGAGTTGCTTTTGCAATTTCAATGCTGGTTACTGGTAAGTCTTCACAATATGATATTTTAAATATCTCTGATGACGTTTCCACTTCAGATTCAACAGGAGCACGTGACAAGGCATCAGCATTGCAGTGTTCTGAGCCTTTTTTATACTCAATGCTGTAGTTGAAAGAAGATAACAGCACTGCCCATCTTTGAAGTCTAGCTGCTGCAATGGCAGGAACAGCTTTGTTAGGTGCAAAAATACTTATTAATGGCTGATGGTCTGTAACCAATGTAAATTTTCTACCAAAGAGATACTGCTGAAATTTCTTTATTCCAAAGATAATTGCTGCTGCTTCTTTCTCAATTTGCGAGTAATTTTGTTCAGCTTTGGAAAGAGTTCTTGAGGCATAAGCAATTGGACGTTCATCATTGCCAATGATGTGGGCTAAGACAACACCCAGACCCAAAGGCGAAGCATCACAGGATACTCTCAAAGGCAATTTGTCATCGTAATGCACTAAAATAGCATCTGATGTAAGAAGATTTTTACACTTCTGAAAAGTTTCTTCACATTCTGATGACCACATCCAAGGAGTGTCCTTATGGAGTAATTTGTAAAGGGGAGCAAGCAGCATGGCAGAATTACGTATAAATTTTGAATAATAATTCAAAAGACCCAAAAATGATTTTAGTTCTGTTACATTTGAAGGAGCATTTATTTTCTTAATGCATTTTACTTTCTCATCTGTAGGATGAATACCCTCGCTATCAATTACATGGCCTAAAAATTCCACACTTTTTTGTAAAAAACTACACTTTGATAGGTTGAGCTTAACATTATATTCAATAAATCGCTGAAACACTTTTTCCAGAATGCTTAGGTGCTCTTCATATGTGGCACCGGTAATAAGTATATCATCTTGAAAACAAACCACCAATTCTATACCCTGAAGAATTTTTTCAATTGATGACTGAAAAATAGCTGATGCACTGTTTATGCCATATAATAATCTTAAGGGGCGTACTAAACCAAGATGGGTATTCAGAGTAAGATACTCTTGTGAAGATTCATCTAATTCAATCTGTTGATAAGCATGACGCAAATCTAATTTTGAAAAGTACTGTCCACCATTAAGAGTTGCAAATAGATCTTGTTGAGTTGGCAAAGGGTACTGATTTTGATCAATAACTTGGTTAACAGTAACTTTAAAGTCACCACACAAGCGTACATCACCATTTTTCTTGGGAACAATCACAAGTGGAGTTGCCCAACTGGAATGTTGCACAAAGTCCCAAACACCTCTCTGCTTGGAATTTAGAATTTCTTCAGCAACTTTACCACAGCGATAGCATTTCTGAGGATTATTTTTAGCATTTTTATAGGACTTACTTTGATATTTGCTCACTTTGTTGACATTGGAAAGTGCAGGTACTGTCACTTTGATGTTGCTGGCACCTTGCTCCGCCAATTCCATCGCCAAGGCAATTTCACAAGCATCCTCAAGCTTGAGATCCTTTTTCGCAAGCAAGCGTTTTTGAGTAGCTTCACAACGAATGCCGCAGACGAAACGATCCCGTAGAGCTTCCTGCAGAAAAGTTCCAAAGTCACATGTGGATGCCAAACGCTTTAATTCTACTAAATACTCGGAAATACTTTCCCGATCGATTTGGTTCCTTCGATGAAAACGAAATCGTTCTGCAATTGTAATAGGAGCCGGGCGAAAATGGTCTTGTAGCTTCTTGATAATCACGTCATACGTTGAATCTTTCGGTAGTTGCGGAGTCAACAAGTTGCGCAAAAGTTTGTATGTTTTAGGTCCCAATACTGATATCAACACAGGTACTCGCTTTGTTTCATCAAGATCATTTGCTAAAAAATATTGTTCTAGTCTCTCCATATAGAGAAAAAAGTCCTCATTACTATCGTCAAATACTGACAATTGACCAACTAGGCCTAACTTCGACATGGTCGATACGATTTAGAAAATTTTAATAAATATACGGTACAATTACTGTTCGTCAAAATACATCGTCGCCAATTTAATAAATTAAGATGATTTAATCATTTACTAACTTCTAAGTTTATTATAAATACATATTAAGGTAAAATACTACCTGAATGCACGTATGCATGTTTATTACCGCGATACAATCTGCCGATGTGGTGTCCAGGTTAAAGTTACAGTTAGTTACTACAATTCCTTAGCTGTTGCCAATAATTAACAATATAAATAATATATTACAGATATTATGCCGAAATTATTGCTATATATATATATTAATTTCTGTTATGTATAATCGCCTTCCTAATATGTTGTTGCTATTATGAAATACAAAACATTTGAAACAGCTTGTCTTTTATGCTTCAGAAATACTCGTATCAAACATTATAGCTTGCTTGCTGAAAGGTTTATTACGTGGTCAAAATAAATTATTTTTATTTTTTTAACATATTGTAAAATTAGTTAAAAGATTTTTTAAATAATGAAAAATAAATTATAATTTATGATTTGCTCTAAAGGATAGTAGTAATATAATTTGTAGGTTACTTGTGTTAACATTCGACACGGTTGTTATTTTTATATTCTGATACAGTGATTAGAAAAAAATAATTTTCTACTGCTAAATTCAGGGAAATATACTGATATTTGATCCAAGAAGAATGGAGAGGTAATATTTGGTATTTTCTACCTTTTATGAAATGAAACAATGTCAGTGTTTTGTGGTAGGTCAGATTTCACTTTAAAATGATTAAATTTATGAAAGTTTCAGTTTGGAGATGGAAATGTTTTGTGAAAAGTTTCATGAATTTTGTGAAGAGAGTTGTTTTAACCCTTTCATGGTCATGAACGCGTATACGCGGTCAAAGTTTTTTACTTCTAAATGGTCATGGGCGCTTATAGACGGTCAGGATTTTTTACCTCTAAGTGGTCATGGGCGCGTATGAACGGTTCAGATTTTCTACTTCTAAGTGGTCATGACTGTCTATGTGCGTTTTTCTCACCCCCCAGACTGGGCGGTAAAGAAGGCGTTTATCAGCACACTCCCCCTTCCCACATATACAATGGATGTATGGGTAGACCATTTGTCAACTAGATTATTTGTATTTTAGTTGAATGCCTTACAGATTTGGTTAGAAAATGTCTCAGAGAATTTCGTTTTCTGTACAGGCTAAGAATCACATTGTATTTCAAAAAGGAAGCAACTTCATAGAATATCATTTTTTAGTTATTATTTTATTTTAAAACTCTCGTCCATACGATTTTAATCCATTACATTAATTATTATTATTTAAAATGTTTTGCCATGTTAAATTTATTTAATTTTTTTTTTTTTTTAATGAATACATATGTTTTTATTTTCTAACAGTATTTCAATTTATTTTGTTTAAATATATTACTAAATAACTAAAATCGATTTTTCTTTCTTTTTTTTACTTACAGCACTTTTGCTTTGTAATAGTAAGAAATATAATAATACCCAAATAATATTAATAATACCAAATTAATATTACACTTCAAAAATTATTTACTAATTTACTGTTGTTGCTATACCAATTATAGCATAACTTTATAAATAAAACAGTGAAACCTGTCTATAACAATACTGAAGGGACCAGAAAAAGTATCAATATAGACAGGTTACATTTATAGGCAAGCTCAAGAATGTTAATTGATTCAGAGTACATAGTAGAATAATTATTATATATTGATGGAATATTAGTTTAACTTTCTTAGAATTATATATGCAGATGGAAATTTTTTTTAACTTTCTAGAATTATACAATGAAATTTAATTTATTTCTTATAAATAATCAGAATTTTGCATTATTAAATAAATATATAAAGAGTGTACAATATAAATAAATCTGATAAAAATCATATTTTTATTAAATTTTGTCAGATTTGTAAAATTACACGAATAAGTGATTAAAAAAGAATAGGAATTTACAATTTTTACTCTTAAAAAGAGAAAGAAATTGCAGATTATTTATTAGAATATGAAATCAAAGAAAAATAATTTGTGTAAAAAATGTGTATTTGGATGTCTAAATGTAGACGATAAGACCGGAAATATTACTTCACAGACATTACCTCACAGACATTATTTAACATTCACATTTGGTTTGATATTTTTAAATATAATAGCACCATTTTCGTAATGGAAGAAGAAATCAAGTTTTTGATCAATTAATTCAAAGGCATGTACAGGTGTCATCATAATTTTCCTTTAGTTTTTATAAAGACGCCCTGTTAGAACTAAAAGGAAAATGATGATTAGTACTTTCACTGAATTAGTACTTTCACTTTATTAGTAC
The DNA here is from genome assembly GCA_963931845.1 of Maratus michaelseni. Taxonomy (NCBI): domain Eukaryota; kingdom Metazoa; phylum Arthropoda; class Arachnida; order Araneae; family Salticidae; genus Maratus; species Maratus michaelseni. Next base: position 194,159,332 of record OZ007597.1, on the reverse strand, counting down.
TTTCACTGAACACCAATAAAATTGATTGATTAAATTTTAATACTCCTCAATATTTGTAAGAGCCTTAAATATATCTTGAAGAATTGATTTGATGTAAGAAAATTATGCACAAATTTTTTTCAAATTCAATGTATTTTTAGAGACATTCAGTTGATCACTATGTTCAAAATTGCCATTATAATTGTTGGGATTAAATTAAAGACTGCAAGCAGTTGTAGATGGTTTTATTAGTCCAATTGCTCGCATTTTTTTAACATTTCAGCAAAAGTTACAGGCCCGTAGCTGGGGGGGGGGGGGGTATTCTGGAAATTTTTTTGCCCGTCCGAGTATGATCGACTCGATCCCTCATCAAAACATTTTAAAATGTCCGTACTTTTCTTTATCTCCTTTTTTTAACTTCTTTTTTCAGACAAGACCGAAATCATAGACACCCATCCCAAAGACCCTTGTATAAAACTTTTTTTTTCTCAATCCAAAAGATATGGAGATTGCGATTGCGGCGTAAGACATTTCTGTCTTTGTTGCTCTCTAGAAATCCACTTTACCGCCTCCTCAATGACTCAAATTAACGGCTTTAGAAAATAATAGTTTAAACATTATCCTGTAAACTATTTGACTCAAACGGATTAGCTGTTGCTTGTGAAAATGGTTTTCTTTGTACAACTGTCACTGTCACAGATGAAATTTACTGTAATCTGGCGCGGTTGTTTCACTATTTCATGGCTTGACATACAGTTTCCCCAAAACAAGCAAATTTATGTTTTACAACTATGTATTTTTGTCATTGTTAACGTGGCAAGGTTGCTATAATTCTGGGCTTTTAGGGGCTTTTCAACAAATGTGGAAAATATCCGTTGACGTCTTTTTTTACACCGTTTTAAACGATAAAAGTTTGTTAGAATTGCAATATCTGGAAGGGATTTTTCAGAATAAAGATGATTTCTAGTGAAACGAAAAAAAAAATTGGAAATTTAATAAAAATGTTAAAAGAGCATTAACATTTTTCAGTGGAAGGCTAGTATAGGAGTAAAGTGTATTAGGAAAACTAATGAACTTTATATAGTCATGAATACTAATTGTTTCAGTTTTAGTTAATGTTTCCTAAATTTATTAATTTGAATATGCGTACAAAAATTTGCAAACAATATTCAATTAATGTTGTTTGTAGAAAAAAACATTTTTACTCGCTCAACTATGCGAAACTTTATAATAGATTCACGGACTTGTTTTTACATATACAAACATTAAATTCTCAGGCATGATTATTGAAAGGATTTAGAATCGAACACCATTCTTCATTTTTTGATAAGTGGATTTGACTTTCGTGCATTTAAGAATAAAAATGTATTTGTGGTTGTGTTAGAAAATAGAGTTCCGCCTTGATAATATTGTTAATAGTCACTTCACTGTTGTTGTGTGATTCCCAAATAAATATGATTTTTTTTCTTTCTTTTTTCTTTTCCTTTTCTTTCTTTTTTGTATTTTTAAAAAGACAAAATGTTTTCTGATTTTGAACATAGAACTTTCATTTTAATAATTTATACAGAATATTCTTTTTTAGTTAATCATTTTTTTTATTTTCACGATGGGTTTTATTTATGTTACATTATGTTATGATATGGCTTTTTTTAATTAAATTTATTTATTATTTATTAAATTATTTCTCTAAAATAATTCTCTGTATCTTTTTTAAACTTGTCTAAAATCTTTTTTTAATACTTGAATGCTTTATTAATGTAAACGAACATAAAATAGGTAAATTAAAACTATTTAGTTAAAAAAAACACACACACACAATTTATTTTGGTCATTTAAAATATTTCATTAACCTATGAAATCTTGTCGTGTTTTAAAACAAGGCTTGAAATTTTACTTATAATACTTTAACAAGAAATATTAATGTCGTGCCGTTCTTAGATTGTGAAACACTTTCCAACATTATGAAAATATTGTCGCGAAATTTTCATATTTTCTTACTCTTACAAAAAATTTATAAATAAAGTCTAATGTAAATCTTTTTTTTTTCTTTCTGTTGATAATATTGAGCAGTCATTGCCCACAGATCACCACTCGTATGACAAAATTCACAAAAACGCGTATATTAATAAGCATGATGCAAAAAAAGTTTAGACACAAAGATTAGTTTTCAACAAAGCAAGCCATTTTCTTAGAAAAAACTTATATAAAGAATTAAATGCAAGGTGTCGATTCTCTAAAATCGAAAGCAATGGCTGACCACTTCATTCACTCATTCAATGTTGAACAATCTTATTTAAATCTTTGTTTTCGTGAAAAATCTTATGACTTCATCACGCATAATCTAGACCATAATTCAGTTAAAGAAGTTTATAAAATTTTAATTTCTGGATTTTTACACATAAGTGTTTGACACGAAATTTCACACACAATGTCACCAAGCTGGCAGCAAAGTTGCAAAGTTTTCTGTTAAGATCGACATCTATACCGGTCTATACATTCTACCCAGTATTCAGAAATGACTGTAAAATTACATCACAAAAACAGCGTATATACACGTAAAATATATTTTGACTGTTTATCGAGTTATAAGCGATTCGTGTCACCTGACGACACGATTTTTCCCCTTTCTTGCTCTGCTGCCTCGGATTTCGGATAAAAACGCTGACTTTGGGAGTATGTTCTGAAAGATCTTCTGCCTTTACATGGGTTCTTCACATGGGTTTTCTTTTATATATATATATATATATATATATATATATATATATATATATATATATATATATATATATATATATATATCAGGGGTCGATCCAGGAACAATTTGGGGCCTACTTAGGGCCCCTTCACAAAAATCTATTTAATAAAATGGGACCCTTCACAAAAATCAATTTGATAAAATGGGACCCTTCACAAAAATCAATTTGATAAAATGGGGCCCTTCACAAAAATCAATTTGATGAAATGGGGCCCTTCACAAAAATCAATTTGATAAAATGGGCCTCTTCACAAAAATCAATTTGATGAAATGGACCCCTTCACAAAAATCAGTTTGATAAAATGGGTCCCTTCACAAAAATCAATTTGATAAAATGGGTCCCTTCACAAAAATCAATTTGATAAAATGGGCCCCTTCACAAAAATCAATTTGATGAAATGGGCCCCTTCACAAAAATCAATTTGATAAAATGGGTCCCTTCACAAAAACCAATGTGATAAAGTAGGCCGGGGCCCTTCACAAAATTCTATTCCATAAGAACTGACTATTATTTATTTGTTATTTTGTGATGTTTTAAAATGTGTAATTTGTAAACAAACAAGTTCACCAGAGAGGAAAACTTCGGCAAAAGGATTTTAAAAAGTTTTTTTTTTTTTTTTTATAAATGCTTGGTTCCAGTTTGATTAACTGGATTTAAACTTTCGTTACAAAATGTTATTTTTCACAAAAATATAATAAATTTCACAAAAATAACCTTTATGTTTTACAAAATGGGCCCCCCCAAGAAAAAAACCCTGCATCGACCCCTGTATATATATATAAATCAACATTTGAACGGAGGGTGGTTTAGGGGTATGGGGGTCATGTTCGGTGAAAATATACTAAATTTTTTTGGAATTGCTTTCCTCCGAACGGCTGCAATAGGTAGCTTTTTGTATTGAAAGCTACCTAAAACACGATCCCTGAAGAGACTTATCCCGAAGCTACAAAATAAATAAATAAATTGTTCAAAAAAGAAAAAAAAAAAGAGAAAAGAAAAGAAAGAAATGGAAGTAACTAACAATACAAAAATAACAACCATTTGTTTTACAATTATCTTATTTAGAAAGTCTGCAATCTAAGGCATCTTAGATACGTAAAGATTTATTCCTTGTAGGTTTGATTTAATTAAAAAAAATTATATATCTGAATTTAACTGAATCTGATACCACATATTAGAAGATTTTATTTCGCTAGCTTATATTTACAGTGATGATATAGTAAATAATCAAGTTTTATTCGAGGAATGAGATGTAGTGTTTCATTAAATATCCCTACTGGGATAAAATATTAAAAGACATTAGATTGTAACTCATTAATATAACGCAAGTTATTTACGAAATAGTTTAGAATTTATTATTTGATAGTTTTTAAAATCAAATGGAAATATAACATTTTCTATTTATTTTACTTTTCTTTCCTTTATGTTTCTTTCCTTCTATGTGAATAGAATGTCACCTATCTGTTTAGACAGTGCAAGGAATTTTTCGAAAGGGGATTATAATGGGGTGGGTAAATCAATCACGCTGAGAACCTGCACTTGACAAGTCTGACCAGATGCGCCCACAATGAACTTCAATAGGCCATTCATTACGGAAGGTGTTTTACATGGGGGAAAGAAATTTCACCATGTTACTGCTAAACTTTTTACAATGTGAAACTCTTGACCATTTATAAAGATTTTGAGCACGTCCTCGTCAACCCTTTCCAAGTAAAAAATATGAAAACAGCCTGACCGTGAATGGGTTAATGTGAAAACTTTGGTGAAGGGTCCTTTAACATACCTAATTATTTCCTAAGCATACCTCTGAATGTATAATGGAATATTAACAATTCTACAAGTTTATTGATTAACATGTCTTTTTTTTTTTTTTAATAATTTCAAAGCTTAAAAAATGTAATCTGAATGATGTGCATGACTTATGCATGTAAATATTAATTTTTCACTAAAGTAATTTTGCAGTTTATCAATGCTAAATGTATTCAAAGATAGAAAATAATTTGTTTATTCTTGAATTAAAAAAAAAGTGTTTAAGGCTATATTCTTAAGTTTAGATTAAGTCAGATTACTTTCTGAGGTACTTCTCTGTTGTCCTGTCGACCACTTTTCATAACAAAAAACTATCGCCAAACTGTAAGATTAAATGCTAAAAATGCAGTCCCATTTACTTGATGTCAGAAGCATTATACGTGTTTGTTATGTCATCAAGTGGTTTTTAATTCGACATTTGCGTGTATTTTTCATTATGTTTTACTGATTTATTAGTTATTTCATTAATTAAAATAACAATTGTGTCCTTAAATTCTTATATTTTATTTATTTATTTTGATATTCCAATGGCAATGTTCTCTCGTTTATTTGGCATTACAGTTTGGCGATAGTTTTTGTTATGAAAAGTGGTCGACGGGATAATAGAGAAGTACCCTTTCTGACACATTTCTGATTCACTTTTAATTGAAAACATATAAAATTTGCTGAGTTTATTCTTTAAAAAACATGAAATCAAATAGTGTTTTCCATTTTTTGATAAAAACAAAGGATTCATCAGAAAATCCAGACAAAACTGGCTATTTGAACCGATGAGACAACATTCGCTTCATGGGTTCAAGACTTCAGTCCTGGAGAGATTTTTTAAAGTTAAATTTTACATTTGTGTAGTTACCATATTCGATTGAGTTTTGGTTTGTTTTTTTGTGGGGGAGAGGGCTAAGAACCTAAATACAATATTTTAGATTATATTAGGATGGATTCATTGAAAAAATTAAAACTGATGAATAACAATGCCAATCATGTACAGAGATTGCTATGATCAGTCAATTATATGACAGTAACAGAGTAAACTGAGAAGTGAATTAAAAATGAATTATATGGCTAAAAATTTATTGGAACCAGTTTTAGGATAAAGTTAAAAATTGCCAGTAATAATATTAAATAAATACCTGAAATAAATCAAAGTATTTACTCACAAAAAAAGACATTACTGAACATTATGAATTACGATAGCACTATTCTAATATTTATTCATATACTGACAAATTTGGGTTTTTAAATTCATGCCTATGAAACAAGGTGAGTTTTGAAATTAGTAACGTAACTAACAATTAACAAATGAACTGGTAACATAGTATATAAATACAGGAAAATAGTACTTAAAGAATTTATGAATACATAGCTTTATAAAGAGTTCGGTAATATAAAAAGTAACATAGCTAACAAATGAATTTTAGTAGCGTAGTACGTAAATACATGAAGATAGTAATTTACGAATACATAAAAGAAACTTCTACAGTTATGAAGCAATGTAGAGAAACATTAAAAATATCTGAAAAATATTACGTACCTTTGGTTTGTAAATCTCTTTTTTATTTCAAATCTTCTAAGCGATTTGTTGCAAAGAACAGTCGTTTCTCGTCTGTGAACCTGATCTGTGTTTGTGTAAGATAAGGGTTGGATGGTTCATAGTACTTGTGTGCCCTCCAACCCGACGTCTATTGCAACTGCCCTATAAGCGGGAACTTGATGTCAAGCACACAAGTCAGATGTATGTTCTCAATAAACAAACATACCTTCATTTTAAAAATACCAAATATTTATAAACAAGATCAAATTATTTTAAACACTTTGTCAGATATTGTTTCACTGTTTAAAAGACATAAAGAAAATAAAGTTTTTTCTTTTTTTTAAACTATCATACTTCCCATATGGAGACTAAAATGAAACAAATATTACAGTTTTTCCTTCTCTAACATATTTTTTAAACTATCGCTTAAAATTGATTTTTCAATTAAAAAAAAAAATTCATTAATAATTTTTCAATGAATTTTTTTCTAACTTTATTTATTTATTTATTTATTTATTTTTAATCTGTCTAGCGAAAAGCTGTTAAAATTGGCAAACTTGATTCTTCACCATAATTTCTAAATTTTACGATTTAAAAAAGGTATCTTCCTGTATCTTTTTTGATGCTTGCCATCAAGAAGTAATTTGAAGAATGTTGTTTAAAAAAAATTATCATAATAAAAAAATCCTTAGAATAACTTGCACTTTTATTTCCTTCCACAGGACAAAGTATAAACATTTTATTACCATAAAATATTTTTTTTAATAAGAAGAAAAAAAAAAAGTTTTGCACTTAAACTTTGATTGCATTTTAAAATTCTCATACATTGATGTTTTTCAAAGTTTCCTTTCTTTTATTACATTAAATTTATTTTCAGGTTTTCAGCCCAATGTTTGCAATTCTAATTTAGTACATAATATGGTGACTAAATATATAAAGACATTATTTAGAACATACTCACAACAATATGATTTTGTATAGTCATATAGCTATTATTTGTTATAAAATTTCATCTTCCAGTCGTCAATTATAACATACACACAAACGTAAAAACATTATGTCTCCATCATGGGTGCCAGCCAGAGTTGCAAAGACTGGAATAAACCGGGATTTTTGGGAATAAATCAGTTTTTTGGGTATAAACCGGGTCTATTGGAAATAAACCCGGGAATAAACCGTTTCTTTGCAACTCTAGTACCAGCAGGCATAAAAGCAAAAAGAGAAGATGCATAGACTCCTTTTCTCTTTCTTTTGATAATTTTACTAGTTGACTGGTCCCGTAATAATAACCTTAAATATACCTAAAATCACAGTTCAATATATATTTTTAAACGAGAATCTTTCCAAACGAAACTAATATTGGAAATCCCGCCGCCATCGGCCGATGGCGGCGAGATTTTCAATAGTACGCAAAAATATAAAATCGTACAAATTCAAGGATATCCTTGAATTTGTATGATTTTATATTTTTCAACGAAAATTTAACCAAACGAACTAAGAGGTCCCCGTTATAGTGATTGCATATCTAATTTCTGACATTTAGATATGTTAAACTTTCAATTCTGGCCCAAAGTTACTGAGAAAACCTAAACAATATAAAACGCCCCCCTCCTCTTCTCCCTTTTTAAAAAATACGAATAACATAAAATTTCAAGATGCCTTATTTTCGATGCAACGGGATTAATATCTGGTAACGTACTGAGAAAAATTAATCTTACGTGCAAACGCATATTTTCATTTTGCTTTTTCGTTACTTAAAAAAAAGGGGGGTGGGGTGGGGAATGTTTAAATATGTACTGTAATGTAAAATTTTTATCGTAAACTAGCTCAATTTAACGTATTTAAATAAGTATTTGAGTCATAGAAATACATCTGTAATTGTTATTGATATAAAAATTTACATTTATGAAATACACTCATTGCCATAAAAATTTGCGCACCAAGAAAAATACGTCCAAATGAAACGAAATTTTACACTCGTAAGTACTACTGTGATATAAGTAAGTGAGTAGAAAACCAAAGAAAAAGGATCATTTATTGCAGAAAAAAGTACAAATGAACGGAAATTTTAGTACTCTGTTGGACCCCATCTAGCGCGAATGCACGATGCGATACGAGCGGGTATTGAAGCATACAAGTTCCGTATGATGTCCTGAGACATCTCGTTCCACAGTTGCTGTAAACGCGCCTCGAGTTCAACCAAACTCGTAGGGTGTCCAACTTGCCGTCCCAAATGATCCCAGATATGCTCGATTGATGACAAATCTGGGGATCGAGCAGGCCAGGGAAGGGTGGTAATGTGGCGGAGGCAGGCTTGTGACATTCTTGCTGTGGTGGCCGAGCATTGTCTTGCTGAAAAATGGCTCCTGGGAGCCCTGCCACGAGTGGCAACACATGTGGCGGAAGGATGTCCTGGACGTACCGCTGGGCTGTCATTGTGCCACGGATCAATATTAGGGGTGACCGTGTATCGTAAGCAATGGCACCCCATACCATCACACCAGCTGTGGGAGCGGTGTGTCACTGTAAAGTGAAGGCAGGATTGAGGCGTTCACCACGGGGCCTCCACAAACGAACACGATTGTCATCGCTGCTCTAATTGAATCTAGACTCGTCGCTGAAGACGACCTGGTTTCATTCCGTTGCAGTCCAATCCCGTCGTGCGCGACACCACTCCAAACGGAGGTGTCGGTGGTTGGGTGTCATTGGCAGCACAAGTAATGGGAGCCGCAATACCAGATGCCCTTCAGCCAGGCGCCTTGCGATGGTTCGGGAAGACACAGGGGTCCGTAGTGAAGGTGCTGCCTGTGTCTGGATAGCGGCCAATGAGGCAGTTGGCTCTACGCGTGCGTTTCGTATGATGTGACGGTCTTCTCGACGACTGGTCTGTCCAGGGCGTTCCGAGCCTGGTCGCCGTGTAAATGACGTCTCTTTAGTCCACTGGTCCTAACACCTCCTCACAGTAAAATCAGAATGGCCTACTTGACGAGCTACTCGCCGAGCTGACCACCCAGCTTCCATCATCCCGATGATTTTTCCCCTCTCGAACTCTGACAGCTGCTCATATTGTCTTCGGTGGCTGCGTAACGGCATGTCTACCTCAGCGTTTCCTTTGCAAAAGAAAAGGTACACTCAGACAAGTTCTGCTTACAAGTTTTATACTCCAAGGAGGACGAAGTTCAACGCCCTCTTATGACATTACGCAATGCGCAATCACGCTGCATTTCTAATCATTTGCATATCTGCCTGATATGTACCTTCATGCCAAGTTTCGTTACAATCCCACAATTATTTCTTGGTGCGCAAATTTTTATGGCAATGAGTGTATATTCAATTTATCATGAAAAATACAAAGCAACTTATAAAACGAGACTCGAATCCGTACCTTGCAGAGTCAAGCTCAATGCTCTAACCAGTCGGCTACCGAGTTCACATAGAGATTTTAACAAAATATCATTAATTAGTTATAATTAGTCAAATCAATGTTCCGAACGCAGGATATTTAAGTTCACTAATGCATACATTCACAGTATAGACCCACTCCATATTTTAGTCTTCTTCGCTCGCGCGCGACCTGATCGTCGTTCGTGAACAGAGCTCGGAGTTATCAGCATTGTTGTCTCGAGATGGCAGTTTTTTTCCTTTCCCGCACTGTCGCGCCAAGAAATTCGGTTCAAAATTTCAACTTTGACAGCACTTTTTCTTAAAAATCTTCTACCTTTTCAGGAAAATGGAAATAAAAACCTGTTCCATTGTATAATTTCTGAATAAGAGTACCTGCCAATCAGATGTGCGCTTGCAAACAAATATGAATTCAGACATGTGTCAAAAAATAGCGAGTTTTGATAAATGGATAACCATCCCGAGCAGTTAAGCTTTATAAACTTAGTACAAGACCGGGAAGAAAAGCGAGTTTGGATTGGTGAACAACCTTAAGCCAGTGCTATAGTTGGGTAGGAACGCGTGGCAACGCCGTTCCCAAAAATGGTTGGTTTGTTACTGTAAAAAAAAAATATCATGTACGAGCACAAACCTTTTTTTTTTCTCCAGACTGTGAAAACTATACCCATTTCAATGTATGAATGCGAAAGAGCATTCAGCTGCATGAATAACATCATGACCGATGCGAAAAACTCACTTTTTACTGAAAGAGCCAGTTTACTTATATTCACAAGAAGTGTAGGACCTCTTTTAAAAGAATTTTGTCCAGAACCATAGGTGAAATCTTGGTTGTGATCAGGAAGAAGATTAGCAGACGAGACAGCTTGTCGTAAATCAAAGAGCACAGAAACACCTCTCATTATCGTTCTTTATGGAAACTTCTAGCATAGATGTGCCAATAAGTTATAAATTTATTTCTGTTATTTCAAGTAAATTTTGATTCATAATGGAAAATGTTATAAAAGTCGGCTTTTGGTTAAATGTTTTAAGTTGGCTTTTGGCTTAGCAAAAATCCGGTAGCATCAACATCTACTCTATGAAAAAGTGAGTACCCACAAATATTTGTTTCCAACTACAGCACTGCCTTAAGCCTGTTCTCAAATTCGGAAAAAGACATCGGAAGGTATTTTAATTCAGAAATTTTGTAATCAAAAGAGGTTTTCCATTTTTTGGTAAAGGCAGAAGATCGTTCAGAAAATAGCATTAAAGCCGTCGTTTTGAACCGAAATTCTGATGCCGCAGCACGAGAAAGGGTAAAAAACGTAACGTCACGTGACACGAATCGCTTATAACTTGATAAGTATAATTTTTTTAATCAAAAAATGGAAAACTCATTTCGATTCCAAATCGCTTCCATAGTCAGGCCTGCCAATTTTATGCCGTTGCGTTCAACAATGAGTCAGAAAGTTTCATTTGGGAACCACCTTAAAAGCTCAGTATTTGCTGAATGTTGTAGCATACTCAGCACTGTCCTATCATTGTCAGTTATTAGCACTGGCTCTCATTCCCTTCAGCAGTAATTTTATTTGAACTCTTTTCTGAAAGTTTTGTACAATGATAACAATTTCTGTCCAGATGCTACTAAGATTTTGAACTAAATAATCTGTTGGATAAATAAAAAATAATTTTATTCGTAGACCAGTGCGCTCATGTTAATCTGAATTTGAAGAATATGCGTATAGAAGTTTCCCCACCCAACTGTACCAGTTTACTTCCAACGTGTACCAGCCACGTGACTTGAGAATAAACAGATCCTCCAAAATGCATTATAGAAAGAAACTGGTAATAAAAGGTCTTTTTTCACTTGATTCAGTTGAGCTTCAAGATGCTTAGAAAACGAAGCTAAATGTGCTGGATGCATTTCATTTCATCTCATCGGCGTAGAATGGTGTAGATGAAAAATGCATTTCGAATGCTTTTCTGAAGGGAGAATTTTCAAAATCCAAAATTAACAGTGAAGCGCCGCGGGAAGAGCTTTTTATGGAAGACTACGCAAAAGAGTATGAATTTATACTTGTAGATATCAATGTTGATGAGTACATTGATTGCGATAAGGATGTTATCGCTACCACAGACATTCGGACTATTTCCGATTTGATTTCGCAATACTGAAGTGAGGATGATATTGATGAAGATCTAGAAGACATCGTGCCCTCATCGGCAGAGGCCATTGCGAGTTTAAAAATTTTAAATGGACATGAAAATTGCGAAAAAAAAAAAAGCAAAAACTTGCATGTATTGCAAATTGAGTATATGTGAAATTACACTTAAAAAGAAAACGCAATAAAGAATAACAGATTTTTTAAAATACTAATATGGTATTGGTAAGTTTATTTTTGTATAATTTGTTTTCTTAAAGTGTTTTTCTCTATTTGACCCCGATTTTACGTTTTCCCGTTTCGTACGTTTTTTTCTGCTGTCCCCGTGAAAAACGTAAAATCGGGATTCCACTGTATATATATATATATATATATATATATATATATATACTAGCAAGCTACGCTGGTCAATTTCTCTTAACGAACCTTTAATCAAACAAAATATTGACATTTCATACTGCACTTTTATATTTTAAGAGAATAATAAGGGTACTATAATTTGTGGCTCGTGCTATAGCCAATAGACACATCAGGACACGTCGCCCTTATAATTATCTTTTTACACGTGACGATATGGTACTCCATTGTTAAATTTGGCAATTTTTTAAATTCAATATTTGAAAAACGGCGTAATCATTACATTTGAAAATTATATCAAGAAGAATACAATTTTTTACCTAAACGCAGTTTGTCTAACAGTTTTCTGACAAATACTTTTTGAGCTATTATTTTTGTCAGTAACTCAAAATGTTTCATTTTCCGAGATTAATCTGTGGCAACGATTAGCGAAAAACCCAGTCGTCAGCAACGCATAGCTTTTTATTAAAGAGGATGTTAGAGCAGAAATTGTCACTATCGATTTGCCACCATCACTTTTGAAATCGGTTCTGTAGTTCCAGAGATTCCATAGAAATTGTAATTTAGAATGTTTTTAGAACGCTTTTCGCTCATCTCACACTTTTAAATTTCGAATGTTTTTAGAATTTGTTCTTAGAGATCATTTACATCTTATAAGTAACTACCATACCAAATTTGATGTTTCTATCTACTTCAGTATACAAAAAATCGAAATTTTAGAACGTTTTTTGCTTCTGCATCCCCCTGGGGGTAGTGGCACCGACATAAAATATAGCCTATGTTGGAGCAGGGACTGTCACCATCAATTTGCCACCACCACGTTTGAAATCGGTTCTGTAGTTCCAGAGATACCATAGAAATTGTAATTTAGAATGTTTTTAGAACGCTTTTCCCTCATCTAACCCTTTTAAATTTCGAATGTTGTTAGAATTTGTTCTTAGAGAGCATTTACATCTTATAAGTAACTACCATACCAAATTTGATGTTTCTATCTCCTTCAGTATACAAAAAATAGAAAATTTAGAACGTTTTTTGCTCCTGCATCTCCTTGGGGGTAGTGGCACCGACATAAAATATAGCCTATGTTGGAGCAGGGACTGTCACCATCAATTTGCCACCATCACTTTTGAAATCGGTTATGTAGTTCCAGAGATACCATAGAAATTGTAATTTGGAATGTTTTTAGAACGCTTTTCCCTCATCTCACCCTTTTAAATTTCGAATGTTTTTAGAATTTGTTCTTAGAGAGCATTTACATTTTATAAGTAACTACCATACCAAATTTGATGTTTCTATCTCCTTCAGTATACAAAAAATCGAAATTTTAGAACGTTTTTCGCTCCTGCACCGCCCTGGGGGTAGTGGCACCGACATAAAATATAGGCTATGTTGAAGCAGGGTTTGCTACCATCAATTTGCCACCATCACTTTTGAAATGGCTTTAGTAGTTCCAGAGATTACCCCCTACAAACAAACAAACAAACAAACAAAAAAACAATCTTTACTCCTTTATAATATTAGTATAGATAATCATATTAAATCTATGGAGTACTATTATATATTAAACTGATGTATTACAAAATTGATTATTATTTTTTAATTTTAATGTATAGTTATAAATAAATTTATTTATAACTATACATTAAAATTAAAAAGGAACGGCTTTGGGATTAGCCTGATGTCCGCCATCTTCTTTTTTAAATAAAAACACATTTGTTTTGTTTATCATTTCCAGAATAATTTTCATCCATACTTACTTATTATAAACACGTTATTTAATTTTATTGGCTAATTTATTTATATTTAATAATTTTGATTTAACTTGATTATGTCAGAAACAAAACAAATGTTCTGATTTATCGCCCGCGGTCAGCCATCTCATTTTTTAAATCAAAACATTTTAACTTTTATTATTAAATATAAATAAATTAGTCAATAAACTTAAATAACGTAATAAGTAAATATGGATGAAAATAATTTTGGAAATGAGAAACAAAACAAATATGTTTTGATTTAAAAAACAAGATGGCAGACAGCAGGCTAATCCCAAAGCTTAGCCAATCTATAGAATCATTAGTCCATAGAACTTACTATGGACGTGCTATAAGGTTTATAATACTCTATAGAAAAACTGTTCTATAAAAAAAATTCTACAGAACTTCTTTAGAAACATTTTCTTTAGAAAAAGTATTCTATAGAACTCTTCAAAACTCTATAGAAATAGTATTCTATAGAATGGCTATTCTATAGAACTTGTAAAGAATTTTACAGAGCTCTATACAGCTCTATGAACTATTTTCGTAAGGGTAGTAGGTAGTATTTCTTACGAAATCTACCTAAAAGATCTCGGAACCATGTCAAAAATGAGTCTCGAAACCATGTCAAAAAAAAAAAACCCCCATTTCGAAATCATCTTTTTCAAACAGGGCGACCACTTTTTCTCGAGAATTATTTGACTAATTAACTTCATTTTTTTAGTAAAAAAGAAAAGCTAATCGTTTTTGCTGTAGTTTATACCACCGAAAAATATAAAAGTAGATGATAAAAGAGAGTTCTGCGCCAGAGGCGTACGAGGCGTCGACCTCTGAAGGTGAAGTTCAAGGTTACCGGAAGTGGCAGGTGTGGACACCGGATGTAGCAGGTGGGGATAACAGGCATGTTCAGACAGGAAGTGAACAGGAAGTGTAGATAGGAAGTTTAACCAGAAACGCGGCAGGAAGTGAGTGCGATAAGGGAGAGAGGGGGAGGGCTTATTTTTGTGGGGGGGCTTAATTTTTTTTGTTGGTTTTAATCCTTCTAGTCGAGTGGAGTTGAGTTGTAGCAATCCTGCTATCAGAATGAATTTAGTTTGAAAGTAATATTAGCAAAATGTTCGATTTTTTTTTTTTTTTTTTTTTTTTTTTTTTTTTTTTTTTTTTCTCACCTGAAATAAAAATTTTATTTGCTAACTAACACCTAATATAAAAATGGAAATCTTTCTGACTTTGTTTTACTTTATAAAAGTTTAACGTGAAATTTATTTTTAGACTGGAAACGCGACAGGAAATAAGATCGGAAACGGGATTAGACATGCTTTTTCCAAAAAGGGTTTTCAGGAAGCAGTAAACATGTTTTAGGAACATGTTTGGGAGCGTGTTGGAACAGGAGAGGTGGTTTGTGAGACCGGAAGTAATTAAGATGAGAGAGATAAAGAAGGTGCATGATTAGACATATAGATTTTGTTCTTTGTAGAGGGTGAAATTTTGTTTTATTTTTTATTTAAAGTGTTTTCATTTTTTTTTAAATTTAATTTATTTAAAGCGTTTCAAATTATTTTTTATATTTTTTTTTTTGTAGTGTTTTACGTATTATTTTAATTTTTAGTGACATTAGAACCTGCAATTTCCGTATCACACATGTCTTATCTTAGGTTACCAAGGATGTGTGTTGTTATCTCTTTAAATGCAAGAGATGGGGACTTCAGACCTGCGTTGAGATATCTTTATCATAGTTTTAATGAACTGCAGTAAATTGCCTTTAGCTATTGAGTAATTCGCGAGTTTTGGTTTAATATAACTGCTTTTACATCTGTTACAAGCACATTTCTCTTACAACACTCTGTCAACAGATCACTTCTATATTCGAAATAATAATTTAGAGGGAAAATTTTTACTTTCTATACGAAATGTTATTTATAGAGATTGACAAAAATAGTATGCCTAATTCTTTCTTGTACATTTCTTGTACAACATTATATTCGAAATAGAGTTTTGTTACCAAAAATAACGTGTTTATACATTTTAAAAACGAAAGCAAAGTGATTTTCAAAAATGTAAATATAAGCTATACACCCACGCATTTTTGTTATTGAATTAAATTACAAGGTTTAATATTGTATTCAGCGTAATATTTTCTTATAAAAGCCGTTTCACAAACTTGTATACTAAAAGTAATGTGTCATTTTTAGGAGAAAAAATTAATTCAAATCATTGAGACTAATCCTTTATGGGAGAAAAATTTGTCATACTTCTTTGTGTTACATTACATCTTCCGTTTTTTAAGTTTACAAATTTGTGGACTAACTTAAATAATCGTTTTTAGGATACTTAAACAATATATATATACTTTTTAATTATATAATTTTTTTTAATTGACTTGTAATATAGCTTTTTTTTTCTTAAAAGGGTACTGTAGAATAACTTATGTCACAAATACTACATCCTTCTTTAGTTAAATATGTTTCACGTAAGACATGACAAAGTGTCTTAGAAACATTTCATTTTGGAGTTAAGTGATTAAACAAGAAAAATATTATTTATAAAAACACAACACATAAGACCAGTGACTGAGAGGTTCTGGTTTTAAAGCTACTAGACGTTTGGGTTTAAACTTCTCTCGCGCTCGTCGACCTAACCGTTCGGAGTTTTCTTCGAACCTTGTCAATACGAGTTAGGAGCCCTTAGAATGACCCCTAGAGTGACCTATATCCCTAACGCAGATAATCGGTTTTAACAAATAACCAACCATCCACAACACATAAGACATTTTAGATCATTTTAGATCATTCCATTTAGTTAATAAGTGATTTAACGTGCAAAATATTATTCATAAAACATACAATAAGAGAATTTTAAAGAATTTTGTCTTTCAAATGAACAATTTTTAGTGACTATTTAACTTATTAAAGAGAGCGGGTATTTTGTTTAGAGTTATACGATTAAAATAAATTTTCAATAGATTTGACTTTATACAACAAACATTTTTAAAAAAAAAAGGGAATGGAATCTAGTTTTTATAAAGTAACGTTTTTCAATTTTACAAATACTTCACACCTCGTCTTTTTCCCCCCTCTTTTAGTAGACTTTACATACATAAGACATAAAAAGCGTTTTAGAATACATCATTTAGAAATTAAGTGGTTTGATAAATAAAATATTATTTATAAAAGCAATAGATACAAAAGTAATAAAGATTTTTACTTACAAATGTACGAACTTCTGATAGGTAAGACTTTCTAAATCATTGTGCAAGAATTAAGTGGTTATTGAACTTATAACATTATAGGATGAAATAATTGTGTGACGTATTTTTAAACCAATAAAATGTCAATATTTTTAAACCAATAAAATGTCAATATTTTTAAACCAATAAAAAGTTAGTATTTTTTACACGAGCGCCCTCTATTACTATATAAATTTCAATGAAACGAGTTCATAACATTCTACTGTAACCTGGTATCGTTGTAATAGGTTGTATTTTTCGTTAAGTTAGTTTTCATTTAAGTTATTATGGAACGAGTTATGAATTCTTATGTTGGTGACGTAACCAACTTGGAGTGTCAACACTCATCACCAAAGTTAAATAATCAAGAGATGGATTCTACACTTTTATCCAAAGAAGGACTCGTTTCGAATTATGAAGTGAAACCCACCTCATCAGGACTAAAGAAACAGAAGTTACCCCATGTGTGTAAGACGTGTAACAAAGCATTTCCTCGAAAAGTTAACTTAATGTTTCACATGAAATGTCATTTAAAAGAAAAGTCTTTTCGTTGTGAGGTGTGTGCTGAAGTTTTTTCACAAAAGAGTGATTTACGTAATCATCAAAAGATTCACAAATCGCCCAAACAATACAAGTGTAGTGATTGCAACGAGATATTTTCAAGAATGGCTGACTTATTGAAACATAAGAAGACTCATAAGATTCGTAAACAACAGTCATGTACAAAGTATAGCGAAATGTTTGATTGTGAATCAGATTTAGTACAACATTGTGATACTTTTCATAAAGTTTTAACTAATGTGAAGAAGTCACCTGATTTGTTATTTGAAAAAGTGAAACATTTTAAAAGACAACATGATGTGCGAAATATTTGTACTAAAACTATCATTGTGTCCAATGAGATGAATCAAAAAGACTTTCGTTCATTTTTTAACAGTGTTCGATCAGATGTTTTAAACGAATTAAATTATCAATTGCAAATGAAAAAGTCAATAAAATGGTATGCAGCCGTTAAAGTGGATGTATATCGTGAATCACAGGATGGTGACTTAGAGAGAGCAACCCCCTTTTTCCTTTCCAAAAGTGAACTGGAATTAACAGAACAAAACATACATGTGCATGTTGAGAATGCCTTTCTAAAGTTGTACAACGGCTTTGAAGATTTTACTGAACGAGTGTTTAATTGGACATTACAAAAAATTTTGAAATTAGAATTGATTACAGCTCAATATGACAGGCTTATTTGATTTGTATTACTTTAAATGATTAATAAATAGTTTTAATATGAAAAAGCATAGTGGTTTTTTCTTATAGTTGATGTAAATTACTTTGAACAGTTTGACAATGCAACATAAACTACTGTTTAACATTTTGAATGTCTTAGACAAAATGGGAATGAATTTGTTGAAATTATGTAAAACATGATGAAATAAATGTGATGTATTTATTATATGTTACTTAAACTACAAGAGAAATGATTGGAAATGTGTTATTTTAAATCTATGATACTTTTAATCACTAACAAAGTAAGACGTGACGTTATGAATCATCGATGGGTTTTCCTTTGAATAGGTATTAATCTTACTTATTGATAAGAAAGTTGAATTTTTCTCTTCGTTTAAACAATGACACTACATGTTTTGATAATTTTCTCTCAACAGTCAACATCAATGTTTTTAACCTAGTTAAGAAATTTTTTAACTTAAACCGTCAATGAGTTTATCCTAGATAAGTAAATTTTTATATTTAACCTACATATAAATTAAATGATTAACTATAACCATGACTGTTTTTAAAATCTAGATAAGTAGACGTTTTTATGAAACACATCCAGTGTTCTGCTGACTTTTATCGAGATTACATCAGTTAGTGAAGCAGATTAAATTGTATAAAAATATTTTATGAAATGAATATGCGATCCCACGAAGAAGTGTTTCCACCTTCAAAGCGTCCATGCTTAGAAAAAGCTATGGAAAAATCAAATACTTGTGAGAAGGAGTTAAAAGACCCAAGATTAAAACTTTCTAAAATGGACAATGACTGCGTAACTATATCACATGATATCTCCTCTACTAAGAACTTACCAGATGTGAAACCTGAGATCGCTATGAAATTTTCAAACTTTACCGATGGTTACGATGCAACATCTTTCGAGAATCCACATCAAGAGTCAGTTTTTGCCCAGGACTATTTAAATACATTTTTCAAAGACATGAATTTTGAAAATTTAGATTGTTCTACCCCCTTAATCTCGCTAAAGGATGAATCCTTTCAAGAACCTACGAATAATATCTTACAGACTACTGTTAAACATGAGATGAACGAGCTACAAGCAAACAGACTTTCGCAAGCAAGTGGTGAAATACAAAGCATCACTACACCTACATTTGCCACTAAAAGTGACAAATTATACAATTCCAATGTGTTTCACAAAGAACTAAGTGACTGTTTCTACTTAACTTTGAAGTTAAAAAATAAACAATATTCTATACATATACGAGAATTTAAACGCAATGTATCTACTAATGAAGAAATCCCAACCAAAAACGGAGTTAATATGGATATTCTTAGCTGGTATGAGTTTCAATATAAAATCCTTGCATTTAATTTAAGATACAAAAGTGCATCCTTTGTTTCTAATAACACGATTTTAGTGTTAAATCAAGATTCTATGATGCGAATTAAAAATTTGAAGAATTTTTCTCATGTTGACTTAAACGAACAACAAATGGAAAAATTAAAAGAAAGTACCTCACACTTAAATACTGTACTTTTACAACATATGTACACAAAACTATTACCCTTTCTCATTAAACAGAAATGTGTGGTGAGTAACAGATCCACAGAAAAAGAACCTGTGTTATGGTCTAAACTTAATACGTGTATCGAGAATAATATGGTAACAATACTTAACCAGTTGTATGAATGTACAGGATGTATTTTTCGACATGCAAGTCAAAGCCTTCACTCATGCTTCGCATTTAATAATAAGGAAAAATTTAATCAACTAGGTGAAGCTTTGTTAATGCTCATCGATTTCGATTATGTAATTTCAACGTTTTTGAATGGAGTTTATAGTGTTAGTGAACACTTTGTACATAAGCTTCATGAACAAACTGTTTATAATGAATTGTTTAAGACAAAATAAATGATTTGTTTTGTTAAAGATCTGTGTGTGTTTATTTCTACAAAGTGTCTCTGTGTGAATTTATTAGTTTTTTATCTAATCGAACTTTTAAGTGAAGAGATGTAATTTAACTTTTTTGTATATTCCAATTCAAAAATTTCAACAATTGCAAAAAAGATTAAACTATTGAAAAAAAAAAATATCCACGTTAGAAAAAAATTTTGAAAAAATGATTAGTTAACAAAAATAAAATAAAATAAAATAAAATAAAATAAAATAAAGTTAACAAAACAGCTTAAAAACATTAAAGTTAACAAAAAGTTTATAAATGTTAAAAGTTAACAAAAAAAAACTTATGTTGAAAAGTTAAAAAAACAATGAAAAGTAAACAAAAATATAGTTTTTAAATTAAAATTTTTTAAAGTCTTCAAGTTAATCAAAATTAACTTTTTACTTTTAACTATTGAGAGACTATGATCTAACTGTTTATCCTCGCAACCAACTGGTGCATATCAACTATATACTCTATATCTGCATATGCGCAGAAAAACATAGACATTTACACTAACGACTTTAAATTCGTTAAATTTGTTCGACTTTAAATTCTTTGCCAACTTTTAAGTTTAATTACTATACACAACTCGATTACCTTTCCCACAAAACACCTTTCAGAAACAAAACAGAAATTAACACTTACCGAAAAACACGTCCACTTTGGGTGTTAGTCTTCACTCAACTAACGTTTCTCCCTTATCTTTGCTAGGGAGCGCTGCAATCGCCGCTAGAGGCGTCAGTAGTCTTCAGGTGTGTGATAAGAATAAACTTTAAATCCAACTTACACTCGCTCAGTCATTCTTGCTTCTCTCTACCTTGCTAACAACCGTTTGCTGCTGGCTCATTGTTTGGTTGTTTAAACTTGTTGAATGACGTCATCATGTGTTTGTCTAAACTTGTTCAGTTTTGTTTTTATGCAGTACGTCTATTTAGATGAGTCATCACTCGCTTATCTTAGTTGACTTGTCCAAACTTGTTTTTGTGTGGCACGTCTATTTGGGTGAGTCATCGTTCGCTTATCTTGCTTTACTTGTTTGAACTTGTCTAGTATCCACTACCTCATGTCTTTTGTCATAGCTTGAATATACTTTACACCAATCACTTAAATATAAAAGTCTTGTCACAACTTACTTAAACTTTGATAAAAATATTAATTATTTATAAATTTCATCAAATTCTTATTTTTCTGATACATTTATTATGTAATTTTCGTTCAAAAATATGGTAAAGCCCGATTTTAAATCGAAGTCTAAGATAAATTCCCCAAATTTGTAACATTTTAACACTAATAATAAATATTGTAAGCACCCAGTACATACAAGTTTTGTAAAAATAATATTACTTATAGCTAACTCGTTATGTCCCATGATACAAAACTTCAATATAACTAAAATCAGTGTTAAACGAAAATCTAATCACGTGTCTTTATATATTATTTTGAAATGCAAAGCATTATATCTAAACGAATGATATAAGGAGTAGTTAGAATAGTTCTTATATTTTTGTTAGTAAAAAATTTATACACATTATCTTACAAGGTTGCAATATTCAACACACGGTTCACCATATTTAAAAACGATTCACCATGATTTAAAAACTTAGTAACATATTTTAAATTTATAAATTTAAATTAAAACATATTTTTATAAATAAACAATTATAAATACTTAAGTATTTTTAATTTAAATTTATAAATTTAAATTAAAACATATTTTTATAAATAAACAATTATAAATACTTAAGTATTTTTAATTTAAATTTATAAATTTAAAATATGTTACTAAGTTTTTAAATCATGGTGAATCGTTTTTAAATATGGTGAACCGTGTGTTGAATATTGCAACCTTGTAAGATAATGTGTATAAATTTTTTACTAACAAAAATATAAGAACTATTCTAACTACTCCTTATATCATTCGTTTAGATATAATGCTTTGCATTTCAAAATAATATATAAAGACACGTGATTAGATTTTCGTTTAACACTGATTTTAGTTATATTGAAGTTTTGTATCATGGGACATAACGAGTTAGCTATAAGTAATATTATTTTTACAAAACTTGTATGTACTGGGTGCTTACAATATTTATTATTAGTGTTAAAATGTTACAAATTTGGGGAATTTATCTTAGACTTCGATTTAAAATCGGGCTTTACCATATTTTTGAACGAAAATTACATAGTAAATGTATCAGAAAAATAAGAATTTGATGAAATTTATAAATAATTAATATTTTTATCAAAGTTTAAGTAAGTTGTGACAAGACTTTTATATTTAAGTGATTGGTGTAAAGTATATTCAAGCTATGACAAAAGACATGAGGTAGTGGATACTAGACAAGTTCAAACAAGTAAAGCAAGATAAGCGAACGATGACTCACCCAAATAGACGTGCCACACAAAAACAAGTTTGGACAAGTCAACTAAGATAAGCGAGTGATGACTCATCTAAATAGACGTACTGCATAAAAACAAAACTGAACAAGTTTAGACAAACACATGATGACGTCATTCAACAAGTTTAAACAACCAAACAATGAGCCAGCAGCAAACGGTTGTTAGCAAGGTAGAGAGAAGCAAGAATGACTGAGCGAGTGTAAGTTGGATTTAAAGTTTATTCTTATCACACACCTGAAGACTACTGACGCCTCTAGCGGCGATTGCAGCGCTCCCTAGCAAAGATAAGGGAGAAACGTTAGTTGAGTGAAGACTAACACCCAAAGTGGACGTGTTTTTCGGTAAGTGTTAATTTCTGTTTTGTTTCTGAAAGGTGTTTTGTGGGAAAGGTAATCGAGTTGTGTATAGTAATTAAACTTAAAAGTTGGCAAAGAATTTAAAGTCGAACAAATTTAACGAATTTAAAGTCGTTAGTGTAAATGTCTATGTTTTTCTGCGCATATGCAGATATAGAGTATATAGTTGATATGCACCAGTTGGTTGCGAGGATAAACAGTTAGATCATAGTCTCTCAATAGTTAAAAGTAAAAAGTTAATTTTGATTAACTTGAAGACTTTAAAAAATTTTAATTTAAAAACTATATTTTTGTTTACTTTTCATTGTTTTTTTAACTTTTCAACATAAGTTTTTTTTTGTTAACTTTTAACATTTATAAACTTTTTGTTAACTTTAATGTTTTTAAGCTGTTTTGTTAACTTTATTTTATTTTATTTTATTTTATTTTATTTTATTTTTGTTAACTAATCATTTTTTCAAAATTTTTTTCTAACGTGGATATTTTTTTTTTTCAATAGTTTAATCTTTTTTGCAATTGTTGAAATTTTTGAATTGGAATATACAAAAAAGTTAAATTACATCTCTTCACTTAAAAGTTCGATTAGATAAAAAACTAATAAATTCACACAGAGACACTTTGTAGAAATAAACACACACAGATCTTTAACAAAACAAATCATTTATTTTGTCTTAAACAATTCATTATAAACAGTTTGTTCATGAAGCTTATGTACAAAGTGTTCACTAACACTATAAACTCCATTCAAAAACGTTGAAATTACATAATCGAAATCGATGAGCATTAACAAAGCTTCACCTAGTTGATTAAATTTTTCCTTATTATTAAATGCGAAGCATGAGTGAAGGCTTTGACTTGCATGTCGAAAAATACATCCTGTACATTCATACAACTGGTTAAGTATTGTTACCATATTATTCTCGATACACGTATTAAGTTTAGACCATAACACAGGTTCTTTTTCTGTGGATCTGTTACTCACCACACATTTCTGTTTAATGAGAAAGGGTAATAGTTTTGTGTACATATGTTGTAAAAGTACAGTATTTAAGTGTGAGGTACTTTCTTTTAATTTTTCCATTTGTTGTTCGTTTAAGTCAACATGAGAAAAATTCTTCAAATTTTTAATTCGCATCATAGAATCTTGATTTAACACTAAAATCGTGTTATTAGAAACAAAGGATGCACTTTTGTATCTTAAATTAAATGCAAGGATTTTATATTGAAACTCATACCAGCTAAGAATATCCATATTAACTCCGTTTTTGGTTGGGATTTCTTCATTAGTAGATACATTGCGTTTAAATTCTCGTATATGTATAGAATATTGTTTATTTTTTAACTTCAAAGTTAAGTAGAAACAGTCACTTAGTTCTTTGTGAAACACATTGGAATTGTATAATTTGTCACTTTTAGTGGCAAATGTAGGTGTAGTGATGCTTTGTATTTCACCACTTGCTTGCGAAAGTCTGTTTGCTTGTAGCTCGTTCATCTCATGTTTAACAGTAGTCTGTAAGATATTATTCGTAGGTTCTTGAAAGGATTCATCCTTTAGCGAGATTAAGGGGGTAGAACAATCTAAATTTTCAAAATTCATGTCTTTGAAAAATGTATTTAAATAGTCCTGGGCAAAAACTGACTCTTGATGTGGATTCTCGAAAGATGTTGCATCGTAACCATCGGTAAAGTTTGAAAATTTCATAGCGATCTCAGGTTTCACATCTGGTAAGTTCTTAGTAGAGGAGATATCATGTGATATAGTTACGCAGTCATTGTCCATTTTAGAAAGTTTTAATCTTGGGTCTTTTAACTCCTTCTCACAAGTATTTGATTTTTCCATAGCTTTTTCTAAGCATGGACGCTTTGAAGGTGGAAACACTTCTTCGTGGGATCGCATATTCATTTCATAAAATATTTTTATACAATTTAATCTGCTTCACTAACTGATGTAATCTCGATAAAAGTCAGCAGAACACTGGATGTGTTTCATAAAAACGTCTACTTATCTAGATTTTAAAAACAGTCATGGTTATAGTTAATCATTTAATTTATATGTAGGTTAAATATAAAAATTTACTTATCTAGGATAAACTCATTGACGGTTTAAGTTAAAAAATTTCTTAACTAGGTTAAAAACATTGATGTTGACTGTTGAGAGAAAATTATCAAAACATGTAGTGTCATTGTTTAAACGAAGAGAAAAATTCAACTTTCTTATCAATAAGTAAGATTAATACCTATTCAAAGGAAAACCCATCGATGATTCATAACGTCACGTCTTACTTTGTTAGTGATTAAAAGTATCATAGATTTAAAATAACACATTTCCAATCATTTCTCTTGTAGTTTAAGTAACATATAATAAATACATCACATTTATTTCATCATGTTTTACATAATTTCAACAAATTCATTCCCATTTTGTCTAAGACATTCAAAATGTTAAACAGTAGTTTATGTTGCATTGTCAAACTGTTCAAAGTAATTTACATCAACTATAAGAAAAAACCACTATGCTTTTTCATATTAAAACTATTTATTAATCATTTAAAGTAATACAAATCAAATAAGCCTGTCATATTGAGCTGTAATCAATTCTAATTTCAAAATTTTTTGTAATGTCCAATTAAACACTCGTTCAGTAAAATCTTCAAAGCCGTTGTACAACTTTAGAAAGGCATTCTCAACATGCACATGTATGTTTTGTTCTGTTAATTCCAGTTCACTTTTGGAAAGGAAAAAGGGGGTTGCTCTCTCTAAGTCACCATCCTGTGATTCACGATATACATCCACTTTAACGGCTGCATACCATTTTATTGACTTTTTCATTTGCAATTGATAATTTAATTCGTTTAAAACATCTGATCGAACACTGTTAAAAAATGAACGAAAGTCTTTTTGATTCATCTCATTGGACACAATGATAGTTTTAGTACAAATATTTCGCACATCATGTTGTCTTTTAAAATGTTTCACTTTTTCAAATAACAAATCAGGTGACTTCTTCACATTAGGTAAAACTTTATGAAAAGTATCACAATGTTGTACTAAATCTGATTCACAATCAAACATTTCGCTATACTTTGTACATGACTGTTGTTTACGAATCTTATGAGTCTTCTTATGTTTCAATAAGTCAGCCATTCTTGAAAATATCTCGTTGCAATCACTACACTTGTATTGTTTGGGCGATTTGTGAATCTTTTGATGATTACGTAAATCACTCTTTTGTGAAAAAACTTCAGCACACACCTCACAACGAAAAGACTTTTCTTTTAAATGACATTTCATGTGAAACATTAAGTTAACTTTTCGAGGAAATGCTTTGTTACACGTCTTACACACATGGGGTAACTTCTGTTTCTTTAGTCCTGATGAGGTGGGTTTCACTTCATAATTCGAAACGAGTCCTTCTTTGGATAAAAGTGTAGAATCCATCTCTTGATTATTTAACTTTGGTGATGAGTGTTGACACTCCAAGTTGGTTACGTCACCAACATAAGAATTCATAACTCGTTCCATAATAACTTAAATGAAAACTAACTTAACGAAAAATACAACCTATTACAACGATACCAGGTTACAGTAGAATGTTATGAACTCGTTTCATTGAAATTTATATAGTAATAGAGGGCGCTCGTGTAAAAAATACTAACTTTTTATTGGTTTAAAAATATTGACATTTTATTGGTTTAAAAATATTGACATTTTATTGGTTTAAAAATACGTCACACAATTATTTCATCCTATAATGTTATAAGTTCAATAACCACTTAATTCTTGCACAATGATTTAGAAAGTCTTACCTATCAGAAGTTCGTACATTTGTAAGTAAAAATCTTTATTACTTTTGTATCTATTGCTTTTATAAATAATATTTTATTTATCAAACCACTTAATTTCTAAATGATGTATTCTAAAACGCTTTTTATGTCTTATGTATGTAAAGTCTACTAAAAGAGGGGGGAAAAAGACGAGGTGTGAAGTATTTGTAAAATTGAAAAACGTTACTTTATAAAAACTAGATTCCATTCCCTTTTTTTTTTAAAAATGTTTGTTGTATAAAGTCAAATCTATTGAAAATTTATTTTAATCGTATAACTCTAAACAAAATACCCGCTCTCTTTAATAAGTTAAATAGTCACTAAAAATTGTTCATTTGAAAGACAAAATTCTTTAAAATTCTCTTATTGTATGTTTTATGAATAATATTTTGCACGTTAAATCACTTATTAACTAAATGGAATGATCTAAAATGATCTAAAATGTCTTATGTGTTGTGGATGGTTGGTTATTTGTTAAAACCGATTATCTGCGTTAGGGATATAGGTCACTCTAGGGGTCATTCTAAGGGCTCCTAACTCGTATTGACAAGGTTCGAAGAAAACTCCGAACGGTTAGGTCGACGAGCGCGAGAGAAGTTTAAACCCAAACGTCTAGTAGCTTTAAAACCAGAACCTCTCAGTCACTGGTCTTATGTGTTGTGTTTTTATAAATAATATTTTTCTTGTTTAATCACTTAACTCCAAAATGAAATGTTTCTAAGACACTTTGTCATGTCTTACGTGAAACATATTTAACTAAAGAAGGATGTAGTATTTGTGACATAAGTTATTCTACAGTACCCTTTTAAGAAAAAAAAAGCTATATTACAAGTCAATTAAAAAAAATTATATAATTAAAAAGTATATATATATTGTTTAAGTATCCTAAAAACGATTATTTAAGTTAGTCCACAAATTTGTAAACTTAAAAAACGGAAGATGTAATGTAACACAAAGAAGTATGACAAATTTTTCTCCCATAAAGGATTAGTCTCAATGATTTGAATTAATTTTTTCTCCTAAAAATGACACATTACTTTTAGTATACAAGTTTGTGAAACGGCTTTTATAAGAAAATATTACGCTGAATACAATATTAAACCTTGTAATTTAATTCAATAACAAAAATGCGTGGGTGTATAGCTTATATTTACATTTTTGAAAATCACTTTGCTTTCGTTTTTAAAATGTATAAACACGTTATTTTTGGTAACAAAACTCTATTTCGAATATAATGTTGTACAAGAAATGTACAAGAAAGAATTAGGCATACTATTTTTGTCAATCTCTATAAATAACATTTCGTATAGAAAGTAAAAATTTTCCCTCTAAATTATTATTTCGAATATAGAAGTGATCTGTTGACAGAGTGTTGTAAGAGAAATGTGCTTGTAACAGATGTAAAAGCAGTTATATTAAACCAAAACTCGCGAATTACTCAATAGCTAAAGGCAATTTACTGCAGTTCATTAAAACTATGATAAAGATATCTCAACGCAGGTCTGAAGTCCCCATCTCTTGCATTTAAAGAGATAACAACACACATCCTTGGTAACCTAAGATAAGACATGTGTGATACGGAAATTGCAGGTTCTAATGTCACTAAAAATTAAAATAATACGTAAAACACTACAAAAAAAAAAATATAAAAAATAATTTGAAACGCTTTAAATAAATTAAATTTAAAAAAAAATGAAAACACTTTAAATAAAAAATAAAACAAAATTTCACCCTCTACAAAGAACAAAATCTATATGTCTAATCATGCACCTTCTTTATCTCTCTCATCTTAATTACTTCCGGTCTCACAAACCACCTCT
Source organism: Maratus michaelseni (assembly GCA_963931845.1). Classification (NCBI taxonomy): domain Eukaryota; kingdom Metazoa; phylum Arthropoda; class Arachnida; order Araneae; family Salticidae; genus Maratus; species Maratus michaelseni. Next base: position 194,130,801 of record OZ007597.1, on the reverse strand, counting down.
CCTGTTCCAACACGCTCCCAAACATGTTCCTAAAACATGTTTACTGCTTCCTGAAAACCCTTTTTGGAAAAAGCATGTCTAATCCCGTTTCCGATCTTATTTCCTGTCGCGTTTCCAGTCTAAAAATAAATTTCACGTTAAACTTTTATAAAGTAAAACAAAGTCAGAAAGATTTCCATTTTTATATTAGGTGTTAGTTAGCAAATAAAATTTTTATTTCAGGTGAGAAAAAAAAAAAAAAAAAAAAAAAAAAAATCGAACATTTTGCTAATATTACTTTCAAACTAAATTCATTCTGATAGCAGGATTCCTACAACTCAACTCCACTCGACTAGAAGGATTAAAACCAACAAAAAAAATTAAGCCCCCCCACAAAAATAAGCCCTCCCCCTCTCTCCCTTATCGCACTCACTTCCTGCCGCGTTTCTGGTTAAACTTCCTATCTACACTTCCTGTCTGAACATGCCTGTTATCCCCACCTGCTACATCCGGTGTCCACACCTGCCACTTCCGGTAACCTTGAACTTCACCTTCAGAGGTCGACGCCTCGTACGCCTCTGGCGCAGAACTCTCTTTTATCATCTACTTATAAATTTCATTGATTATTTTTTCAAGCTCGCAAAAGGTAAAAAATAAAAGGCAAACAAATTAACCTTTTCTGTTCAAATGACCATAATTTTGTCAAAAATCAACTTTTAAAACTTAATATTGGTAATTAGCTTCAAAGAATTTAACAATCTTTCCTAATTTGGTGACACGATCTGTTTCAAGATGCTTGTGACTGGAGAGAGACAGTCATAACGGCACGCATCTGCAGGTATTCCTCATCGCACAAAGCGTATTATTGATTTTTTTTACACTATTTTTTAAAAATATATAAGTGAAATTTCAATAATGTAAAAAGACCGAAAGTGATATCTCTTTTCTTTGTAACCGAACAAATACCGTAAAAAAACAAGGTGGTTGTTCCAATCCCAAAACTTTTTTCTATCCCATACAGGTTTCGCGTACATAAAAAGAATCAGCACCAATTTATATCAAGGTATAACTGAATCTCAAGTTTTATTAAATTCCGTGCATTAGTTCTTGAGATATGAATATTGCTAAAATCGTGTAAATCCTGCAAAATGTAGCATAGCACCGCCACCTGTTGGGAGATTTATACTAAAAACCTAATCAATAACAACTTATGTCAACGTCTAACTGAATCTGAAGTTTGATGAAATTCCGTGCATTAGTTCTTGAGATATAGCTATCGTAAATATCATGAAAAAAGTGGCATAGCAGTGTCACCTGTTGGGATATATACACCAAAACGTAATCAGCGTCTATTTATGTCAAGGTCTAACTGAATCTGAAGTTTTATGAAAATAAGGGCATTAGTTCTTGAGATAGAGCTATTGCGGATATCGAGAAAAATGCAGCATAGCAGTACCACCTATTGAACGATTTTCACCAAAAACTAATTAGCACCAATTTATATCAGGGACTAACTAAATATAAAGTTTTATTAAATTTCGTGCATTAGTTCTTTATATAGAGCGCCCACAAATTTTTTGTCACATACAGACAGGTGATATCTAAAGTATCAGTATATATCTAAAGACAGTCAAATCGTGTTCAGGACCTTCTAAAACGTATAAGTCCGTCGAAAACCGGAAGTCGAAAATTTTCGTGAATCCAATACTTTCTTCTTGTAAAGATAGAAGAAAGTAAAAATCACAGGAATTTTAAGCCACATAAATAGAACCTCGCCTTATGAGGCTACTTCACTCACGGGAAAACAACGACCGCCAATGTTAATCCTATTGGAGAAATTAAAAAAAATATTTCGTTTGTATTTATTTATTTATTTATTTATTTTTTTTTGTTTTGTTTTGCATTGAATAGCCGAGATTGATCTCTACACAGGCCGTTACTTTTTACTTTTTTTTTTAAATGAGGATATTACATTTTTGAAACCGGTCCAGAAAATAAAAATATCCTCATTTAAAAAAAAAAAAAAAAAAAAAAAAAAAAAAAAAATCCGTAAACAAAATAGAAAAGTAAAAAACGGCCTTCGTAGAGATCAACCTCAGTTATCCAATGTAAAAATATTGAAATACAAACGAGACATTTAAAAAAAAAATTCCATTGGGATTAACATTAGTAAGCGGGTGTTTTCGCCTGAGTGAAGTAGCTTCTTAACCCTTTCAGGGGCAAGTACTTATGTTTATAAAATGTTGAAATCATCGAATCACACCGGGATTTAACAACAAATTTATTTCGAAATAAGTAAAAGCTTGTCTTCACGTATATTATAAAAGCAAAATTTTATTCCAAAATTCCGCTGTCATTGTGGTGTTTCCAAATTTAGCTTGAGTTCTTGTACCATGAACTATAGGTGAAAATTAGCGGTCGCCACTCGCCACGTGGCGATTAAAGTTTAAAAAGTGGCGATTAAAAAATCAGCCATCGATCGCCACCCTAGTCGCCACTCGCCAAGTGGCGATTAAAAAATCTGTTATCGATTGCCAAGTGAAATACACCATTTTTCATGGAAATATGCATCTGTACATTGATTACATCTAATTATAGAACTGGTTAATTCTTTTTCTTACCAGATGCAAACAGATTTCAAGGATTTAGCTGTATTTTCAATATTTCGGCTTTTTCTCATGTGCTCTTACCTGCATGTTATGATTGCTCTTTAGTTGGATTATTTTTTCAAGAAATATAGTTTTATTCTGCAAAACATATTAATCAGCTTTGATTCCACATGCATTTCAAGTAATTTATTCCTTTTTTCCCACCGGATACAAGCATATTTTAAGGCCATTTCAGTATCTTCAATATTTCGACTCCTGCCACATGTTCACCAGTTAGATTATTTTTCTTCAAGAGATACTGTTTAATCATGCGAAATACACTCATACTCATACAATAGAAGATATAAAACTCTTATAGAAAAATATGTTTATATACAACGATTATAATTTATCTAGATGTCAAGAAAGTTTGAAACATAATAGTGGCCACTAACTTTAAAAAGTGGCCACTAATCAAACTAAGTCTACCGGCCACTGGCTACTAACTAAATTTCCCAGTTTTCACCTATACCATGAACATAGAAATGAACATGAACTAAATAAGGACTTCTAACGCAATAGCGTTAATATCGTGTCGCGATTTTGGAAGGAAATGGCAGCTGCACAGCTACGTGCACGGTTCTGGGTAGAGTTGTCACAATCATGAATAGTTTTGCAGAAATTTTATCAAAATATCATTAATAATGCATACTCCATAGAACGTTATGCTAATATTCAAAAGTAAATACCGCCAGCAGAAGAATTTTAGCTTCAAACCCAGGTCGCGTGCATAAGGTCCATTCAATAGTGTACGCTGCCAAAGGCAGTGGGCCCCAATTCTAAGTTCGTTTGGACAGATTTTCGTTTAAAATATAAAATCATACAAATTCAAGAGTGTGCTCTGTCGAAGGCAGTGGGGCCCTCAACATTAGGTTTGTTTGGAAAGATTTCTGTTTAAAAAAATAAAACCATTCATCACTGACTTTTGGTATGTTTAAAGTTATTATCACGAAATTATTTAAGTTTATTATCACTAAATTAATAATAATAATAATAATAATAAAAACGATAATTTGTGTTATCTTTAAAGTTTACTTCAAATACCTCCTGGTATCACATTCAAAAAGTGATACAACTCAAGACCTGTAATAATTAAACAAAGTGAATTACACATATACTTTCCTACTAGTCAAAAACACACTTTTAAATGTAAAGATATTTTATTTTATTTTTTAATTTTTAATCTTGGATTGTAAAAATCTACGGTTCATAAATCTCTATACAATTTGCTGTAAATTACCTCTTAACACATAAATTTTCCATTTTGTAAAAACAAAGAACTGAATTATTTTCCAATCATTCCAGTTTCAAGAAACTCCATTTCTCGTGTATTTTTACTTAACTAATATGTGTCCGACATCATTCCAGGATGGAATCTAAAGTAGATTTTAAAATCCCACTCCGAGAAAATGATAATGGAAATGTATGATTTCTAGTAAGCATGCACAAGACAGAAACATATTTTCTCATTTCAGTCAATTCAAATGTTTCTCTCCCGTGTATATTCTCAAATGCAATTTTAATTGTTCTTTTAGTTTAAAAAGTATGTTGCATACGTGACACACAAATGGTTTCCCTGCCAGTATATGTTCTGATGTGTGCTTTTAATTTGTAGTAAAATAGAAACGATTGCTGATATACATGGCATACAAATGGTTTTTCTCCAGTATATGTGAACGCATTTGTAAAATTCAGCAGTTCAAATATCTCTATACAATCTGCTGTACTTTACTTCTTATGGAAATATATAAATTATTTTCCAATCATTCCAGTTATTTTCTAGTTTCGAGAAACTTCGTTTTTCATGTATTTTTACTTCTCTAATATGTGTCCGACAATCATTCTCGTGTGGAATCTAAAGCAGATTTTTAAATTCCTCTCCGAAAATTATAACGAAATTTACGACATCTAGTAAGCATGCAGAAGACAGCAAAAATTCATATTTGCAATCCCACAATACGATTTTTGACATGTGCATGTCACGAGTCGACTTCAGAAAGTCTTTTCTCTGTTTGAGATGAAAATGCTCTTTCACAATCATTATCATCTTTTGCTTCTCTTGCAGCTTGGATTTCCTGATGATCTTTTAATTTTCTTTTCTCTCCCGTATGTGAAAGCGTATGCCGTCTCAAATTTGCCTCTTGTGAGAATGATTTTTGACACACGTGGCATTTAAATGGTTTCTCTCCAGTATGTATTCTCAAGTGCAAGTTTAATTGCTCTTTTTGTTTAAATGATAAGTTACACGCATGGCATACAAATGGTTTCTCATCAGTATGTGTTCTCATGTGCCTTTGTAATTTGTTGTTAAATGGAAACGATTGCTGACATATGTGGCATACATATGGTTTTTCTCCGGTATGGCAACGTATATGCCCATTTAGGGTTGAAATCGTGAAAAATGATTTTTGGCACACATTGCACGTAAACGGTCTTTCTCCAGAATGTGTTCTCATGTGTATTTTTAACTGCGCGTTATGCAAAAAAGATTTTGGGCACACATCGCATACATACGGTTTTCCGTCAGTATGTGTAAGTGCATGACGTTTTAAAGTGCCGTTTCTCGAAAATGATTTTTGACAGACTTTGCAAACATATGGATTCTCTTCAGAATGTTTTCTAGCGTGTATTTTTAAACCGCTTTCGCGCAAAAAGGATTTTGGACATACATGGCATACAAACGGTTTTTCACCACTATGCGCAAGTACATGTTGTTTTAAAGCTCGATTACTTGCGAATGCTTTTTGACAGATCTCGCAGAAAAGTGGGTTATCTGTCGAATGCGTTTTCATGTGCATTTTTAACTGCTCCTTGAGAAAATAGGATTTTTCGCATACCTGACACACATGTGGTTTTTCACCAGTATGTGCAGTAAGTATATGACGGTTTAAAGTTTCATTTCTCGCAAATGGTTTTTGACAGAAGAGGCAAACAAAGGGGTTCTCTCCAGTATGTGTTCTCATGTGTATTTTTAATTGTGCGTGCTGTACATATGATTTCTGACACATCTGACATACAAATGGTTTCTCACCAGTATGAGTACGTAGATGCTGCTTTAAGTTATTCTTTGCTGAAAATAATTTTTGACATACATTGCACTCAAAATTTTTCTCGCCAGTATGAGTACGTATATGTTGTTTTAAATTACTAATTGATGAAAATAATTTTTGACACTCGTTGCACTCGAATTTTTTCTCCCTAACATTTGGTGTTAGATGAGCAGTCAAATCTGATTCAGGTGAAACAGATTTTTGACATTTAGTATTGTCATTTAACTTATGCATTGTGTAAAAGAAATTCCACTATAAAATATTCCTTTTATTTCTGAAGAGGTTTAAACATGACTGGCTAGCTCACTTTTCTTACAGTACGTGGAAATGAAATAAGTGAGAATATAATGTACAGCTGTACATCTTGCAATATTGACGATCCTCGTGTAGTAATAGCCTTAAAATTTGGTAAGAGAAGTTTCAAAACCAATTATTATAATTGGAAAGAAGCTTCCATAGATACTCATAGCATCTATTTGTCAGCTTCTGTTGTTATCTTGATAATGTGCTTAAAAGATCTTGTTCTTCACTAAGTATGTATAATATAAGAAGAATCTTCAAAAATACTAAAAAGAAAGAAAAAGAATAATTACTACTTTCAACATAAGTAATTAAAAAATTTTAAATAACTGAAATAATTCTAACCTTTTAAATAATGAGTTTCGACATAACCTGTGTGACTTAAATGTGCCAGCCACTCTAGTGTGATCAGTTATGTATACTTACAGGACGATTCCACCGTTACGTGTGTGACTTTTAGAGAGAATTTTTTTTTTTTTTTGCAAATTGAGACAAATTTGGAAGTGAAATTATTTAGATAACGTTTTACTTTTTTTTATTGCTATTACAGGACGCATACAGAATCATTTTTGTAGTGACACCTTTAGTCTAAAATAATAATATTTTTTTTTTTTTTTTTTTTTTTTTTTGGTTTAATAGTAAAGCTGTTGTTACATGTGTGATTTTTCTGAGTCACACACGTAACAACGACTTTACTATTTATTTTTTTTTTTTAAATTGTTATTACTTTAGACTAAAGGTGTCACTACAAAAATGATTCTGCATGTGTCCTGTAATAGCAATAAAAAAGGTGAAACGTTATCTAAATAATTTCACTTTCAAATTTGTCTCAATTTGCAAAAAAACACTCTCTAAATGTCACACACATAACGGTGGAATCGCCCTACAGCATTATTAATCAAATAGTTAAAACCTTTATATTCATAATAAAATTAATAAATTATAATTTTTAATGTTCAATGGAGCATTCTATAAATAGGATTCTAAATAATGTTCTTGACTGGCTCAAGAAGTAATTATACCTTTCAAATTTCATGAAAACCAAATTTTAAAACTGAACCTGTAATAATTGGAAAATTATTAAAATCTTTATTAGGTTACTGCTGATTAGCTTCAGTAGGAACTCCCTCCCAAACCCGAGTCACATATGAAGCTATCGTGTAATTTACACCAGTGAGGCCTTTAAAGTTTTTTTTTCTGGGGGGGGGGGGGGAAGGGGATCAGTTATTGAGACACTGAAAAATCTTTTTTTATATATAAGTTATAAATTTTTAGGTATATTTCGTAAGAAATGTTACCTATTACATTCTCCCCTAATATGGAATTTTTGAAAAAATTTTGCAGATCTACGCCGATCATGACTCCCAGAACCCAAAACCACCCTCAGTTCAAAACTTTATCTATCTATCTATCTATCTATCTATGTCACTTTTTTATGGACACGATAACTCCCATAATTCTGCACAAATCTCTTCTAAACTGATACATAAAATCAAGGGGCATAAAATCTCGGTCAAGTTCGTTAATGAGCAAAATCGAACCAAGGGAGAGGGGGGGGGGCTTTTTGTGAAAACAGAAAAACTCCCATAATTTCTTAATTATGATACGTATCGAATCCGTTTAAAGTTATTATTCCTTCTAGGAAAAGAGCCGAAAATTTATGTATGACAGATTTTTGATATAATTAAAAATGGCCCCAAGGGGGGGGGGGGAAAGGGAGGGGGGTTTAGAAGAAAAAAATCATAACTTCGTCAATTCAGAAGATATCAAATCTGCTTAAATTTATTATAAATCCTCTTAATATTATCTAAAACTTTTATATTGACAAGTGTTTTATAGGACCAACCCTTATAGCAAAAATAAATAAATAAATAAAAACCAAAAAAATCCCTGCCGGCTCCGTCTGCAAACAAGTTAGGTTTCGAAGTGGGCGTTTCCAAATGCCGCATCATGGCAAAAAGGTCACTTCTTCCGCAATTCCCAACAAACAGGCGCGGTCTGAGTCTTCGAAATCTACCTGTGCCTGTAGACCGAGCCGTCAGGGATTTTTTTTATATGTGATTTTTGTGAAGTTTGCAATTGAGAATATGAATATTTAATGAACTAAAGCAAGTCATTTCTTATTTAAATTTAAAGATAGAATAGATATTGCTTTTGATAATCGGAAAAATGGCATGAGATTAATGATAAAAGTACTCCAATCATGAAAGAAACACAGAGAGTAATGCTAGAAAAATTACAAAAAATTATTTAACATGGGCGTATTAAGGACAGGGAGAGACAAGTGAGCTCCCTCCAATCTATGAAATATTAAGAATAAAAAAAGTATAAATAGAATGTAAACACAAAATGCTGTTTTCGATTTTGATTGAATTGATTATTGCATGATTGAATGTCATTGTATGGTAGCTTTGTTTTAACCCTTTCAGTGCGGATTTTTTTTTTTTTTTTTTTTGGGGGGGGGGGGGGGAGGGGGGGTTACTGCCCTGTGCGGAATATTTTGACCAAAAAAGCGACATTATTTATCTGATTACCGGGCAGAATTTTCCGGTACGAATTTATTTTCCCAAAGGGACACGACTTTCCAAACGACCCAATACAAAACTAAAAATCATATCTTATGGTTATATAAAAAGCATGCTACTGGTTTTGGTTATAGCCAAATTACTACACTACGCAGGCGCAAAAAGTCATCCCTGCTAAACTTATGACGCACTACAGTGAGCACAATACACGCCGTGAACGCCTGGGCGACTTTTGTCAACGCTTAATGTATAGTCTACAGCACCCAACTCCTAGATGTTGACATTAGTAGACTCCCGCACTAAAAGGGTTAAAGGTTTTTTTTTCATTTATTTCATTACAAAAGTAAACCGAAATTGCATTATAATTTGATCATTTTCTTTCACTAAAATTTAGAAGCGTGATTACTCGTTATCTAATATAATTATTGAAATATGGTTTTCACCCTCAGAAAGTATTAGATGTCAGAAACCGACGATGTGCGTTTTTAAAAAATACTCTCCATAAATTTTAAGTCTAAGAAGATGATAAAATTTCATCAAGTGGAAATTTGAAAGTTTATATGGTTTTTTAAATATTTAAAATTTAAGAAAGCAATTTTTAAAAACGCACATCATCAGCATCTGACGTTTGCTTTCTGAGGGTGAAAACCGTATTTTAATAATTATATTAGGTAATGAGTAATCGTGCTCTAAAGTTTTCCCATATGTTAACATAGGACTTCGCGATTCGGGAGTGTCAGTGAAGCGGCCCCTTAACTAGATCTTTATCGAATACAGTAAACTCCTTTTCGCCACTTTCACTGTCAATAAAAAGTGTGTTTGACTACACGTTAATCAATATGGATTGTGAAACTAAATTCTAGAGATGCAACGATTATTCAGCCGAAGCCGAATAATCGGCCCATTCGGCCTATCTGCCGAATATTTGGCTTCGGCCGAATATCAAGTCCATTATTCGGCCTTGGCCAAATAATACTATAACAAATGTGTTTATATTTACAAAGTAAAACTTTTTAATTTGACAATTTATATTCATCATGTATAATGAAAATTTTATCTGAAATTAACTAACATTTTTCCCCCCTTAACTTTCATCCCCCGAATGGGTTTTATCTGCCCATTTTTATATAAGAGGCTAATTTAGGAATCATGTTAAAACTTTTATGCTGTATCAATAAGTACAAAAAGTATCTGTAATAAGCTAACGTAATCTGTTAAATTTTAAATTAATCTATTCAAAATTGTCCTAATAGAGCCATACAAGCAAATTCTAATTTTTTAAAGCATAATGGGAAGATTAATAATTATCTCTTGTTACATTAATAAAAATATTCCTTTCAATGATATTTTTAATTATACCTATAACGAACATACATATATACGATAGATTAGATATAGATGTATATATAACATTGATATTTAAGTCGTATATGCTGCAATACTTAGTTTTTGTTTCTTTTTTTTGAGTAAAATACGCTTAAAAGTTAAATGTAATTTAGATTTTTTTAAGTGTGTTACTATTTCTTATTAAATAATGAAATAAATATAAATACTAAATTCTTTTAATTGGTATGTATGTTTTATGTAATATTTTCACGAACACCATTGTAATGTTTAAATTTATATTTGCCTTAAAAAAAAAAAAAAAAAAAAAAAAAAAAAAGTTAAAATGTTTTTAGTAAACGTAGATTGTGATGCAGAAATAATATTCAGCATTTTCAGATGATAGTGTTTTTTTTTTTTTTCCATAAATGCTGCTTCTGAAAATAATCGCTCACTATATATGGTGCTTCCTGGTGCAGAAAAGTACTTTTTTTCTGCACCAGAATTGTGAAAGGTTTGGAAAGTCTTCTGAATTTTTCGACAATCACTCCAATGGACACTGTTGTCATGGTTAGTAGTGACTGAGAAAGAAAATTACTAATTTCTTTTACTTCTTCACATTGAGGTGAATTTTCTATAGAGGCTTCACTCTGTGACTGGCTTGCAATTTCATTAAAGCATGCCCACAAGGAATTTGAATTTGAGAAGCTGGAATGGTTAGAAATATTTTGTTCAGATTCTGTAACTGGTTTCATACTAGCCTTACTATAGCAGTAATTTGGACTTATAAAGTCTACACTGATTTTTTTCCAGTGTTTTTTTTTTTTTTTTTTTTTTTAAGATATTAAGATTTCTTATTTTCTTTCATCTGAAAGTTTAAATTTGTTTTCTAGTACTAGATATGTAACTAGACAGCACCTGTTGAGGAACTTTTGCTAATATATATTTTTTTTTTGGTCAAATTATATTTTTGGGGCTATGTTTAGGCCGAACATAGCCGAATTTTTTTTTTCAAAATAAAATGTTTAAAAAAAAATTAAAAATTTGCATGTAAATAATTTTTTTAAAAGAAAATACATTTCAATTATGAAATATACAAGAAATTGTGCATATAGTGCATACTATATTTTGTTTTTAGATAAAACTGAGTTCATTATTCGGCGGCCGAATAAGCCGTATATTCGGCTATAATTTGGCCGAATAATTGGTATTCGGTTATTCGGCCAAATCACTATTCGTTGCATCACTACTAAATTCCACGGTTTTGACAGCTGATTAATACAGTCCATTAGATTGAAATGTTTTTTATAGTCTGGTAATTTCAAACATGGATCCATATGAAGAATTTTACTCAAAAATTCTGTTTTGTAATGTGATTTGAAGCTTTGTATATTTCCTTGATCCACAAGTTGGATCAGGGAAGCTGTATTTGGTGATAAGAAAGGGGCCGCTATGTTATCAGTTCTAAATAATGTTTTTTTTTTAAAGGGTTAGCACACATATATTTTTTTAACGGATTGTGTCTTTAGGAATGTGTTTTAGCTTTTGTTTTTGGAACTTTACTAATTTTTATTTTTTTTTAAAATAGAAGTATCAGTGTATGTCTTTGTACGATGTTACAGTGATCACCATGTCTTGCCAAATACTTTATAAAGATGTTTTAATAAATTCATAATCTGTAATATCCTTCTATATTAAAAAAAAGTAATCTGGAACTGAGCCAAAAACGATTTAAAAATGGACCAATCAAATTCTGCGTAGATATTCCGGGTTATTCTCATCGCTTTTTTACTAGGGACATTTTTGAGGATTATTACTTTTTTTTCTAGCGATCCTACGGATTCGAAAATCATACCACCAGACGCGAAATACAACAAGCTTTCAGAAATTAAAAAAATTATCACGGTCGGACAATAAAAACTCAAAAAATCCTTAAAAATCGAGTAAAAAATCTTTTATTGAAAAAGTCATTTTTTTATATTGTTGCCAATTTCTAAATAAGCGCAAAGGATTATGTTTTATCTGAAATAAAAAATGTATTTGCGCGAGACTATTAAAAACAATATTGAAAGTTTAAGATAATAATTAAATGATCACGTGTTGAAAGCAGGAAATAAAGAAAATTACGTCATAAAAATTGTGTTTACACATGAATATTAAAAATAAAAAAGATGAATTAAATGAAAAAGCATTATAACCAGTTAAATGAAAAAGCATTATAACCTGATTACAGAAGAAAGTCGCCGTTCCTGATATCATCATCATCATCTTTTTAAAACAGGATACATTACCAGGTTTTAAGAGGCTGTGAAATCAGAACGGGGGTTGGTGAGCGTAGCGAGCAAGGGGCAGAGCCCCCTAGTGTAATAAAATTTGTAATATGTAATAAATGTAGACATGAGAAATATTATCTATTTGTTATCAAAATAATTAACAAGTTTTTGTTCAATAGATAAACATTCAATTCTTTCATATATTGATCAGCTATAAACATCTGTAGATTCACAGCCTTCATTATTGTTATTTTGATTCTCTGCGCGCTTACAGTCTGAAACACAGCCATAGATTAAACAGTTGGAAGATAGTGTAAAATAAGTTTAAAATATTAATTTATCAAGCAAATTATAACAATGCTATCTCAAAATCTCAAACAGCATTTAAGTGATGTCTATAATGGTAATAAAAGTATAGACAATAAGACTATATTAATAATCAAATGATTCAGTTACTGCTTTTAAGGAAGAATGTGTAGCAATAGATACAAATAACTAAGGATTCATCGAATATTCAGTTAGGCAAAATATCAGGTCTGTTGAATATTTGGTTTGGCCAAATATTGAAATATTCAGTCAAACCAAATACTTAAAAAAACATTTTTAAAATATTTTTTAAAACCTGACACAATTTCTACTTCCAAGTATCAATTTTGCTATTTGAAAAGTATCACTTACGAAAATTAACCATTAATAACGACCTTCATTGCCGAAACGTTAGTGAAGGCTCACTGTGGAGACGCGAAAAGTTTTTGGTTTCTGTCTGTCTAAAAACGTTCGATTAGGTTGATTTTTGGTGAGTAAGTTGGTGATGTACCCGTAATTAGCTGTATAGTTTTTAGTTACATTTGGTTCATTCGTTCGGAAAATATAGAACATTTCTTTTTAGGTCATAATGCTTTCCTATGCGGATGCAGACGATTTTTCAAATTTCATTTTTGTCTGAAATAAAAATGAAATATTTGCATAATGGATTTAGATGTAAAATTATGAATGCTAAATTTTCGATATGGATTTCCAACAGTTTTAAAATTTTGCCGATAAATTTAATAGAATTTAGAAATCAATTGCTTAAAATATTTGAAAATGTTTTTGCATCTGTTCGGGAAATATAAACATCTTATTTTCATATTTTTTTTACAATTTTTAAAAGCGTTTATTTTTACTTACAACTTTAATTTATTCGTTGCTTAGCAACCATATTTCAGAGAGTATAAAACAATAAAATTCATTTAGCTCGCACTATTTTAGTGAAATATCTTTTTTTTTAAATCAAAACGAATGTAAATTTAATGAGACTACAGGGGGGATGAATACCTATTTATTTTAAAAAAATTAAATAATAATCAGTTCATCAGAATTTCAGAATATCATTGTATAATACCGTGTTTAATTTAATTATTCTAATTTCTGGAACATTCGAAGAATTTTATATGCTGATAAATATGCATGCAATTGAAAAAATATTAATTGCGGATTGTACAATGTTAAATGATATCAAAAATGAGATTTTAAAGAAAATGACTTGCAGAGCTGACGTTGAAGCTCCTGATCTGCAGATTTACTAGTAGTAATTAATGCTGTACAAGTGCTAGTTCCTGAACATTGTTTGTTAATAATCTTATTATCACTTTTTAGCAAATAGAGTGTTTCTAAACAAAATGTAAAAACTTTTAGGGGTGATAATAGACATTAAGACAGACAATTTTTGTTCATTAAACCAGGATCACAATCCATTTATTCAGTCAAAAATACACTGTATCTGACTCAAGATAAAACTTGGATTTTTGCTTGTTACTTTAACAGTAATGAAGATATTGTAACTACATTTTCAACAGAGTTACTTTGATTTCTACGAAATATGTTAAAATGACGTGAAGTGCTGGAAATATCCACCATTCATATCTAAACAACATTGAGCTAGACATTCCTTTTTTTTAGAATGCAGCCGACAGTAGTTATACTGTGCCACTGATCAAAATTCAGCCACTTCCAATGATATCCTCACATTTTATACAAGCAAAATTAATATGATGCAAATCTCGGTAAAATATCTTTATTATAGATAAATTGTGAACGAAAATTCAGGCTCTGCTTGTAGTAACACATCCTGTATTTTGATTGAATGTACTGTATTTATGATGGAATAAGTAGATTGAGATGTTGTTTCTTGTTCAAAAAATGTTTGTTTTGACCACATTATCTCCCCTAAAAGTTTGTTACACGATTTTAGGAACAACCTGTATGTGCACAACTTCTCAAAATGATCGCCTACCCAAGATACTGCTCTTCGGTGCATTTAAAAACATCCTTGCTAAATCAAAAGGAACGTTTTCTTGCTGAGTAGCCGTCATTTGAATAGATTGTATTAGTATTTATTTTCTATTTTAGCCCCTTCCTGACAAATAAACAAAATATGATGACAGTAAAATTTTTCTTCCAATTCCTTGAAAATTTCTCTTTGATTTTGGAATATTTGTTTCAGAACATAAGAAAATTTCATTTATTTGTTTCAATTCACAGAAGAAGCCATGAAATAAAAAATTTTTGAATTAGTAAAGTTTTTAAACTATCTTCTTCTTAAATAATAACTCAAAGCATATTTTTTTAATGTAAAGTTTAATTGTAAAAAAGGTTTTATTTATCAAAATGAAAGTATCTGTGTTAAATATTATGTAAAATTGTTCTAAAATTTAACTTTTTAATACCTTTAAACTCTGAAATGTAAAAATATTTGGCCAGCCGAATATTCGGTATTCAGCTTAACAATTATTATTCGGCTAACCCTGCATACCAAATATTCGGTATTCGGCCAAAATCACTACTTGATGCATCCCTACAAATAACTACAACTGAGAATGTAAAAAAGTCATTCTTTAGGTACTTTTTTTTTTGGGGGGGGGGGGGGGGAGAAGGGGAGGAGGTTATTTGATCTAAATGACATTAAGGCCATTTAAATTTTATTATACATATTTTAGAAATATTTTGACAGCTAAGAAAAATTGACATCCTTTAAGAAGAGTAACACATAATAAATAAGTTAAAAATAATTATTTTCTGAAGAGATATTTTAAATATACGAACGCATTCTACACCCATAGCTTTAACACTAGGAAATTGGAGTTAATCACAAACTTCAATAAATTCGAACCTGCACGATCATGAGTATTTCGCTTAAAAGGGATAAGAAGAGGCAGTTCATATTTCCAAACTCAAAAAAAAAAAAAAAAAAAAAAAAAAAAAAAAAAAAAGACTTTTGTCATTCAATGGATCATGGTTTTGTCTCCAGAATGCTTTCATTGCATATTCAGTTATAAATTTGGATTCTGTAGAAAAGGTTTCTCTCCACTATGCGTTATCATGTGTCTTTTTAGTTTGGAGTTCCATGAAAATGACTTGTGGCATATATGGCATACAAATGGCTTTTCACCAGTATGGGTACGCATGTGCCTTTTTAAATCTCCACTCGAGAAAAATGATTTTTTACACACGCAACACACAAATGATCTTTCTCCCGAATGTGCTATTATGTGTTTTTTTAATTGCGAGTTCTGTGAAAATGATTGGTGGCATACATATGGTTTTTCATCAGTGTGTGTAAGCATGTGTTCCTTTAAATTTCTATTCGTTGAAAATGGTTTTTGACATAGATGGCACACAAATGGTTTCTCTCCTGTATGTGTTCTTATGTGTCTTTTTAAATGCGAGTTTACTCGAAATGAGTGCTGGCATATAGGGCACACATATGGTTTTTCACCAGTATGCATACGTATATGTTTCTTCAACTCTCCACTTGTTGAACATGACTTTTCACACACATGACAAACAAATGGATTCTCTCCTGAATGTAATCTTATGTGTATTTTTAATTGTATATAGTGCAAAAAGGATTTTTGGCACACGTGGCATACATACGTTTTTTCACCAGTATGTGTTCTTTTGTGTGCCTCTAAATTTGAGCTCCGTAAAAATGGCTGCTGGCATACATCACATACATGTGGCTTTTCGCCAGTATGCGTACGCATATGTTCTTTTAGATTACCTTTCCTGGAAAATGGTTTTTGACATACATGGCATACAAATGGTCTTTCTTCAGAATGTACTCTTAAGTGTGCTTTTAATTGCTGGCTGAGTGCAAATGTTGTCTGGGATTCATGACATGTATATGAATTTTCTCCAGTTTCAGAAATTACATGCCTTTTTAACTTATCATCTGTAGAAAAGGATTTTTGGCATACATTGCACGTATATGCTTTTTCATCAGTATGAGTAATTACATGCTGTTTAAACTTATAATTTGTCGAAAAGTATTTTTGGCATACATTGCATGCGTATGGTTTTTCACCAGTATGAGAAATTACATGTCGTTTTAACTTATCATTTGTAGAAAAGGACTTTTGGCATACATTACATGCATACGGTTTTTCACCAGTATGTATAAGTACATGCCTATTTAAATTTCCACTTGTTGAAAAATATTTTTGGCATATATTGCACACATATTTTTTCTCGCCAGTATGCGTTTTCAGATGAGTAATTAAAGTTGATTTAGAAGAAAATGATTTTTGATATTTACTGCATTCATATAACTTATTCATTGTGTAAAAAATCTACTATATACAGTATTATTTTATTTCTGAAAAATTTTAAGCATTGCTATGCTAAAAACATTATTTTTCTTTAAATATAATGGAAAAGTCATCTTACGTTATATTATGTTAGATAGTGGATGATTGCACCTTCTGAAACATCGACACACTTAATGTACTATGCTTTCAGGTTGGATTAAGAGAAGTTTTAAACAAGTTTTATTTAAAAAGTGTTCTTCCATAGATTCTGATAGCATCACCTCATCATTTTCTGCTGTTATTCCAAAAATATCTTTACAGATCTTAAGATATTTTTACAGAGATACTTTCTTTTGAGATAAGAATATATTGCTTAAGAAGAATCTTCATAAGTACTAGAAAGAAAAAAAAAGAATGGTTACTATTTTCAACAATGCTAATTAATTTTTTTTAATTACTTGAAATGATTTAAAACTTTTCTATTCATACATTAAAATTAAAATTATCTACTTTTTAATGTTTAAGTGAGTCTTTTATACAAAAAGTGTCCAAAATATGTTTTATTATTTCTTAAAATGTTTTATTATGTTAAAATGTTTTATTATTTCTAATTGGCTATCGTATTCACTATATCCCTTTATGTAAACCAAGTGAAATCCAAATTCCAAAACTATTATTTTTTCGGTTTATTATTTCCAGTTACCTTTAAAAAAAATTCACCTTGTTTTATTTTCTGCCAAGAGAGTTAGGACTGAAATTGGAGTGGGGGGGGGGGGGGTATTGCAAACAAACAGGCATCAAATATATGACTTGTAATCAATATTGTAAATGCACTGTTGATCAATAGAAAAATTAAAAGAAATGTGGAATGGACAGAGAATATCCTCAATCTCATTTTATATTGTACACTAAACAAAGTTTTTATAAAGTAAAAACAGTACCTTGTTTCACTGATACATGATATGAGAAACCAATTTAAAACTGTGCATAATAAAGAATAGATAGACAAGAAATCCAAAGTATCCAAACTAGTCCTTAATAAAACAGTTCTTTAGCAATGAGCAGCAACATACATGTAATAAAATTTGATTGGCATAGAGAATTTTGAAACGAGACTTGACAATAACATAAAGCTTGTCCTTATCGCCAAGCAATTACTTGAAAGTTATAGCTGTAAAAACAATATTAGCTCATGAATGAACTCATCTCAGTTAGTATCTATACTGCTGTGCTGAGTTCTGTAATGTGTGTTGCTCTCTTATAAAGATACTTTAGTTCTTAAGAAACTGGATAGTATCTTAGACACACTGCAGCTGAGATTTGCCACTGCAATTCGGAAATTGTTGAGCAGAACAAATTTTGCACAAAAGACGCAAGTTTCGACCACATGATTTGCAGAATGGCACATTTTTTTCTCCTGAAATAGCATTAAAAGTAGCGTTATGGTTCTCGTTACAAACTACTGATTTTTTGTATCATGCTACTCGCTACACTATATTGTTCAAAATGTAGTGCGCTACACTACAAACTACTGTAAAATGTAGCGACTACTGTAGTTTTGCTACTTGTAGCACGCTATTTCCGATCCCTGGGCTACTTCACATGTTCGAGAAAATTCGATTGGTGGGTCATTTTGGGATCACAGTGGATGCATTTCAATGGGAGTAAAGGTTGAAAGTTATTAAGTTGTTGAACAGTTGGCAGTAAACAAAGTTGGCAACATTTCACCAAATTTGGTGACATTGGCAAGATTTGGCTGGAAAATCGACTTTCAAGATTATCAATGCCAAAACACACGCTTGTCACCAAATGAAAGCATATTACCAAGTTTGTGACTTTTCGCCAAATTTTAGTGACATTTGGTGAAAAAATTTGCTTTCAGAATTCAGGTTTGCAAGGCATTTAAGCATGGCATCAAGTGGTTTTAACCATTGTTTAAACTAATTGTTCCCTCCCCCCCCCAAAAAAAAATATTTATTTTAGAACAAATTTAATGTATGAACAATAAACACGTGAATTTTTACATTGCTAAATTGAGCATAAGACCGACAGAGTGAAAAATGTCCAAGCTGGGAATTGAACACCAGGCCCTTGGAATAATGCTCCAAGGCTCTACTATTGAGCTACGAGGATAATACCCAACTTGGCATCTTTCACTCACATACAAGGGGTGATCAAATGAAAAGGTACGAAACGACGTAAAAACGTAACAGTTAAATATTTGCCTATGCTGCTATGGGAGAATGAAATGAGGCATCTAGGGATGCGATTGGAGTCTCCGGCATTGATCGGAGCATGCACGGGTGCCCGCATGCGCAGGAGAGAGCAGAGGATCTTATAAAGAGCGCCGTCCAACTGATGCGCCAGTGCGTGTGAGGACAGGATGGCATTCACATTGAAAATTTCCACGCTTAAGCAGCAGCGAAGGGTTATCCGATTTCTGACAGCGGATGGTGTTAAACCAGCTGCTATTCATTGCCGGATGGTGACCGTATACGCAGAAGACTGTGTGTCCGACAAGTCAGTTGGAAAATGGTGTGCCCGTTTTCGTGCAGGTCGTGAGAGTTTGGTTGATGACCCGCGACCAGGCCATGCAAACACAGTCATCACAGACGATCTCATCGACAAGATGGACAAAAAAGGAAGAAAACCAGAAAGGGAAGCGCTTTATTTCGGACGACGAACTCAAGGATGCTGTGAAGGACTGGGTCTTGTCACGGCCACAGGAATACTGGGAACAAGGAATCCTTTTGCTCGTTAATCAATGGGATAGTTGTGATCATGCCTATGGTGTTTACTTTGAATAAAGCCTTCATTTATACCCACAGTGCCGTTTCGTACCTTTTCATTTGATCACCCCTTGTATATTGGACAGGCTGCAACCGCAGCACAAGATGGAAATGTCATCATGAGCAGTACAAACCCTGTGGCAAATTTGAGACGACATATAAAGCCACACACAAAGTCCAGCATAGATCAATACTTATAAGTAAATTACAATTGGACTATTGTAATTTACTTATTTTTACTTCGACATTTTTCACTCTTTGATTTTACACTCAGTTTAACAATATAAAAATTTACATGTTTATTGTTCTTTAGTTTCGGCGAATATCACTCCTGAAAATTTATCTACATATTTAAAATGGAAAGCACATTCTGTCAAATTTTCCACACGAATATTGTCTCTTTGTGCATGCACCAACATTTTTTGAAGGCTTCTCCCCTCAGAAAGGGAAAACCTGATGGATTAGCCCTCACCTGTTTAGCCGAGGGGGGTTGAAAAAGGTTGATTGAAAACAGATGGAGTCACCATTGCATTGAAAGCCTAGACTTTCTAATATACTTTTGCTCTGAGATTAAAAGCTAGAGCTGTTTTGTAAGAACTCCTGTTTCCACTACTAAATATGCAAATGATTTTGCAAAATTTTAAAGAGAGCTGGGATACAGTTATATATATTGATAACGGATTGAAATGTCAGAGTGTTCGGAAGATGAGAACAATTTGTTATTGCTATGTTAAAGGAGCCGAAGCGAAAACAAAAGAAAAACAAAAAAGCGAGAAGAAAACATTTATTTTTCTTTTACAACTAGTTAACAATATTTTTTCACGAAATTTTTACACGGGCTGTAAAACCGTTTTATTTATCACCAATAAAGATTTCAAAGAGTTTGGACAAGAAGAACTTTTTATTTTAAAACTATGAAACGACCCTAAGAAAACAAGAAAATGAGCACTTTTATTACTAAATATCAATATTTTTCATTTAAAAATATAATTTCATACAAAATCCAGTTAAAGATATAAAATAATAAAAACCTGATGTTTCTTTTTAAGTTTATTATCATGAGCCTGGGTAACATCCGGCGGGGGTCAGCTAGTTGTAATTTAAATGCAATATATTTTTTCTTTTTTGTAATTTAAGTGTTTCAAATTATTCATTTAAATTAATTCCACTTTTAATACTTTATCTCAGCAGTGAATATGAGACATAGTGAGTTCAGTTCATGTTTGTATGCATGTAGAATGAAAATTAGCGTATGTGTTGATGAATGTATCTGAGGCCTTAAAGAGTTATCTCCAAAACATGTGAAATTACCAAAGAAAAAATAGATAAAAAAATATTAAATATTTAGCATAAAACATTTTCAGTGCTTCCCCATTATGCCGTCGACCACTTTTCATAAAAAAAACCTGTCGCCAAACTATAAGATTTAACGCCAAAAATGCACTCACATTCACTTGATGTGAGAAGCATTACACGGGTTTGTTATGTCATCAAGTGGTTTTTAATTCAACGTTTGTCTGTATTTTTCATTATGTTTTACTAATTTATCAGTTATTTTGTTAATTAAAATAACAATTGCGTCCTTAAACAGTTGTGTCGTATTAAAATAGAAAAAGCATTGAAAAAAATGTTGCATTGCATAATTACGTGCAATAGATCAGTGTGAACTGATGTCATAAACATTTATTCACTAGCCGAGAGGAATAATTAAGGAAAATAATGCAAATAAATAAATATCCAAGATTTTTTTTTTCTGTTTTCATTAGTATATTGTAATTTTGTTTTGTTTAAACTTACTGATAGTTTACTTACTGATATTATATTTATTTATTTTAATATTCCAATAGCAACATTCTTCCATTTGTTTATTTGGCGTTACAGTTTGGCGATAGTTTTTTTTTTTTTATGAAAAGTGGTCGACGGATAATGGAGAAGTACCATATTTTCATTTAAAAAACATATATAAAAAAAAAATTACAGCAGAATTGTTGCAAATTGCAAATAACAAGATGATCTTTAAGATTTTGGTCAAGTTGTAAAAGAAAATTTTCTCGATTGGCGAGTTTATCCTTTAAATATTTAAAAAAAGAAATGCAAGATATGAAGTTGAATAAGACAACATTCAAAAATTGAGTGCCAGTTATAGCATTTCAATAATATAAATCAATCTTTTCTGTTACTTGCTGAATCTCATAACCAAAAATGTTGACTTGGAGTTATCACTCAAAAAACAAAACCACCAGAAATATTTGAATATAAAAAATTCTGTAACAACTGCAAATAGTGATATTTATATAAAAAGTCAACCATTCTGGATAGTTTACTTACTGATATTATATTTATTTATTTTGATATTCCAATAGCAACATTCTTCCATGTGTTTATTTGGCGTTACAGTTTGGCGATAGTTTTTTTTTTATAAAAAGTGGTTGACAGGATAATGGAGAAGTACCATATTTTCATTTAAAAAAAACATAAAAAGAAATAAATTACAGCAGAATTGTTGCAAATTGCAAATAACAAGATGATCTTTAAGATTTTGGTCAAGTTGTAAAAGAAAGTTTTCTTGATTGGCAAGTTTATCCTTTAAATATTTAAAAAAAGAAATGCAAGATATGAAGTTGAATAAGACAACATTCAAAAATTGAATGCCAGTTATAGCATTTCAATAATACAAATCAATCTTTTCTGTTACTTGCTGAATCTCATAACCAAAAATATTGACTTGGAGTTATCACTCAAAAAACAAAACCACCAGAAATATTTGAATATAAAAAATTCTTTAACAACTACAAATAGTGACATTTAAATAAAAAGTCAACCGTTCTGGAGTTACCATCTTGAAGATGAATTTGTTTATGATTGAGAAGTAATGATTAGGTCAGGAAGAAAATATTAAAATGTTCAATGGACTATTTTCACTGAAAAAATATATTACAGTCAATGTAGAGAGAATCTTTTACTGGTTCCTATAATAATAATTGTATGAAAGATTGGGTATTTAAAAAAACCCTAATATTTTCAGTAGTCTAGAAAACCTGGAAAATAGTTTTTTCCTTTTTAGCTCATAGGCTATCAAAGCCTGACAGCTAATGTGCCCGCCGGTTCTGTATGTACGTAACGCGATAACTCTTGACAGAAATAACCGTTTTGCTTCAAATTTTGTTTATCGGTTAATTGTGGTAAGGCGCTTCCCTGATTGGTTTTGGGGGTTCATTGGTTAAGTATAAAGGGGGAACGGGGGACTAACCCTACTTAGTTTAGATAAATGGCTTTTTCAGACAGAATTATCTGATTTTCTTCAAATTTTGTATATAGGTTCATTGTGATAAAGCGCTTCCCTGATTAGTTTTGGGGGTTCATTGGTTAAGTATAAAGGAGGATACGGGGGCTAATCACCTCTTAATTTATATAAATGAGTTTTTCATACAGAATTATCCGATTTTCTTCAAATTTTGCATATAGGTTCACTATAATAAGGCGCTTCTCTGATTAGCTATGGGAGTTCACTGGTTAATTATAAGGGGGGGAGCCCCCCTTAATATATTGTTTATTTATTTATTTTTCGGGGGGCTTATTTCAATTTTTTTGAAATAAGAGTATAATATACAATTAGTGTGTGAATAACCTGTTAGCTCAATGCCCTCAGTTTAACTGGGCAGTTTTCTTTTTATTATTTTATTGTCACTTTTTTTTTTGGAAACCTGGCATTTCAGAGAAGTGGTGTCAAGTTACTATACACAATACTTCTCAATAGCAAGAGTAAAAACTCAAATGCTAAGTGTCAAATCATTCCAGGAATTCCTTATGAAAAGCTTTAATATGAAAACCTTTCTTTTTTAAAATAAAATATCGTAATTGCTCATTTAAAGTTCTGACAGAAAAATCAGACATCCCAGATAACAAATATTTCAAAGAAAATGTTTTGAATAACCTTGGAAAAATATATTATATTCAAGCACTACATCAAATATTTATAAATTATTAATCAAAAAATTGTTTATATGATTTTCAAGGTATTTATGTTTCACCATGTACAGCAATTTATTCTTTAAACATGAGACATAGTTGTTACTAATAGTGTTTAAATTACAAATGATTTCACTTTTCTACATAACTGACTGTAATTATTTAATTTGAATTGTTTGCAAATGAAGTTATATTACTTATATAATAATATCTAACAATGTTTATTTTTATGAACAAATATGCATCTATATGTAATAGGCAATGATATTTGAAAGAAAAAAGTACAATTTAAACAACAACAACAACAAAAAAAAAAAACAGGTTTATTTAAACAAAAAAAAAAAAATTTGTTTTGCAAACCCAGCAAGGAATTTTCGAGAAATTCCCAATAGGAGCCAAGATACATGATTCAACCAATCAGAGTTTATAGTCCTTAATGCATGGAATGCTGTATGTTGTTTTCTTATGTATAAAAAGGCATTCAGGCCTATAAAGTCCTGCTACCAAAAGAAAGTATGCAAGGAACTAAAAATGTAGTTTGGAAGGATTATCTTTTGTTGTAAATAAGTAAGTAATGTACATTTTAGAATTATGTACAGTATGGAACCATTTATTCAGGATCCAGTTAACCGGAAAACCCAGTTATCCAGAATATTTCTAATTGACTGATTTCAGAATTTCTTCGGAAAAAAAAGGCGCATAGAGCTAATTTGACATGTTCATTGCTTCATACATTACTCGCATGCGTGGTATAACTTGATGCTAACATATAGGATTTTAAATGGAAGAATATTTAGTTAGATATTGGGAGTTTTTATCTTTATGTAGAAATGTTGTTGAGGAAGTGTTATGCAGAAACAAGTGATTCTAATTGTCTTTTCTCAAACTCTGAATAATCTTTGATCTCAATTGGATCCGATTCTTAATCTATGTAATCTAATGATTAATTTGAAATCGGAAACAATGCCACAGCCACATATATTTTACGAGACCCCAACCATTCTGGATAAATGGTTCTATACAGTAAATAATTTTAATATCAGTTGTTTCTGTAAATAAAAAATGCTTTATAACAACAATACAGCAAGAATTTATTGTAACATCGAGTTGAACACAAAGCTGGTGATGTTTCAATTCTCCTTTTAGGAAAAACAATTCTTACTTTCCTCACAAATAATATCTTTCTTCCAGAATGAATTCTTAGGAGGATTTTCAATCTTGCAATGTGAGAAAATAATCGCTGGCATTACATGGAAAACACAAGCATGTTGAAGTTGGCAATAATTCAGATTTACAATCTCATAAAATGACTTTTATCATTGTTTGTTTTCAGAGGGACTGTTTCCTCCAGTGTTAAATTCAGACACTTTTCTCCTAGAGGGATTTCTGTGGCTCCGGGGGGAAAATTACACTTTTTAACCATTAAAAGCATAAAATCTCAAATCTTCCGGGGGACATTTCAATGCTCTGGGGGGGGGGGATGTCTCCCCCGGGCCACCCCCTGAATTCAACACTGGTTTCCTCTCATGAGCAATCAGAGTAGCTTCGGGTGAAAGTTATTTTTGACATTCAATATCATTACATGCTTTTCTTGCAGCATGTTTTTTTAGATGATTTTTTAATTTTATGCGATCTGAAAAAGATTTCTGGCAAATTTTGCATACATATGGTTCTTCTGCAGTATGTAAAACAATATGCTGCCTCAAATTGGCACTCTGGGAAAAGGATTTTTGACATACATTGCATAAAAACAGTTTTCTCCAGTGTGCTTTCTTACATGTATTTTTAAAAGTTAATTTAGTGAAAATGATTGCTGGCACACATGGCATGCACACAGTTTTTCACCAGTATGTGTGAGCATAATGGTTTTAAATTTTCTTTCCTTGAAAATGATTTTTGACATACATGACATACAGATGGTATCTCTCCAGAATGCACTCTTTTGTGTGTTTTTAAGTGTGATTTCAGATGAAAGGATAGCTGACACACATGACATATATGGTTTTTCACCAGAATGTGTAATATATGCAGCTTTAAATTTACATTCCTTAAAAATGTGTCAAAAATGATTTTTGACACGTATGACACACAAATGGTTTTACTGTAATATGTGTTCTTGTGTGCTCTTATAATTGTAAGTTCTGTGGACATACATATGTTTTTCACCAGTATGATAAACATATGTAGCTTTAAATTTCGATACCTTGAAAAAGACTTTCGACACACATGACAAAGAAATGATTTATCTCTCTTCAGAATGTATTCTTATGATGTGTTCTTTTAATTCAGAGTAGCGAGAAAATGATTGTTGGCATACATAGCATTTATAAGAGTTTTCAACAGCATGTATAAGCAAATGCCGTTTTAAATTCGAATTCTGTGCAAACGATTTTTGACATACATAGCAAAGAAAGGGTTTCTCCCCTGTGTGTTTTCTTAAGTGCTTTATTAAATTCGAGTGCAGTGCAAATGCTTGCTTACATACAGAGCATACATGTGATTTTTCACCAGTATGTAGAAGAATATGCTGTTTTAAATTATCTTTTGTAGAATATGATTTTCGGCATACATTACATGCATATGATTTTTCATCAATATGTATAAGTATATGCTTATTTAAATTTCCAACATTTGAAAATGATTTTTGACATAGATTGCACATAGTTTTTTCCTCATCAGTATGTACTTCTTTTAGATGAGTAATAGAATCTAATTTCGATGAAAAGAATTTTTGACATTCCCTGCATTTATATGACTTCACGTAAAACTGCATGCTTAGAATGTGGATGTCCATTTTGGTGTAGTGCCTTCAAGTAAGAAAGCAAGAAGTTTGGAAAACAATTCACACAGACATTGAAAGTATCTTCATTTCCTATATTATCATCTTGAATATATACGTATAAAGATCTTATTCTTTGGTAAATAGATACCACTGAAGAAGAATCTTGGTAAACACTAAAAAGAAAACAAAAGAAAAAGAACAGTTACTATCTTCAACATTGCTAAATGAAAAATTTTAATTAACTAACTTTAAATTTTTTCATTCATAAAATAAAACTTTTTTCTTTTAATGTTTCAGTAAGTCTTAAAATCCATAAACTATGCCAAAATATCAAAATTGTTTATTATTGAACATTTAATAATTTTCTTTTGTTATCTTTTGAAAATATAATTACACTGATTAAAAAATTTTAACAAATTTTTTGTTCCTCTATATACATTGGGTGTTTCTTGCTGATTTCAAGGTTCTGAAAAACAATATGTTTGTAAAAATTTTCTAACACCCTCAAATTTTAAGGAATTTCATTTATAAGTTTTGAATTACATAGACTATTGTATAGCAGTATAACTTGTCTTTCGGCGCATGTGTACTGCTATTTCTTTGCTCTTTAAGTCTTTTTACATATATTTTGTTTATAATTATCCTATATTCCTCTAAAATATGTAAAAAATCTCTAGAGGTTGTATTAATGAACCTAATTATTTTTGCTATATGTGCGGGGAGCTAACTTTGAAAGAGCATCAATGCACTTTTACGCCGCTAGTAAAGACTGCCTATCACAGGTACTTTGGTTATAAAGTAGGTGAACAAGATAAGAAATTGGCTCTTCATTCTTGTTGTACACGATGTGCTGAAAACCTCTGGCATGGGTGAAAGGTACAAATAGGAGTATGCCATTTGCTATACCCATGATATGGCGCGAGCCGAAGGATGTATAAATGACTGCTGCTTTTGTATTACAAAAATTAAAGGATTCTCTGCAAAAAGTAAACATAAAATGAAGTACCCGAACTTGTATTCAACAATGCGACCAGTATTTCATAATGATTAGTTACCAATACCTAAACTTTCAAAGAATTTTACATATGACGATGCAGCAGTAGAAATGGAAATTGATGAAGTTGAAACTTCCTCTACTTCATCTGATATAAACTATTCTCCTGACATAAATGAAGACCACATCTAATTACTCAAGAAGAATTAAATGATCTTCTTGAGAGACTTAAATTTATCAAAAAAAGTACTCAGAATTACTTGGATCAAGATTGGGATTGATGAAGAATTTCATTAAAGCAGTGGATTTCAATACCTGCAAGAACAATTTCCATCACTAAGCTATGCAAAAATTAAAGAGGGTATTTTTCTTGGCCCACAAATTAGGCACCTTAGGAAGAACAAAAACCTTGAAGATACATTAAGTGATTTAGAAAAAGCAGCATGGATGGATTTTAAAAATGTTGTGACACATTTCTTAGGAAATAATCGAAGTTCTAACTATGAAAAATTAATTAAATACAAGTTTAAAAGTTAAAAATTTAGGATGTTTAATGTTATTGAAAAATATTTTTTTTAGCGTCTCATTTAAATGTTTTCCCTGAAAGTATGGGAGCTGAGAATGACGAGCATGGAGAGCGCTTCCACCAGGATATTTCAGCAATGGAAACCCGATATCAAGGCAGGTTGACGCCTAATATGCTTGAAGATTACTGTTCGAACCTTATTAGAGAAGCGAGTGATTGTGACTATAAGAAAGCGCCCATAGTTATGACATTTACTGCTACATAATGCATGAAATTTGGGAAATGTCTTAAGAATATCATTTCTTTTCACAAAAATTATCTTACATTTTCCTGAAACTTTAGAAACAATGTATAGTTTCAGTGTTTTAAGTATTAGTTTTAAGCTTTCTAAGTGTTTATTTTACTGTTTATTATTACTAAAATACCAAATGACAAAATTTATAAGGTACATGTATTGAATAAATACTACAAAATTGAGATTTTCAAGATTTTGAATGTTTTAAAAACTTATGGGTGATGGAATATTTTTAATGTCATATTAGTAGTAGAAGAACAAGAGTTTCAGCTCAGCAGGATCAATGATTGTGGTGTAGGTGGGACCGGAAGTGATCCTGGCAGTGGGAGCGGAAGTGGTGGAAGATAAGAGAGGAAGTGAATGCGATAAGGGAGAGAGGGGGAGGGCTTATTTTTAGGGGGTCTTCTAGAAGAGGTGTACTGAAAGGGTAGGGGGCTTAATTTTTGCAGGAAAATAAAGGGTTTTAATCAGATTCTTTCTTGACAGGGAAATTTTTTTTTTAAATTGTGGACCCACCATAACCACCCGCTATGAAAACAATTCATAACGCCATAATTATTATTTTTTTTCCCATTTGCCTATTATTTTACACCAGTCATCTGCGTGAGACCTGTAACGAAATAAAAGGGTTTAATTATTATTATGTTTAAGCGAGAGTTGTGTCATACGGGAAATCAGATGTGAGACTTCTGCTAAAGATGTAGAGTGTCTATGAGGAAATCCAGCTTCGCGGAACCTAGAAATAAAAAAAACAAGTCTTGCTTGATGTATGTGATAGCTAAAGGCCCCCCAACCTATACAAAATTTTAAATAATTTTATATAGGTTGTATTATCTGACTAAGCAGGGGTCGCATGGCCGCCACACCACTCATTGTTGCCTTCGATTCACACACAACAAACAATACTTTTTGTATTGATTAGTAAAAAATGAATATATACAGAATTTATATACAACTTTTTGCAACGAAATATGTTCATCGTTCATAAATTTATATACAGAATATGCAATGAAAAATTAATTATATACAACTTGATGAAAAATAAATATATATATACAATTTTCAGCATTCGCCGTTTTTTTCAATTTCTTTAATTTTGTAATGGCCATAGGCTAGGCTCGTTATACCGTCCGATAAAAGATAGCGTTTATCCTCGAACGCAGATAAACATTTTTTGTTGAATTGTACAGTGTACAGTTGATGCAGTCTTTGGTCAATCTTTTTTTGTACTTCATAAGTACTTGTCTGGTTTTTTAAACAGGCAACGTAATCTTCATGTCGAAGTTTTTTTCTTACAATTCTTGTAGAAACCCCCTTGGCTCGTTTTTTTTCTTCTTGTGCAGATTTTATGCTGTACATTTTGGACTTAAGACCTACGAATTGATGGGCAGCTTCACCATTCAATTCGTCCTTAAATTTTCCCAAAACTTTTTTATTCGTGGAAGAATAAAGTGGGTGGCTTTTGGGATAATCAGAGAAATCAAATCTGGAGCTGTGGAGCCCCAAATCAATTTGTAGGTCTTGCATCTTTATGTGATACATGAGAGAATCCGTATCAGTAAAAAGAAGAACTGCACGATTTCCACTATAAATTTATTTTATAAATTTATAGTGAAAATCATACACGAGTGTTTTTGACAACTCGAGTATTGTAAAACCGATGTAAATGGGTCGATTCATCAAGATACTATTCTTTTGTCTTTCTACACCCACGAGATTCTCGTCAAATATTTTACAGCCTTTATAGTTGGGTGAGGCCACCAACTTTTCACCTCTTCTTGTATTATTGGTTAGCTCAATATTTCGTCTTTTTCTAAGATTTTCTATGCATTTACCGTAAATGGAGTTATTTAAGAGCTTGAAAAAATCACGCTCGAAACTGGTCTTTGCTTGTTTTCTTTTTTCAGTGTTGAATGTAATGTATTTTTCAAGCCAAGGGGACTGATTAAATTGCATTACCTTATGAATTTTGGTCAGTTTTAATCCTAATTGTAAATATAGCTTCAAATTTCTATAATGGCAAATATATCCATGTTTATTGAAAAGATTCGGAATTAGTTTTGGAGTACCCTTGAACCCCTTGTTGATCAGACTTTTTGCGTAGGGCGATAACATGTTTTCTTGTACGATGAGTCTTTCGGGCGCCAGTGGATACTCGTTGTGGAGTGTGTGAAGGGATTCAGGATACTCCAAATCAACTTCAAAGATGAATCCAATTCTGCTTTTTTTCATTCATGTTTAAAATTCTTATTTCATCAAATTCTTCGGGATTACCCCATTGAAATCCTCCGTAAGGTAAAAATTGCGACATAGACCACCCATATAAGTTATTGGCATCTAAGTATATCAAATGGGATTTTTCGTCGTGTTGTTTAAAGTGTGGGCAATCGTTGTTGTTGGCTGTGGCGAACCTATGCGATATCTGAGATACGCCCCCGCGCACACATTGTTCTATGAAAAGAAGCATATCCACGTCCGTTAAAAGTTCCAATTTCACATCGGTCATCTTCAGGCAAGCCTGCCACGACAGACTAGGAAGTGTGACCAAATGTGCTGGATCCAGTTGGTAATATTGATTACATAATTTTCAGAAATTTTCAAACACATCGGCCAGCAACAGCACGTCTGTTTTGACATACAGATCGTGATACTGACTGAGGTTTTGTATCTGAAAGTCTTTCCAAACTTTATGTGCGTGTGCATATTCTTCTTCTGTGATATGTTCTTCAGTAAGTGTGCTATAAAAGGCAGATTAGGGGGGTAATGAAGTGTCTTCAAACTTTTTGAAACTGTCAACATATTCATAAGGATAAATACCTTTTTTCCTTATTATATCAAAGTTTGTTTGAACAGGAAAGTTTTCATACAGAACTTTAAATTGGTCAGGTTGCAAATTACTTGATAGCTTATCTAATGACGTTGCCAGAAACAGAAACGAATCGATAAATGACAAGCTTATTTTTGACCCCTGTTTTTTAATTTTAAATGTGAAATATTGTTCTAGCGTTGAAGCGATCACATCCATTTTGTGGTCTTTATAACGGCCTAGCCTACTCATTATAATGTGCCCGTCATATTTTTTTAAGTTGTGGAAAACCACGGATATGGTTGTGGATTGTTTAAAGTGTAAATTGCAAAAAGGATGGGCAGCTCCTCTGTATTTTGAAGTCACATGATCATGATCCCGTACTTTTTTAGTTCCCAACGGTTTTCGACAAATGGAACATGTTTTCGCTTGTTGAAAACTTTCTTCTTCTTTCGTTAAATTCATAGGTTCTACAGTCAGGAGTTTTTTTTCCAAGTTCTTCTTTTATTTTTATTAATGTATCGATGAAGTGATCCACCACGTCTTCACCTCGATAAACATTGTGTACACTTGTAAGTTTTTTGGTCGGACCCGAAGACGATACAGGCATAACCGCACGGCACATGTTTGGCAAGATCCATTTTATAAGATGTTACGTTGGAAGGTTGGGCTGTTTGTAACGGTATGTATAAGCGACTCAAAGTCGGCATAGATCGTAAATGGAACGGGGGCTTGAAGGTGAATGCCCGTAAAATTAAAAATATTTTTTCCTTCTTCAGGCATATAAACAACTTGTGGTGCTTGTTTTTGGCAATAGGGTGCATGCTTGTCTAAAAGGTCTTGACGCATAAAAGCATGAAGACAGTTAAAACAATAAAACATGCCCCATAAATCTTGAAAAATTTCTGATAAGGCAATAGTGTGACTTTTCACCATCGCCTATCAGAAGTAAGTTAATGACCTCATCATTTGTTTTTTTTATATATATAAAATGTAAATTTCGCCTTCTTCATATCCAAACACATTGATTTTCAAATCGTTTTGTGATTCGATAAGGGGTACTTGTTGATAAGGTACTGGGTAGGTAACTCCTTTCATATTAATCGTATGTTCATGATCTATGTATTTAGAAACATGATAAGGGTTTTCACCATAAGGGAGGTTCATTTTTGAAGCTAAAAGGCACCATAACATGCATTTTTCATCTTCAAAATTTTGTATATTCAAAACAGCATCTTTTCCACGCAAGTCTTTCGGTAAACGAATGTAACTGTTGCCTTTTAAAGGAGCATGTTTTGCAGTTTGAAGTTCAAAGTGTTGAACTTCACGAAGTACCCAGCCAGATCCCTTTTGTAAAAACTTTTCAAAGCTTGCTAAAATTTTTTGATGTGCCTGTGCGAGATTATCCTCAATTGTGTCAATCGTATAATCAGTATACGTGTCCGACCAAAAATAGGTTGAAATGACTTCGATGTCACCTTCAGGTGAGGTCTTTTCCAATAATACTTTAATTATTAGTCTCCACTTAATGGCACGATATTCTTCAAGAACATCTTCTAAAGTGTGAATTAATTCATTGCGAGAAGAATCGAAAAAAACAGATATGTCAAATTTCAAGTCTTCTTCCGGTTCAATGTATATAGACTTAAACATTTCAAGTGCTTGTTTTATGGTTCTATTATTTTTTGGGAATTGGGAAACTCTTTGTTTTTTCATACACGTAAGATTATCATTTTCACTATGCACAGTTCTTGCATGTTGCATTAAATTGAACTTTGTATTGAATTTTCGCTCACAATCCTTACAGCTATATAACGGATTTTCGTGTAATTTAAGATGACTTTTCAAGTTATCTTCTCGTGAAAATTGTTTTTGACAAATAGAGCAGCTAAATTTTATTTGATTCTCTTCGTGAATTTTTTTATGTCGTGTTAAATTGGTTGCATGTGAGAATGACTTTTGACAAACATCGCACGTGTATAATACCTAAAAAAAAATTAAGTATATATTAATTTTTTCCTAATATAAAAAAACCTGAATTTCTTTTTTAACACACCTAAATCAATTAAAATCGCAAAAACCTGTAAAAAATAATAATCAAATATCCTTACCTGTTTCGATGATGCCTGCACACCCGATGTTGAAGCACCCTCATTTATTTTCAGGACTACTTTGTTATGAGTGAATTTGTGACGTTTTAACGAATCCTTTCTGGAAAAAGTTTTTTGACACACTTCACAAGTCAGACTCTGAAAATTAAACAAAAAAAAAACACATTCTAAACATTTTTACAATATACATTTTTTTTTTAAGTTTATTATAAATTTTTGAAAAAAGCTTATTTTACCTGAACACACAATGAATTGATGTTAGCTTCGCTTTGCATACAATCCCAATCCGGATCAATAATCTGCATCTCCTTTATAATATCTGCAGTAATCTAAAATTATAATTTTTTTTTAAACCAAAAATTTAAAAATATACTTTAAAACTAAAACTTTAAAAAACTTTTCGATACCTCATTGTTTGGTTGATAAGATGTTTTCGACATATCTTGAGATAGATCCCATTCAGGGTTGCTGTTTTCCATTTCCATTAAAGTAGTATCACCTACCTAAAAAAATTCAGACATGTTTTTATAATTAAAGCTTAATTCAAAATATTTTTTTTTTTAAACTTCATTGAAAAATACGTTACGATTCAAACTTTTAGAATATATTTTAAAGTATTGTAAACTTTATCGAAAAAAGAAAAATACGCAATGATTCAAACTTTTAGAATACATTTACTTAAATAAAAACATGCGTTTAGACTAGTAAGAATAGAAAGTAACACTGCATTAAAAAATATATATATATATATGTTATAATTTTATCACATTCATTTCAAAGTAATGTAAACTTTATCGAAAAAAAGAAAAATACGTTATGATTCAAACTTTTAGAATATATTTCAAAGTATTGTAAACTTTAACGAAAAAAGAAAAATACGTTATGATTCAAACTTTTAGAATATATTTCAAAGTATTGTAAACTTTAACGAAAAAAGAAAAATACGTTACGATTCAAACTTTTAGAATATATTTCAAAGTATTGTAAACTTTAACGAAAAAAGAAAAATACGTTACGATTCAAACTTTTAGAATACATTTCAAAGTATTGTAAACTTTAACGAAAAAAGAAAAATACGTGACGATTCAAACTTTTAGAATACATTTCAAAGTATTGTAAACTTTAACGAAAAAAGAAAAATACGTTATGATTCAAACTTTTAGAATATATTTCAAAGTACTTGCAAATTAACACTGGTTTAAATATATGTATGTTATAATTTTATCATATTCATTTCAAAGTATTGTAAACTTTATCGAAAAAAGAAAAATACGTTACGATTCAAACTAGTAAGAATAGAAAGTAACACTACATTAAATAAAAACAAACTATGTTATAATTTTATCATATTCATTTCAAAGTATTGTAAACTTTAACGATTCTTAAAAATACCTTCAAACGAAAACTTTTAGAATACATTTACTTAAATAAAAACTTTCGTTTAGACTAACAATCATTTCAGAAAGTAACACTACATTAAATTAATAAACTTAAAAAAACTTACTTCAATTTTTTTAAATCCATTGGATGATTCCATCATTTGTTGATTTTTCATGAAATTATCCTGAAACACACACTACAAAAGAACCTAATTACACGAAGACCGGTAAAATAATAACTAGATTCTGAAGTGTGTTCTTATTTATCTATTTTAGGCCAGAAGCTTAAACACTCCCATCTATCTGTCACTGGTCGAAACATTTCCCTTATCAATTCTTATCAACCAATAAAATTTAAACATGCCTCCCTCCCTCAATTTCTTATCAGCTTGATTACGTCATTCGATGGTATTTTCTAGAACATATCATGATTGCATCACTAACCAGGATTCTCGAATATTCTTAAGAAATCTTATTTCCGCTTTGTAATATGAGTTTTATCAACAAGGTAATTTCCTGTGTTATCTGAAAAACATAGGTGTAGCTTATCGAATGTTTCTAATTAAAAAACAGGAAGTGTGAGACATTCCGGATGTGTTTTATCCACAAGGTAACTCCCTGTGTTATCTGAAAAACAAAGGTGTAGCTTATCGAATGTTTTTAATTAAAAAATAGGAAGTGTAAGACGTGAGACATTCCGGATGTGTGTGTGTTTTATCAACAAGTCAATTTCCTGTGTGTTTAACATGGTTAAAGACTAATGTAATCTTAAGAAACATATGGTCAGTTTCTAATTAAAAAAACAGGAAGTCAGGCAGGTGTTTATCAACAAGCTTCTTTCCTGTGTTTAAAATTAGCAAAATAGTAATGTTATCTGAACAAACATATGGTCAGTTTCTAATTAAAAAAACAGGAAGTCAGGCAGGTGATATTTCGCATGTGTTTATCAACAAGCTTCTTTCCTGTGTTTAAAATTAGCAAAATAGTAATGTTATCTAAACAAACATATGGTGAGTTTCTCGAATGTTCATAGTTAAAACAGGAAATAGAATCATTCATTATTTGCATGATTTCCCAAGTCTAAGATGGTTAAAGACTAATGTTATCTTAATCATTTACTTAGACAACCTAAAATTTGATAACATATGGTTTTGCTTTTACTTAGATAATTCTTATCGATTTACAAAGCAAGTATTATTTCTGTTAGAATACGAAGCATATGATAACTTTGAAATTTCTGTGTTATATCTTTAAACATACTTTGCTTATAACATTTTTTTTTTAATTATATAATCATTCTAAGTAAGTTAGAATTTTCTTATGATGACAAAACATTTCAAGTCACAATTATTCAACGTGGTACTTTTCCTATAATAAAAAAACATTTTAAATAAGTCAAATTCTAAAAAAAAGACAACAATCATTTTAAAATCAAAACAAAGTTTATTTCACATTTTAATCAAACAGTTTTTCAAGAAATTTTTCATAAAATTCAGAATTAAATGATTTAAAGAAATTTTCATCATAAAAACAACTGCAATGCAAACATACAACTTTTGACAATTCAAATGTAACATTGCTACATTTTTAAACAAAATCCACTTTTCAGACATAGGGGTTGTTATACATTCATGGTCAAATGGTGAATTACAATTGTGTTTGCAACCTTCACAAATAAACATTTTATTTAAACTTGTTTCAATCTGTTTCTTCAAACATGTTAAAAAATTTTCTCTCGCATAATTTTCAGTATAATGCGAATGGCATACTGGTCTCTGATGTCTAATGCAATTTGGAATAACACGAGTTAGAATAATATCAATCAAAGTTTCGTTGATTTGTGGGATAAATTCGATTAACTTCAAAATTTGATCTTGCCATAATTTAATTCCAGAAGTTTTAAGGTAAAATTCTGAATTTTCATTTGAAAAAAGCTGTTGTAAAAAGCATGTATCCGAGTCGACGCAGGCTGTTAAAAGCTGGTTGTTTGCTATAAATGAATCATCGTTCGAAAAAAAATTTAAAGTGATACAGTTTTTCACTAAATTTCTGCCAGGTTGGTATGTTCATTAAAACACCTTGTTTTGTAGGATACTTTTCAAATGTTTCCGTCTCTTTAAAATTTCGAATATGCAGCTTCAAATATTTAAAATTTTCCAGTTGAATCTGAACAAAAGCATTCCAACATAAATTAAATTCAGCTAGCAAGGGGTGATGTTCATCTAAATGTTTCATATGATGCGACAACCAATCATTTTCAGGAATAACTAAATTGGTTTCAACCGTTTTTGCTTTTTTCAAAGGTGGAAGTTCAGGTTGTTGTAGAATTCGACGAAACGTTAAACTTATTCTCATTTCTTTTTGTGAGGGATCTGCAGGTACACCGTGTGAAAACAGAACATTGGTCGGGTGATGCATAGAATACATAGAACCATGACTTAGACTTATAGTAGTCGTTGGCACACCCTCTCTTTTAAATTCAATATTTCGTGAAGCTCCAAAATTTAAAGCAGCAATTGGGAACGTAGCATCGAGTTGACTTTCATTATCTTTATGATGTAAAATATAACTTTTTCCATCAACATAACAATTTAACAAAACATAGTTGTAAGCACAACCCAATATCTTTTCAACAGCATCTCTCAGTTCAAGAATCAGGGGTGTCCACACAAGACCGGGAATAGTGGTTCCGCTGAAGCTATAGCTTAATCCAGAATCGCCATATGCAAGGGTTTGTCTTTTAGGTTAATACTTTTCCCAAGGAAACATAAGGTCGGTGTAAAAAACGGTAAGTTTTTAAGCTCATTGAAATAAGAATCAGCCACTTCTTTCGGGAAAAAGTCTGGAAAATATTGGACGTTCAGTCCGTTTTCGTTGAAAATCACTGAAGACATTAGGAAAAAGTCTAAAACAAAGATGTATTACTCAATAATAAAACGTTAACTCCAAACTGCTGAGCCACCAATCAAGTTCAAATAGCAGGTTTAAACACGAAAACGATGAGTCACCAAGGCAAGTCCAAACACAACTAATCAAGCGAGCGGTTAACAGCAAGGTGCAGAAAATAAGACAAGCAACATCGACTGAATGAATGTTGAATGTATTTATACAAAATTCTTATCATAAACCGGAAACGACGTCACGCATAGCGGATGACAAGTAGCACCTCTAGCGGCGATGGTAGTGCCCTCTGTCAAAAAAAAGATCATTCAAGTCGATGCATGGATAAAGAACGCACGTGATTAGGGATAAGTGTTCATTATTTTAAAACTTGTTCTTATTTTTATTTGTAAAACACTAGGTCTGTTACTTTAAAAATTCGTTCTCTAAATGGTTGCGATAAAAATCAACGTTTAAACTTTCAAAAAAGCAATGGTTATAATGACCTGTACATTGCTTATTCAGGTTTTGTAAAAATTCCTTCACATTAAAATGAAGCAGTGCACTATCTCTTGTCATATATTTTTGAAGAAGAGAATATCTCACACATTCATGATCCGCTTGAATTTCATCTCCAACAGAACATCTATAACATTCAAACATACGAGAAACAGAGGCTTTCACATCATTATCAAAACATGTTAAGAAGTAATCTAAAGTCTTTTTGTTTGTGATATGCGAACATTTACATCTACGTAAGTTTTCTAACACATAAACAGGAATCACCTTTGTTAAAACAGTCGCAATTAAACAATCAGTAATCGAATCACAATTTTTCTCGAGTTCACGAAATTGTTCTTTTGTCATCGTTATAGAATTAGGTTTAAAACAAAACTCATAGTCTTCTGTTTTTGATAGCTGTTGTAAAATGCAGGAATCTTTATTCACAAACAGCGTCATCAGGTCATTGTTAGACACAAAGGTATCTTTTTCACAAACAAAATTAAATTTATCCATTTTTAATCTAAATTGATCAAAAGTTGCAAATGATAATTTAATTCCTTCATGAATAGGAAAAAGTTCACCTCCACTAAATTCATAAGTCATAAATTTCTCAATATGAACATACAACTCACAATTCTGATTCATTCTAACATGAACAATTGTGTGATCTTCCAAGTCACGTTTTGAAGGTGATAAGCCCGAGTTCCAATATGCAGGAGAAAAAACATCAAAAATTTTAAACGTACGACTAAAATGGGTTATATCCGAAATTTTATAGTTTAAAGTGCTTCTAGGAAAAAATTGTGTAGATGGGCATAGCTTAGCATTCATTTTTCTAACAATCAAGTCCAAACAGGTAAAGATGACTCACTCTTGAAAGCGTGCAGCAAACCGGAAGTGGTGGAAAACAAGTTCAGGCAAGTCTGGGCAAGCAGATGAGTCACTCTGATAAGCGTGCAGCAAACCGGAAGTGGTGGCAAACAAGTTCAGGCAAGCAGATGAGTCACAAGCTGATAACACATTTGTAAAAGCGAACACACCGAAGGTAGAATACACTCAGATTACAAAAGAAAGTGAAAAGTAAGCTTGTGCTATTCAGTTTTATACTATTCGTTAACAGGATGTGACCTCATAGCTACGATAAAAAAATCACGTGATGTTCACAACCACTCAGCAATTAAAGCACATATCAAGACATGTTTATTTGAAAAATTCACAGTAAAAGACTACTATGAAAAATTTTCAGGTTAAGTTCAGTTTTAATTATTAATTCTCTTTTCTCATGTTTAAATTATCAAAGTTATTAAAAAAAAAAATGTAACATTAGTAAAAAACAGTGTGAGTTAAAAAAAAACAGACAACACTTTTAAAATAATCAAATAAGTTTATTTTTCATTTAAAATAACACATATCAAATAAGGTAGTCATATTGAGCTGTATACAATTCTAATTTCAAAATTATTCGTAATGTCCAATTAAACACACGTTCTGTAAAATCTTCAAAGCCGTTGTACAACTTTAGAAAGGCATTCTCAACATGCACATGTATGTTTTGATCTGTTAATTCCAGTTCACTTTTGGAAATAAAAAAGGGCATCGCATTCTCTAAGTCTGCATTCTGTGTTTCACGATAGACATCCACTTTAACAGCTGCATACCATTTTATTGACTTTTTCATTTGCAATTGGTAATTTAATTCGTTTAAAACATCCGAAAGAACACTGTTAAAAAACAAACGAAAGTCTTTTTGATTCCTCTCATTGGACGTGATGATAGTTTTAGTAAAAATATTTTGCACATCATGTTGTCTTTTAAAATGCTTCACTTTTTCAAATAACATATCTTTTGAATAGGGTGATTTCACAACTTTATGAAAAGTATCACAATGTTGTACCAAATCCGATTCACAATTAAATATTTCACTACACTTTATACATGAATGTTGTTTTCCTGACTTGTGAGTCTTCTTATGTTTCAATAAGTCGGCCATTCTTGAAAATATCTCGTTGCAATCACTACACTTGTATTGTTTGGACGATTTGTGACTCTTTTTGTGAATTTGTAAATCACTCTTTCCCGAAAAAACTTCACCACACACCTCACAGCAAAAAGACTTTTCCTTTAGATGATTTTTCATGTGAAACACTAAGTTAACTTTTCGAGGAAATGTTTTGTCACACGACTTGCAAAAATAGGGTGACTTTTTAATTGCTTTAGGTGACATGATTTTATCACCTTCACAAGACTGCATGACTCGTTTCATATCAACTTTAAACAAAACAAGTCACAACCTTTCATAACATTCACAAACTGCTATAAAACACTTTTTTGAGAAAATAACATTCTCACGTAGGGGGCGCTTGATTCAAAATACTAGCATTTTATTGGTTAAAAAAGTTACATGATATAATTAAACACACCCACGATCAGGTGCTTTTTTTCACAAATAGCTTATAACACTTCTCAATGATGTAGTTCCATGGCTTGATCATTAAACCCACCGACAATGATCAAGCCATGGTACTATTTTAGTCCCGGGTTCGAATCTCAGAGATAACCTTCTTTTTCAAAATTTTTTTCCATACTTCCTTTTCCCACCGATAGAGGGCGACACCCTTTTTCCCTTACATTCATGAAGAAAATTAAGCCCCCTAACCTTTCAGTGCACCTCTTCTAGAAGACCCCCTAAAAATAAGCCCTCCCCCTCTCTCCCTTATCATATTCACTTCCTCTCTTATCTTCCACCACTTCCGCACGCACTTCCGCTCCCACTGCCAGGATCACTTCCGCTTCCACTGCCAGGATCACTTCCGATCCCACCTCCACCACAATCATTGATCCTGCTGAGCTGAAACTCTTGTTCTTCTACTACTCATATTCTTTTTCAACAACCCAGAAAATATAAAAGTCACCACTTACCTAATGAGGAACAGAAACCTTGTTTATCAGTGTTATTAAAATCTTATTGCTCAGTGAATACATATATTGCTTAACACTAGAACAGCGGGGAAGGGTTCATTTTGACCCCTCGATGAAACTACTGAAGTAACAACGATAAAACAATTTTAAATGTCATACAGCAGAAAAAATATGTAATTTACGTGCATTACATCCTTTATATACAATTTTTATTTAATATTACTTGATAATTTATTGAATTTTTAAAGTACTGTAAATGTAACGCCTATAGGGCGATCAATTGATCATACTACAACTACTCAAATAACTCATTAATTTGATATAAAAATTGATTGGTTTCACAAATTAAAACCAATGCTAACTAAAATAAAACACAATTTATAAATTAATATTTTTGTCATCAATATTTCATATATATATATATATTCAATATTGTCCAATATTTCAAAAACTAATAAATCTAGAATGCTGATTTTTTTTTTTTTTTTTTTTTTTTTTTTTTTAATACTTGTTATCTATTTAGGAAAAGTCAAAAAATTTCTTCCAACTAAACAAAAGTAATCAATGGACAAAAAGGCTCAGGGGTCAAAATGACCCCTACTGCAGTTCTAGTGTTAAAAAAGAAAAAAAATGACCAATAATAATCTTATATAAACACTTTCAGTAAAATAATTTGTTAAAAAGCAGAAAACCAACGTTAAAAATGCACAAATAATACATAAACAAGAACGAAAAATCATGCGTCAAGCATAGATTATGTAACACTTTCCAACGCTTCCAAAATAATTTTACAAATCATTACCGTTTAATAAGATGAAAGATAACATCTAAATAATCAATTTGGAAAACACATAACATATTTAAAAACGTAATTTCAGGAATTTCCAACATATACAATATTCGGAAAAATATCCGAATACTTTTATTCAGCCCTGTATATGATCTATAGATTTGTATATATACTACATAGGATGCT
Source organism: Maratus michaelseni (assembly GCA_963931845.1). NCBI lineage: Eukaryota > Metazoa > Arthropoda > Arachnida > Araneae > Salticidae > Maratus > Maratus michaelseni. The sequence goes on along the minus strand of OZ007597.1, from coordinate 194,089,205 downwards.
AAATTTTATAGTTAGGAAACGCGTAGCACAGTTTAAAATTCTCCTTCTGGAGTTTCTGTCAATAAATGGAAATGTGTTCGCGAACTTTTGTGCTGCCATGTATATGATCTACAGAATTTATACACACCAAGTAATAGACAAAAAGTGAGTTAAATTTAAAATCGCATTCAGCAACTTAAAATGCACTTCCAGGAATTACTGTTAACAGACAGTAGAGATTTCTTTTATGTGTCCCTGTAAGTGAACAATGACTGCTATACACACAATATTCTGTAGTAATCCTCTTGTAATGCACCTTAGTGCTATATATAATTTTCAATGAGTTTAAAATAGTGAAACATTATTTAATTAAGCCACAAACGATTTTTCTCCACAGATGTAATGTAACGGATTTCTTTTGACTGTCCCTGTAATGTAACTATAAGTGCTATGCACAGCATATTCCATATTAAGCTTCTTGTAATGCACCTTAGTGATATATATCAATTACAATGTGTTTAAAATTGTGTAACATCATTAGAATAAACCGCAAATGATTTTTCCCATAGACCGTAATGTAACGGAATTCTTTTGAGTGTCCCTGTAAAAAAACTATAAGTGCTACACACTTCAGTTGAAATAGGGAACATGCTATAGATAACGAAAATAACATAAAAATTGCAGGGCAATCCGAGCATATTTACGGGAGTTAGAGCACGGACAGAAGGCAGACGGCCAGACAAACCAAAGTCATAAACACTTTTCAAGTAGGTTGAAAAGTGTTAAAAAGCAGCATACAGCTGTTTTGAATCCACAAGCAAGATCTTTCTTCTGTGTGGCAAAGAGCAAAACACAGCATGCTAGAAAAAGTAAGACTGGGCAAAACGACAGACAGGCGGTGGCTTATATACCTGATGCGGGTAGAGAATGCCAAAAAGCAACCAATGAGAAGAAAGCAGCATGAAACAACTTAGTGAACAAATAGAGACATCTAGCTGCCAGAGAACGAAAGAAACAAAAGAAAACCAAAAAAGGGAAATTAAATTAATGCTTTCCAAATACTTGGAAAATCAGGAGTAATATATAAGTCATTGACTAAGGAGTGAGAATTTTTAATGATGTGGAAAAATCACCCTAAAAATCAAGATCAAGGTTAGAAGAACATTTCTGGACAGTGGTGGATGAGGAAAAGTTGAACCTATCTTGAAAAGACCAACAATGTTGAGCAATAGAAGAACGTTTAAGCTCTTGTTTTTTTAACATAACCTTCACACTCTTTTAAACGAAACCTAAGAGCATGTTTAGTCTGACCAATATAAGAGAGACAACATTGGCAAGAGATTTGGTAAATACAGTTATCAATACAATCAATAGGGTGTTTGAGATTTGAAAAAGAGATATTATTGACAGGAGAAAAAAAAAATAATATGATTATAAATGTCTTTCCATTCAAACTTTCAAAAAATTCCATTTTATAAATTACAGGAGTCTTCTTTGAGGGAAGTCTAAAAACTGATCTTGGCTGAAACATTAGCTGTGGAGGGAGTTTATTCATTTTTAACCCTTAACCAGAAACGTGTCGTCTGTGAGACTGCTAAATTAAAAAAATTGCTATAAAATTTTAAAAAGAAAACAACTTTTATTAATTTATCAAATAGTGAACTTAAGCGTTTAATCTTTAATGGTACTGCATTAACAGGAACAAATTTTTAATATAACAGCATAAAAATAGGTTTTGAATGTCGGAGACAGGAAATATTTCAAAATTACACACTATTATTCAAAATATTACATTTTCGACAAAATAATTAAATAAATGCAAATATTTATATATTATTGGTAGAATACGAATTACAAAAAATATTAGACAGCAAAATTAACAAAATATTTAATAGTAAATATTGCAGCATGTTCTAAATATCAGCATTTTTTATGCAATCATTGCATTTAGGTTTGGAGCATTACAGGCATACAGGCTTCCGGCACTGTACACACAGGTATTTTGTCATTCTATGGTTGGTTCTACGACACAAAAAACATGCTTTGCATTTGAGAAGTATTAAGTCATCACCTACCTGGGCTCCTTTTTCAACAGGTTTTTGCAGAATGTGAACTATTATAAAGCACAATTCCCGGAGTAGCTGGGGATTTTCTAGTCGTCTCTCCATATGCTCTTGAACTAGTATGGATGCTAAAGACTTCTCATAAACAGATTTTTCCTTTATTTCCTCATTTTCCTTGAAGCATTGATGTAGAATTTATGAATTAACTACCGAGACATCTAGAATACGAAAAAAAAATTTGAAGGCCATCTGCATGTGCGACGACTTGAGGAATGTTTTGCACATTTCTCATCAAGACTATCAACTCCACCTTTGTTTGAATTATAATAAGCTATCATTTCTGGTTTCTGTGTTTCAATATCAGTACAAACTCGGTCATGCATTGCAGAAATGACAACGGTTGCTTTAAGCTTCTTGCTTATATGAGAAAATATCGTACATTACTCTCGAAACCCATATAATGTTGATCCAACTTCTCGTTTTATTAGGTAAAAAATTGGATGGAATTTCTCGTTTGTTCCTTTTCATTGTACCAACGCATGTTAGCATTTTTTTCTAAAGGATTTCTAAAAGTTCTATAAATGAGAACCAGTTATCTGCTGTGAAACTGCGATTACTTCCAAAAATAGGTTGAGCAAGGTGCAAAACAGATTGCGTTGGCTTGGAAAATTTTCTGAATTCTGAGTCCAGCCCTATTCCGTCAGAGTCTTTACAGCAATATATGTATGCGTTGTAAAGATCTGATCCTAACTTAAACTGATCCTGGATTTGTAAAAGCCATGATTCTTATGCCGTATTTACTTGGTTTATTAGGCATATACATTTTGAAGTGAAATTTTTCTCTGAAACTAACGAGCATTTTGTCTACTGTTGTCGACTGACCTATTCCATAGACACGGCAGTTTTCTATGAAACTGTTGAATATATAGGAAATAACTGCTGTCGGATCTTGTTTCATTCGTTCTGATCTGTCTTCTGGATTGACAAACTTCAATGTTGAAAAAAGTACTGAAAATCTTTTTATACTCATTACGGCCCTAAATATGTCTCTCCCTGTTCCATCTATCTGTTGCAAAAAGTGTTTCAATGTTTTCATGATTTTAGTTGAAAACCGATGTGAATATTAGAAGACCAAAAAAGGCTTTCATTTCAATCAAATCTGTATCTTTCATATTACTGGTCAGAGTATCATATTTCATTCGAATTTGAATTATTTTATGGTTTGTCCATTTCACTAAATGCAGAAACATATCATTTGTAAATAACAACTGCCAGACAGAGAATGGATCTGCCTTTTCTCCGAGATCTCTAGCTTTCCCTCTTAAAACTGGCACTTTTATAATTATATTGTGTTTTCTTGTTCTGGACGAGGGGCGAACTTCTGAAACAGACCATCAGTACCAATTTTTTCCATATATATATATATTTCGTATCTGCGTCTGCTACTTTTTCATTATTTCTTATATCTTTATTTTCGCTTTCATTAGAATTTTCTGACAATGTTGAATCACTTTCGTGTTGAGAATTTATATATTCATCATCCGAAATACTTTCAACATCGCTTATGTCACTTCCTACTTCATCAAACATCGCAAAATAGTCTCTACAAAGTTTTTATCACCATAGCGTACCTGCTTTGATGGACCCGCCATCTCGATATCCCAAAGTAAAAAATTACATAAACGGAAACACATCGTCTGACAGACTGTGTCAAAAAGAAAATATTTTTTTCGTTCAACAACATGATCATATATTTATTGTTGTTAACAAAGTAACAACAAAGCATAAAAGTCTTTAAAAAATAATTTTTTTAAAGATTTTAAAGTTTGTGTGCTGGAAGGGGGAGGGGGAGGGAGAACCAGATTTTTTTTTTTGGGGGGGGGGGGAAGAAGCAAATTAGATAATTATTTAATTATTGTTGAAAATTATTATTTAATTATTGTAGGTTGGAAAAAAATTAAAGATTTTAAAGTATGTACTGGGCAGGGGGGGGGGGGGCAAAGAAAATAAAGAGGACATTTTGGGGGAGAGGAGGGGAATAATTTAGATTGTTATTTAAATATTGTTACAAAAAATAACAAACAGAGCTGAAAAAAATAAGATTTTTAAAGATTTAAAATTTAACGAAATGCATTTGCAGGGGGACGGTCTTCATGAGATGAGGCTGGGGGGGGGGGGGGGAGAAAAGCAGAGATTTTAGGAGGAGGGGTTGATTTAGGTGGTAGATTAGGTTTATTTATTGTTAATATAGAATATTAAATAAGTCTGAAAAGAAATTTTAAATTAAAGAGCTATAAAGGAGGTTTTGGTACTAGAGAGGAGGGGAAGAAGGAAGCAGAAATTTTGAGGGGGATGATTGATTATTTATTGTTACAATAAAATAGCAAATAAAGAAAATATTATAAAATTATTTTTTAAAGATTTTCAATTTTTTTTTTTTTTTTTTTTTTTTGAGGGGATGGGGGTAGATTTAGATTTTTTTTGAGTGAAAATCTGCCGAAATACAGAAAATTCTCACCCCTTTTTACTTCTAAATTAATGATAAAATGGGTTTTTAAATGATTTTAAAAAAAAATCCCGATTATAAGCTTCCCTTCCCACATTCAACCTTTTTTGGTTTTGAAAAAAGGGGGGACTTACAATCGGGATTTTACGGTAGTATTTTTTCTTTATCCAGTAAAACCTATTGAGACCGAATCACAAGCAACCACAGAAAAATTCCTTTTTAGATAGATATTCTGTCTTAAGACTTAAGAGATGAACATGTGTTGTATTATTTATTTTCGTGGAAATGGACTTTGGAATATTAGCATTCAAGGCAGAATTCTGTTTTTACAGGTTTTATTGTATTTATTAATATATTTTAATTGTTTTCTCTTACACACAATTTCTGTTACAGAGAGGTTCTGTAGTAACAAGATTTCTTGGTACTTTTCCGTTATATGGACACCATGTTAAAATGTATGCTAATGCATAATGTATGTAAATGTATGTATGTATGTTAAATGTATGCTTGGTAACAATGGTGTCTGTTTGTCTGTATGAAGGAAAAACACCGATTTCTTTATATTAACAGTAACGAATTCATCCAAAGAACTCATGTACAGTATATTATTACATTTGCTGCAGTTTTGTGAACATATATTTCACATTTAGTACTTTAAATGCTCGGTTTTATATTTTCTGAAATGGTAAATCAGAGCAGGTATCCAGACAGATTTTATTTTTCATTTTAGTGAATAGTTAAAGTTTATAAAAATCAAAAGAACCCTCAGAAAATTAGAAAATACACTGAATATATGTGTAGTACTTACGATGATTTTTAACATCCATTTTTTAAATAGTAATGAAAGTAACGAGTACTTTTTAAAGGGTGTTGAGTTTGAAAGTAATGATTACATATGGGTGTTCATTTACTCGTTACTTTTACAGGACTACACAACACGTCAAACCATTAAACTTTATTTTACTTAAAAAGCACACAAACAAAAAACAACTCAACACAAAACCCATGTCACAAAAACATAAATTCAACTATACGACACATAATAAAAAAACCAATCTGATCAAACGAATTTAATTCACTCCTAAACCAATCAAATTTTGAGATCAAACTACAGTAGACGGAGAAGAAATATAAAAAACAAACTGGTAGCAAGAAAAATTCATTTATCGCCTCACCAAATTCAACATCAAGTGTCTCACTTGTTTTAGGATTTAATCAAAATAAAAAAAAAAATTGGCAAAGGCTATCAACCACATTAAAAAATTTATCACCATGTTTTTTGGCACAGGATATAGGAATTTTCCCCTTAAATGATATTGATTTTGTGATATTAATGCAAGTAAATTTTAAAAATACATTTCAAACTATTATCAAAATTTCATTTAGTTAACTTTTAAAATAATTGATTTATTATTTATTAAACAACTTTATCTTTTTTATTTTCTAGCTAGCATTGCAAATTTCCATTGTGTACAAATCATGAAAAAAAAAAAAAACAGGTGTAAAGTGGCTCATATGAATTTAGCTAACATTTTTGGTTGAATCCTCGAATAAGCGAAGAAGTTGGCGGTGTTGGTTTTGGCGAGGTGATAAATGAGATTTTCTTGCTACCAGTTCGTGTCTTACATTTTTTCCACGCCTACATTGTTTGATGTACAAATTTGACTGGTTTATGAGTAAATTGAATCCTTTGGTCGGGTTGGTTGGTTTATTGTGTGCGGTAATGTTGGATTCATAGAGTTGGGAGGTAGCTACGCATAATTTCCGTCTCCACTGCTGATCGGCGATTGGGATTTTTACGATTTTTGATTATTTGTAAAAGCAAACGCTTCTTAAGTCATTTCCGGTATTTTGGAGGATTATGAAGATATAATATAAGAAATTAATATACATTATTAGATTATATAGAGATTAGATTATATAGAAATTAATTAGATTAGATTATAATATTTATTATATTACAGTCATAAATTAATTAGATTATATAGAAATTAATAGATATAGGGCAGTTGCAATCAGCTGATCAACCATTGTATTCACTTGGAGTTAAGAGTAATTCCACCAATCAGAACTGCCTATTTGTACTGCTTACCTCCAGGGTGATGTCAATTGCAACAGCCCTATAAGAAACCAAGTTCAACAGGAAATGACTTTAGAAGCGATCGGTTTAACAACTAATCAGAAAGCTTGATAATCCTAATTGTCTATCCGCGGTGGACAGAGGTAGCTACACGCCTACGTTGTTTGATGTGGAAATTTGATTGGTTTGTGGGTAAATAAATCGTTTGGTCGGGTTGGTTGGTTTTTTGTGTGCCATAATGTTGGATTCATAGAGTTCGGAAGCCGGTTGTTTCTCAAATCCGAAAGAAGAGAAGAGCATGGAATAAGGGCTGAACTAATTGGATGGCGTAAATTTTTCAAAGGAAGACGTAAACATTGATTTTATTTCGTTTTATGAATATTTACACAGTTTTAGTAAATTTTACTGCAACATTTTTCGATTTTTACATACTTTTACCAATACTTTCCTTCAGATATTTCAATTTTTACAAACTTTCAGCAACTTTTTCGATCGGATTTTTCCAGTTTTACAAATTTTTAGCTATTTTTTCTGCCGGATGTTTCCATTTAAAAAAAATATTTAGCTATTTTTTCCTCCGGATTTTTCCATTTTTACAAATTTTTAGCCATTTTTCCCTCCGGATTTTTCTATTTTTACAAATTTTTAACTATTTATTCCTCCGGATATTTGTATTTTTACAAATTTTTTCCTGCAGATTTTTCTATTAAAAAACAAGTTTTAGCTATTTTTTCCTCCAGATTTTGCAATTTTAACCTATTTTTTCATTTGGATTTTTTGTTTTTACCAGTTTTTCCTCCAGATTTTGTAATTTTAACCTATTTTTTCATTTGGATTTTTTGTTTTTACCAGTTTTTAATTATTTTTCCTGTGTATGAATATCATGCATTGTAGAGATTGCTATACAGCGAGTTTCATGCGTCCAGTAATGTTTTTGTTTTCGGTTAATGTACGCGAAGCGTAGATACACAAGTTACTGACCACGGCTTGAATGAATTTAATGCATTCTAGAGACTGCTATACAGCAAGTTTCATGCGTCAGGCGATGTTTTTTTTTCGGTTAATGTACGCGAAGCGTACATACACAAGTTACTGACCGCGGCTTGAATGAATTTCATGCATTCTAGAGATTGCTATAAAGCGAGTTTCATGCGTCCAGTGATGTTTTTTTTCGGTTTAATGTATGCGAAGTGTACATACACAAGTTACTGACTGCGGCTTGAATGAATTTCATGCATTCTAGAGATTGCTGTACAGCGAGTTTCATGCGTCCAGTGATGTTTTTTTCGGTTAATGTACGCGAAGCGTACATACACAAGTTACTGACTCCGGCTTGAATGAATTTCATGCTTTCTAGAGATTGCTATACAGGGAGTTTCATGCGTCCAGTGATGTTTTTTTTTCGGTTAATGTACGCGAAGTGTACATACACAAGTTACTGACCGTGGCTTGAATGAATTTCATGCATTCTAGAGACTGCTATACAGCGAGTTTCATGCGTCCAGTGATGTTTTTTATTGGTTAATGTATGCGAAGCGTACATAGACAAATTACTGACCGCGGCTTGAATGAATTTCAGGCAATCTAGAGATTGCTATACAGGGAGTTTCATGCGTCCAGTGATGTTTTTTTTCGGTTAGTGTACACGAAGCGTACATACACAAGTTACTGACCGCGGCTTGAATGAATTTCATGCATTCTAGAGATTGCTATACAGGGAGTTTCATGCGTCCAGTGATGTTTTTTATTGGTTAATGTATGCGAAGCGTACATAGACAAATTACTGACCGCGGCTTGAATGAATTTCAGGCAATCTAGAGAATGCTATACAGGGAGTTTCATGCGTCCAGTGATGTTTTTTTTCGGTTAGTGTACACGAAGCGTACATACACAAGTTACTGACCGCGGCTTGAATGAATTTCATGCATTCTAGAGATTGCTATACAGGGAGTTTCATGCGTCCAGTGATGTTTTTTATCGGTTAATGTATGCGAAGCGTACATACACAAATTACTGACCGCGGCTTGAATGAATTTCAGGCAATCTAGAGATTGCTATACAGGGAGTTTCATGCGTCCAGTGATGTTTTTTTTCGGTTAGTGTACACGAAGCGTACATACACAAGTTACTGACCGCGGCTTGAATGAATTTCATGCATTCTAGAGATTGCTATACAGGGAGTTTCATGCGTCCAGTGATGTTTTTTTTCGGTTAATGTACGCGAAGCGTACATACACGAGTTACTGACCACGGCTTGAATGAATTTCATGCATTCTAGAGACGAGACTGCTATACAGCGAGTTTCATGCGTCCAGTGATGTTTTTTTTTCGGTTAATGTACGCGAAGCGTACATACACAAGTTACTGACCGCGGTTTGAATGAATTTCATGCATTCTAGAGATTGCTATACAGGGAGTTTCATGCGTCCAGTGATGTTTCTTTTCGGTTAATGTACGCGAAGCGTACATACACAAGTTACTGACTGCGGCTTGAATGAATTTCATGCATTCTAGAGATTGCTATACAGGGAGTTTCATGCGTCCAGTGATGTTTTTTTTTCGGTTAATGTACGCGAAGCGTACATACACAAGTTACTGACTGCGGCTTGAATGAATTTCATGCATTCTAGAGATTGCTATACAGGGAGTTTCATGCGTCCAGTGATGTTTTGTTTTCGGTTAATGTACGCGAAGCGTACTACATACACAAATTACTGACCGCGGCTTGAATGAATTTCATGCATTCTAGAGATTGCTATACAGGGAGTTTCATGCGTCCAGTGATGTTTTGTTTTCGGTTAATGTACGCGAAGCGTACTACATACACAAATTACTGACCGCGGCTTGAATGAATTTCATGCATTCTAGAGATTGCTATACAGGGAGTTTCATACGTCCAGTTTTTTTCGGTTAATGTACGCGATGCATAGTCAACCGCGTCTTGCATGTATTTCATGCATTAGAAAAATGAGGAATATCGAAATTTTCCCCAATTGTAACGTGTGTGCTTTGATGCAGAGAATTGACTATTTAAAGAGTTTTTATGAGAATTTTTTTCATGAAGTAAACATTTATTTTATTCCGTTTTGTGACAATTTTCAAAGTTTTAGCCATATTTTACTAGAAATGTTTTAATTGTTAAAGGTAATAAATTATTAAACTTGATAAATATTTCAAAAAAATTCATAGAAAAAAATAGATAAAAATTTGTAAAAATGGATACATCTGGAAGAAAAACAGCTATAAATATGTAAAAATAGAACAATTTTGTGGAAAAATTGGGTAAAAGTATGGAAAAATCCAGAGAAAACAGTAGCCGAATATTTTTAAAAATGAAGTATCCGGAAGAAAAAATAGCTAAAAATTTGTAAAAATGAAAAATCCAAAAGAAAAAATAGATTTTTTTTAAATTGAGAAATTTTGTGAAATTTTTTTTAAAAATTGGAAAATTCGGAAAAAAAAGTAGTTAAAAATTTTTTTATTGAAAAATCCAGATGAAAAAGCAGCTAAAAATGTTTAAAAATTGAAAAATCCAGAGGAAAAAGTAGCTAAAAATGTTTAAAAATTGAAAAATCCGGAGGAAAAAGTCGCCAAAAATGTTTAAAAATTGAAAAATTTGAGGAAAAAGTAGATAAAAATGTTTAAAAATTGAAAAATCCGGAGGAAAAAGTAGCTAAAAATGTTTAAAAATGGAAAAATCCGGAGGAAAAAGTAGCTAAAATGTTTAAAAATGGAAAAATCCAGAGGAAAAAAAAAAAAGCTAAAAATGTTTAAAAATTGAAAAATCCAGAGGAAAAAGTAGCTAAAAATGTTTAAAAATTGAAAAATCCGGAGGAAAAAGTAGGTAAAAAATTTTAAAAATTGAAAAATCCGGAGGAAAAAGTAGCTAAAACTTTTTAAAAGCTGAAAAATCTGGAGGAAAAAAGAGCTAAAAATTTTTAAAAGCGGAAAAATCCAGAGGAAAAAGGAACTAAAAATTTTTAAAAGCGGAAAAATCAGGAGGAAAAAATAGCTAAAAATTTGTAAAAATGAAAAAAGAAAACTAAGGAAAAACAGCTAAAAATGTATAAAAATGAAAAAAAAAAGTAAAAACAGCTAAAAATTTTTAAAAATGAAAAAAAAAAGTAAAAACAGCTAAAAATTTTTAAAAATGAAAAAAAAAAGTAAAAACATAGCAAAAATTTGTAAAACTGCAGAGGAAAAAATAGCTAATAATTTGGATGGAATTAATGGAAAAATCCAGAGAAAATATATCTTGGAAAAAAATGGAAAATACAGAGGAAAAATAGCTGAAAACTTGTAAAAACGAAAAATCCGAATGAAAAAATAGGTTAAAATTGAAAAATCCGGAGGAAAAAATAGGTAGAACTTTATTTTAATGGAAAAATCCAGATGAAGAAATTCGTAAAAATACAAATATCCGGAGGAATAAATAGTTAAAAATTTGTAAAAATAGAAAATTTGGAGAGAAAAATTGATAAAAATTTGTAAAAATGGAAAAATCCGGAGGAAAAAATAGCTTTTTTTTTTTTTTTTTTTAAGGAAACATCCAGAGGAAAAAATAGCTAAAAATTTGTAAAACTGGAAAAATCCGAACGAAAAAAATTGCTAAAAGTTTGTAAAATTTAAATATCTAAAGGAAAATATTGGTAAAAATATGTAAAAATCGAAAAATGTGGCAGTAAAATTTACTAAAACTTTGTAAATATTCTTAAAACGAAATAAAATCAATGTTTACTTTGTGAAAGAATTTGCTTGATGAAGTGTGTAAGTAACAAGTCGTCTGCCGAAAAGCATGTGTTCTGATTAGGTAGAATTTGGAGGTTGCCGATTTCTCGGTTGGCGCGCGTCGATCCTTGGAGCGCATCAAAAAAATCGCCAAATCGGGTATCTCGCTTATTCGAGGATTCTGCCACATTTTTTTTTAATCATAAATTAAAAAGATTATTATTTAGCTCTTACTCCATTTTACATAGGAAATGATCAATTTCAAGATTGAAGCAAAAAAGTTTTCATTTATTTAAAAAACAAAATTCCACTTTTAAAGTTGACTCTATTGTAATATTGGTAATCTTAATATATAGGTACTTGGAGACCGCTGACCAGGCCCCTACCTACCAGGATTCGACCCAGTTTGACGGGTTTGAGTGCTTGGAGAGTAAGGCGAAATTCGCCTGATCGCCTCATGGGGCGATCCACAATGACAAGTACCCAGGTCGGCTGACCAATAAAGTCCAGATTTTACTGGGTTGATCACTCCTAATATATAGGTACTTACATATTATCCATGCCAGGAAAATGCACTGTGCCAACTTCAATGATGCATATAATACTAATTAAAGCAACCCTTTTTTCTTTCTTTCTACATATAACTCTATAGTTAATATTATGCAGCAGAAATATTAAAGGCAACTGCAGAAGCATTTATATATATATAAATGTGTAATATATAGATATGTATATTATATTCATAGACATCATCATATACATTCATAGACATATCAGACTCATATGTGATTAGGATATATATATATCATATTCATTCCAACAGGTATAACATACAGCCAAAAATAAAACTACTATCGAAAATATAAGGGAGACCGGTACACAGTGGACCTATGGACACAGTGGACCACCCCCTGATATTTCATTTATATAATTTTTTTTTAAGTTTTTCTTCTATCCTAATAGACAACAGCACTGCAATGATTATTTATAGCCTTCAGAAAATATGTTTAGCTCAGATTGAACTATTTTATCCTGATTGGTTGTTTTGAGCTTCTAAAGGTAAAATTTTTCATCATCCTATTTTTATTTTTTTAGTAATTAAAGGTTGTAGATAATTAAGATAAAACAGCTTTTTTGAAAAGCTAAGATACTTGTTTTTATTTAACTTTACAGTTAATATGTTTAAAAGAAAGCTATATAAATAATATTAATATGATTATTTATTGAACTTCAACATGGGGCACAGTGGACCATCCACTCCTGGGGCACAGTGGTCCACAATCCACTCTGCTCCTGTAATGCAGAATGTTCAAAATATTTAATAATTGCTTATTTTCTGTAAAGAAATATTGTTTTAAAGTAGTTATTGAACTGTAAAATAAAGTAAAAAAAAAAAAACTATTTAACATAGTAAGAAATATTTTGTTTTGTATTTACTGCTTTTGATAAATATAACTGTAATCTACCGTATTTACCCGCGTATAGGTCGAGAAATTTTGGACAAAAAGAGACTTTAAAGGTGGGGGGGTCGACTTATGCGAGGGTCCTTAATTTTTTTTTTCAGAGTGGATTTCATCCGGTTGTCCAACATTAACAAAGGGCGGTAATATTAGAAAGTCGGACATTGCATTAATTGCCCAGTGGTTTAAAGATGCGTGGAATCAAATTCCTTCCGAAATGATTATAAAATCATTCAAGAATTGCATCATAAGCAACGAACTAGACGGCACAGAAGATGATGCCATTTAAGGAAGTAATAACGATGAGGAAGAATGTTGCGATACAGAGATTGAAAACGTGTATCATGATGAGCCGATGACGACGAAGGACTTATGTGAAGTGTTTGGCGAGTCCGATATTGAATCGGACCTCGAATCAGTTTAACTTTGTATATTATTATCTTCATTATTGTATATTTAGTACTTTTTCTTTCAGGTGATTTCGAATAAATGTACAAAAAAAAATATATAATAAAGTTCCTTTATAATTGTATATTTAGTATACTTTCTTTTTTTTTCAGGTGATTTTGAATAATGTATTTTGAAAAAAAAATCAAATTTATTGATCGGAAAAGTGGGGGGTCGACTTATACGCGGGATTTATAAAAATTCAAATTTCTTGATCGGGAAAGTGGGGGTCGACTTATACGCGGGATCGACGTATACGCGGGTAAATACGGTAATTGATGATGATTCTATTCAAGTAAGATTCATGAGAGGCAAATTGAATGGAAATCAGTTTATTTTTCCCGAAACTGTAGATGAATCTATTATTGATGTCAATGATTTCATAATATTGCTCCCAGACCCAAAAGTATTTCAGGAAAATTCCAGGCTCAATCTTACTCATAAGTATTTTGGAATTTCATTTGCAAAATTTAATGTGCGCTGACTGTTTTGTACTTAAGTAATAACTTCATCTAAATTGCAATTGTTTCTGTATTAATCTGTTATTCTTTTCAAAAAATAATTAATTTGTTTTTGTTTCAAAATGTTATTTGCAAATTTATATTTTGGTGGTAAAGGGGAAATAAAAAATAATTAGATTAATGAAAAATAGATTTATATTGTATTTTAGATAATACCTAATAGTGGTCCACTGGTCCACTTTACATGTGTATATAATTTTTTTTTTTTTTTTTTTTTTTAAATCTATTGAAAACTATGTTGTGAGAAAATTATGATGGATGTAAGAAGGTTTAAGGAATATTCAAAAATATTTTCATACAGATCGGTCAGTCTGTTAAAGAGAAAAAAAATGTTAACTGAAAAAGTGGTCCACTGTGTACCGGTCTCCCCTATTCTAATAGCTAAAAGCCATCAATCTGATGTTATAAATGTATACTAAACTGTTGTTTTGTATTATTCTAGTTTGCTTTTATATTATTTACTATTTTTAACGAGGTTATGTATTTAATAAATGTACATTAAATTACTGTTTTGAATACGATTTGCCACTGACAAAGATAAACATGTTTGAAGATTAACACGTACAATATGAATCAAAAATTCTCCTAAATTAAACTGATGTATAATTAAACAAAAACCAAACTTACAGCTAATTAAAATTGCTACGAAATCCTTCTCTAGAAATATTAAACAATACTTTTTCAATTAACTTATAGTTCAAAAATCACACTTCCAACAAAACAACATCGCGTCTATCAGTTCAGTATTATTATTATTCTTATTCGTTGATTGGTTGGTTGGTTGGCAGGTACTGAGACTATTCTGACTATTCTTATTCATCTTTTTGCTACAAGTTTGCGAGTCATTCATGCAACGTGGTAATGAATGATTCATTTCGCCCATGAATCGTGCAAATTAAAAAACAAAAGACAAGAATAAAAGATAGATGTGCTATTATTGTGCTGTCCTCTAAAAAAAAAAAAAAAAAAAAACCCGACAGTGAAATGTTTCCTAAAAAAAATCCACTCTAGTACTACATCAAATATTTCACTAAAGTCAATTCTTTTGTTTTGTTCTGTTTTTCTGCACCATTTAGAATAAAAATAGTTACAAATACGTAAGGAATGCTTATTTAGTTTTCAAATAACTGAAACTTACAATTGCAGAATTCTGGCGAAATATGAGCTTTATTTTTATAGATTTTCTTTTTATAATAAAATTTTAGAATATCTACATAAATTTTTAATTGTTTTTATGTTAAACCATTAATAGGTAATAAAATGTATCATTTTTAGATGATTACGTCAGGTGTGGGATTTTTTGGGGGGTTACATGGGTTAATTTTTAGAAAAGTGGGTTTTTTTCAAATTCTTGCTTAGTTGGCTGCCACTTTGTAATAAAGTGGTAAAATGAAAAATGCTCAACATTAAAATCTTAGTCAGAACAAGCTGTAAAATTGTAGCCATGTTTAATTTTTTTAAATACTTTATTATACTTTATACAGAGAAAATTTCAAAAAATGGGGGTTTTTTTAGAGGACAGTACAATACTTGTATTGTTTGCATTACAAAATGGAAATGGAGATTTTAAAGTATAGAAATAAGCAATATCAGAGATAATTGAGGGGGTGGCCGGTGGGGGAGCTTCAAAATTCCTCCCGGAGAAAAATATCTGAATTCATCACTGAATAATTAGATATATTTCAACATTTAAGAATAAATAGACAATTTTGGACATATGACAGAAATTGTTAACAAAAAATTCTTTTACACTTCTGTAAGATAGTGTTTGACTCTGTTAACAAAATAAACGAAAAAAAAGATTTTTTTTTTTTAACTATCATACTTTTTATAGACTATATCAGAATGAAAGAAACAATACAGTTTTGTTAAAATTGGTTTTTCACTTTCAAAAAATAATATTTATTAATAATCTTTTAATCATTTTTTTCTAATTAACTTTGTAAAAAATCATTTCTAACCAGTCTAGCGAAAAGCTGTTACAGTTGGCAAACTGGATTGCTCACCATAACTGGATTCTTCACCATAATTCCTACATTTCATAATTTAAGGAAAAGGGAAAAAAGTTATCTTCCTATTTCATTTTTATTGCTTACCATCAGGAAATAAATCGAAGAATAATGTTTAAAAAATTTTATCATACTAAATAATTTTCTTCTTGCACTTTTCATTTTGTTTCACAGGATAAAATATAAATATTTTATTATCATAAAATATTTTTCAATAATAATAATAAAAATCATTCACATCTAAACTGGGGATGCATTTAAAAGTTCTCATACTTTGATGGTATGGGTCCGATCATAACACGGTTTGGTTCATTCGACTCGATATCGATAGAACTTACCGATTTTAGTTCCGAGTTTAACCAGTGAAAAAATAAATCAACAATCACAATTTTTAAAAATACATTGATGCAGTTTCTGAAGGATTCTAGATGAAATTTTCTTACTAAATAAACCGACCAGCATAGCGGGCGAAGCTCCGCTAGTCATTTTTATATCTAAAAGCATGAAAAAGCTAGACATCTTGAGATATAATAAATTACCTTCTAAAGATAAGCTTTCCCTGTCTGCCGCATCTGAAGATATTGGCTACAACCAAGAACATATGCTCATGTTTACAACGCTGATCTGACATTGTAAGCTGTGAGATACAAATTTATTTCAATTACGAGGTACGAGGAGTTGGCACTCACTCGTTGTTTCAATCAAATTGGAAGAAAACGATTTATGAGTGCAAAGCACTCAATTTTCTATATACAAATAAATCCTTTAAAAATTGTGGTGTTACTTTTTTAATAAAAGAGAAGTGATTTCGAGGTATCACTTTTAAATACCTTCTACAGTAGTGATCTTCACTGCGCGGCTCCTAAGTTCATTTTATGCGGCTACACAATTGAATATATACTTTTGAATGTTATATTGTACATAAATAGATTTTTTAGAACTTCAGGATATGTTCCAAATTTAGTGATTTTTTTTTTCTAAAATGTTTTTGAAAATTCCAGATTTTCATGTTCACATCAAAAATTGAATAATAGAGAAACCTTATGTAAATTAATTTTTTTGCAAATTATGTGCACATATTTATGGTGCTTACACTATGCAAAAGATTTTCAACACAATTTTCTTTCAGAAAAATTCAATTTATTTTCAGGTTTTCAGCCCAATTTTTGCAACTCTAATTTGAGTACATGGTCTAGACTCTAGAGACTAAAATTTTAAACACATTTGTTAGGACATACTCACAAGCAGAGCTTTACAAATTTGATAAAATCTGATGGAAAGCAAAAAATTCTAATTGCCAATAAAAAATATTTACCACCCCCTTCTCCCGCCATCCTTGATTTTCTATACGCACAAACAGGGCCGGCCCAAGGGGTGTGCGACATCATGGGGTGCCAACCGGCAAAAAGGCAAAAGAAGATACTTTTTTTTTTTAATTTTCAATAATTAGGCTGGATTTATGTAGTTGGTCTATGGATCTGTTGAGCAGGGTACCTTCATTGTGTTTGGACGCTACATTTTCCCATGCAACGGCTTCTGCATTCTTCATTTGAGGAGAATACAAGCAAAGAACTTATAATTAGAGTAACTTATCGGAAGATAAAATGAGTTCTTTGCAGTGGCGCAACCAAGGGGGGGGGGAGGGGGTTGGGGGTTAACCCCCCACCCAGAGCTTAAAAAAATTACTATAATTTCCGTTTATATGAATCAAAATTAAAGTTAAAATTAAATTTTTTGGCCTTTCCGCTTTGGCAGAATCCGCCGCTTTGTTAAATCAAATTCTATTCAACAATGTGATTCAATTAAACGGCGAAAATTCTACTTAAAACTGTGAAAGAGCATATTACAAGCATCGATTAAGTCAAAGTCAAAACTGGTTATTTGGACTGCGTCACTTTGTCAAGAGCCAGAGCTGGGCAGTATCGAAAATACATGTATTTGAAATACATTTTCAAAATACATTTGTATTTTGTATTTTAAACAGATAAAACTAAAGTAGTTTGGTAATGTGTTTTGAAATGATTTTTCCATGTGTTTTATATTTTGAAAATACTCAAAATACATTTCTCGATTATTCAAACTTCGTACTAGACTTGAAGCTGGTATAAAGTTTAAACCACCGCAAATTACTGATTCACAACAGGTTGATTGAACACTGATTCCAACATTTCTCGATTATTCAAACTTCGTACTAGACTTGAAGCTGGTATAAAGTTTAAACCACCGCAAATTACTGATTCACAACAGGAAATACATGCTTGTCTGTTTTGTATAGTCTTTGAATTCGTTTCTAGAAGTTAATATGAATTTTTTTTTTTTTTTTTAAATTTGGCTGAAACATTTTTGCTAAATGGTTTTGCTAATGCTTTTTAATTCTTAATGTTGCTATGCGAAAAAAAAAATGTCGTGTGATAAACAAGTAGGATCGTTCAGACTTTTCCCGAGTATTGCATTTTTAAACTACAGTAAAACCTCCAAAGTTGACCACCTCTCTACATTGACCGAAATTTATTAGTTTGAATGGTCACAATGTATTTCCAATGGAGATTTACCTCTCTATGTTGACCACCTCCGTAAGTTGCATGTTGACCACTTTTTAGTAGGTTTTACTCTCTGTAACTTGACCACTGAAGTTTTCTTTAATGTGCTTTTTCCCCCGTTTGTTCTTCATCTGGTTTCCAGGAATTTCTTTATCAGTCATTCGGCTTATCTGAGCAACATTCGCCCCCTTGTGGTGCTCCATTTATTGTTCACTTCCAGCATGATACAATGGGAGGGAAATGCCAGAATTCCTGGAATCTGTCGAAAAATGTCGGGAGAGTGGGGGATGTGCGTAGCGGTGTAGATATACGCAGAATTTTAAAACAGCGTGTATCGCTCACATGTGAAACACATTCCGTTTTTTTTTCGATATCGTGACGGGAGTGGTCGTTTATTTGCAAATTTTCATTAAAAATGGCAAAAAGAAAAGAGATAAAATAACTTAAATTAAAGGAGAAAGTGGATCTTCTTAATTTTCTGGAAAGCAGCATCCAAAGAATGACAGCGGAAAAATTTTGTGTGAGCGAGACAACTGTGAGCAACATTTTAAAACGTAAGGAAGAATATCTGGAAAGATATTCTTCCGAAAACAGGGGACTCCAAAGAAAACGCAGAAAAACGTGTCTCGACGCTGTGAACGAAGACACGTTTCGTTGGTTTAAAGAGATGAGATCAATCAATGCAAGAATATCGGGACCTATACTTCAGGAAGCAGCAAAAAAAATTGCAAAATAATTCGAAATAGAGGACTTCAAAGCATCAGCAGATTGGTTTGAAAAATTCAAACTACGATACGAGATTTCTCAAAAAGGTTTGTGTGGGAAATCGAATGAGGTTTCAGCTGAAGTGGTGGAGAAGTTTATTGAAAAATTCCCAGAGTTTGCTAAAGGTTTTAAAGATGAGGACATCTTTAATGTTGATGAGTGCGGCATCTTCTTTAAAGCAATGCCTGATAGAAGTCTAGTAATGATAGGTGAACTTGCAAAAGAGGAAAACTTTCAAAACAGCGTTTTACTGTTCTTCTATGTGCTAGTATGTCTAGGGAAAAATTGAAGCCTACGGTAATCGGCAAATCCGCAAAACCTCTTGCATTTAAAAATATAAAACCTGAAGACCTTCCTTTTTTTGGAGAGTGAATAGACCCACTTGGATGACCAGTGCTTTGTTTGAAGAGTGGGTTAGAGGAATTGACGCAGAAATGAGGAAAAAAGAAGCGGTCTATTCTAGTTACCGTGGACAACTGCCCCAGCCACCCGAAAGTGAATAATCTCACAAATGTGAAGCTAAAAATTTTGCCTCCAACACAACTTTGAAAACCCAACCTTTAGATCAAGGCATTATTCAGTCCTTCAAAGTGCACTGCAGAGCTCAACTTCTGGAATGGATGATCATGAAAGCACAAATCTGTGGTCCTTCTGCATTGACATCGTCAACAGCTGCGTCAGTAAATGCATTGAATGTCTTCATTGGATTAATTATTCTTGGAATAAAGTTATGCAAACTACGATTAAGAACTACTTCAAGAAAGCTGGATTTGTTACAGCTACAACATCGGTGCAAGAGAATGAGCTTCCTCTATCTTCCTTGCCAGTTTTTGATGGAGTTGATTTTGAAGATTATGTTATCATGGACGATGAGTTAGTAACATGTGTTGAACCAGACCCAGAAGCAATTTTCAATGAGATATTCTCTGCAACTAAGCACAGCGAGGACTCCAAGGTACAAGAAATGGACGGCGAAGAAAATGATAATCCAAGTGACGATGAAACCGAAAAGTACCCAAATCTTAAAGAAGACGATGTACAGCACATGATGGAGCAAATTAAAGATTTCGCTGCAGAAAAATGCCCAAGCATCTTAATGCACTTGTAAACTGTGAAAGTGTTTTTTGTAGTTACCTAATGAACAAAAAGAGGACTCAAACAAAAATTGAATTATTCTTTCAAAAATTGTAAAAATGTGCTGTACCTTCAGTGAAATTAAAAATGAGTAAGTGCTAATTTTTTTCTAAATTTTTCCTTAAAAAATACTAAAAAGTTTACTAAATTTTTTCTAATAGTGTACTAAATATTTTCTAAAAATTCTCTAAGTTGGCCACCTCCATATGTTGACCACGTAGTTAGAGTCCCGTGGGTGGTCAACTTATGGAGGTTCTACTGTATGTTAGCAGTGTAATGCAGTTAGTTGTTGCATAGACGCGTGAAAAGATTGATAATACATACCCAAGAACTCCTAATGAACGGGAATTAATTATTTGTGATACATCACGCTACGCGATATTAGACATAAGTATACTCGAACTATTTCAAAATATTTTTTGATGACAGTTAGTGCAAGACACTATTTTCAGGTCGAAATCAACTGAGTCTGGTCATCACTTTTTTATGACCGGCTTTACTTTTTTATGACCGGCTTTACCGGCGTGGGCTTTACTTTTTCCTGCAGACTCAGGTCGGGCAGGGGCAGATTAATTTTTTCCGGACCCAGGCGGACCTGGACATTCTTCCTAGAGGTCTAGACGGGAAGAAATTTTCAGGCCCGGTCTCGACCCAGATCGTAAAAAGTCACTGGCCTGGCCTGGCCCGTGCAGATATCAGTAAAATTTGATCTGGTTTAACATTTTTTGCAAAAAATGCATATATTTTTAAATCGTTATTATTCTACAATTAAAAATTTTAATTTATACTCTTTGAAGAATAGCACATACTCGTATATTTCTGGGCAATAAAATTAAAGTTTACGAAAACATGTGAAAAGAAACCTGTCTATGATGGAATCCTGTCTTAAACGGAAAAGTGTGTTAATTCATACAAAATGAATATAATAATACGTGTGAAAAGAATATAATGCATTTAGAACAGGTGATGTACCAGCTAAGATGGGAACTTGTCTGATTTTTTTTAGCTCCTACGTGATTTCGTCTTAGAAGATTTTTCAGTATCGAATTTTTCAGATTTATAAATCTCTAAGCCATGGAATATGGTTTAATGACATTAATAATAACTCAGATATTTGCGTACAAATAGAGAATCATAAAAAAAAAATAAACGTAGTTTACATGGGCACAGGCAGAAATAAATCTAGGGAGGGCAGTATTTTGGAACGGGTATGCCTCTACTTCACAGCTCTGGGCGCTTTTTAAAAGATGAAGAATATAAACATGAAAAATAGCTAAAATTTAAAAAAAAAATGACAGAATACCTCGTACAAGAGAATTTTTAATCACATTGGCTTAAAAATTTATCTTTTGTAGAAATTCACTCGGGCCAATTAAGTTTTTGTAGGGCTAGGCTCAAACCGAAATTTTAGCATTTAAACCGGGCATTTAACCCAATTAGCATTTAACCCAATAAATTTTTTGTATGAGCTGGTCCAGACTCGGACCGAACTTTTAGCTTTTATACCGGGTCGGGCCAAAGAATTTTTTGTACGGACACGGTCGGGCCTCGGGCCGAACTTTTAATTTTTATACCGGGTCGGGTCCCAAATTTTTTTCTACGGGTTCGGGTCTGTAAATTTCGGCCCGTGCAGACCTCTTTTTTTGGTTACGGACATGCCCATATACAGTAGGTAAAAATTTATAACATGGCATTGCATTAAAACATTTTTGCGTAGTGCAAGATAATTAAAATTATAATTAATGTATTTTGTATTTTGAATATATTTTGTATTTTGACATCTGAAATTTTGAAAAGTATTTTGTATTTTGGACCCTAAAACCAATGTACTTTGTATTTTGTATCGAAAATGGTTTTTCTATGTATTTTGCCCACCTCAAGACGTGGCATAGTAAAAGAGTGGTCATATACAAAGGGTACTAGGAAAGTTCTGCAATTGGATTTATTTATCAAACTTTTTCAAAGTAATTTCCGATACAAGCAATACAGTTCCCCATCCTCCGAAACCAATCATTAAACCAGCTCTGCCAAGTTTCACTAGGAAGTAAGGCACACTCGTTGTCCCAAGCCCTCAAAAGTGTCTCATCACTGGAAAACCGAATCCTTTTCAGCTTCATTTTCACATGCGGGAACAGTGCGGAGTCACAGAGGGCAAGATCTGGACTGTAAGGAGGGTGTTCAAGAAGTTTCAGTCCTGTAGTGGCCAAATATTCAGTGCAGGCTTTGGCCCGGTGAGCTGGAGCTTTGTCATGATGGAGAAACCAGGTGTTCATTCGTGACTTTGGTCGCAGGTTCTTCAAAGATTCCATGACATTAGGGAGGCACTGTTCAGTGTACCACTTAGCTGTAACTGTCTTTTGTGTGTCCAAAACGATACGCTCAACAATTCCACTCGATTTGAAAAATAGTAATACAGCTATAATTTTTTTTTGACAGATCGAGATTTTCTGACAGCTACCGGTGTGTCCTCATCATCAAAGACCCAAACTTTGTTTTGAGACTTAGTCGGCACATCATAATAGTATAGCCAAGTTCAGTGTCATCGCTAAGACTTTTTATTGAGGGGGGAGAGGACCTTAAATTACCAAAGTCAAATTTCAGTATTTGCCAACTCATTGAAAAGGAAAAATAAATAGTTCTCGCAAATTCAACAAGTTTGACAGCTAGTTTTACAATTTACCAAAATACCACAGTTAGAAAATGTAATATGTTTCTTATTTGTAAAAAGTTTAAGAATATTCCCAATTAGATTTGTAACTTCTGCCAAGTCTATTAAAAATAGAGAGTATATTATAGTTTTTATTAAAGTTTTATACAAATTTGCCAAATAAGAGTTTGTAAATTTGCCAAGTGTAATAGCATTCACAAACGTTTGGGGGAGGCTCCCCCCCGTCCCGCCCCCTTAGCAAGGCCCCTGGCCAAGTTTCGTCACCACTGCCACATGTACGCTTTGAGTTATATAGTATACAGTGCGCCATTTCTTAATTGCATTTCTGTCTTTGTTCCATGTTCGAAACAATAACAGGCCATCGAATTCCAGGGAAAAAATAAAACATACACTTTGTAAGTCTCTCTCAGTTTCAAACGGCTCTTTTTTGTGTTTTTTGCTCTCAGTTACTAAGACCAAGCTATGTGCGAACCCAGGAAAAAATCTTTGCAAAAGTAAGAATTAATAAAAAGTACTTTAAAGTTATAAAAAGCTATTTTTCGATTGTGAACAGATTTTTGTAATCAGTGTTTCTTTCGAATCATTTGTTTCGTACGGGGTCTGTTCACAAATTTAAAGACTATACTTCATTTGGTAAACTATTCAAACTCTTAATGCCGAGAATTTGCATCTTAAAAGTAATCTCTATACTAAATTTCAAGTTTCTAACACTAATAGTTTCAACTAAATCATAATTTAGAACGCGTTTAGAAAGTTTTCCGTCATTTCATCCTTTTAAATTTTGAATTAAAAAAAATGTTCTAATGAAGCATTTACTACATAAAAGTAATCATCATGCCAAATTCCAAGTTTCCATACCAATTGTATCACATAAATCGCAATTTTAGAATGCTTCTTACTCTTGCAATCTTTCAAATTTCGAATTAAAAAAATAAATTATGGGCGAGCATTTACGTCTCTTAAGTTACATCCATATAAAATTTCAAGACTCTAGCCCTAAAAGTTCTAATTATATTATGATTTAGAACATTTTTAGAACGTATTTTGCTCATTTCACATTTTTAAATTTCAAATTTTTTAAAAACCGTTTTGAACGAGTATGTATATCTGAAAAGTAACCACTATGTCAAAAAACAAGCATTTATATCAATTGTATCACACAAATCGCAATTTTAGAACTTTTTTATTCTTGATCCTTTTACATCTCGAATTTTTAGAAAACTGTTCTGGATGATCATTTTCATTTCTAGAGTAACAGCCGTACCAAATTTCACATATCTAGCACAAACAATTTCTAATTAAATGTTTTTAGATCATTTTCAGACCATTTTTCGGTCATTTCGTCCTTTTAAATTTAGAATTTCTTTAGAAATCGTTCTTAGAGAGCATTTACACCCCAAAACTTACCACCATAACAAATTCCAAGCTTCTATACCAACTGTATCGTATAAATCGCAATTTTAGAACTTTTTTTTTCTGTTATTGCAAACTGTTCTTGGCTAGCATATCTATACTAATAAAAGAAAGTTTCGCTCTGTGTGTCTGTGTGTCTGTTGGCGATGGCTAGGAAAATTTAGCGCACCTAGAAGTCTGTAAATTTAGATTTAGGTAGTCCAAACACTCTCCTGGTATACCTGAGCCTCAGAATTTTAAAATTTTGAAAATTAAAGTAGTTATCAATTAAAAACTGATCAAAGATCACAAATAAAAAAGTCATTATTCTGAAGCGAGCTAGCGCATGTGCAGAAACCAATTTCCGTATCTTCCGGAACAGAAGAAAGAAAGCAGAAGACATTCCGTTTTTGTTTAAAGTATTTCTAAATTCGCCATGGACAAACGGTTAAAAATACAGAAAAACCCTCTACATATTCTAAAAGAACATACTTTTACGTCTCGAACGATCTGGTTGGTTTGAAAAAATTTTACATTTAACCCTTTCAAAAAAAATAATCAAAAAGCATCGAATTCGTGTTTTTTATTTTCTTCCGTTTTCTGAGCTTTGCATCTACCGGAATACAAAATATACGGAAAAACGAAGGTCACCAAATTAAAGAACTGTTTTTGTCCTTTTCAAAGCCACCTTTGGTTTTAAAAAATACAAAAATTAACCCTTCGAAAAAGTATATTTTCTGTATGCCGTTTTGCGATTTTGGCAATTTTTAAAATTTCGCTTCGGCGATTCAGAGACAGGTACGTAAAACTAAAAATACCAGACAATATCTACATTTATTGCTTTTTCGACATCTGTATTTGTTTTTGAAAAATACGAATATTAACCCTTCAAAAAAATTCGTGCACAGGACTCTCTTTTGCGAATTCCGATTTTCTGCTATATATTAAATCTGGCATCGGCTTTCTAAAATAACCAAACAAAAAGCAAACACACCTAAAGACATCTACGTTCTATCGGGTTTAGGCAGTAACCTTTAGTTTAAAAAATAAATCACGTTAACCCTTTCGAAAACGTTTTTAACCGTAAGTCAATTTTGTTAAAAATAATACTACAACCATGCCCTAACTTTGACCTGAACTGTTGAACTGACTGTATCTATGACTGTAACCGTTAACTGCAGTTCGGTTGTGTTTACGTTTTTTGACGCGGTGTGCTTTGCACAAGTGTAGTTATATTTTTTGTGATGTACATATTAATCCAGTGTTAATTATAATTATATTTAATCCTGAATTTTATTAGTGCCTATCAGTTAACCTAAATTAAACAGGTTATGGGCTCTCACGCTGTCAACTGCAATTTTAAATCTACATCTTGCTAGGACTGATCGTGGCTGTTAGGCCTTACTACAACGTGACGAAGAGTGCACGCACGTGATTAAATATTTTTTGTTACCTACTCATTTTGATACATATTGCCCTTTGCAATGGATTTCAAAGCACAAATTGAGAAGCTGGAAGGTACGAAAAACTGGACAAAGTGGAAGCGTCAAATCGAACTGTTGCTGCGCCATAACGATGTGTTAGATATTGTGACTGCTGATTGTGAAGTGCCAATTGATCCTGGAGATTCCGCTGGTGAGGATGCAAGAAAAGCTTATGAAACAAAGCGTAGGGCTTTCCTTAAAAGCGATGCATTGGCTCAATTAATTCTTGTTAATAGCATGGATGATGCAAACATTGAGCTAACGGCAACTTGCGATACAGCGAAATCTGTTTGGGAAAAGTTACTTTCTGTGTACGAGCGAGTTCGGACCAGCGTGTCGATCGCTTAATGGAGCAATTTTTTAGCTCAGAAAAAGATGTTTCAGAAGATGTCGTAACACACATAGCACGTTTGCAACGGAACTTCCGTGAGTTAAATGATGAGCTCAAAAGGCTGGTAAAAACAGAGCTACCTGACTTGCTACTTATGAGTCGAATTATGTCAACTTTACCTGCAGAATATTTTGAATTTAAAAGTGTGTGGGAGTCTGTTCCAGTGCAGGAAAGGACAATTAACAAATTGACTGAGCGCCTTCGGCTTATTGAAATGAGATTGCCTTCGAAGCAGAGTGACAGTGCAGCTCTTGTTGCAAAATCGTCAATAAAGAAAAAAGGCAAATTTAAAACGGAGAAAAAGTGTTTTTCCTGTCACAAGCCTGGACATGTTGCCAAATATTGCTACAAGAAAAATAGTGGAAATAAGCAACTTGATGGAAATGCCTTTGTGTGCAGTGCTGATGATCCAGAAAAAGACCTGTGGTTAGCTGACTCTGGTGCTTCAGCACATATGACGAGCAATGAAAATTATTTCTTATCATACAAGCCTTTTTCACTCCCCAAAGAAGTAAGAATAGGAAATAATGAAGTCATTCTAGCATATGGGGAAGGTATTATCAATGTTGAAATGCTGGTCAACAAAAGGTGGGAAAGAAATCACCTAACAGATGTGTGGTATGTCGCTGAAGTAAGCAGAAATTTATTTTCTATAAGTAAAACTGTTGACAAAGGTTTTAAATTCAGAGTTGATGCAAATGGATGTGCTTTTCTGAAAAATGGTGATGTGCGAATGACAGGCAAAAGAACATCTCGAGGCCTGTATGCACTCGAAATGAGAGTGAGATTGCCTGATGAAGCTGCTGATGTTTACGTTGCTTCACAAGACACATTAGAGCTGTGGCATGAAAGATTATGTCATCAAAATAAGCGCCATGTGAAACACATTTTAGAGAAAAAAGGTATTCGTGTTGAAGGTACTGAAGAGTTTTGTGAAGGATGTGTGCTCGGCAAGCAACAACGAAAAAGTTTTGGCACCAGGAAGAATAGGCCAATGTGTGCTGGCGAGATGATTCATGCAGATGTTTGCGGTCCCATGCAGCAGAGATCCATTGGAGGGTCAAGATATTTTGTCTCCTTTAAGGATGATTTCTCAAGATACCGAAGAGTTTTCTTTATTGAACATAAATCTGAAGTTGCGAAGTGTTTAAAAACCTTCATAAATGAAGCCGAAACTGCTGATAAAAGAATCAAGGAGTTCAGGTGTGATGGTGGTAAGGAATTTAATAATTCTGAAGTTCATTCTATCCTTGCATCAAAGGGAATAACTCCAAATCTTTCCATGCCATATACTCCAGAACAGAATGTTCTGCAGAGAGAGAAAATCGCATTCTGGTTGAAAGTGCAAGATCCTTGATACATGCAAAGAATCTCCCTATCAGACTGTGGACTGAAGCAGTCAATACTGTTGTGTATACATTAAATAGAACAGAACCGACAACATTAGAAGGAAAAACACCTTATGAAATATGGTTCAAGAAAGAAGCTCCCAAAATTGACCATTTTCATGTTTTTGGCACAGAATGCTTTGTGCATGTACCTAAGCAAAAAAGAAGAAAGTGGGACAAGAAAAGTGAGAAGGGAAACTTTGTAGGATACTGTGGTGAGAAAGATGGTTATCGAATTTGGCTTCCAGCTGATGGCAAAGTTGTTCTGAGCCGTGATGTCATATTCAAAGAAGAGAAAGTCTGCATTTCCAAGAAGCCATCTGAAATTCCATCAGATCAGAATAAAATTTTTGATTGTATACTCAGTTCAAATGAGAATGTTGACCCTTCAAATGAAGAAAGTTTAATTGAACAAGCTGAAAGTTCGAAATCTAATAAAGAAGATTGTGTAAGTGACATAACATTGCAAAGTCGTAGTGGAAGAGTGGTCAAAACACCTTCTCATTTACAGGACTATGTTTTATTGGCAGAGCATGATGTCCCTAATTCCTATGCCTGAGCAATGAAATCAAGTGATGCCGAAAGATGGAAGCAAGCAATGGATGATGACCATACTTGACCTCACTGAAGGAAAATCACACTTGGGATCTTGTTGATTTGCCGAAAGATAAGAAAGTTATTGCTAACAGGTGGGTTCACCGAATTAAAACCAAAAATGATGGATCAGTTGATCGTTTCAAGGCAAGACTTGTGGCGAAAGGTTTTTCGCAAAAGCCAGGCATCGACTATGATGAAACTTTTAGTCCCGTTGCAAGATATGATACAGTTAGAATGCTATTAAGTATTGCTGCCTGTGAACATCTACAGTTTCTGCAGTTTGATGTGAAAACTGCATTCTTGTACGGTGAACTAAAGGAAGAAGTTTTCATGAAGCAGCCAGAAGGCTTTAATGACAAATCTGGTAGAGTCTGCAGACTAAACAGAAGTCTTTATGGATTGAATCAGGCTCCACGTTGCTGGAACAGAAGATTTGTTGATTTCATAGAGAAACAAAATATGAAATGTAGCAACTCGGATCCTTGTTTATTCATTAGATCAAATAATGAAAAGAAATTATTTATCGTCATTTATGTCGATGATGGGCTTGTTGCTGGCACTGATGAAAGTGAAATTGCATTATTTGTGACCAAGCTGAAAGACGAATTTCAAGTGACAACTGGTTCATTCGACTGTTTCCTTGGAATGAATATCAAACAGTTGCAAGATGGCTCTGTTTTTCTGGAACAGAGTGCTTATACAAGAAAGATTCTTGATCGGTTTAGAATGGCAGATTCAAATGCTGTTTCCATTCCATGTGAAAAAGGTGAAGCAAATGAGAATGACAATCCAGTTAATGAAGATGTGCCTTATCGTGAAGCTGTTGGGAGTCTAATGTATTTAGCTACAGGATCACGTCCAGATATTGCTTATGCCGTTAGTGTGGTATCTGAAAAATTAGAAAATCCCAAGCTATCAGACTGGAATGCTGTAAAAAGAATCTTCAAGTACCTCAAAGGGACTTTAGGATATGGACTGTTATATCCAAGTAAATATGAAAACAAACAGCTTGAAGTGTTCAGTGATGCTGACTTTGCTGGTGATACTAAAACTCGTCATTCAAGAAATGGCATAGTTAGCAAATTCAATGGAGGTGCTATCTCTTGGATGAGTAAAAAACAAAAAAGTGTAGTTCTGTTAACCACAGAGGCAGAATATGTGGCTGCCAGTGAAGGTTCAAAAGAGATAATTTGGCTCCAAAGACTGTTAAATGAGCTCTTAACATCACAAAGTAAACCACCTCTGTTTGTTGATAATGCAAGTGCCATAAAACTTGCTAAAAACCCCGAATTTCACAAGAGATCTAAACATATTGAAGTCAGGTTTCATTTTGTAAGAGAAAATTATCTAGAGGGGTTATTAGATATAAAGCATGTTAGTAGTGACAGTCAGATTGCTGACATTCTTACAAAACCCCTACCTCGTATCCAATTCCAGAAATTACGGTCAGAACTTGGACTCAGGTGTTCGAGTCATGTTTGAGGGGGAATGTTAAAAATAATACTACAACCATGCCCTAACTTTGACCTGAACTGTTGAACTGACTGTATCTATGACTGTAACCGTTAACTGCAGTTCGGTTGTGTTTACGTTTTTTGACGCGGTGTGCTTTGCACAAGTGTAGTTATATTTTTTGTGATGTACATATTAATCCAGTGTTAATTATAATTATATTTAATCCCGAATTTTATTAGTGCCTATCAGTTAACCTAAATTAAACAAATTTCGCTTTTTTAACTATTTCTCCTATCTTTAAAAATAGGAATTGGCGTTTATAAACAAGATACGAAAAACTAAAAATACCGTGCCTAATCTATATCCCTTTGTTTTTTAAAATCTGGTATCCGTTTTGAAAAAATTAATTTTAACCCTCCGAAAACAAATCCTTTCCAAAACTCACTCACGCGAATTTCCTTTTTTTTGGTCCAGATTTAAAAATCGGCATCGACTCGGGAAATGCAAGTACGGACAAACAGTAGATTCCAGATCATAGACACGTTCATTTTCTTCAAAATGCACGGTTGGGTTTTAAAAATATCTACATTAACCCTTTAGAAACCGATCGTTTACGTAACCCACTTTCGCGTTTTCCGCTATTTTGGCAATGTTTACCCGTAGTTAAATTTCAATTCTACTAGGAAATTTGGTTGGGTCAAGTGTTCTGAAAAGGCCTCTTCCAGAACAGACTGCGCCCCCTGGCGGTGGAAAGTGGAACTATAGGAGTATATCTGGTTCTATGGACCCGATTACGACGGGGTTAGGCTCATTCGACTTGATATCTATAGCCTTAAATATTTTAGCTGCACTTTCGACCACCAGGATGCGCTTTCCGATCTTGGGTTTTATGAGCCACTTACGACAAAGTTTGCCTCATTCGACTTGATTTCGATAGCCTTACAGATTTCAGTCATATTCGTATAGAACAGATTATTAATATTTCGGGCCCGGGCAACGCCGGGCGGATTAGCTAGTAAGTCTCTAAAGTAACAACCATGCCAAATTTCATGTTTCCAGCCCTAATTGTACAAATAAATTGTAATTTAGAACGTTTCCTGCTCCTTTTCCCCTTTTAAATTTCGAACTTTATAGAAACCATTTTTAGTGAGCATTTACATCTTTTAAAGTAACCTCTAGTCCAAATTTCAAATTTCTAGAATCAACAATATCATAGAAAGTGCAATTTTAGAATTTTTTTTTTGTTCTTGCACCCATTTGGAACGTGATGTACCGAAAAAAGTGTTTGGAAATTGTTGTATAAAATATAGCCTATGTTAGAGAGGAGATGGTTAACAGAATTTTGACACCATTATTACGGTTCCATACTTAAAAAGTAAAAACGGAACTATTAAAAGATCACTCATGTGTCTTATTCTTCTGGCGCTCAGCGGGGAGTTAAGGGCTATCGACGCAGAATCATCTAAGGATTGTTGGTAATGATTTTCAAAAATATATGTCTGTAAATAGTTGAGATATTAATTAAAACCCATCTAGAAAACAACGGCACGGATCAAAACTGTGTTGCTACTTTGCGACCTACTTTAGAAGCGCGGTTGACACAATGCTAAGATTAAACTTTGTAACAAGATCTTTGCTTTAGGTAAGACGAATCATGATAGTTAACATTTTTCATACCAACTGAATTCAATTATTGAGCGAAAATATTGAAAAATAATTCATAGAATAATTCTAAGACATTAAGAGTAAGTAATTTTGAGACAACAATCGCTTATAATTCAATATATAATTCATTTATAATGAAAAATCTTTTCGTTAACAAATCACTTGAATTATCATACCTCGATAGGTTTTCATTTTTGAAAATGAATCGGAAAGTTTCGCGTTGTTCAGCATACTTTTTTTAAATGCTTTAAAATTGTCTATTTTTACGACAAATATGATTGACAAGTAACTTTTCGTGTGAAACTCAGCGACTTCTTCCGAAGCGTGATTTTTTCTCTGCCAAATTTAAACTTTGTACAAGGTCTTTGTTTTAGAGGGAGATATATTCATTGTTTTTCATTCCAGTACCCATAAAATTAAATTCTGGCATGTAATATTGTTTTAGGTATATGACTATGTCATGTGAGAATATTGTCTTTGAACAGTTCTGATATTTTTTGTGGAACCCTTTGTACGCGAATAAAACTTCACATATGACCAATTTCTTTTTAAATCTGTTCTGTACTTCCAGAATTAACCCCTGCAAAAAGAACAAATGTTGCTGTTTTATAATATTAGTATAGATACGACTACAATTCAAACTCGGATATTTTTAGAGAACTTTAACAATAATAAATATATTTTAACAAAATTTTTATCAGATTTACATTAGATAATGCGAAATTCGATGTCATGTAAAGTACTGTAAGGGCACAGTAATTTAGTCTACAATACCGTGTTTAATATCAACTACATTCCAAAACATCGATTATCTTAATGGAGTTGTCACATTTGGCAAAAAGCAAGGTAAGTAAGTCTATTGAAAATTTTGTTAAAATTGCTTCTTTATTATTAAATTTAGGAATAAGAATTCGTAATTCTTACGAAACCTTGTGGATTTTTGATTGAACAAATGGATTGCAAATCTGTTATTTTCTATGTAAAAATTATTTGCTGTAGTGCACTGTTAAAAATATCGTGAAAAATTACCTCTGTTTGTAAAGGCTCTCTATTTTCAGACCAATGAGAACGCTTCAAGGGCGTTTATGTAGCATTCTCATTGGTCAGAAAATAGAGAGCCTTTAAAAACAGAGGTAATTTTTCACGATATTTTTAACAGTGTGTGCTCTTCCATCTTAAAGTTTGCTCCTCATCATTTTTAAACACTTTATAAATCTAATCAATTTTTGCGTTATTTCATTGATGCAGTTTATAGTTTGTCACTCTAATATTGTAAACGCTGTTTAAATGAACTGTAACCAACGTAATTGCAGAGATAAGCATTATGATTTCATTTATTTAAAAGACTGATTCCATTTACCGGTGATTCATATAACCGGCGACCACCTTTATCAGAAACTCAACCCCCCCCCCCCCCCCTAGAACCGAATTCTGGCTGCGCCACTGGTTCTTTGCTAGAAATGCCTGCTTTAAGCTAAAGTGATTTATCAGCATTTTAAGAGACATTAAAAAAAATACAAAAATCACAAACAATTATTTCATGGGTTCATAAACAGGGTACGGAATACATTTTTAACTAAGTAATTTATGAAACTTTCATTTATTTGTAGGTAATATGACAGTAACGGCAATCAGAAATTTTCAAACCTGTCATTAAACAAACTCACAGAGTGATGAAATATTTGAATTTTTAATGAAAACTAATCAGATTATGAATTTCTTTTAATCTTTCTTTTAATCTTATTTATTTTCTGTTCACTTTTTATAATTGAAGAATACGAATGTTTTTGTACAAAACTTTGTTGTAAATATTAACCTCATATAATAAATTTTCAATTATACTAAATTGTAGAACACATTACATTCCATATTTAAAAAAAAATTATATCCACTCTTTGAGAAATTAATCTCTTGTATCCAGCGGTCCGCCCATGAATACAATGCCCAAAGGAAAATCTTTGCCAAAACACAGATTTCCTTCCATAGAATAGTATGGGGGTAGGTAGATATTTTCAAATTAGATTATCTTTTTAAAATATGACGAAGTTGCTACAATTTTTACTGATATACGAGGGGCAGTCGGAAAATAAGTTTCCCCTGGCAACTGTGGACAGAGATGTGTATGAAAGACAAAAAATGTAATAGGACATTAAAGATAAAACATAACTTTATTTTTTCACATAAGTACCAAGTACATTGAGACATTTGTCATACCGCTTTATAAGCTTCAAAAAGCCTTCCAGGAAAAAATCAGGGTTTTGCATACGGACGAAGCGTTGAAAGGCTATGGGCGAAAGACGACACAGCAGGTGAATGTGAACGTGCAAGACACCGATACCATTGGGTAGAGGTCGACCGCGATCAAGCAGATAGCGCTGTTGCAGTGCCTGCGCAGATGGCGCTATTGACTGCAACACCGCCATCTTCGCAGGTACTGCAACAGCGCCACCTGCTTGATCGCGATCAACCTCTACCCAATGGTATCTGTGTCTTTTACGTTGGCGTTCACCTGCTGTGTCGTCTTTCGCCCATAGCCTTTCAACGCTTCGTCCGTATGCAAAGCCCTGATTTTTTCCTGGAGGGCTTTTTGAAGATTATAAAGCGGTTTGACAAATGTCTCAATGTACTTGGTACTTATGTGGAAAAATAAAGTTATGTTTTATCTTTAATGTCTCATTACATTTTTTGTCTTTCATACACACCTCTGTCCACAGTCGCCAGGGGAAACTTATTTTCCGACTGCCCTTCGTATATTTTTTATTGTAAAAACTACAGGTTTCATTTAAATTCATCACCAATATTTAATTTCATATTAGATAAAAAGGAAATTTATTTAAGCTTAATAAAAAAAGGAAAAATATATTAAGTATTGCTCATAAAGATATGAAAAAGCTGTAGAAATAACTAAAAGTGACAAAAAATAGGCGGTACGAGTAGCATAGCCTGAAGGACGCTCACTCATTGTTTTCAACTATTCCTGGTAAACCCAATGTGAATCTTTCTGACACTTTCACGGAATCCTTTTATATTAAAGCAACAAACCAAAAATTTCAGCTCAAAATTGATCTTTCTGCGCAAGCTTCAACCTTTTTAAAGTTGAATAAAGTAGGTAATATAGAATTAACAAGAATCAAGAGGGTTGGGGAAAGAATATTTCGCCTATTGGCTTACTGCTCGCAACCCTAGCTTTCCTTCTATGACTTCTACTTTTTCTACCCTTTCCCAGAGCGCCTTGATCGTGATCGATGAGCATTCTTTCACTTACTTTGTTAACAGCGGGGTTTACAATGAGAGCCTGATTCGTTTGTGTTCAATCGGAAAGGAGGACGGAAACCACATTTCTTTCTACTAGAAGAATTACGGCCCTATTACTTTTTTGAAATATTGCATTTATAGATTTTAAAATTATGCATCTATACGTATTTTTCAACGACGAATCCAAATATCTAATTTTCTTAACGATAGGATAATTAGAAGCGTAAATATAATTTACTTTTTAACTAATTGATTTGCTGTTTTAACGATCTTTTCATACCCGAAACGCCCAACTTTTACTCGAGACATTCAGATTACTTACTGCAATTTATTGAAACTTTTTATACTGCCAAATTTCAGGGTCCTATAAATTTTTTTAAAAAAATCGGATTTTTGGATCTGAAAAGTATGCATCCTTGCTTAAAGTTGTCTGAGATTTCAGAGTTTCAAAAAATTTTCAAATTCGGTCCATAATTTTTTATTTTAGCAAAGTCCCAATTTTTATATAGAAAAAGAAATGAAACGCTAAGGATTTTACTATTTCATTTTAAATTATCTCGCGTTGTATGGGTCCGATCACGACGCGGTTTGGCTCATTCGACTCGATATCGATAGAACTTACCGATTTTAGTTCCGAGTTTCACCAGTGAAAAAAATAAATCAACAATCACAGTTTTAAAAAATACATTGATGCAATTTCTGCAGGATTCTAAATGGAATTTTCTTACTAAATAAACCGACCAGCGTCATTTTCATGTCTAAAAGCATGAAAAATCTAGACATTACTATCCTAGATATTTGGAATTTGCAGTTTTGTGAAAAGAATTTTCGTTTCACAAAACTGCATTACATCTTGAGGTATAATAAATTACCTTCTAATGATGAGTTTCCCTGTCTGCTGCATCTTGAGATATTGGTTTGGTTATAACGCTGACCTGACATTGATGGTTGTAGGTTGTGACACCACTTTCTGATAATGGGAGGCGGGAGACGAGACGAGTTTGTTTCAATTAGGAGGTACACGAGGAGTGGGTACTCACTCGTTGTTTTAACCGAATTCGGAGTACAACTGGCTTGTGCTACACTTGAACTTGAACTTGTGATAGGTTCAATGGGCTTCCAAGTTGCGAGGCAACTGCACACCCCGGCTTTGAGTAAGTGTATATCAAATCCTGAGAGAGCCATAAGAAATGTTTAGCCGTAGTCTAATTGACTACATAAAAATAGGATAATGTTAAGTATATCAATAAAATAATGAAAATTTACTAGTTAAAGTATAAAAGTAAAAATAGTTCATAGTTCAAAAAAACAAAAATAATGCCAGACGGGGAAAAGTAAAGATGTTAGGAGCGGTTTAAGAGAAAAGTCAAGTTTATTTTATTTAATAAAATAAACATATAATAATTTTTTTTAATTAAAGAGAAAATAAGAATTATAGCTCGGAAGGACTATTCATCAAGAATAGTGGAGTACCTTGGTTTTTTCCGGTTGGATGGACTGCAAGCATCGTAGTCAGGTAGCTCATAGATGACTTCATTTGGGATGTGATTAATGTCATTGTAGAATTTTTTCGCAAGGTGTTTAATGCGATGTTTGAGTGAAGTCGTTTTCAGATCCTTTAGGATTGTGGAGTTTTTGAGGTATCTAGACCCGTTCCTGATGTAACGGAGCTGTTTGTAATGGGTACTAGAGAGGCTGTTTGTAATGGGTACTAGAGAGGCTGTTCATACTGGTTTTGCAAGTGAAGCCCCAGATTGGACATGCATATGTGATAACAGAGAGAATGCAAGCATTATAAATTAAGAGTTTGTTGTGTATGGAGAGTGAGTGGTTGCGAAGAAGGGGGGCGAGGGTTTTGGAAATTCCGGCGACTTTACCGCGGATATTAAGAATATGCTTTTTAAAGGTAATGCGTTTGTCAATGGTAACCCCCAGGTACTTGGCATCGTCAGACCAGGGAATGGTAGTATTATTGAGGGTTAATCTATTAGGAGTGGAAAATGTTCTAGAGAAGTAAACAGCAGTAGTTTTAGATTCATTTATTTTAATGCGCCATTGATCACACCAATCCATGAAGATGTTGAGGTGATGTCGTAGATTTTTGTAAAGATTGTATGGGTGATGTGCAGTGCCATAGAGAACAGTGTCGTCCGCATAGAGTGCGAGTGATGTGATGAGTGTGCGTGGAATGTCATTAAAGTATATTATGAATAAAATAGGGCCAATGACTGAACCCTGAATAATATGAGTACACCACAGAGTATTATGTGTAGTAGAGAAAGTGAGTTGTTTACGCGGACGTAGAAGTTACGATCACCAAGGTAAGAGTGTATTAAATGGATAGGTCCAGACGGGAACTTAAGCCGAATTAATTTGTAAATGAGGCCCGCGTGCCAGACTTTGTCAAAGGCCTTGGCGACATCAAGAAATATGGCAGCAGTAGGCTTCTTCTCATTGAAGTTTTCAGTTAAGAATTCCACAAATCGAAGAAGTTGAAGTTGGGTGGAGTGCTTGGCTCTGAAGCCGAATTTTTCGGGCATAAGAATGTTGTTGTTGTGAAGGTAGTCATTGAGCTGTGATCTAATGACGCGTTCAATGACTTTACTTAGAGAGGAGAGAAGACTGATGGGACGGAAATTAGTTGGATCATTAAGATTGCAGGATGGTTTAGGAATAGAAGAAATGATAGAGGTTTTCCAGGGTTTAGGAAAATAACAGTGTTTGAGGATAGAATTAGTGAGCTTCGTAATGTAGAGAATACAGTTGATAGGAAGTTGTTTAAGAGTATAGTTGGAAATTTTATCGTACCCAGGAGATTTTTTATTATTAAGTTTTTGAATGATATTGTTGATCATGATGGGTTGAATTTCGGGGAGGGGGGTAGGAGGGGTTGAGAGGAAGTCATTAACAGTATCATTGACATTGTTAAAGTGTGCTTGATTTGCGAGGAAGGGATTCGGAGAGAATTGCTTTTCATATGAGCCAGCAAAGCATTCTGCCTTGTCCTCGTCAGTATACGCAGTTTGACTATTGACAGTAAGGGGAGGGATAGGGGTGTAATTATTGTTGAGTTTCTTTTTGATTAGCCAAAGAGAGTTATCCTCGCAAGTAAGACTTTCGAGAAATTTAGACCAGTTTTTTTGCTTATCTTTTTGAATGAGGGTTTTAATTTTATTGTTGAGCCTGTTGACAGCTGTTTTGAGGGTGGGATCTCTGGTATTTTGGTAGAGTCGACGGAGTGTGTTGCGTTGTTTACAGATATTATGTATGTAAGTGGGTAAGATGTAAGAGTTATTATTTTTGAATTTGGTGTAAGTGGCATCTTTTTGAGCTTTGTAAATGATGTTGTTGAGTTTATTAACTGCGTTGTCAATGTCAGTAGTGTTGTTGATTGTGGGGCAGCTTGTGCTACAAAAAAGCACTCAATTTTCTATATACAAATAAGTCGTTTATAATTGTGGTGTAAGTTGTTTAATAAAAGAGGAGTGATTTCAAGGTATCGCTTTTGAATACACTTTTACAGTATTTTAGTTCGTGGTAATGTCGTGGAAGAGACAATCAGAATCAGAAGGTTAGTTTAATTATAAAAATAAACTTTATTTCAAAACACAACGAAAGCAATTATTTCGTGAACGCCGCTGGGGGAAAAAGGGAACAGATGCTTTACTCTCACGCAAAGTTGTTTGGCGATTTTTTGGTTGGCGCGATTTTCAAGCCCGCGCCAAACCAATAGCTTAATACAATTTCTAGGTTGCCATTAAAGGAAAAAATCCCCTAAATTTAACGACTTTTTTCCTTTTTATAACCGATTAAAAAAAAACTGTGCGTGAGTGTATGACATCATAGCTGGAGAAAGAATACCAAGCACATAGCAGACCCGTCAAAGTTCGACTGACATACCACATGACCTAATGCACTTCCAACGTTGGGGGGGGGGGGGATAATTTACCTGTCCACCACGGATAGACGATTGCGATTATCATGCTTTCTGATTAGTTGTTAAACCGAACGCTTCTTAAGTCATTTCTGGTTGAACTTGATTTCTTATATAATATCTATTCATTTCCATATAATCTAATTAATTTATAACTGTAATATAATAAATATTATAGTAATATAATCTAATTAATTTCTATATAATCTAATTAATTTATAACTGTAATATAATAAATATTATAGTAATATAATCTAATTAATTTCTATGTAATCTAATCTCTATATAATCTAATATTTCCATATAATCTGATAATATATATTAATTTCCTACATCATATTTTCTTATATCTTCATAATCCTCCAAAATACCGGAAATGACTTAAAAAACGTTTGATTTTACAAATAATCAGAAAGCGTTAAAATCCCAATCGTCGATCGGCGGTGGAGACAGAAATTATGCGAGAATATACAGGGTGATTCATAAAAGATGGGCAGAACTTTAAGGGGTTATAGTACACTTAAAGACAAATAATATTAAATAGGAGACTAAGGGTCCCAGACGTATTCCCAAGGAGATAGGGGGCATTAAAGTTTAGGGTCCGAAATTTCAAATGATTATAAAACATGGAAAAATTGGTCGATTCGTTTGCGGTTTTTGCAAAAAATTTTCTTTATGCCAGTATTTTCTTGAAATAAAATTTTAAAGTTCAATTTCAAAAAATGCCGATAGGGGGCGCTTTAGACTTTGGAGTAACAAACAACTATTTTTTAACGTTATTTTTTGTATTTCTTTAAATGATTTCGAAAGCTTAGACTTAAACTTAAATTTTGATCTAAAAATCTGAGTCCTAACGAGTAGTTAAGTAGCGTAAACTGAAATTTGAAATTTGAAACCCTTCTCCCCCCAGAACAAAAATCAGTTATTCCCGATCTTTGTGTCGTAGATTAGGCTCTAACTACTGCCGCGTTTTGCTAAAATTATTCTTTATGTCAGTATTTTCTTGAAAATAAATTTTAAAGAAAATTTTCAAAAAATTCCGATAGAGGGCGCTTTAGACTTTGGAGTAACGAACAACTATTTTATACCGTTATTTTTTGTGTCTCATTAAATGCTTTCTAAAGCTTAGACTTAAATTTTCAGCCCAAAATCTGAATCGTTAGACGTGGTTAAGTTTCTGGGGAGAGGGGTTTGAAATTTCTACTCCTGAGCACAGTTCAGTTTACCATGTCACACATTGTGTGCTGTGATACGAGGTAAAAAGACACAAATTAGGATTATGTTACCAAAGCATATTTATTAACATGTAATCACAATAAATGTTCAAAATTGTGACCACCAGAGGTTATGCACGCAGAACAACGGCGACGAATGGAACGGCGAACATTCGCGAAAACATCAGGCTTTTCGAGCACTTCCCCTACAGCGGCGGAAAGTCTGGCGACCAGTTCCTCGGGGGATTCAATGGGTGTCTCATACATAAGAGCCTTCAATCGTCCCCAAAAAAAGAAATCGAGGGGTGAAAGATCTGGCGAGCGAGCAGGCCAAGCAACAGGACCACCTCGACCAATCCATCTGTTCGGAAATGTGATGTCCAGATAGTTGCGGACGTCTCGTACGTAATGGGCTGGCGCTCCATCGTGCTGGAACCACATGACCCGCCGGATGCGTGGAGGAACAACGTTTAACAGGTCTGGCAGCACATGTTGCAGAAATGTGAGGTATGTTTTACCGTTGAGGCGTTCAGGAAGAAGGTACGGTCCGATTAGGTGGTCTCCGAGGATTCCTGCCCAAACATTGATGGAAAAGCGTCTCTGATGAGCATGTGGATACGTAGCATGTGGATTGACATCCGCCCATACATGTGCATTGTGTGTGTTAAATGTATCTTCACGTGTGAAGGTACATTCATCGGTGAAAAGCACAGTTCGTCCAAAATGTGGATTTAGCGCGTTCTGCTGCAGAAACCAGCGGGCGAATTCAATACGATTTGGATAATCCCCTGGAGACAGTTTCTGGACTCGTTGCACATGAAACGGGAGCAAATGTTCATCCTTCAGTACCCTCCAAGTCGTGGACTGTGAGGTATCCACCTGGCTAGCCACTGTTCGTGTACTTGTACTTGGCTGCGCCGCTACTACATCCAGAATGGCTTCTGCAACAACTACTGATTCGTCCTTTTTTGCACGACCTGCATTCGACCGGGAAGCGAGAAATGATCCCGTCTCACACAACTGTCTGTGCAAGCGCTCGAAAGTTTATGCGGTTAGGCAACCGCCTGTTAGGAAATCGCTCTCCGTACATTCGTTGTGCCTCTGCACCATTTCCATCTGCCGCTCCGTAAATTAAATGCATCTCAGCCTTTTCCTTATTCGTGAAGGGCGCCATCTTCCGATTCATTACTACAGCGACTTACACTTGACTCACCGTTCAGTGGTTTTTATGCCTGAATCGTGTCGAAATTTTGCATACGTGTTCTTCTTCTTCCCCATTTGACATTTGCATACTTTCTGTTTCCTTCTTCACCCGGTGACTAGCGTCAGGAATGGAGCTTTAACGTTTGCATGAGCGACGTTTCCAACTGTGCCAGTGCCTTTATGAGTGAATTCCGACTATGCAGTCCTTGACGAAAGTTGTATTTTTGCCTCGTATCACAGCACAGAATCGTTGGGCATGGTTAAGTAGTGCAAACTGAACTATGTTCAGAAGTTGAAATTTGAACCCCCTCCCCTCGCTACTGAACCACGCTCAGCGATTCAGATTTTGAGCTGAAAATTTAAGTTTAAGTCTAAGCTTTAGAAAGCATTTAATGAGACACAAAAAATAACGGTATAAAATAGTTGTTCGTTACTCCAAAGTCTAAAGCGCCCTCTATCGGAATTTTTTGAAAATTTTCTTTAAAATTTATTTTCAAGAAAATACTGACATAAAGAATAATTTTAG
Organism: Maratus michaelseni; assembly: GCA_963931845.1. NCBI lineage: Eukaryota > Metazoa > Arthropoda > Arachnida > Araneae > Salticidae > Maratus > Maratus michaelseni. Next base: position 194,047,801 of record OZ007597.1, on the reverse strand, counting down.
CAAAACGCGGCAGTAGTTAGAGCCTAATCTACGACACAAAGATCGGGAATAACTGATTTTTGTTCTGGGGGGAGAAGGGTTTCAAATTTCAAATTTCAGTTTACGCTACTTAACTACTCGTTAGGACTCAGATTTTTAGATCAAAATTTAAGTTTAAGTCTAAGCTTTCGAAATCATTTAAAGAAATACAAAAAATAACGTTAAAAAATAGTTGTTTGTTACTCCAAAGTCTAAAGCGCCCCCTATCGGCATTTTTTGAAATTGAACTTTAAAATTTTATTTCAAGAAAATACTGGCATAAAGAAAATTTTTTGCAAAAACCGCAAACGAATCGACCAATTTTTCCATGTTTTATAATCATTTGAAATTTCGGACCCTAAACTTTAATGCCCCCTATCTCCTTGGGAATACGTCTGGGACCCTTAGTCTCCTATTTAATATTATTTGTCTTTAAGTGTACTATAACCCCTTAAAGTTCTGCCCATCTTTTATGAATCACCCTGTATATGCAATATATGAAAATAAGTAAATAGTATGTACATTATATATATCAAAAAATGTTTTACACAATATAGTCTATAACAAAATGTTGTGGAAAACGAACTTTACGACCAGATCTTGTGGTGGGTTGTTCTAGAGCAGGGGTTCTCAAACTATGGTACGCGTACCAGTACTGGTACGTGAAGCTCTAGCTACTGGTACGCAGAAGTCCAATACTGGTACGTGAAATAAAATACAAAATGCAGCATATTATTATGGAATCAAAAACGGCTTGTCTTTATTTACTTGGAAGTTTTCAAAAAAATTTCTAATGCGATTTAGGATCTGTAAACACTTTTTCTATTTTTTTGTTACGAGAAATGTTTGGTATAGCAGACTTGCTGAAATTCGCACACACCGCTTATGATAGTATCAGTTTTTCAGAATAAAAAACACAATTATTATATTTATATGCATAAAAATGGAATTTTTTAATAAAGACCTAATTTAAAAATTAATATATGAATGAAATATTTTTAATTAGCGGAAGAACTGTTTTTAAACATGCTTTATAAATTGAATTACCTGAAGGAAAAATCTGAATGCTTGGAAGTAGGAGGAGCTATTGTGAGTAGGAGGAGTTAAAACAAAATAACATTCCAAGTGTAATTTATAACCCATTGTTCTCTTTGTACTAGAAGAGCTTCTAGGAGGTGTTGAAATGAAAGTCTTATTTCAAACATAATTCATAAATTAATTCATTGTGTTCATTGAAATATTTTTCTTCTCTTGTACAAAAAGTGTTATAGTTTCCCCCTATTTCACGGAAATCAGTTTTTAAGAGAATAAGGTTATTTAAAATGATCAAGAGAGTAAGGTTATTTAAATCAAACAAAAACTGTGGTCATATGGAGTGCTGATTTCAGATAGAATCAACATATGTATTGAGGTGATATATTCATTAATGTGTGAAGAAACTTGCAAGTGCTTGCCTACTGAGCGACATTATTGTCACATTTAAAGGTATCCAGATTATTAATACGGTTGTATTGAGCCTATGTTACATGCGCTAACTAAGCTTTGGATAAGAAATTCGTTTCTCATTTGAAACACCCTGCCACTGTATCTCACGAGAGAGGAAAGTAGTGAACTTATTCAGCTCTCCTCTCCTGTGATGGATTACTGGAGTCCACATTCAAAAGAATGAATGTAACAGAATTTTCGCTGACGAGAATATCAGAATACCGTCTAATATCGTCAAAGTCTGTTTGTGTTTAGCACAACATACCTCTGTGAATGTGCTTTCACCCCCTTTGTTATATGAAAAACAAATACAGGAATAAACTAAACATCGAATCTGACTTATGACTAAAACTTCCTAATATTGAGCCAGACATGAGGAAGTTGTGCTTGATAAAACACGCCCACCCTTTTCATTAGCCTGCTATAACAGTATATGAATCAGTGTGCACCAATATGTACTTAAGTATTAAAGTTTTTTTACTATACCAAAATACTGTATTTTGATAATTATGCATTATTAAAAATTAAATAAATTTGATAAATGCATTATTAAAATTTAATGGTGATACTACTTTTTACTTGAATGTTATTATAAAGCAGTCAATTTAGTAATGTAATCATTTATTTTAAATATAGTAAAACCTGCTATGACGGAAACACAAAAACCCGGAGAGATATTGCGTTTCAGACAGGTTTTTCTATATTAGCTTTACGTTTGTTACCTGGTGGTACGCGGAAGTATGAACTTCGATTTTGCGGTACGTCGGTCTGAAAGTTTGAGAACCCCTGTTCTAGAGGAATTGTTTGAGCATTCATTGGCTCATGTTGCGTTTGAGTTTGGGAAGGTGCGAGAGAATCTGATAACTGATATGCAGGTTTAATGCGGCCAACAGATACTGTACACCGTTTTCCCTTTATTTCCAAGTCAAAAGTTTTGTGGGTACTATCAATCACTCGATGGGGTCCTGTATAAAGGGGTGCTAAGGGAGGAGTGACTTTATCTGATCTTAAAAATACATGTAAACAAGTTTTTAGTGAGATTGACATACGTTTTGGGTTGCCGTGTATGGAAGTGGCAATAGGGTTTTAATGACCTTGTTCGGAGCTGGCATGTAGCCAAATCCGGAAACCTTTTGTATTTCGTCATTTCTGTTGTAAAGGTCAGAGTGTGTTTTGCTTTAGTGTAGAGAAGAACTATGAGATTTACTTGCAGTTGTGAAATAAAAAAAATTATTTACAGTGAAATTGATTATTGAGTTAAGTTATTTATTAATAGAATTATTCTTCTAGGACAAAACATCTGACCCTGTGAGCCGGAATACAGTGATATAAATTTGTGCTGACGTTACATTTATAGTGAGTGAAATAGTGATTAAGACTGTGAGTAGCATTGTGGATAATAAAGACTTAGTGCTACGAAGATATATGGGTCTAATAAATAGCTGTATTTATATTTAATTCAACCGTGAGCGTGCATTCGTATCTGTCGCAGCGATCTTAGGTAAGAGCAATTTTTCTAGTTTTATTTTAGATAATTAATTATGTCAATTATAGATAATTTAAATAAGGATCAGCTTAAGTTTGTCGCTGAAGAGTTGGGATTAACAGTACAGGAGGGAAGTAAAGTTGTAGATTTAAGGAGGATTATAGAGGAAAGTGAGCATTATGCAAATGAGGGATTAATGAAAACGTAGTGGATTATGTAGTTGAGGAAATTAAATTTCGGAAGGAAGCCGAAAAAATGCAATTAGAATTAGAAAAAATTAAATTAGCGCAATTACAGAAAGAGTTAGAATTGGCGAATATTCGTAAGTAATCCTCCCAAAATTCTGAGATTGAAAAAATTAAATTGGCACAATTAGAAAAAGAATTTAAATTAGCTAAGTTTCGCAAAGAGTCAAATGAAAGCGCTTCGCTTTCAGGAGTTTTAAAATCGGAAACGGAGTCAGTAAGCAATAACATAGAAAGTTTTATTAAAAGTATTAAAACTTTAACTATCACGGTTCTTTCAAGAGCGGAGTCCTTTAATCTGTTTTTCCAGTCACTGGAGAAAGCATTTAGAACAAAAAACGTACTGGACGAGTTCAAGGCCGAAATTCTTTTAAACGTTCTGGGTGAGAAAGCTAGTAATTTAATGATTTATATGTCTGAGGAAGATTTGAGTAACTATGATAAATTGAAAACTATAGTTTTAAAGGAGTTTCAACCCACACCGCAAGAGTGTTTAAATAATTTCCGGAGAGCTTTTAAATTACCATCGGAGAATTATGTTTATGTACAATTCGCTTCGAGATTAAATGCTGCTTTCGAATGTTATTGTCAACTGCGCGAAGTATCTGATTTTAAATCATTATGTGAATTAATTGTATCTGACAGAATTTTTGATTCATTGGATCGCGAATTAATGAATCATATTGCAATTAAACAAGAGGAAACATATTTTAAACCGAAGCAGCTTGCGAAAGAATGCGATATTTTCTTATCTGTTAGAAATAAAACCAGAAGTGAGTCAAATGCAGGTACGAGAAATTTAAATGAAAACAAGTGAGGAAATAAATTCCAAAATTTCCGATCGCAAAAGGGAATGTTAAGTGTATTTTTACCTGAGATTAAAAAAAATGTAAAATGCGTGTTATGTAAGACTAATGAATTTCATGCATTACATGCGTGTCCACAATTCAAAAGACTTCCTATAAAGGAAAGAGTTGAAGTTGTGAACTCCAATAAAGCATGTTTTGAATGTTTAAATTATAATTGTTATTTGCAAAAATGTGCAGCTAGAAGCTGTTTCTGTGGACGTCCACACAATAAATTGATACATTTCCCGAGAGAAGAAAATGATCAAAGTAATAAAAATTTAGGTCAAGTGAGTGATGAGTCAAGTAGAATAAAAGGGGTACAAAGCGAAAATTCTTTCCCTACGCACGAAACTGTTGCTTCGAGTTTCGTGAAAAATAAAACAAAAAATGTTTTATTAAGTACGGCTCGAATTCTCATTAAAGATAAATTTTTTGAATGGCAGGAAATTAGATGTCTTCTGGATGTGGGATCTCAGACTTGTCTAATTTCATCGCAGTGCGCTAATAGATTGCAACTTAAAATAAATAAAACAAATACTTTGATATCTGGTTTAAATGATTCCCCGATGACTGTTAAGGGTTGCGTAGACAACGATAGCTAATAGACATAAAAGCTTTGAAAAGCTTTGCCATATGTTGGTCGTAAATAAGATAACGGATTTGATTCCACAAAGGATGTTTAGTGTAGATATTGAGATTTCGGATTTAACTGTGCTAGCAGATTATCGATTTAATATTCCGGCCAAAATCGATATATTGATAGGTGCAGAAATTTTTTATGAGTTGTTGAGACCAGGACAAATATATTCACAGAGTTCAAAACTATTTTTACAAAACATGGTGTTTGGGTATGTAGATAGCCGATGTATAGAACAGGAAAGTGAGAGAAAAATCCACTGTGGGTTAATTCGGGAGGAGGATTTAAATAAAACTTTAAAAAGGTTCTGGGAAATAGAAGATGTTGAAGTGGAATTAACTAAGAGTAGAAAATACGCCATATGTGAGGAACATTTCGGGTGTACACATTGGCAAAATAAGGAAGGCAAATATGTAGTAAAAATGCCGTTAAAAGAAAATCCATCATGTTTAGTAAAGTCTAGGGATATTGCTCACAAAAAACTCAGATCGCTGTGGACTCGTTCATCAAAAGATGAACAATATTTGAAACTCTATAAAGAGTTTTTACAGTAGTATGGAAAAGACTAGGACACATGCGAGAAGTTAAAGAGATTAGAGAACACGAGGTAGTATATTATGCCCCTCACCACGACATATACAAGCCAGAAAAATCTTCAACTAAATTAAGAGTGGTATTTAATTGTTCGGCTGAAACATCCAATGGTACATCGCTTAATGATTTACAATATAACGGAGGAGTGATTCAAAAGGATTTATCCACAATAATGATAAAATTTAGAGAACATGTTTATGCTCTAACGGCCGACGTAAAAATGATGTACCGCATGATTAATATAGATCCTAGTCAGCATGCCTTATAGAGAATTTTGGGGAGTGATAATTATGGTGAGGAGCCTAAAACTTACGAATTACAAACGGTAACATATGGAACTGTCAGTGCGCCTTTTCTAGCGCTGAAAACACTAAACCAGCTTGCGAACGATGAAGAGGAAAACTTTCTGAAAGCAGCACCGGTACTGCGAGAACAGTTCTATATGGATGATGTTTTGTGTGGTGCACCTACGATAGCAGAAACGGGGGAGTTGCAGAGGCAGCTTATAGCAATTATGCAGAAAGCAGGAATGAGTCTCCATAAGTGGAGCTCAAATCATAAAAATCTATCTCTAACCCCTGGAGAGGGATTTAATTTTGAAAACGAAACCGAAACAAAAACTTTAGGCGTGTCGTTGAACGCGAAGGAGGATTGTTTTGCCTGTAAAGGTGGAACTTAGCGATTCATGTTATATGAATAGATTATATGTCTTCACTCTAAAAAAAATCCTTGAAAATACGAGATTTTCCGTAAAATTTTACGGAGAAGTTTCATTTTTCCAAAAATTCAGTACAATTTCCATAAATGACATTGGTTCCGTTAAAGAGATTTTCAATCCATAAATATGCAGAAAGTTTTCCGTAAATTTAATGGATTATTTCCGTATTTCATTCAAAACCGTACAATGTCCGTATTTCTTCCGAAACAGTGCAATTTCCGTAAATGACGTTTAAAGGTTGCGTACAAAAATCGCCTTCTTTGAAATGCAAATTAAGATTGTTGTATTTACTAGAGTTCTTCTATGATACAGGCCTGGCCCGGCACGACCAACTGGCCTATTCTAACTGAGGGCATGTCAATTTATTGTGAAAAGAATAGTAATATTTATATTTTTAATGAAATATTTAGAAATGAATTTTATTTTTATAAATTATAGAAAAAAATATATACTTTTTAAAATCTACTTTTTTTCTTGATAGTACTTGAAAATTATGATTTTTTTTCACTATTTTTTTTAAATTTATTTTAACGTGAGGCAATATTGTGTTATTTAAAAGAATCATAAAATAACTAACAACATTTGAAAAGGAGGTGTGACCACTTATGGCGCAGTGGTCTAAGTCGTCAGTTTGGTATACGGGAGATTACCGGTTCGATTCCGCTCATGGCAAGGGTTGGTGAATTACTGTAAACTCACCCAGGAATGAAAAAATAAGCAGAAATGTATATATCCCTTATAAGGCTGTTCTCGCGAAGTAACTTTTTTTTTCTTTTTCGGCCCTATAAATTTTATTTTAACGACATAAAAATTTCTAAAAAATACGGAAGATATCTGTTATAAAACGGAAATTTCAGAAATCACGGAAAGCTTCCTGGAATTTACGGATTTTTTTTCCGTTAAAATATGGAAATAGTACTGGCGTCTCGATTGCCAGTATAATTTCCGTTTTTTTTTTCTGGAAATTTTTTACAGTGTTGGGGCGCACATACGAGATCGCCGGCCACATGCGGCCCGCGGGCCATCGTACACCAAGGGAAAAAAAAATGCGGACTTCGAGCAGATCTAAGCCGCATCTAAGACAAAATAATGCCTGTTACAAGTGAATGATGTTACTTAAATGATATTAAAATTAGCATAAACATCGAAAGTTGAAACCGCACTTATCTCACATAGACTGTAATTATCGTACATAAACTGTAAACAAATTATTTTGTGTATTCCTGTGAATGAACGATAAACGCTTCACATACGAATATAAAAGCGGGTATTTTAGACACGCCTCTTTTTGGCACTAAACAGTAAAAATATTTAAAATGTTGAAAAACGCACTGTAATATTTGAAAAAGTTATTCTTTACAAAACATCATAATAAAACATATGTTTAATTAACATATTTATATAAGTAATATATTCATAACATATTCAATTGAATTATAAAGTGAATTAATAATTCAGTTTTTTGAAGAATAAACGGTAATTTTCGGTTAGCCAGGCACCAGTGATATATATACATGTATATATACACACATATATATAAACACGTATATCTACACATATACATTTATATAGATGCATATATATATATATATATATATATATATATATATATATATATATATATATATATATATATGTATGAATATATATCTATATGTATCTACATATATATTTATATATGTACATATATCACTGCCGCCCGGCTAACCGAAAAGTACCAAATAAACTGTTCTTATACCCCCTCCTCTTAATTTTTCAATAGTGACCCAGTTCAGGCTGTTCAAATGCGCGATGCTTGAGTTTAAAACTTTGGTAACCGTATGTTTTCGTTTTTTAATAAGTAGACGCACAAAAGAATTCTGTTACACGGGGGGAAATCGTTTGCAATATAATATAATGATGTTACACTATTTAAAACATAATGAAATTTATATGCATTACTGAGGTGCACTGTAAATTAGTTATTGAAAAGTATGGTATGCATTACGTTTATCGTTCATTTACAGGGATACACAAAATAATTTGTTAACACTCTATTTGGGTTTACAGTCTACGTGGGATAAGTGCGTTTTTAACTTTGATTTGCTAGTTTAACTAAATTTTTGAATAGTACGTGGTGTGTATAAAATCTATTGACCGTATACAGGGTTACACAAAGGAATTCGTAAGTACTACTGATTATAGGAGTGAATTTCTTAAAGGTACTTCTTAGTCCCGTTGCGCATTTTCCTGCTAAACTATATTTATTAGACTAATAAAAGTTTGTGGAATAAATTCATATAAAGTGCTACACAAATAACAAGATACATTGTAGTTTATGGTTGGTAATTGCTAGAAGTGCGTTTTCAATTGGCTTTTGCGTTGTTTACCTTAATTTAATTTTAGCTTTATATGTAATGTGTATGGTTCCCAGGTTCACTGAGCTTAAAGATGCCATCCGTCGTACTAGAATCTCAACCCTGGGTAAAGATAAAATAAGTGCCGCCTTGTTTAAAGGATTAAACGGCCATTCCCTTGCGTGCCTGCTGCAGATATATAACGACATCTGGTTCTCAGGTGACATCCCGGCGCGGCGGCCTGGACTTCTGTAGTCATTCTGCCAATTCTCAAACCTTTAAAGCCAAAAACACAAGCTGCTTCATATCGAACAACAGCCCTGACCTCCGTAATATATAAGATTTGTGAAAGGATGATCTCGAAACGAATAAATTACCACCTCCTCTCCTAGCAAATAAGATCCTTGACCGCAGACATTTAGGTTTCTAGCCGTTTCGGGATAGCCACACTACTCCTACTTGCAAAGAATGAAAAATAATACATATTTGACATTTCCCTTGATTTGCAGGCAGCGTATGACTCTATCTATATAGATGGCAAAATTTCTAAATGTGTGCAAGTTGGAATTACCGGACGGATTCTTCGATGGCTCCATTGCTTCCCCTTCTGCAGATGTATTAAACTGGCCTGGAGGAGGTTCCTCTCGTCGGCTCGGCATGTAGGTAGAGGGGTACCTCAGGGCGCAGTCTTGAGCGCTATAATTTTAACAATCTTTTTGCCTGAATTTTTTTTTAAATTCTGGAAGACCTTGGCGTAAAGTTCCTTATATATGCAGATGATATCTTTATATATTACGATAATGTCTCTTTGGAGGTATGCAGAGAAAAATTACAAGAGGCGCTCTGACTTATCGTTCAATGGTATACGCACTGGAAGCTGTATATTAAGCCAGACAAATGCCACGCTATCAATCTTTCGAGGAGATTGGCAGCCCATATAGCACCAAAGCTCCTGAAAACCTCCCCAGGAGCTCCAGTTCTTCCCAAATTCCTCCTGAAACTACAATGACGCTATCAGGCGTTCCTGGGAATGATACTTTAATCACTTCCCCAGGACTGACCTCCCAGATTCTTCCCAGGGAGCAGTCTCCTGGGGATGATATTCCTGGGGAGAGACCTAGGAAGAGACGGTGCTGGTGCCATCTCATGGGTGATTTTGACACTAAAATAACTTATTAAAACTTTTTCTTTCTTTGCCTTTTTTTTTAATATACTTGATTTGAAGTGATTCGATTTTTTAATTAATAAAGTTTATATTATTATTTGATTTATTTTATTTCCTAAGCACATCTGGTTATTGTTTAACTTTTAATTATTGCTATAATATTTAATTATCCTTATTTAGATATATTTTCAATTTATAAAATGCAATCAAAATGTAGTTAAATAAATTGAATTTAGAAAACATAATTTAATATTCCACATCATATATTAATAATTAAATTAATCTTTAAATATAAATTGAAAATTTTTTATTTTGTTTCTGATCTTTTAAAAATTAACTTATATTTTAATTTATTTTATTATTACATTCATTAATTATTTTTTGTGAACTTTCAACAATTACTTATATAGTTATATATTTTTACTATTACTTTCTCATCTAACTAATACGTAATTTTACATTGATTTCACTTATATATGTTCTTAGTTTCTATAGAAATAATTTAATTTTAAATATAAAATTGATTTATTTTTTCATAATAAATTATTTTTGTTTTCATTTAGAAGAAATCAGAATTATTTTTTTCGAAACACGAAATTTATCAAAAGTTTAATATATATTTGTATATAACCATATTTTATAAATTACGGATTAGAAATACCTAGTAAAATTTATTTCTTCTGATCCTTTAAATATAGTCTTATATATTAAATTATTATTATTATTTGTATTAAATAATTAATCATTTCATATTAATTTGAATTATATATATAAATAATTTTTGGACCAATATTTAATTTTAAAATATAAATTCGATTTATTATTTTTTTTCGCTGACCATTTTAAACTATCACATATATATATATATATATATATATATATATATATATATTTCTTGTATCATTCCTAGTAAATGAGGGTTTTTTTTCTGTAACAGTAAGATATCAAAAGGAATCAAAATTTTTTTACAAATAAGGATTTTATCAACAGTTTAATATATATTTACATATTTGTACATATTCAGAATTTGCCAGTTAATAGATTAGAGATAAGCATTTTTAAATTAAAGAATCTATTTAAAAAAATCTTATTTCGATTGTAAAAGTTAATTTTCATGTAGTAAGATTCAAAATCGAATCATATTTAAATCATATCGAGCATATTTACTTTTATTATTATTCTTCTATTAATTATTTTTTTTCTGATCTTTTTAAAAATTACATATATATTTATGTATTTTATTATTACATTTTCAACTAATTAATAATTTTATATTTTATTATTCTGTCTTTATCAAAAAATGGAAAACATCTTTTGATTACAAAGTTTATAAATAAGAACACCTGCCAATTCCATGCGTTTCTGAACAAAAATGAACTAAAAAATATGTCATAAAGTAGCCAATTTGGATTTGAGAACAACCTAGCATGCCTAAACTCAGAAAAGCTTTTATAGATATATCGTTTAGCAACTTGTAATATTGTAATATCAATATTAGAAATCAAATTCAGTTTTGCTTATTCTAATTCTAAATTTAAAATTATAATATTTCTAATTTAAAAAAAGTGCATTTTGAATTTGGTTTTCAACTTTTGGTTTATAAAAACGTCAATTTTTCTCTTATTTTGTTTGATTGTGATTATTTATAATTTATAGTTTAATTTATTTAATTGTAAATATTTTTATTTAATTGGCCCCCTTATCATAGACCTCAGACTAGGACTGGGCGATGTAGAGATTTCTTAAATCGATTTATCATCCATCTTAAATCGCGATTTAGTGCTAAATCGCGATTTAAGACCAATTTTACCTTTAAGATATGGAAGCCATTTTTTGACTTATAGTGACAAAATAAGGTCTTTATGTACCCCCCCCCCCCACACACACACACATACACTTTCTGTATTATATAGTACACTTAGTTGTTATTTTGAAAAAAAAATATTTACATCTAGACAAAAAAGAAAAAAAAAATTGGAACCCCTCTATCCCATAGACACAAGTTCTTATATAGATATGTTTATGAACATTTTTTATAACAATGTCTTTATCAATAAATCATTTTTTTAAAGAAGAATATATAATTTTAATTTGAAGTAAAAGAATTATTTCACCTCAAAGGAAAAATTCATTGAAATAATCTTTGCATATTTATTTGTTGTACAATAAATACTATGTGTAAACAAACTATCATTCATTAGTGCATTTTTATTTGTATCAATTTTTAAATATTTTTTCTCCATTAGATAATATAAATGTAATATTGCTGATGGGAAAAAGGATTCATTATTAAATCATTAAATATTTAAGTGTAACACCTTATATAGAGTTTTTAATTTTTCAAATAACTTTGAAAATAGGTAAATTTTTTATACATGGAAAAAAATTAGAAAACCCAAACCTTTTGGCTTTTAGAATTAAAAAAATTAGTGAACTATTTTAATAAATTTAATGAATTCATTCTTTAAGAAATAATACAAAAGAAAAGGAAACAAACCTTTTTTAACTGACACAGTATTAAAAATTTATTGAGGTAAAGCAGAACCAGATTCAATTAATTTAACGATGCATTTAACCATTCATTTAACATGATGAAAAATAAGTTATTAAAAAAAAGAAAAATATATTAGAAATATGGAATATAAAAAAAAAACGTTTTTCTAGTATTACATAGTTTCTAAATAAGACCACCTGCCAATTTAATGCATTTCCGAACAAAAACGAGTTAAAAAAATCCCTGACGGCTCGGCCTACAGGCACAGGTAGATTTCGAAGACGCAGACCGTGGGGCGCCTGTTTGTCGGGAATTGCGGAAGAAATGACCTTTTTACGATGATGCGGCAGTTGGAACCGCCTACTCCGAAACCTAACTTGTTTGCAAGCGGAATCGGCAGGGATTTTTTTGTGTTTAATTTTTTTTTTACTATAACGGTTGGTCCTATAAAAAACTTGTAAATATAAAAGTTTTAAATAATACTAAGAGGATTAATAATAAATTTAAGCGGATTTGAAATCTTGAGAATTGGCGCAGTTATGAATTTTTTTCTTTTAAACCCCCCCCCCTTAAGGCAATTTTTAATTATATCAAAAATCTGTCATACATAAATTTTCGGCCCTTCTCCTAGAAGTAATAATAACTTCAAACGGATTCGATACGTATCATAAGTAAGAAATTATGGGTTTTTTTCTGTTTTCACAAAAAGCCCCCACATCCCCCCCCCCCCTTGGTTCGATTTTGTCCATTAACGAACTTGACCGAGATTTTATGCCCCTTGATTTTATGTATCAGTTTCGAAAAGATGTGGGAGTTGGAACCGCCTACTTCGAAAAATCACTTGTTTGCAGGCGGAGCCGGCAGGGATTTTTTTTGTTTTTAATTTTTTTTGCTATAACGGTTGGTCCTATAAAAAACTTGTCAATATAAAAGTTTTAGATAATATTAAGAGGATTAATAATAAATTTACGCGAATTTGATATCTTGTGAATTGACGAAGCTATGATTTTTTTTCTCTTAAAACCCCCCTTTTTTCCCCCCCTTGGGGCCATTTTTAATTATATCAAAAATCTGTCATACATACATTTTCGACCCTTCTCCTAGAAGTAATAATAACTTTAAACGGATTCGATACGTACCATAATTAAGAAATTATGGGTTTTTTTCTGTTTTCACAAAAAGCCCCCCCACCCTCCCCCCCTTGGTTCGATTTTGCCCAATAACGAACTTGACCGAGATTTTATGCCCCTTGATTTTATGTATCAGTTTGTAAAAGATTAATGCAGAATTTTTCCAGTTATCGTGGTCAGAAAAAAGTGACATAGATAGATAGATAGATAGATAGATAGATAGATAGATAGATAGATAGATATATAAAGTTTTGAACTGGGCGTGGTTTTGGGTTCTGGGAGTCATGATCGGCGTAGATCTGCAAAAATTTTTCGAAATTTCCAACTTAGGTGAGAATGTAATAGGTAGTACTTCTTACGAAATCTACCTAAAATGTGCCAGAAAGCAGCTCCTTTGGGTTTAAGAACAGCCTTAAATAATTATTTATACGCTTTTTTTCTAGTTATCAATTTAAAACTGTATTGAATATGTATCAAAGGGTATGTATGTTTATTTGCGATAAAAGTTACAGAATTCCTGCTATACGAAGTTTAAAAATATGCATGTTTTCGATTTACTGACTTTCATAAGAGGAGAAAGAAATACATGAATACCTTATAAACGACTCACGTACAGCGGCCGTGTAGCATAATCACAAGAGCGTGTTTCTCGTATGCGTAAGTACCCAGGTTCAAATCCAGTCGGCGGTAAGAAAGTTTATTCCGTAAACTCTGTACCATAGCTTTCATGTGATTCTGTGTGCGTGATTAATAAAAGTAATGTCTGTTATATGTGTTATGTAAATTCTTTTAAAATAATGTTCGTATTTATTAAAAGAAAAAAAATAAATACTTTTTACATTACGTCGAATAATAATAACTTCGGATGTTTTTTACGCACATTAAATGACCCTGAAGTCTCCCAAATTCCTCCGGTATTACTTCCTGAAATCTTCCCTAGAACAGCCCGAGGAGGAACCTGAAGGAGGTCCTGGGGAGCTCCCCGGGATGCTATGAGGCGGACATTTTCGGTTCCTGAGGACCTCCTGTGACAAATTTTTGCATCCTCAGGGATGCCTGGGGGATGTATGTCAATCTTCCTGGGGATGTCCTAGGGAAGCACATGTGCTATATGGGAGAGTGCGAGTTTAATTTCAGTGACAATGGAGGCCTCATTAAATGGTGCACGGAAATAAAATTTCTGGGTTTCTATGTAGCTTGACGAGGTGGTTTCCGTAAACATGTCGAGTATCTGCCGAAAAAAGTTTTCAACAGAATTAACATTCTCAAGGCTTTGCTCAAAAAAGGTATGGAGCACGGTCGTGCCACCTTCTCACATTGGCTTCCTCCTCAATTCAAAGTGTGATTGAATACGGAGCAACTATTCTCAACTCAGCCTGTGCTGCTGCTATATTCCAAAAGCAAGAAGTTCTACAGACTTGTCCTCTAAGAGTGGCTCTAGAGTTTTCGAAGTGGACCCCGAATATTCTGTTAATGAAACACGCTGCTGCGGTTCTAATTGCATACAGGATCAGGGAATTAGCTTTCGGCTTCTGGGTCAAACACTTGTCCCTGGGCAGCTGGTCTCCTCTCTGGGATATTCGGTCGGATGGTCTGGTCTCTTTTGCTGATAATCTTCCATGTGTTTCTGATACTTTTGATGAGTTAGGATGCAGACCGGAACCACCTTCTGGGTTTCCAAGTCCCTCTGCCTATGAACACGGATGCTATGCAATTTTTCACTGCGGACCTTCCTTTCCAAAGTATGGACCTTTTTGCAGGAATTTTCTATACAGGAATTTTCTGGTGTATGGGACATCGTTGTCACTGACGCTTCAAAATCGACTTCTGTCACCTCAATTGCGGGCTGCTCATCAGCTCGTCAGCTTGGTTACAGTATCCACCAGGTCAATTCAATATTTACTGCAGGGGCTCTTGCAATAGGAACGATTCTGGATGAGCTGGTCTCCCTGCCGTTTCCTGTTTCATTCTTACTGATAGTCTATCGGTATTGTCTGCGCTACAGTCCACCAACTTGAAATCGCTTACAGTCATTCTTTGGCTTCACATTAAAATTCTACGGGTTACTGCCCACTCCTCAAACGTTTATTTCTATTGGGTACCGGGAGATCCCTTTGAATTAAAAAGCAAATAGCCTTGCCAAGAGTGTGACTTATTATGATGTCCTGATTGACTTCATCTCGCCGGGAGACTTGATTTGCTCCCACAATAAGAAGAGTAAAAGGCCGTTTGAGCAGTTCTACCGTTTCTGCAAATATTATCCTTCGCACAGTAACATCCCCAGCGTTAGAAAGACTTATAGTTGGGCTCGTAATAGACGGGAAAATGTTCTGATCACTCGATTTCTTTGCAGAATACTGATTACCCCCGAAATCTTGGCTCGGTTTAATATGTTAGTTCATAGCAGTTGCCGCGCTTGTGGTGTTTCAGCACATTTTATTTTCGTGTACACAGTATCAGTCCCAGCGAAGGCGCTGTTGGGATAGCACTGTTCTGAACAGTATGTGTTCTAGTTCTTTTGTGTGTTTCATTAATAAATTTGGTTCGTCTAAAGATTTTCGTGCTTCTACTCTGAACTATCTACACAGCATTGATCGTTTTTAACTGGTTGTCCTTCTAGGGGTTTTTTGTTGTGAGCTTTAGTTGTGGATCATTTGAGACTACAGCCAAGTCGCTATATGTCTCAATGCCCCCCCCCCTTCAAATATTCAAATATGTAATGTGAACAAAAGTCTTTACAAATTGTTATATACGCTGTATAAAAGAATTCCAATGAATTTCCATCGATTGGCGAGAACTCCCAAATGTGAATTTTTTATCTAAACTTAATTTTATCATATTTTGTAGTACATATCTAAATCTGTGTAATATATTAGACCGGGAGGCGGCAGCACAGATAATCACCTCATCGAGTTCACGGCTGAAATTCCAGAATTATTTAAAACTCGATTCGCATATTAAAACGCAATCGGTCTGCCAAGTCATATCTTGGTGGAAAACACGTGAAAACCCGATTTTAGCGGTTGACTCGTAGGTTTACCATTGTGTTTTCCTGTACCCAAAAGTATGAAAACATGGAGAACTGGGTGCAGGAAAACACAATGATAAACCTACGAGTCAACCGCTCAAATCGGGTTTTCACGTGTTTTCCACCAAGATATGACTTGGCAGACCGATTGCGTTTTAATATGCGAATCGAGTTTTAAATAATTCTGGAATTTCAGCTGTGAACTCGATGAGGTGATTATCTGTGCTGCCGCCTCCCGGTCTATATACAGGGCTGCACAAATTACTTCGACTTCATTTTTAACTATGGGAGGTAAGTTCTAAAATTGGATTTTTAAATCCGTTATATGTTTCATGAACGCTTTACTTACATATCTATTCCCCTTATTTAACGGTGAAGTTTCGCTACAGTTTTCTGAATGCGTTGGACGGTGTTTCATATTATATGCTTGATGCATGATTTTTCGTTGTTGTTGTATCACTCACGGATTTATACAAAAATACTACTGTTTCTAATCGATGAGTTGCGTGCACAGTACAATGATTGTATAAATTCAAAAATTGTGTACATTTTTTAGAGATAATGTAAGAACTAAGATACAAACTGAACGTCCGTAGGTGAAGTTAGAGATATCCAAATGACGTGAATTCACGTCAGTGGTCGCGAATGTTAACACTTTGTTGAAGAATAGATTCTGACTAATTTAGCACATTTTTTTATGCGAAACATCTGCATGAACTTTTAAATGGTAATCTTTACCTTATGTAATCGAGAAATATGTGTGAAACAAACCGAAAAATATTGTTTGAAAATTATGATAGATGTTTTGAATGAAAGCAGGTTACAATGGCAACGTTGCTGGACAAGGATGTATTAAAATGCAATTTAATTTTTCCATTCCATGATTGTTTACTGTGAAGGTTCAATTGAGTTCGTTTTACTTCCAAAGAGACCCTTAAATGAATAATTCGCTCATATTATACTATTATACTTAAGTAAAGCAGGGAAGCTTTTGTATAGCTGCCAAACTATAGAAAAATCATTAGAACATATTGAAAATTTAGGAAGTTAGCCGTGATGTAGTGGACTCCATTTCTGTAGTTTTCTGAAAATAATTTCATGATAAGGACTTTTTCACAAGCAGCAATTTATATTACAAAAAAACAAAAAAAAACAATGGCACTTCGGGAGTGCCGACAGAAGTGAAAACTTGAACAATTACGTATGTATTTTTTGAATCGTCAGGAAATGTTTTATTGTGCACGAAATACTTTTAAATGAAGGTTTTTTTTTATTTTATTCATTATTATAAACTACTACGACAAGAATTATATTACAATTTTCATTTAATGCACTATTGTACATGAAAAATAATGCATATTATTTAGCATACAAAAATTGCAATCTATTGCTTAAAACGTAAATTTACAAATACATAAAATATGAAATTTAATTAATTGGTATTCTTTGAAATGAATACCAATGAAACTTATGAATTTTCATCCACAATTTTAACAACTCTCAATACATTCATCATTTCTTCCATGAGATGTAGTTTCATATCTTTTGTAATAACATTTATCTGCAAAATAGGGTTCCCGCTTCCTATCACTCCAAAAATTATTACTTCTTTGCTGCCTGTCTTGTTTACGGTATTCGTGAACATTATGCTTTTTTTCTATCTTCATACTGCGCGTATTGTTTGCGGTATCTATAATTTCTTCAACAAACTTTTCTTTTCTATAAAATGATTTCACTTCATTTCCGTATCAGTAACCACGTTTCTTAAAACTTTCGTGAAATATTTCCTTATTTTAATTTTTACTTTTTACTTTTTATATCACTTCTGTCTATTTTTTTTTTCTCGTGCTAGTTAAATTATAATATTTTCCGTGTTTTGTTATTTCATTTTCATCTTTTGATTTGGTCTCGCGAGTTGAGTCACTTTTATCTGTTTTCACCGCGCGTGCTAAATTTATCTTGAAATAATTTTCTGAATTATTTTTATTCATAATACCAATCATTTCGTTTTCTGCACGTGAACTATTTACTTTTGATACTTTCGCTTCATTGTATGAATTGGCAACATAATTTAATTTGGTGTCGGTGACGGTAACGGTGACGGGTCGCGAATTCAATGTTTTTTTCCCATCTCAAAAATGCCCAACGCGCCTAAAGAAGTTTTCACTTAAAAAAAAATGAAATTTGTTAAATGCAATCTAGAACAATATATACAGTGTGTACATAATTAAATTTCATTTACTCACAGCTATATCTGTAATCGAAAATATTCATTTGAAAAGCAGGGCACATCATGGGGCACTCTTTCATTTTTTAAAACATACTGGATTTTATTTTGAGATATAGTTTTTATATACCGTTCATGTTTTATCTATAACAATGTTAGTTTATACTTGCTTAACTAGACATCTGGATGGGATAACTCCATCCAGATAACATTTCTTAATGTACTATTTTTATACCTCACGTTTTTAAGAATTCTGTATACTTGTTTTATACACTGCATGACTATATCTGGATGGGTAATCCCATCCAGATAATTTTCTCATTAAACTTTGTGGATTTTTTAATACATTTTTCTTTGGCGCAGCTTGTCCCCAATGGGACCTTGCGCCATAAAACCCTATACAACCAACCAACCTGAAAAGCAGGGCCTGAATACCAACGGGGCAAATTTCCACCAGCAATAGTTTTAATACAAATTTCCATCTTATTTCAACGCCGTATTCATGTAAAATTAGTATCATGAATAAGATAAAAGTTTTTATTTCTTTTTACTGGTGGAAGTTTGCCCTGTTAGTAATCAAGCCCTGCTGAATAGTATGAAATTTGGAGTGCATCTAAATGAAAGAATGCGAAAGACATTTAGCACGAGAAAAAAAAAATAATAATTTAAAAAAGAACGAAAAATCATTCGTCAAACATAGATTATGTAACACTTTCCAACACTTCCAAAATAATTTTGCAAATATTTACCGTAAGGTGTAAGATGATATCTAATTAAACAATTTTGCAAACGCATAACATATTTAAAAATCCAACTACAGGAATTATCAACAATAATCGGAAAAATATCCGAGCTCTTTTGTGCAACCCTGTATATGATTTATAGATTTGTATATATACTAACTATAATGCAAAATTTTACTTCAGTTAGGAAACGCGTACTACAGTTTAAAATTTCCCTTCTGCAATTTCCGATAATAAACGGAAATGTACTCGAGAACTTTTGAGCTGCCCTGTATACAATTTATACACACCAAGTAATAGGCAAAAAATGAAAATGTGAAAAAATGCAAAAATGCAAAATATTATTCCAATTGACACAAAAGACTAAAATTTTAATAATAGTGGAATTTTACAAATATATCTTTTTAAAAAGTCGTAGTAAAATTTTAATAATGTTAGAAATTCTTTGAAAACATCACTTATACAAATTATTTTTTGTTGTATTTCCTTTTAAATATGTGTGAAATTAGTATATTCAGAATAGCTACTAATAATCAAATGTACATTTACAAAAACATTGTTTTAAAAAACAAAATATAATTTCCCTCATTTCGAAAAAACAATAAGCTTTCGCACATTAGTATTGTTTTGTGATACATATAATTTTTATTCATATTATTTTACATATGTGATACACATATGTATACATATGTGCGATACATATTACTTTACATCTTATATTTAATCATTATTTTCATTTAAAAAATCAAAATTCCTGCCTTTGTAATTTAATTAAAATTAGAAAAACAAATTTAAAGGTATGGTGCAAAAATGGAATGATAGGATTAACAACAAAGGTGAAGTTATTCATTTCAAAAATACAAAATCCCTGACGGCTTGGCCTACAGGTACAGGTAGATTTCAAAGACGCAGACCTTTGGGGACCTCTTTGTTGGAAATTGCGGAAAAAATTACTTTTTTGCCATGATGCTGCGGTTGGAACCACCCACTTCGAAACCTAAGTTGTTTGCAGGCGGAGCCGGAAGGAATCTTTTTTTTTAAATTTAATTATTATTTTTTTTTTTTTTTGCTATAAGGGTTGGTCCTATAAAAAACTTCTCAGTATAAAAGTTTTAGATAATATTATTCCCCCCCCCCCACTTGGGGCCATTTTTGATGATATCAAAAATCTGTCATACATAAATTTTCGGCCCTTTTCCTAGAAGTAATAATAACTTTAAACGGATTCGATACGTATCATAAATAAGGAATTATGGGTTTTTTTCTGTTTTCACAAAAGCCCCCCCCCCCCCCCTTGTTCGATTTTGCCCATAATCAAACTTGACCGAGATTTTATGCCCCTTGATTTTATGTATCAGTTTGGAAGAGATTTGTGCAGAATTATTGACGTTATCGTGTCCATAAAAAGTGACATAGATAGATAAAGTTTTGAACTGGGGTGGTTTTGGATTCTGGGAATCATAATCGGCATAGATCTGCCAAAATTTATCCAAAATTCCAAATTAGGGGAGAATGTAATAGATAGTATTTCTTACGAAATCTACCTAAAAGTGAAAATGCTTTACTTTTCATAAATCATTCTTAAACATATAGGTAAAAAGACTTGTTAAAATATTTGAAATGGGTCTTCATAAAATATAAACATTGTGAAAGATTATATTTCCACTTGAAATAAAAAATAGAAAAAAATCGCAGTGGTGTAATTATTTTTTCAATTGAGTTGCAAATAATCAGTTTAATACAAGTTAAGATTATGAAAAAAAAAAATGCAAAATATTATTCTGATTTAATAATGTTAGAAATCATTTCAAAACATCACTTATACAAATTATTTTGTGTTGTATTTCCTTTTAAATATGTGTGATATTAGTATATTCAGAATATCTACTAATAATCAAATGTAGATTTACAAAATCCTTGTTTTAATATATATATATATATATATATATATATAATTTCCCTCATTTCGAAAAAACAATAAGCTTTCACACATTAATATTGTTTTGTGATAAATATTATTGGCTGATTAAAAAAAAAAAAAAAAAACCCTGTTTTTTTAGAAATATTTTAGCTATTTAAGCATTCAAATTTAAATTGTAAATATTATGTTATGTTTTGAAAGGGGTTTCTACTCAAATGAAGTAATTATCTCCGTAATTTAGAATGACAGAATAAAAAATGACGAAAAGCAAAATGACTGAAAACAAAATAAAAGTTAAAACCGCCTGTTGGTTTGCGCTACTCCCCTGTAAAGTTGTCTATCGCGCATTACATATTGTTTTGCCGACTTGATTCGACGCGTTTACATTACGCCTACGGGAATTGGTCTTCTTTACGGAGTAAATATTCTTTGACTGTGCCACCCCTGGTTGATATCCTAGCCCGAGAATATCTCACATTTATACATGTTGGAAAGGGTCACATACCAAGCAATTTCTGCAGCCTTAGTGGACACCACAACGATGAATTACTAATTATTCATCGATCTGTAAATACATATCAAAACACATGTACACAACACGCCTCATTACCCAATTTATAATTTAAGAACATATTAATTCAGACAATTAAATATACTAATCCAACATGAGTGAAAAATTGACCGGGGCTAGGACTCCAACTTGGGAGCTTCAGCGTAACGTGCTGCTATTCTGCCACTGTGCCACCCCTGGTCGATTTTTCTGAAGTCAGAATGGAGTCTATTCTTTGAATAGGTACAGCGTGCAAATGAAAATGCTAGAACTAAATAACAGAGGAACACAAAAGTTTTATGACTCATGATAGTTGGTCTGGTAAAGGCTGAATTTCGAATTCGAACACATTTACAGGTATGAGAGTATTCCTTTTTTAAGGTACCATGAGGAGATCCTATAGGCTCTCACTCATTATTTTAAATCTACTTTGATAAGATGATTAACTAATTTAAAAACTCCCACTTTTATATTTAGAATTTTTTTTCTATATTACCGGTATGAGTTTAATATATTTGTCCTGTTCGCATTGTATTGATTTTGGAACTACAAAGCTCAAACTTTTCAGATTCAACCGAATTTTATTTTTGCTTTTTAAAATAAGTTTAACAGAGAATGTACTTCAATTTAACGAGGAAAACCTGTTTCGAAAATATTTTCAATATAAGATCTAATGATATTTCAACTTCTAAATTCTTTGTGATCGCTTGAACAAGGATGTTGATAAGAGGTGAAAAATTTCGGTAGGCACCTAAAAATAGCCTGTTATTTCCAGATTGACCAAAAGTCACAATAAACATTATAACAATAAAAATATTTTTTGGGGGTGTAAAAGGGTTAATATCGTCTATTTTGTCTATAGTAATTTCAATAATTTTTACTGTCGGTAATAGTATTTATTATCTTGACTGTATTCAAAATTGCATGGCATGGTTGATTTATGATTATATTATGTATTAGTAAAAAATATTTTTCAGAACGAAAATTATTCTCGTTATTTTTGATATATTGAAATATTATAGAAAGTACTTCCATTAATACAAAAAATAAATGCTATTATGTATATATATATATTAATATTATGTTATAAATCTGAATTAATTAATATAATTGGAATATTTTAAATAAAATTTTTAATATTGTCTATCTCAAAGCTAGTAAATAATAATAATAATAATAATAATAATAATAATTAAAAATCCCATTTTGAACACAGATACAAATAACAATTACAAATTTTTGAAGGATGTAATTAAAAAATTGATATGTTCTAGGCATATAAATATCCTGAAACCTCACTCTCGTATGCACAAACATAAGACCTAATCAGAAGATTGATAAAAACTCTCTACAAAATATTTAAAACTATACTAAAAAATAATCTTTTTTCCCAAAATTTTGGAAAATTATTTCTAAAGAACCTATACTAAGTTCCTGATTATAAGTTATTTGGCACTGCCACTCTTCCAAATACTCCCAATTTATTTATTTATTTTTAATTGTTAACCTAGATCTAGGGAATTTCTCCCAAAGCCGAAAACATAGTAACGCGAAGACAGTTAGTTGTACGGACGAACTGTAGCGCCGTAATTGACGTTGAAATGTTGGGAATTGTAATTCACTTCTATTAAATTTAAAATAAATTAATTTTGATTAAATCAATCTGTTTAAGTATTTTACATTTTCAATGTACATAATAATATGCATGAGCAATTTTGAAAATGTATATTTATATTTGTAAAAGAAATATTTAGAAAAAAATATATAATAATAAGAGATTTTTTTTAATTAAATAATGTTACTTGATTTAAATAAAAATTAAATTATGGAGCATTAAGTTAGAAATAATGCAAGATACAAATTATTTTGAAAAACCATTGTCCTTCTGTAGAAATTTAAATATATTTAAAGAATTTAGTAAAAACTAGACCTAAGCAAATATGCAACATATAGATCATATAAAAATATTTTCAAATAAAGTTTAAAAAATGTATTTTTCTTGTTCTGCCGAGGAACTATAGAAAGTCTAAACTTTGTTTTAGTTCTTAAATAGAGATTAATCTTTACGAAATTAAATAATGCAGAAATATATTACTTACTTAAGATTTTGACATGTTTAGTAAAACTAAAATAACTAATTTATAAACAGTCTTTTCAGTCTTGTCATTTTCAGAGACACAAAAAGTAATTTACAAAAATTATAAACAATTATTTCGTGGTTTCATAATTAGTGTACATAATACATTTTTAACTAAGTAATTTAAAATGTATTTTTATTTTCTGTATAAAATAAAAATTCAAACTTTTTTATTTATTAATAATTAAACATTAAATTGCATGAACAGAATTTAATTCAGTCGATTTAATTTTTTTTTTAAATCTGAAAAAGAAATTAGTTGTATTATTTTATATTTTACTAGAAAATATGTTATTTTCAATAATCTAGTTTTACAGCGAGAGCTGTTTTAAGTAGTTTTATAAAACAAAAATCAGCTGTTTTTTTACCGTACTTATCACATTTTGTAAGAATTTTATTAATGAAATAAAGCTATTTTGTTTTTGTTTTTTAAATCTTTTGATGTTCTTATTTAAAATAAATTCTCGAAATTTTATTTCTCCAAATAATAGCTGTGTGTAATAAAATGTGTGTTTTATCTAGCTTCAGAAAACAAAATCAAATATACTTGGACCATTTGTCAGATTTTTTTTACGAATGTATTTTTTAAAAAAAATCTTCTAATTATTTACTTAAAAAATAATTCGAATTCTTATTGTTTTCTAAATATGTCTTGTTCATAATAAAATGTGTGTTCTATGGACCTCTATAAAACAAAAACCTCTTATACTTGTAGTACTTATAAGATTTTTTAGGAATTTAATTTTTATTGAAAACTAATTAGATTAACTATTTCTTGAGATTAACTATTTATTTTATGTTTAATTATTATAATTTATAATGGCGTGAAGAATATGAATGTTTTTTTAAGAGTATTTGTTGTAAATAATATTAATCTCGCACAACAAACATTCCTTTAACAGAAAATGTAAAGAAATTCATTCTTCCATTAAAAGAAAAACACATTAAATTCTATATATGAAAATATATATCTACTGTTTCATATATGAATCTCTTCTAAAAAATTTCATCACTTTAAGAGTTTTTTAATGGACAATGTGTTCAACGATTTGTTGTAAATTTTAACACCATATAATAAATATTCCATGAAAATAATTTGTTGAACCCATTAAATTCTATATTTAAAAAATCGGAGTGTCTATTCTTACGGCAGCCGTAAGTTTAATATTCTTACGGCACTTTGGTGCGCGTGCGTAGTAATAGACTGCCGTAGTGACTGACGAAGATTCTTTTGTGGATTGAATCCCGAAATAAGAACGACTCATATCCTCATTTCGCTGGCAGCTCACTCGTGTGTTCAGTTCAGCCATATTTATTTTTTTGGAGTTTACTGTATATTATCTTTCTGACCTTTCTTAAAATAGCTAAAATCTGCATGGGAGATTATTTCTTGATTTTTTAGATTTTGAGAGAAAACTACAGCTCTATAAATCGACTAATTATGTTGATTTTTACATTTCGGATTCACGCACGTTGGAATCTGTTCGTAAGCGATGCTGGAAACGGGTAAAAAAAGTTCTGGAGGCAGTTAAATATTATTAATTATGTAAAATTTAAATGCGTCCGTGGTGGCGTTCACAAAATGGGTAAAAGAGATAAAAGAATGCGTGATTTATCGTAGTTACTATATTTTATAATTTGTGAATATATGCATAATCTACTTTTATATATATATATATATATATATATATATATATTTATATCATATTGCTGTATACGTTTTATTCCTATATATCACCCCCTCCCTTTTCCTAATAATGTTTAAAGTTCGGTAATACTGCACTTGCTTTCTATATTTTAATTGACATAGTTTATTATTTCGTATCTTCTTATTACTGTCCAAGGAAGAGGGCATGACCTTCGTGAGCCCGTTGAAATCACTGTTGCTTGTAAAATAATAATAATAATAATAATGATAAGCTATATCAATTAAAATAAGAATAAGATAAATTTACTATTAGCTATCTTTAAATATTATTTGGTATATTTGGTAAGGTGGGGATAGTGTATAGAAATATGGATAACAATATCTCTGCATATGTCCACAAATTTATAAAATAAAATATACTTGCAATAACCCAATGCATTCCCTTATTTCACAATTTGGGAATTCCACCGAGAATGCACTTGAACTTCACACACTGCTTCCAGAATTTTTCTTTTAGTTTAGGATATTGCTAACAAGTTGATTCCAATGTGTTGAATCAGAAATGTGAAAATTAACCAATTTAGACTTTTTATAGAGCTTTTTTTTCCTCAAAATAATATGTAAAAAATAAATTTCCCATGTGGATCTTATCATGAAAGAGGTTTCAGGAAGATGTGTAGGTTATTGGCAATTTCGCTAATATTATAGACTTTCACCTGGTGACCAATTTCATAAATGTTGACTTGGTCTTGCAAAAAAAAAAAAAAAAAAAAAAAGAGCCTAGGCTACAGACCACAGCATATCTATTACAAAATATTGTCCCATAGATTGTCAAGCCGATGCCCATGATTAAAAATTTTATCTGAATTAGGGATCAGTGTTGTCGATTTAGAATTAAGATTCACCACTATTTTCAAATAGTAATATTAGCTTTATTTAATGACACATTTCATGATTTAATCAAGTGAAGATTACTATTCAGAAATAGAATTTTTTAAATATATCCTGTTAAATTGACAACACTTTTAGGGTCACATTATTTAAAAAATGAAAAAAAATATATAATTAAACATTAATTTATTCAAAAATATATTTTAGTGAATTACGAATTAATTTTATAAATGTATGGGTGTAATTTATGGCTCACTTTCTATTACTATGATTTTGTTTTACTGACCATTGCTAATGATTTCATTGTCAATTTTTATGATTCGTGTCATTAACAATAACGATGAGCACAGTTTGTGTGTGCTTCTATAAGCTTCATATAAAACAAAACATAAATACTATTTTTCTATTTTATTATTTTGTAACAATTTATTACTTTATATTATCTATACAACAACAACGTTTCAGTATGCAGACAGTGGCAGTTCGTCAGAAAATTCACAATCACTTTACTATCAGTAATTTCATAAACAAAATTTCTCCTTCTTTAATCATAGAAAATCCCACAATTAAAACAGATCAAATTTTATATACTAAAATTCTGGTAGATAAGTTATTGTGAATACCCTGAAGTGCCACTACTGCACGCACGGTCGTACTCTGTCGCTGTCAAATGTGCAGACCTTGGATTTTTTGGAGGGTGCAACTTTTATAACGAAATTCATTATTTTACCACTTTGCTAGTAGAAACCAATAATATCCATTACCATTATTCCAGTTTTTCTTTAAGGGAATGCTTTCAACTTCAGGAAATTGAAAATGTCCTTAGAAAAAAAAACTGTAACCAAAATCGAAACAGAATAAAGAGCCATCAACATCATCAACATCATGTATTCTATGAAAAAAAAAAATTATTTAAAATGTAAATAAGAAATTTGTAAAGAACGTTGCCATTGGCTTACCATTAGCTTCTGAGTGGCTAGCGTATAAACCAAAGTTTGCAGAATTTTAGTACTAAATAAGAATTGTGATTAATTGATGAAATATATTAATGGCCATTGGACCCGTGCAAGGAGTTCCCACTACAGTCTAATAATTTTTACCAATATCTAATATTTTTTAAGTGCAGGATTAAACTGCTAAAGAAAAAAATAAGGAACAGATGTGTTGTTGGTCTGCAGATAAACTTGGCAATTTTTTTTCGCGCCGAAATGTCGTTTTGAAAATTATTGCCAAACTGAAATCCGGAAGAACCTTTGCTTTCTAATATGGACACAAAACATGATACGGTCACTTTCAAAACTTACTGAAATCCTTTTTAGCACTTTCCAACCTAGTTGAAAAGTGCTTATGACTTCGGTTTGTCTGGCCGTATGGCCGTCTGCCGTCTGGCCGTATGGCCGTCTGCCGTCTGGCCGTATGGCCGTCTGCCGTCTGCCGTCTGTCCGTGCTCTAACTCCCGTAAATATGCTCGGATTGCTCTGCAATTTTTATATGTTATTGTCGTTATCTATAGCATGTTCCCTATTTCAACGGAAGTGTGTAGCACTTATAGTTTTTTACAGGGGTACTCAAAAGAATTCCGTTACATTGCGGTCTATGGGGAAAAATCATTTACGGTTTATTTAAATAATGTTTCCCTATTTTAAACGCATTGACATTTATATATATCACTAAGGTGTATTAGAAAAAGCTTAATATGGAATAGGGTGTGCATATCACTTATAGTTACTTTACAGGGACAGTCAAAAGAATTCCGTTAAATTACGTCTATGGAGAAAAATCGTCTGCGGTTTATTTAAATAGTGTTTCACTATTTTAAACGCATTGAAATTTATATATATTACTAATGTGCATTACAAGAGGCTTACTACAGAATAGTGTGTGTATAGCAGTCATCGTTCATTTACAGGGACACACAAAAGAATTCTCTACTGTCTCTTAACAATAATTCCTGGAAGTGCGTTTTAAGTTACTGAACGCGATTTTAATTTTAACTCGCTTTTTGTCTATTACGTGGTGTGCATAAATTCTGTAGATCCTATACAGGGCAGCACAAAAGTTCGCGAACACATTTCCGTTTATAGACAGAAACTCCAGAAGGAGAATTTTAAACTGTGCTACGCGTTTCCTAACTAAACTAAAATTTAGCATCCTATATAGTATATATACAAATCTATAGATCATATACAGGGCTGAATAAGAGTATTCGGATATTTTTCCGAATATTGCATCTGTTGGAAATTCCTGAAATTAGGTTTTTAAATATGTTATGCGTTTTCCAAATTGTTTACTTAAATGGTATCTTTTAGCTTATTAAACGGTATGTTTTGAGAAATTATTTTGGAAACGATGGAAAGTGCTACATAATCTATGCTTGACGCATGATTTTTCGTTCTTGTTTTTTTTTTGACAAAGAACACTTAAAAATTTAATGCTAAAAGTTTTAGTTTTGAAAGTGATGGCTTATTGAAAAAAGTAATTTCCTCGGCATTTCAGAATTTTGATTAATTTCGAAAAAGGCATTTTTAAACGCATTATCATAAGGAAAATAATAGAAAAGGAACGAAAATAGTACTTACCTCGTGCAGAGAAATCCTTCAAATAAATTGTGTACAAGCCAAGGGGGAAAAAAAGAGCACATTTTCGATTGTAAACAAAAAACAAAGATAAACATTTCTATTGATACGATGCGGAAAAAGCAAATATTAAAAAAAAAGTGTTTGTTCTTTTGCATTATATTTATTATGAATATCACAAACATTTGATAGAAAAAAAAATCCGAAAGTGCTTTGACCACGCCTCGAGACACAAAATGCCGACATTAAAATAAATATATTCCGTATCATTTCGAGAGACTGCACAAATGGATCCGATCCACGTCAAAATAAAAAAATAATTAACTCTGTAAACATAATCGGAAACGGAATCCACGTCAAAATTACCAAAAATGAAGCAGGTAATCTTATCTACATTGGAATAGCTTGCTTTAACAGTCAGCGACCAAACGGGTGCAAATACAAAATGAAAGATACTTCTGCCGTGCTGTACCATCACGTGGGAAAATGTACCATTAGAATATTTGAATGAATGTTCTGGAAAAGTGCGCACATGTTAATAAACGGATACTGCGCAAGTTCGCTATAAAATGACATCAGGGGTGCAAAAAATGATTACCTCTCTCCTCCCTTGCCACAAAGCCAGAAGAGCGGCTATGGTTGTCAGTAAAGAGGGATTTGGTATGGTTTAGAACAGAATGTAAGTTTATCTAAAAAGTTAGCAAGATTTTTTTCGCGCGTATATTTTGCAGACCGCTGCAGCATCTATACCAAAAATAATGATAAAAATATCTGCAAACAACATTAGTCAAGCCAGAATATCGTTCCAGAGTTTATTCCATCAAAGTTACAGTAAAAACTGATTGAAGAAAGCAAAAGGCACACGCGAAAAAAAATTAACAATCGCATTTTAACTGCATTAGAAGATTACATCATCTGCTTCTTGAAAAAAAATGAAATAAAGAAAAATAAATTTAATGCAGTTAAAATACAATTTAATATAATATAACAAAGCATACCTTTTATTCTACATGTGAAATACACTGCTTCGCTCGATCGATGGTGTCTTTCTCTTTGAAACATTTCAATTTTGCTTTTTAACCATAAATATAAAATAAACAAGTGCAGAGAAACCATACTTCATCTTTTTTGTAATATTTTTTTTATAATTGTTGTTAATGCGGTATTTTATTTTTGTGACAACACTAAGTTGAGGAAGACCTTTCATTCCATTTATGAAAACAATGTCTATTTAATTTTTAATTAACAGCAATTTTTAATCAAAAAAATGTTTTAACGAACTGTGAGTGTACTATGTCGGAAGCCGTTTCAAAAACCTTTCGAATGATACCTCAATCGTTGTTTCATAAAATCATAGAAAAGATGATGTTGACAACAGAAATAATATATATGATTAATTAAACTTATTTTAAACTTTTTTTTTGCAGAGGTAGGATAAAAAAAAATCTTAATGCTGCTAGTAGTATTAAGAAACATGTAAATATTACTGATTTGATTTTAAAGCAAAATATCTTTGAAACAGGTTTTTATAAAGTCTATCTAAAGCTATACGTAAGACAGATTTCCATCTTATACTCTGCCTAAGGCAGATTCTGTATATACTGTATTTTAAAAAACTCTTAGCAACAAGGTATAATAGAAGGGGTGCAAAAAGAACCTTTCAAAGGGTGCCGCGTTGAACAGCCCTGTTCTAACATATATACAAAATATCTGACCGCCACACAGTGGAGTATTTGATATAAAATCCTGTCCAAAAAGGCAGAAACTAAAATTTGCTCAACAGTTGTAAAAAGCATATTTTATAATAGTTGACTAACTGGTGCGTCGATCTATGTGTGTGCCAGGAGTATCAGTCATTTCTGGCGACTCCTAGCTTCAGTTGAAGTGAGAGTTTTTTTTATTATGTTTCAGCTTTGTTACTGTGTTTAAATTTGTACTTTGACCTGTGCATTTAACTAATTTTACTTTTCATGTATAAAGAAAAATCATTTAAATTGAAAATGGGGTAATATTAAGCCTTTTTAGATCTAATTTATTGAAATATATTTTCTAATACATTCAAAGCTTTTTATAGCTGTGTCGGGGTTTGTCGGACGATTTTTGAATTATAATTGTATTGGTTATAGTTTTGAAGGCAATTAAAAAAATAAATAAATGTTCCGCATATTGTTGCCATTTTTAGATATCAATGATTTTTGAGAGGACTGCAAACCTATTAAAACCACACATAAACCATCATATCTGTACTATAGTGACTCAAATATGGTAAATACTAAATCCAAGTAATATATATATTATATGCCTAGGTTTTCGTAAATACACATTTATGGGTAGTAAAATTAACCGCATTTAATTAAACATTACTTGTAAATAAAACAAACCTATCAACAATTAATTTTCACTTATGGCTATGATGTCTTACACTCACGCACGTTTTTTTTTTTTTTTTTATTTTAATCGGTTATAAAAAAGAAAAAAGTAGCCAAATTTTGGGGATTTTTCCCTTTAATGGTAACTTGGGAATTGTAGTAAATTATTGGTTTGGAGTCGGCTTGTAAATATCGCCAAATATCGGTGCGGGAGTGTAACACATCTGTTCCCCACTTATAAACAATAAAGTAAACGTTGTATCACATATTTATTTATTTAAATAAGTACATACATTTATGCATATATAACATTAATTAAGTGTATATACCAGGGTCGGCGAACCTTTTCACATCCGCGTGCCAATGTTTGTCAAAAATACTTTTTAAGTGACCATGGCGTGCCAACGACCTCCCCCCTCCCCGCCTAAAAAAACTATAAAAACAATGAATTAAGTAACTATTATTATTATTAGATTAAGATATGGATTACAAACCTTCGGGTAATATGCACATACATATTAAATTAAATAATGTATAATATTGAAAACTCAAACCAAAACAACTGGTCACAAGAAAAGATTAATTAATGATAGTAATAATTATAAAAAAAGTGGATATAATTATATAGAAATAATAAGATATAATTATATTAATCGTAAAAAAATATTAAAATCTCAAATCGAGACAACTTGCCAAATGACTGTAATAGTTATGGTAATACATGATATTGCCCTTGGGATCTGTTGATTTTGACATTTTAAACAGGGTGGTGGTTTTATAATTGAGGTAATTTTATTTTAAAATAGACAATTAGAAAAGAAACATTGAAAAAAAAAATCATTTACGAATCATATCTTCAAAATATTTGTTTTACACATATAAAAAACATTACCTAAAAATTCTGCCTAAGAAACTCTTTTTGGTTTTTGTTGATTGAATTTTATTTTCTAATTTCTTAAGCATTGCAGCAAAATCTTCTTTTTTCCGTAGAAAATTTAAAACTTCGTAAGGTATGTAATGCAGCCACAGCATCTTGGAATTTCGGGGTTAGTTTCTCTTCACCGAGTCCGTTATAACTCTCATTGTCACAAATGTTTGTTTCGTTTTTTAAAGTAGCTAACGTTTGTGGAAATAATGTAGATCTAACAAAGCGTCAAACTTTTGTTTATTTAAAGCTTGTGACGATATGAGATTAACTATTTTTGTGACTACGGCTATAATATCAACAAGAGATTCAAAATCAGCCTATGCACCCAGGAGTTGTTGATGTATTATGATGCAGCGAAATCCGAGAATAATAAGTCCAATGTGAGTTTGAAATAAACTGAAAAAAACATTTATTTTACCCATTATACTGATGCCCCCTTCAATTGTAACAGAAACTATTTTATACAAATTTATTTCTTTTTCAGTAAGTGAATTTATAACTGCTGTACAAATATTTGCACCTTTGATTTTAATTGCTAATGATAATAACGAGAATAATTCATCCTTAATGTCATTTTCAACAGAATATCGTACAAAAACAGCTAAACGAGCAGATTCAGTTACATCTGTACTTTCATCAAGACAAAATAATGTGAAAGGAGAAGACGATGTCAGACTTTGGTTGCTCTCTTACATTTTCAAGATTCTATCTTTGACTGTATTTCTTGATAAAAGAGTATCTTTAAGTACTTAAATAATTTTATCCTTATTTTCAAAATCGTTTAAAAGTGATGGAGCGCATGTTAACCAGGATTCCTTCAGAAACTCTCCATCGCAGAAAAATGTACCATTCCGAACAATGACATTCGCAGCTGAGGAACTTGCGACACTAGTTTGAGAATCTTTGCTGATATATGTAATCAGAGATGTCAACAGTTTATTTTCTCTTTAATTGCATTGGCAATGGATTCATTTTGTTCTGCATAACTTTTTGGGGAAAGAGGTTTGTGATTTGTTTCATAAGGCTGTTTTACTGCAGACCACCGTCCCGGAACATACAACGCACAGAGCCTTAACATCTTTATTAATCATCCCATAGTTCTCAGTCCACCACGTTTGAAATTCTCTACTATCTTGCACTTTCTATTTTTTTAGCCGAATTAGCTATGTTGAATAAATATTACTTTAATGGTGCAATCTGATCAGTCTTAGATTACCATCGTTGATTGTAGGAAGTTAGTTTAACAATAAAAAAGATTATGCATAGTAGAATTGATGAAAGCATCTCTAGAATAAAAGCAAATCAGAATAATAATAAAATGACTAGCCACTAAATTTACTCAGATTTATATATAACAAAATTGAGTCGGCAGCCAGTCGTCTGCTGGATTAATTACCCCCTCCCCTCTCCATGAAGCCCATACATAAAAGGACAAAAATATTTCTCGTTATTTCATATTCAACATTATCTTTTACTATTATCTTAATTTATGCATCTTTAATGAATTAAGTAATTAAAAATGATTAGAGTAAATTATCTCTAAGGCAGGAAAAATCTAATAGCTTTTGTTTGGTACTTATTTATTGGAAATATCTTTAAATTGTTTACATATCCCATTTTTTCATGTTCTTTCATAATCGGCAGACAACATACTTTTGAAATTATAGTTTTAATTTGATTTTATAACTGTTTTAACAACCAATGTATTATTTTTTTTCTTAACTTATCTGAAAAAAGTGCATACTTTATTAGTTTTATTAATACTTTTGTCATTTTAACTGATTAAAAATTAATTAACAAATTACAGCAACAGTAAAATAAAGCCTTATATGCAGATCAACAAGCATTAAATGATGCAGAAATTTCAGAAACAATAAAGCAAAAAATAGTTCATTTGCTATATATTGCTCTCTCTTTCAATGCGATCATCGGCGCCGGCAGTACAAAACCGAGGAGGGGGGGGGGTTAGAGATCAGATGTTCTGAGCGGGTAATTCAATGATATGACAAGTACACATGCACTTATTACAACAAACAAAAGCAATTTTCTGTCTAGCTCGTGTATAAATGGAAAAAAATAATAATGAGGTTCAGAATTTTGGGGAGTTTGACTGAGTCTTGATTTAGAATTTTAATCACCGGCGTGCCAAAAACATCCTCTCACGTGCCAGCTACGGCACGTGTGCCATAGGTTCGCCGACCCTGGTATATACTAACAGTAAGTCAACAATAATGGCTTTAACTTTAAAACACATAAAAATTAATTTTGGCCAGGATTTTGCGTCAAATACTCCACTGTGTGCCGTTCTGATTATTACATTTATAGACAATATTAAAACAGTGCAGTTTACATATTAAAATGTAATTTGTAATGAAAAAGAATGTTTGACTTACCTTTTCTTGGCCAAAAATATTTATAAAAATTTTTGTGAATCAAGCTCAAAAATCTATATAATTAACATTTTACATAACAGGGAAAATTATAATCACAGCATTTGAATTTATATACAAATACACGAAGCCTACATATTTCAGACAAATACTTAATAAATTATTTTACAAAAAACTAAAGAAAAAATGCGTAATATATATTTTGAAATAGAGGCGACACTCTTTGGTGCCAGACAGGCTGAAAATTCTTGGACAGATCATGTTGCCATTGGTAATAGACAGAATCGCAGAATATACATTAGGTTTTAAACGATTTTAATGGTCCTCTGAAACAAAGAAACTTAAAAAAAAAAAAAAAGCAATTATTCTGCTTTGCAAAGAGAAAAAAAATCATTAAAAAAATGCTTTAAAAAAGTGACAAATTTTGTAACTATTAACTTAACCTGAGGGAGGAAACAGCTTTACCTGGTTTAGGGCTCACCGACCTGCGGGTGTGTTGCCCGTCTGAGCCGCCAAAATGTAACTTAATTTAGTAAAATCATTTGTTTTTCATTTTATAATTCGAAAACTCATTGACTACATATGTGCGATATCAGATGATGGGGCGGGGGGGGCGGGGGGAGACTGATTGCGGCCTAAGCTAACTCGCATTAATATTTTCGAAAAATATTTTTTGCCTTATTTAATCCTAAAATTCTGCTATTAAATAAGGATTAATGCGAAAAACTATTTTTCCAGAAAAGTGGTGTACATTTGCATAGGCTTTGTATCAGGTGCTAAAGAACACTGAATTTCGTACTCAACTTTTTCTCTCTTTTTGAAAGAAAATGCTTATCAATTCTGCTTTTGAGATTTGCCATATTTTCAAAATCTCAAGAACAATTCATACAAAATTTCATTTGCCGCTCCCCCCCCCCCCCCCCCCCCCCCCACTCTGTAATATACCTAAATCTGGCTCTTATTGCTTTGTAATCTGTGTTGATAAAGCATATGCATAAATAGTTTCCACAAATAGACAAACTTCAAAATTTTTGTTTTCTTTCTTTCTTTCTTTTTTTTTTTTTTTTTTTTTTTTCGTTTGTAAAATGGTCAATAAATTTCTTCAACAACTATTGCTTTTTTTTTTTCAAATCTTAAAATAACTAAATAGCTAAAGCATTGCTGTTACATCTTAAATATAAGCAGTGACTTGTTTGGCTACCATTATTTCCGTAAAGTGATCATCCTGATAATTTCTAAAACATTTTCAATGTACCAGGAAGATTATTGTTTGGAAATAATGGTAGCCAATAAAGTAACTGATGAGAACCCTGTAAATAAGTTTTGATTATTTTAAGATTTGAAAATCTTTAATTGTCGTATATTACGGAAAAAGTTAAAGAAAAAAAATCAGGCATGCTGAAACGGTGTTGGAGAATTTACTTTAGGCTGCAATATGGTATGAATTGAAATTAAAACTTCACAAATAGAAATAATTATTTTTTAACTGTGTATAAAAACATGTTTTAAATCGAAGTAGTTGAGGTTAAAAACAATTTAAAATATCGTAGGAATATGCTGATTGTAACAAGATTCAACTATAATATCTGATTAATAAGCGGAAAAAAATATGCAAATAGTTTTACAAATGTTTATTGTGCTGTTTCTAATTTTGCGCCCTTGGGATTTGTGCGGCAGGAGCAGTTTGCTCCAAGTGCTCCACGGCAGCTACGCCCCTGCATGGCAGAATTTTTTTTTAAATATCTTGTTTGCATTTTCTATATTTTTTAATGACTTTTTTTTTTATTGGACAGTTAAAATCAGTTTCTACAAAGCCTGTTTTTTACTTTCTGATTTTGTTTACATGTCTTTTTAAATTAGGATACTTTCATTTCTGAACCTGTTTCAAAAGCAAAAGTATCCTCACAAAAAAAAAAAAAGAAAAAAACCTGTAAACAAAATTTAAAAAGTTTACAATGGCTCAGCTATCCAATGAAAAAAAAATCAAATGCAAAAGAGATATTTAAAAAAATTTCTCCCATAGAATTAACATTAGTGAGCAGGTGTTTTAAGGTGACTGAAATACCCTTTTAACGAATGATGAAATTAAGCTTATAAAATTCGCAGAAAAATGTGATGATCCAAAAAAATGTAAAAAAAGAGTTATACCTACACCTGTTATCTAGCAGGCAAGAAAATAAATCAAATCCTGACAACATTGAGAGTATACAAAGCCACAATATCTGCATTAATTTACATCATTGAAATTTTTTTTAAATAATATTAATGTTTTACCAGATGTTCATTGCAAAATGAATGAAAATGCTATTTTGATTTAAGTGCCTGAAGGAATTGTTTGCCTAAACGACACTATTACAGGTAAAAAAGGCAAAAAAAAAAAAAAAAAAAAAAAACTAAGAAATCATCTAACCAGTTTTTTTTTCTTTGCTTTGGGATAGTGATGAACAAGAAAATACACTAAACTGATCTAACTAAAAACTGAACTTTCTTATGAACTCAGCAAAATTGATGAATATTTATTGTGTGTTTGCTTTAATATTTTATATTTAAAAAAATTTGATCTGCTTTCACTAATAAAAATAAATATGCGTATTAATAGTTTTAAATTTATTTAAGTTTAACATCGCCCCGCCAGACATTGCCTTTATAAAGTAAACATTAAAAAAGAAAATTACTATTTTGAGGTTTCTGTGCAGATAGTGTTCATTTAAAGCCTTACAGGACAGGTGATTCTTAATAAATTGCCGTGGAGGTCGTAGACACTATCTAAAAAGTAAACTGAAGGCTGTTCTACAAATTTTCAAACACTTATTAAGAATTAACATTGGCATTTTAATTAGATTTTTTTTTCATAAAGGAACAAAACATTGTAGGATAAAACACTTGCAATTTTAGGCATATTACATTAAAAATGTTATATTTCTTACCATTTGTAAAATCATCGTAGGCTATTTTCTAATGTAACTGGTCTGATATTTATTTATTTGTTACTCTTAAACTACTTTCTTAGCATGAACTGATTAAAAATAAATTTATATTAATTAATTGGAATATTGTAGATTAAAATGGTACAGTGAGAAAAATAATTCACACAAATGGTCAATTTATAAAATGATAAACAAACAGATTGAAAAATATGAATGCAGCAGCTTGTTTGTGAAAGTAAGAAAAATTTATTTACTGTAAATTATTTTCTTTCATTTATCAATCAAATAAAATGAAACATTTAGTAAGATTAATATTTTACACTTTCATTACAAAATTTGGATTTTTTATGCTTATCACATGAAAAACAGTTAAATTTCTTACCACTTTTTAAAATCATCTAAGCCTATTTTCTAATGTAAGTAATTTGATATTTTATTTCCTTATTACTCTATTTCTTTGACATAAGCTGATTAAAATAACTTTTTTTAAATAAATTAGGTTATTGTATAACTTGTGATACAATGAGAAAAATCATTCCTACACATGATATATATATATTGAAATTTATGAAGAAAATAGGTTGTTTGTGTAAATAAGAAAACTTTATTTACTGTAAATAAATGATAATTTTCTTAAATATTTAATAAGGATTAATATATGTATATTTAAACAACAAAACAAAACTTCAGGGTAAAATAGTAGTACTTTTAGGCTTATCACATAAAATAGAACATTTCTTACACCTTTTAAAATCATTTTAGACTTTTTTTCAAATGCAAATAGTCTGATATTTAATTCATATGTATAAAAAAATATTACAATTACTTAAAACATGTTACTCTTAAAAATATTATGGAGTAAATAAATTATTAATTTTGAAATGATTAGATAAAAATAAAACTTGACATGGTAGCATAGTTGCCAACCTCCCGATTTTTTGGATACCAGTAAAATCATATAAAATTTTTCGCTTTTTAAAATAGCAGAAATTGCACTATTAAATAACCGCAAAACCAAAAACCAAATATAATTGCTGACATCGCAGACATTTTCAAACCCTA
The DNA here is from genome assembly GCA_963931845.1 of Maratus michaelseni. Taxonomy (NCBI): domain Eukaryota; kingdom Metazoa; phylum Arthropoda; class Arachnida; order Araneae; family Salticidae; genus Maratus; species Maratus michaelseni. Next base: position 194,009,248 of record OZ007597.1, on the reverse strand, counting down.
CAATTACACCATTCATGATAAACCAAACGATATTAACAACAGTGAGACCACTACTGACGTTAATAACGATATCCAGGAAGCCCCAGTGGAGGACACTTCCAGTTACACCAAACAAAATAAAACACCACCTGTTATACAAAATAATTATACAAACACATTCAAAGATATGTTTGACACCTTCAAAGACATGAAGGAACTTCTCCAAATTACCAAACTCCTAAAACATTTTAAAAACATCGCCATCAAATCAAAAAATTGCAACAACCCATTCGACAAAATGTATATCATAATAGAAGAATTAGACGCCTTTTCTACGGAGCTCAACATTACCAATTATGAATAATTACAATAACAAAAATTTCTCTTCTCTTCTTATTTTCTCCTGGAATTGCCAATCATTGCAATTCAGGATTAATGAACTCCGCTCCTTTATTTCCATTAATCCACAAATCTATATACTCTTAATCCAAGAAACACTTAACCCATCCTGCAGTATCACCATCCCAGGTTACAAACTCCATCATACACCACGTGCCAACTCTCACTGGGGCGGCACAGCCATCTACATCAAAAATTATATCCCACATCGCACAACTCAAAATATTCCACTCCCAGGCATTGACTACACCAGTATTGTCGTCAACTTGCCCCATTCCAAAATCAACTTCACATCTTTTTACGCACGACACGGGCGACGATACCCCATAAATGACCTGACACACATCATTACACAACACCAACACGCATTTATCGCTGGTGACTTCAATGCACATAGCAGGCAGTGGAACTGTCATTCCACCACTACCAGAGGTAGATCTCTTCACAACTTGGTTAGCCATTTCAATCTTAGTCTCCACGCACCTACTACACCCACACACATTTCTGTTGCTCGCAAGAAGCACCCCTCTATTATTGACTTCGCCATCACCAAAAATTTTACCTTCCCTATCACCACTTCTGTTATTAACGACCTGAGCTCTGACCACCTTCCTGTCTTCTTCAAAATTGATCTTACCAACCGTATCTCTCCTCCTCCTTCAGTAGCAATTGACTGGAATGAATTCCAAAATTACCTCAACAACACCGACCTTACCTACCCCACAATCAACAACACTACTGACATTGACAACGCAGTTAATAAACTCAACAACATCATTTACAAAGTTCAAAAAGATGCCACTTACACCGAATTCAAAAATAATAACTCTTACATCTTACCCACTTACATACATAATATCTGTAAACAACGCAACACACTCTGTCGACTCTACCAAAATACCAGAGATCCCATCCTTAAAACAGCTGTCAACAGGCTCAACAATAAAATTAAAACACTTATTCAGAAAGATAAGCAAAAACACTGGTCTAAATTTCTCGAAAGTCTTACTTGCGAGAATAACTCTCTTTGGCAAATCAAAAAGAAACTCAATAATAATTACACCCCTATTCCTCCCCTTACTGCCAATAATCAAACTGCGTATACTGACGAGGACAAGGCAGAATGCCTCGCTAGCTCATATGAAAGGCAATTCTCTCCGAATCCCTTCCTCGCAAGTCAAGCACACTTTAACAATGTCAATGATACTGTTAATGACTTCCTCTCAACCCCTCCTATCCTTCTCCCCGAAATTCAACCCATCATGATCAACAATATTATTCAAAAACTTAATAATAAAAAATCTCCTGGGTACGATAAAATTTCCAACTATACTCTTAAACAACTTCCTATCAACTGTATTCTCTACATTACGAAGCTCACTAATTCTATCCTCAAACACTGTTATTTTCCTAAACCCTGGAAAACCTCTATCATTTCTCCTATTCCTAAACCATCCTGCAATCTTAATGACCCAACTAATTTCCGTCCCATCAGTCTTCTCTCCTCTCTAAGTAAAGTCATCGAACGCGTCATTAGATCACAGCTCAATGACTTCCTTCACAACAACATTCTTATGCCTAAACAATTTGGCTTCAGAGCCAAGCACTCCACCCAACACCAACTTCTTCGATTTGTGGAATTCTTAACTGAAAACTTCAACGAGAAGAAGCTTACTGCTGCCATATTTCTTGATGTCGCTAAGGCCTTTGACAAAGTCTGGCCACGCGGGCCTCATTTACAAATTAATTCGGCTTAAGTTCCCGTCTGGACTTATCCATTTAATACACTCTTACCTTGGTGATCGTGACCTCTATGTCCGTGTAAACAACTCACTTTCTCTACTACACATAATACTCTGTGATATTATTCAGGGTTCATTCATTGGCCCTATTTTATTCATAATATACTTTAATGACATTCCACGCACACTCTTCACATCACTCGCACTCTATGCGGACGACACTGTTCTCTAGGGCACTGCACATCATCCATACAATCTTTACAAAAATCTACAACACCACCTCAACATCTTCATGGAATGGTGTGATCAATGGCGCATTAAGATAAACGAATCTAAAACTACTGCTGTTTACTTCTCTAGAACCTTCTCCACTCCTAATAGATTAACCATCAATAACACTACCATTCCCTGGTCTGACGATGCCAAGTACCTGGGAGTTACCATTGACAAACGCATTACCTTTAAAAAGCATATTCTTAATATCTGCGGTAAAGTCGCCGGAATTTCCAAACCCCCTCGCCCCCTTCTTCGCAGTCACTCACTCTCCATACACAACAAACTCTTAATATATAATGCTTGCATTCTCTCTGTTATCACATATGCATGTCCAATCTGGGGCTTCACTTGCAAAACCAGTATGAACAGCATCTCTAGTACCCATTACAAACAGCTCCGTTACATCAGGAACGGGTCTAGATACCTCAAAAACTCCACAATCCTCAAGGATCTGAAAACGACTTCACTCAAACATCGCATTAAACACCTTGCGAAAAAATTCTACAATGACATTAATCACATTCCAAATGAACTCATTTATGAGCTACCTGACTACGATGCTTGCAGTCCATCCAACCGGAAAAAACCAAGGTACTCCACTATTCTTGATGAATAGTCCTTCCGAGCTATAATTCTTACCTCAAAATTTTTCTCTTTAATTAAAAAAAAAAAAAAAAATATTATATAATGTTTTATTGATAATTTTATACTGACTTTTCTCCTAAACTTCTCCTAACACCTTTACTTTACCTCGTCTGGCATATTTTTTTTTTTTTTTTTTTTTTTAACTATGAACTATTTTTACTTTTATACTTTAACTAGTAAATTTTCATTATTTTATAGATATACTTAACACTATCCTATTTTACGTAGTCAATTGGACTACGCTAGACATTTCATATGGCTCTCTCAGGATTTGATATACACCTACTGAAAGCCAGGGTGTGCAGTTGCTTCGCAACTTGGAAGCCCATTGAACCTATCACAAGTTCAAGTTCAAGTTCACTATTAAATAATACAAATACTTTTTTATAAAAATACTGGTATGAAAAAAATCGGGAGGTTGGCAACTATGGGGTAGTAATGTAAACATTCAACATGGACATTACTTCTTGATATAGTTTATGGGTAAATTAATAATAGCATAGAGGGGAGGGTGTAGGATATGTATTATAATGACCAAAATGTCAAATACAAACTAACAAGCAAATACCAAAGGAAATATAGGCAAAATAAACAACAGCAACAAAAAAAAAAGGACAAGAATAGGAATGTATTTAATTTAATAAGAAATTTTAGAAATGTAATTAAAAATTTGTAGACAGTTTTCTATGCATCAGATAGAGCTACGTATTCATGAAATTAGCTTTATTTTCTTCTTTTTGTAGTAATGTAAAATATAACAATGTAATTAATATTGAATAAAACTGATTTACTTTGTTAAATTTAATCAACTTTATAACTAGCTAAAAAACTCCATTTCATATTTATTAGCTATTGTTACAACACACAGATTTTAGATAGGAACATTATTGTTGTTGGTGGCGATACTCATGGGATATAGAAGGGGCAAACATTAAAATTAAATTAAAATTTTTTATGTACAATATGCTTTTTGAAGAAATACTAACATTTCCATAGAAAACAATATATTACCATACTTTTTAATTTTATATGCAAAAAACAGTCTTGTTAAAAAGCTTTGAAAAAGTCTTTCTTAAATGATTTAGGACATGAAACTTTCTGAAGTTTAATAACTAAAATAATCTACTAACAAAATATTTAAAAATCTAGGTATACTAATTAATAAATATATTTTATAACTAGAATGTACTGACCTATCATATGTTGTAACAGCATCTATTCTTTTAACACGCAATGTAGAATAAAATATTATAGTATCAAACATGCAGTCATTTTGGAAATCATCCATGCAGTAAATTAATGTATAACCAGTACTTGTAAATATATAAAATTAAGTACTTTTAAATTACATCTGTTATCCTAACAATAGCTGAATAAACTGACCTATTAAAAAACAACATTAAAATAAGATTTATTGTATTTGTACAAAATGTTAAGATTATTGTTGTAAGGAACATTGTATACATTGCTAATTTTTAGTCTTATTAAAAGCTATTTGTATGTTCATGAAATTTTAAGCTCTGTAACTCTAAATTCAGGGAAAAAAGCTAGATTCAAAGTGTATATTAAATTTTTATTTAGTAGCAGAACAAAAATTAATACTGAAAGTTTAAAATGAAAATAAATAAGTAAACAAAGTTTTTCACTTCTCACCTGCATCTGCTTTTACTAACAGCTTATTCGTATAATTCACTGACTTGGAATCTCCACACGATACAATGCTAGCAAATACACACCCAAAAGCACATAATAAATATAATTCTGTGCTTTTAAAAGTGGTATCAGCTGGCAGCTGTATTTAAATTAGATAAAAAAAAAATCCGTGTCCCTTGGTAATGCATCTAAAGGAAATCATTTCTTGAGACAGATTTCTGAAACAAACTTTGTAAAATGGCACAAAACTATTAAAAAAGAAAAAATTGCAGCACTAACAACTCGCTAAAGAACTCATTATATATTTACTAACTATCGCTGCAGCACACAGATTTTGAATCAAAACATTGTTTATTGATGAGGTTCATGGTTACAGCAGTCGAGAATGCCGGGAAAAAAAAAGAGTCATTCAAAAACACAGTCATTCTTCACTCTTCAGAATCTCCGGCAGTTGTTACGGCAGTCTTTCTGCGCATGTGCAGTAGACTACCGTAAGAATATTATTCTCACGGCTGCCGTAACAATAGCCACAGCTTTAAAAAATATATATCCACTGTTTCAAAAATGAATTGTAAAATACTCGTATTCTTCAGGCCATTATCATATATTCTAATACGAGCAAATCTTGTGTGTGGTTATATATATATATGCAAATTTTATCTTAAAAACGGCTCTAACGATTTTGACGAAATTTTGTATCCTACCGTTCTGGGGCACCAGAAAACCATTGAGCTAGGTCACATGTTCGAGAAAATTCGATTAGTGGGTCATTTTGCGTCATGGTCAAGCTAATTGTATCTAAAAAACGGTTCAAACGATTTTGACGAAATTTTGTATCCTACCGTTCTGGGGCACCAGAAAACCATTGAGCTAGGTCACATGTTCGAGAAAATTCGATTAGTGGGTCATTTTGCGTCATGGTCAAGCTAATTGTATCTAAAAAACGGTTCATACGATTTTGACGAAATTTTGTATCCGACCATTTTCGGGCACGAGAAGACTATTGGGCTGGGTCACATGTTCGAGAACTTTCGATTAGTGGGTCATTTTTGGGTCAACGCAGGTCAAATTAATTTTATCTAAAAAACGGCTTTTACGATTTTGATTAAATTTTGTATCATACGAATTTCGGGCACGAGATAATCATTGGGCTAGGTCACATTTTGCATCCTATGGTTTTCGGGCATGAGAAGACTGTTGGGCTAGGTCACATGTTCGAGAAAATTCAATTAGTGGGTCATTTTGGTCATGGGTCATTATGGGTCAAGCTATTTTATCTTAAAAACGGCTCAGACTATTTAAATGAAATTTTGCGTCCTATGGTTTTCGGGCACGAGAAGACTGTTGGGCTAGGTCACATGTTCGAGAAAATTCAATTAGTGCGTCATTTTGGTCATGGGTGTTTATGGATCAAGCTATTTTATCTTAAAAACGGCTCAAACTATTTACACTAAATTTTGCATTCTACGGATTTTGGACACGAGAAGACTGTTGGGCTAGGTCACATGTTCGAGAAAATTCAATTAGTGGGTCATTTTGGTCATGGGTCATTATGAGTCAGGCTATTTTATCTTAAAAACGGTTCAGAGGATTTGAAAATAATTTTAGCTTCCTACAGGTTTAGGGAACGAGAAGACTATTAGGCTAGGTCACATGTTCGAAAAATTTCAATTAGTGGGTCTTTTTGGTCATGGGTCATGATATTTGAACTGAAATTTAATTTTGACCGAGCATAGCTCGGTCTTCCCTAATCGTAAATTATAAAAAGTAAACAGAAAATATATAAGATTAAAAACCGGAAAAAATATATAATATGATTAGTTTCATTAAAAATTAAAATATTTTATAACTCTACGAGCTTATTTAATTACAGGGTTGAACAATTCTAATTGACGTTACTGTCATACTGCTGCGAAATAAACGAAAATTGCAACGGTTACATTTCTGGCCGTGTAGCACAACCATAAGCAAATCGAGGAACGCCTGCCCACTACCGAAAAAGTTAGTTAATATCACGCCCTCTGCAACTCCAGTGGCACTACTTTGCGTCATCTTCAACATGCGTAGGCTTTGGGCTGGGCTAGTACAGGCTAAATTAATTTCTAATCCTAGAACAATTCCAGATTTAATCAAAATATTCTTTTGACATCACAAATTGACACTTGGAGTTCAAACAACCGTCGCACAGTGGAGTATTTGAACCAAAATTCTTGCCAAAATTATTTTCCAAGTGTTATAAAGTTTCAAACCATTGCTGTTGATGTATTATAAATAAATGCACTTATTTAATTAATGTTACATTCACATAAATGTATACATTTATTTAAAAAATAAATATATTGTACAAAGTTTACTTAACCCCTTGGGGACGAGCGACCCGTATACGTGACGCATAAGATGCTGAGAATCCTCAATTATTCCCACCAGTTACTTTTTATTGTAAGCTTTGCCTTATTTAATGATAGCATTTCTGTGATTCAATTAGGCAAAAATTTCTGTTTTGAAAAACCGGTGGTAAAAGATTAAAAATCCTGTAAAGGACGCTCGTCGCGAAGGGTTAAGGGTGCTATGGTCACTCAACTATCGAATTCCCTTCGCTAATGTTAAGTCAATGGGCGTGTGATGCATTCGTATAATTTGAATATCTCCACGATAATTTGATATTTTTAACTCATTTTTTCTTTGTGTTCTTCTTAAAAGATGTTTATATTTTTCTTAGTTCTAAAAATATTTCTAAAACCTATGCATATTTTAATATTTTATATCTTAAAAGCTGACGAAGTGTAAGAAAAAAAATCTGACACTTCATATAAAAATAAGTATACATTTTATATATATTTTGACTACTAAGACAAAACGAGACATCCTTTAAGTAAGTATAGAGAAAAAAGAAGATAAAAATATTAATTTCCTAAGGAGATATTTTAAAAATACGAAAATATCTCATGCCCATAGGCTCAATAGGTAAGCGTCTGGAAAATGTCGTATTACAACAGGATTACACAGACATGGCAACATTCTAATTTTTATCATAAATTATTCGTTTTGGAAAAAAGCCACTATTTTAAATATAAAGAGGGAAACATAAGTCTGAAATAAAATAATTACCAACAATACAAAGAGATTTAAGCAAACACCCTTTTTTAGTTTATTATTAATGCTGAAACATAAATGAAGTTATAATACGAAATGTATACACATATACTATCATTATTATATGCTAATAATAACCAAAAAAAATGTTAAGACAAGATTGTAAAGATTTCATTTTTACTATGTAAATCAGTATATTTTCCTATATGCATTTTCTTTCTGTGCAAATTTCACGACTGTCCTATCCATCACAGGATCTGGATACAAACTATATGAATGGGCAGATATGCCGAATACCATTAAGTTCATCTTGAAATTTTTGAAAAGTATTTTTTCTTTTACGAATATATATAAATATAATTTAAGAACATATTAATTCAGACAATTGAATACACTAATCGAACATGTGTGAAAAATTAACCGGTGCCAGGACTAGAAACTGGAACCTTCAGTACAACAACGTGCTGCTGCTCTGCTACTGTGCCACCCCTAGTCGATATCCTAGCCCGGGAATTTCTCACATTTATACATGTTGGATAGAGTCACAGGCCAGCAATTTATGCAGCTTCAGATGACACCACAACGATAAATTACTAATTATTCATCAATCTGTAAATACATATCAAAACACATGTAAACTATTAAATATACTAATCCAACATGAGGGAAAAATTGACCGGGGCTAGGACTCCAACTTGGGAGCTTCAGCGTAACGTGCTGCTATTCTGCCACTGTGCCACCTCTGGTCAATTTTTCTGAAGTCAGAATGGAGTCTTTTCTTTGAATAGGTACAGCTTGAAAATGAAAATGCTAGAACTAAATAACAAAGGAACACATAAGTTTTATGATTCATGATAGTTGGTCTAGTCCTAGTGATAGCTGAGTTTCTGATTCGTACTAATTTGTTGGTATGAGGGTATTCCTTTTTTATACTTCTACGAGGAGGAACCATATAGGCCCTCACTCGTTATTTCAAAACAACTGTAAAATTAGTTACAATCAACTTAGTCCGGAACAGTTCGGAACAGTTGATGCCGGTTCAGGGGCTTCCTAGTTGCAGCAACTTAACGCCCAGTCGAGTGTGAGTTGAATGTCATTTCAAAGTGAGCCGTTGGGGGGAGGTAAAGATTGCTTATAGCAATTAAAGATAAAATAAAGATTGCTTATAGCAATTAAAGATAAAATAAAGATTGCATATAGCAATTAAAACTAAAATATAAGATTACTTATAGCAATTAAAAAGATAAATTTAAAAATGGATGAAGAAATTTGGAATAAGAGAAGAAGTGATAGAGACTAAAGATAGAGTCGATTATACGTGAAGTAAATGGTTTAGCTGTAGCAAATACTACTGGGAAGGAAAAAGTTTAAAATTGGGTTCGGGACATGTTCCAAGATCAGTACAAAATGCCAGATGGAAAGGCGGGCAAAGCAACATAAAAAAAAGACACTTTTCAGTGGCCATACAGTTTTTTTTTTTCTTTTTAAATTATTATTTAAATAATGGTATAGCTGGGAATGTATGTAAATAGGCTATACTAAGATTTTTTTTTTTTTTTTTTTTTTTTTTTTTAGAGTAATAATTTGAGAGAAGATAGCTGAGATTGGTGAGCACTAATGATTACCATCAGTTAAGCATGAGTATTTTGGCCGTTTACGGTGATTTGGCTCGGATGCGTCGTAATCCAGCAGCTCAGCAATTGTTTCATTGGGGAGGTCGTAAAGATTGTCAAAAAAGTTTTTGGAAAGATGATTGATACGTTTAACAAGAGAGGTAGTGTTGAGGTCTCTGTAGACAGTGCTGTTACGGAGGTAGCGCGAGGCACCCCTGACATTGCGCAGATGTCTGTTGTGTAGTTGACTGAGATTTTTGATGGAGGATTTGCAAGTGAAGGCCCAGACCGGACAAGCGTATGTGATTATGGGTAGAATGCATGAGTTATAGAGTAGAAGTTTATTGTGAATAGCAAGGGTTTTGGTTTTAAGAAGAGGTTTGAGTGCAATGGAAGCGCCGGCGACTTTTCTCCTAATGTTGATGATATGTTTATTGAATGTGAGTCTACGGTCAAGTGTCACCCCTAGGTACTTTGCTTCGTTGGTCCAAGGAATGGTGGTATTGTTAATTGTAATTCTGTTAGGATAGGTATATTTTTTGGAGAAGTAGACAGCGGCAGTTTTGTTTTCGTTAAGTTTAACACGCCAAAGGTCGCACCAGTTTAGGAAGTCATCAATGTGGGTCTGTAGGTACCTGTATAGTGTATATGGGTGGTGAGCGTGGGTGTAAATAGTGGTGTCGTCCGCATAGAGAGCAAGATGAGTGTTTGGTGATCTGGGAATGTCGTTAAAGTAGATGTTAAAAAGCAAGGGACCGATAACGCTCCCTTGGAGGATGCCTGCTAAAATATAGAATATAGCGGAGAGAATGTTGTTTATGCGGACGCGGAAAATGCGATCGCTAAGGTAAGAGTATATAAGGTGTATAAGTCTGACGGGAAAGTTAATCTTAATTAGTTTGTATATAAGGCCCAATTGCCAGACTTTATCGAATGCCTTAGCGATGTCAAGGAATATGGCAGCAGCTGGGATCTTCGAGTTGAGCTTTTCACTGAGAAATTCAACAACTCGAAGGAGCTGGTGTGTTGTGGAGTGTTTGGGGCGGAAGCCAAATTGTTCAGGCATGAGAATGTTGTTTTGTTGGATATGGTGTTGGAGTTGCGATCAAATGACGCGTTCAATAACTTTGCTGAGAGAAGGAAGGAGCGAAATAGGTCTATAGTTAGCAGGGTCAGTTAGGTTAGTACCAGGTTTAGGAATAGGGGAAATGATGGAAATTTTCCAAGGCTTTGGAAAATAGTTAAAGTAGAAGATGGAGTTCGTAAGTTTTGTGATATAGTTTATGTAGTTAGGAGGCAAGTTTTTGAGTGCTGTGTTATTGATTTTGTCGTACCCAGGGACTTTGCGTTTTTTGAGTTTGGTAATGATGTTATGTATAACAATAGGCTGAATAACAGTAGGTGGTTCATCAGTGGGTTGAGCAAGAAATCTATGGACTGTGTCGCTGACATGTGTAAGGTGATCTTGGCTAGCGAGGGTGGGGTTTGGTGAAAATTGATTTGAGTATGATCTAGCAAGGAAGTTAGCTTTCTCCTCGTCAGTGTAAGCAGTGTTATTGTTGACTGTAAGAGGCGGGATGGGAGTGTAGTTATTGTTAATTTTACGCTTAATTTGCCAGAGAGAATTATCCTCGCTAGCAATGTTTTGGATGAAATTGGACCAGTTTTTTTGTTTTTCTTTGAAGATGCTGTCTTTAATTTTGTTGTTTAGTCTGTTAATGAGAGGTTTTAATGAAGGGTCTCTTGTGTTTTGGAAGAGACGACGAAGACGATTTCGTTGTTTGATGAGGTTGTAGATGTAAGCCGGTGGAGTGAAAGTGTTGTTATTTTTAAAATGTTTGATGGTGGAGTGGTTAAGTGCATTGGTTATGTGTGTGTTAAAGTTATCAACAGCAGTGTCAATGTCGTCAGTATTATTAATATCAGGAAAGTTTAAGTTGTTATTGTTGAGAAAATCAGAATATTTATGCCAGTCAATGGCCACAGAAGGAGGTGGGGAAAGAGGATTAATAAGGTCAATCTTAAAGGAGACAGGGAGGTGATCGGAGCTTAAGTCGTTAATTACAGTAGTGGTGATAGGGTAAGGAAGGTTTTTTGTGATTGCAAAGTCAATAATTGAGTTGTGTGATCTGGGTGCAGTACAAATGTGTGTTGGGGAGGCTGGTGCATGTAGGCTAAGGTTTAAGTTTTGAATGAGATTGTGAAGTGAGGCACCTCTTCTTGTGTTTCCATGACAATTCCAGCGCCTACTTTTGGCATTAAAGTCGCCGGCGAAGAAGCAGTGTGAGTGTTGTGAGATTAAGTGTGTGAGGTCTTGAACTGGAAAGTTTCCAGTCGGGTAAATGTAAATGGAAGCAAGGTGAATGTTTATTTGTGGTAGTTGTAAAATTATACTAGTTAAGTCAATATTATTAAAGGTGGGGTTTTGGGTGATGTAATGTGGTATGTGATTTTTGATGTAAATGGCGGTACCGCCCCATCTAGGGTCAGCTGCGCGTGGAGTGGAGTGTAATCTGTACCCGGGAATGTTAATTCTGAAAGTGGGGTTGCGGGTTTCTTGGAGAAAGATGATGTCAATGTGGGGGTGATCAATGATAAAAGTTTTAAATTCGTTAAATTTGTTACGGATAGAATTACAATTCCAGGTTAAGATTATAAGTGAGGAGAAGTTAGAGGAACTATTCATGATTGGGTGTGTTAAATTCCGATGCGAGGCTGTCGAACTCGTTAATTATTATAAACATTTTTTCAAGTGGGTTTGTACAATTTTTTGTTTTCTTAGAAATATTTGTAAAACATTGAATAAATTTGTTAAATTTAAGTATTTCCTTCATCTCTTGGAATGTTTTGAAGATTTCAGAGATTTCAGTAGTGTAATTAGTGTTGGGAATGTTGTTGATAGTGGTGGAATGAGTGTCCGGGGACAGATTCTGGGTATCAGTGGAATGAGTGGGTGGGTCTTCAGGTGTGTCCGGATCTGCCGTGTTAGCTGAAAATGCTGTGTTGGAGTTATTGGTGTTGGGAACATTAGTGTTTCTTTTGGTGTAGTTGAAATTGGCGAGAATTTCTGTCATGAGTTTAACATTATTTGTTGTGTTGGGTTCCCTACTGTCGGGCTTATTGGGTTGATTTTTCCTGAAAGTTTGTGGTGTTTTGGGGCAGCCTCTGTAGGTTGCATGGTGAGGACCAGAGCAATTAGCGCATTTAGGTGTTATTTTTCCAGTTTGGGGGCAATCAGGAGTGAGATGGAGTCCAGTGCATTTAACGCATTTTGGAGGTAATTTACAAATTTCTGATGCGTGTCCAAACCCCTGGCAGCGGTGGCATTGTTTAACTATGTTAGTTCCTTTGAATCTCTCAATGGTTACACTTAGATTACAGATTTCAGTAATTTTGTAAATTTCGTCAAAGTTTTCTCTTGGGAGCAGGTTGACAAGGTATATAGGCATTGGGTTGCCAGTTTTCCTACTTTTGAGCATAGCTGCACGGTTTGCTGTGAAGTTGTAATCTTTCAGAGCGTTAATGATGATGTTGGGGTCAGTGTATGGGAAGATGCCTCTGATGCAGACTTTCCGCGGTCGTTTTTCTATTGAACTAAGAGTGGTGTATGCTATAGCGTTTGGGTCAAGAGTGTTTTACAGGGTTCGTACGGTTCAGGGAATTTTCCAGGAGTGTTACCAGTATTTTTTTTTATAGAAAAAGAAATCTAGGTTAAACTCAAGAAACTTCGTTTTCTTTTAAAGAGAGATTTTCTGTAAGAAAATTCTGGTAACGAAGAATTTCCTAGTCGCAAAATTCCAGGAGGCGTACGAACCCTGGTTTTAAGAACTCCCACTTTTATATTAATAAATGTTTCTTCTTTATATTACCGGTATGAGTTTAATATATTTATCATGTTCGCATTATATTTATTTTGGAATAGTCAAGCTCAAACTTTTCAGATTCAACCGAATTTTATTTTTGCTTTTTAAAATAAGCTTAACAGAGAATGCACTTCAATTTAACGAGGAAAACCTGTTAAGAAAATGTTTTCAATGGAAGATCTAATGAAATTTAAACTTCTAAATTCTTTGTGATTGCTTGAACAAGGATGTTGATAAGAGGTGAAACATTTCGGTAGACACCTAAAAATAATCTGTTATTTCCAGATTGACCAAAAGTCACAATAAACATTATAACAATAAAAATATTTTTTGGGGGTGTAAAAGGGTTAATATCGTCTATTTTGTCTATAGTAATTTCAATAATTTTTACTGTCGGTAATAGTATTTATTATCTTGACTGTATTCAAAATTGAATGGCACGGTTGATTTATGATTATATTATGTATTAGTAAAAAATATTTTTCAGAACGAAAATTATTCTCGTTATTTTTTATATATTGAAATATTATAGAAACTACTTCCATTAATACAAATAATAAATGCTATTATGTATATATATATAATATTATTATGTTATAAATCTGAATAAATTAATATAATTGGAATATTTGAAATAAAATTTTTAATATTGTCTATCTCAAAGCTAGTAAATAATAATAATAATAATAATAATAATAATAATAATAATAATAATAATAATAATTAAAAATCCCATTTTGAACACAGATACAAATAACAATTACAAATTTTTGAAGGATGTAATTAAAAAATTGATATGTTCTAGGCATATAAATATCCTGAAACCTCACTCTCGTATGCACAAACATAAGACCTAATCCGAAGATTGATAAAAACTACTGTGATCTCCACTTGCTTTTCTGACTGACGATAAATTTTGAAATATGGCAACTGTAGAAAATCAGATTTTTTACTTTTTTTTTCTTTTTGTTATTGTTTGATGAGATTTAGAATTTCTTCGACAAAATTCTCTACAAAATATTTAAAACTATACTAAAAAATAATCTTTTTTCCCAAAATTTTGAAAAATTATTTCTAAAGAACCTATACTAAGTTCCTGATTATAAGTTATTTGGCACTGCCACTCTTACAAATACTCCCAGATTTTTTTTTTTTTTTTTTTTTTTTTTTTGTAATTGTTAATTTTTGTATTTTTTTGTAATCTAGGGAATTTCTCCCAAAGCCGAAAACATAGTAACACGAAGACAGTTGTACGGAAGAACTGTAGCGCCGTAATTGACGTTGAAATGTTGGGAATTGTAATTCACTTCTATTAAATTTAATATAAATTAATTTTGATTAAATCAATCTGTTTAAGTATTTTACATTTTCAATGTACATAATAATATGCATGAGCAATTTTGAAAATGTATATTTATATTTGTAAAAGAAAGATTTAGAAAGAAAATATAATAATAAGAAAAATTTTTTTAATTAAATAATGTTACTTGATTTAAATAAAAATTAAATTATGGAGCATTAAGTTAGAAATAATGCAAGATACAAATTATTTTGAAAAACTATTGTCCTTCTGTAGAAATTTAAATATATTTAAAGAATTTAGTAAAAACTAGACCTAAGCAAATATGCAACATATAGATCATATAAAAATATTCTCAAATAAAGTTTAAAAAATGTATTTTTCTTGTTCTGCCGAGGAACTATAGAAAGTCTAAATTTTGTTTTAGTTCTTAAATAGAGATTAATCTTTACGAAATTAAATAATGCAGAAATATATTACTTACTTAAGATTTTGACATGTTTAGTAAAACTAAAATAACTAATTTATAAACAGTCTTATTGTCATTTTCAGAGACAGAAAAAGTAATTTACAAAAATTATAAACAATTATTTCGTGGTTTCATAATTAGTGTACATAATACATTTTTAACTAAGTAATTTAAAATGTATTTTTATTTTTTGTATAAAATAAAAATTCAAACTTTTTTATTTATTAATAATTAAACATTAAATTGCATGAACAGAATTTAATTCAGTCGATTTAATTTTTTAAAAAAAATCTGAAAAAGAAATTAGTTGTATTATTTTATATTTTACTAGAAAATATGTTATTTTCAGTAATCTAGTTTTACAGCGAGAGCTGTTTTAAGTAGTTTTATAAAACAAAAATCAGCTGTTTTTTTACCGTACTTATCACATTTTGTAAGAATTTTATTAATGAAATAAAGCTATTTTGTTTTTGTTTTTTAAATCTTTTGATGTTCTTATTTAAAATAAATTCTCGAAATTTTATTTCTCCAAATAATAGCTGTGTGTAATAAAATGTGTGTTTTATGTAGCTTCAGAAAACAAAAATCAAATATACTTCGACCATTTGTCAGATTTTTTTACGAATGTATTTTTTTTAAAAATCTTCTAATTATTTACTTAAAAAATAATTCAAATTCTTATTGTTTTCTAAATATGTCTTTTTCATAATAAAATGTGTGTTCTATGGACCTCTATAAAACAAAAACCTCATATACTTGCAGTACTTATAAGATTTTTTAGGAATTTAATTTTTATTGAAAACTAATTAGATTAACTATTTCTTGAGATTAACTATTTATTTTATGTTTAATTATTATAATTTATAATGGCGTGAAGAATATGAATGTTTTTTTAAGAGTATTTCTTGTAAATAATATTAATCTCGCACAACAAACATTCCTTTAACAGAAAATGTAAAGAAATTTATTCTTCCATTAAAAGAAAAACACATTAAATTCTATATATAAAAATATATATCTACTGTTTCATATATGAATCTCTTCTAAAAAATGTCATCACTTTAAGAGTTTTTTAATGGACAATGTGTTCAACGATTTGTTGTAAATTTTAACGCCATATAATAAATATTCCATGAAAATAAGTTGTTGAACCCATTAAATTCTATATTTAAAAAATATATATCCACTGTTTCAAAAATGAATCTCTTGTAAAATATTCGTATTCTTCAGGCCATTATCATATATTCTAATACGAGCAAATCTTGTGTGTGGTTATATATATACATATATATATATATATGCAAATTTTATCTTAAAAACGGCTGTAACGATTTTGACGAAATTTTGTATCCTACCGTTTAGGGGCACCAGAAAACCATTGGGCTAGGTCACATGTTCGAGAATATTCGATTAGTGGGTCATTTTGCGTCATGGTCAAGCTAATTGTATCTAAAAAACGGTTCAAACGATTTTGACGAAATTTTATATCCGACCATTTTCGGGCACGAGAAGACTATTGGGCTGGGTCACATGTTCGAGAACTTTCAATTAGTGGGTCATTTTTGGGTCAACGCAGGTCAAATTAATTTTATCTAAAAAACGGCTTTTACGATTTTGATTAAAATTTGTATCATACGAATTTCGGGCACGAGATAATCATTGGGCTAGGTCATATGTCCGAGAAAATTCGATTAGTGGGTCATTTCTGGGTCATTGTGGGTCAAGCTAATTTATCTAAAAAGCGGCTCAGACTATTTACATTACATTTTGCATCCTATGGTTTTCGGGCATGGGAAGACTGTTGGGCTAGGTCACATGTTCGAGAAAATTCAATTAGTGGGTCATTTTGGTCATGGGTCATTATGGGTCAAGCTATTTTATCTTAAAAACGGCTCAGACTATTTAAATGAAATTTTGCGTCCTATGGTTTTCGGGCACGAGAAGACTGTTGGGCTAGGTCACATGTTCGAGAAAATTCAATTAGTGCGTCATTTTGGTCATGGGTCTTTATGGGTCAAGCTATTTTATCTTAAGAACGGCTCAAACTATTTACACTAAATTTTGCATTCTATGGATTTTGGACACGAGAAGACTGTTGGGCTAGGTCACATGTTCGAGAAAATTCAATTAGTGGGTCATTTTGGTCATGGGTCATTATGGGTCAAGCTATTTTATCTTAAAAACGGCTCAGACTATTTAAATGAAATTTTGCGTCCTATGGTTTTCGGGCACGAGAAGACTGTTGGGCTAGGTCACATGTTCGAGAAAATTCAATTAGTGCGTCATTTTGGTCATGGGTCTTTATGGGTCAAGCTATTTTATCTTAAGAACGGCTCAAACTATTTACACTAAATTTTGCATTCTATGGATTTTGGACACGAGAAGACTGTTGGGCTAGGTCACATGTTCGAGAAAATTCAATTAGTGGGTCATTTTGGTCATGGGTCATTATGAGTCACGCTATTTTATCTTAAAAACGGTTCAGAGGATTTGAAATAATTTTAGCTTCCTACAGGTTTAGGGAACGAGAAGACTATTAGGCTGGGTCACATGTTCGAAAAATTTCAATTAGTGGGTCTTTTTGGTCATGGGTCATGATATTTGAACTGAAATTTAATTTTGACCGAGCATAGCTCGGTCTTCCCTAATCGTAAATTATAAAAAGTAAACAGAAAATATATAAGATTAAAAACCGGAAGAAATACATAATATGATTAGTTTCATTAAAAATTAAAATATTTTATAACTCTACGAGCTTATTTAATTGCAGGGTTGAGCAATTCTAATTGACGTTACTGTCATACTGCTGCGAAATAAACGAAAATTGCAACGGTTACATTTCTGGCCGTGTAGCACAACCATAAGCAAATCGAGGAACGCCTGCCCACTACCGAAAAAGTTAGTTAATATCACGCCCTCTGCAACTCCAGTGGCACTACTTTGCGTCATCTTCAACATGCGTAGGCTTTGGGCTGGGCTAGTACAGGCTAAATTAATTTCTAATCCTAGAACAATTCCAGATTTAATCAAAATATTCTTTTGACATCACAAATTGACACTTGGAGTTCAAACAACCGTCGCACAGTGGAGTATTTGAACCAAAATTCTTGCAAAATTATTTTCCAAGTGTTATAAAGTTTCAAACCATTGCTGTTGATGTATTATAAATAAATGCACTTATTTAATTAATGTTACATTCACATAAATGTATACATTTATTTAAAAAATAAATATGTTGTACAAAGTTTGCTTAACCCCTTGGGGACGAGCGACCCGTATACGTGACGCATAAGATGCTGAGAATCCTCAATTATTCCCACCAGTTACTTTTTATTGTAAGCTTTGCCTTATTTAATGATAGCATTTCTGTGATTCAATTAGGCAAAAATTTCTGTTTTGAAAAACCGGTGGTAAAAGATTAAAAATCCTGTAAAGGACGCTCGTCGCGAAGGGTTAAGGGTGCTATGGTCACTCAACTATCGAATTTCCTTCGCTAATGTTAAGTCAATGGGCATGTGATGCATTCGTATAATTTGAATATCTCCACGATAATTTGATATTTTTAACTCATTTTTTCTTTGTGTTCTTCTTAAAAGATGTTTATATTTTTCTTAGTTCTAAAAATATTTCTAAAACCTATGCTTATTTTAATATTTTATATCTTAAAAGCTGACGAAGTGTAAGAAAAAAAATCTGACACTTCATATAAAAATAAGTATACATTTTATATATATTTTGACTACTAAGACAAAACGAGACATCCTTTAAGTAAGTATAGAGAAAAAAGAAGATAAAAATATTAATTTCCTAAGGAGATATTTTAAAAATACGAAAATATCTCATGCCCATAGGCTCAATAGGTAAGCGTTTGGAAAATGTCGTATTACAACAGGATTACACAGACATGGCAACATTCTAATTTTTATCATAAATTATTCGTTTTGGAAAAAAGCCACTATTTTAAATATAAAGAGGGAAACATAAGTCTGAAATAAAATAATTACCAACAATACAAAGAGATTTAAGCGAACACCCTTTTTTAGTTTATTATTAATGCTGAAACATAAATGAAGTTATAATACGAAATGTATACACATATACTATCATTATTATATGCTAATAATAACCAAAAAAAAATGTTAAGACAAGATTGTAAAGATTTCATTTTTACTATGTAAATCAGTATATTTTCCTATATGCATTTTCTTTCTGTGCAAATTTCACGACTGTCCTCTCCATCACAGGATCTGGATACAAACTATATGAATGGGCAGATATGCCGAATACCATTAAGTTCATCTTGAAATTTTTGAAGAGTATTTTTTCTTTTACGAATATACATAAATATAATTTAAGAACATATTAATTCAGACAATTGAATGCACTAATCGAACATGTGTGAAAAATTAACCGGTGCCAGGACTAGAAACTGGGACCTTCAGTACAACAACGTGCTGCTGCTCTGCTACTGTGCCACCCCTAGTCGATATCCTAGCCCGGGAATTTCTCACATTTATACATGTTGGATAGAGTCACAGGCCAGCAATTTATGCAGCTTCAGATGACACCACAACGATAAATTACTAATTATTCATCAATCTGTAAATACATATCAAAACACATGTAAACTATTAAATATACTAATCCAACATGAGGGAAAAATTGACCGGGGCTAGGACTCCAACTTGGGAGCTTCAGCGTAACGTGCTGCTATTCTGCCACTGTGCCACCTCTGGTCAATTTTTCTGAAGTCAGAATGGAGTCTTTTCTTTGAATAGGTACAGCTTGAAAATGAAAATGCTAGAACTAAATAACAAAGGAACACATAAGTTTTATGATTCATGATAGTTGGTCTAGTCCTAGTGATAGCTGAGTTTCTGATTCGTACTAATTTGTTGGTATGAGGGTATTCCTTTTTTATACTTCTACGAGGAGGAACCATATAGGCCCTCACTCGTTATTTCAAAACAACTGTAAAATTAGTTACAATCAACTTAGTCCGGAACAGTTCGGAACAGTTGATGCCGGTTCAGGGGCTTCCTAGTTGCAGCAACTTAACGCCCAGTCGAGTGTGAGTTGAATGTCATTTCAAAGTGAGCCGTTGGGGGGAGGTAAAGATTGCTTATAGCAATTAAAGATAAAATAAAGATTGCATATAGCAATTAAAAGTAAAATATAAGATTACTTATAGCAATTAAAAAGATAAATTTAAAAATGGATGAAGAAATTTGGAATAAGAGAAGAAGTGATAGAGACTAAAGATAGAGTCGATTATACGTGAAGTAAATGGTTTAGCTGTAGTAAATACTACTGGGAAGGAAAAAGTTTAAAATAGGGTTCGGGACATGTTCCAAGATCAGTACAAAATGCCAGATGGAAAGGCGGGCAAAGCAACATAAAAAAAAGACACTTTTCAGTGGCCATACAGTTTTTTTTTCTTTTTAAATTATTATTTAAATAATGGTATAGCTGGGAATGTATGTAAATAGGCTATACTAAGATTTTTTTTTTTTTTTTTTTTTTTTTTTTAGAGTAATAATTTGAGAGAAGATAGCTGAGATTGGTGAGCACTAATGATTACCATCAGTTAAGCATGAGTATTTTGGCCGTTTACGGTGATTTGGCTCGGATGCGTCGTAATCCAGCAGCTCAGCAATTGTTTCATTGGGGAGGTCGTAAAGATTGTCAAAAAAGTTTTTGAAAAGATGATTGATACGTTTAACAAGAGAGGTAGTGTTGAGGTCTCTGTAGACAGTGCTGTTACGGAGGTAGCGCGAGGCACCCCTGACATTGCGCAGATGTCTGTTGTGTAGTTGACTGAGATTTTTGATGGAGGATTTGCAAGTGAAGGCCCAGACCGGACAAGCGTATGTGATTATGGGTAGAATGCATGAGTTATAGAGTAGAAGTTTATTGTGAATAGCAAGGGTTTTGGTTTTAAGAAGAGGTTTGAGTGCAATGGAAGCGCCGGCGACTTTTCTCCTAATGTTGATGATATGTTTATTGAATGTGAGTCTACGGTCAAGTGTCACCCCTAGGTACTTTGCTTCGTTGGTCCAAGGAATGGTGGTATTGTTAATTGTAATTCTGTTAGGATAGGTATATTTTTTGGAGAAGTAGACAGCGGCAGTTTTGTTTTCGTTAAGTTTAACACGCCAAAGGTCGCACCAGTTTAGGAAGTCATCAATGTGGGTCTGTAGGTACCTGTATAGTGTATATGGGTGGTGAGCGTGGGTGTAAATAGTGGTGTCGTCCGCATAGAGAGCAAGATGAGTGTTTGGTGATCTGGGAATGTCGTTAAAGTAGATGTTAAAAAGCAAGGGACCGATAACGCTCCCTTGGAGGATGCCTGCTAAAATATAGAATATAGCGGAGAGAATGTTGTTTATGCGGACGCGGAAAATGCGATCGCTAAGGTAAGAGTATATAAGGTGTATAAGTCTGACGGGAAAGTTAATCTTAATTAGTTTGTATATAAGGCCCAATTGCCAGACTTTATCGAATGCCTTAGCGATGTCAAGGAATATGGCAGCAGCTGGGATCTTCGAGTTGAGCTTTTCACTGAGAAATTCAACAACTCGAAGGAGCTGGTGTGTTGTGGAGTGTTTGGGGCGGAAGCCAAATTGTTCAGGCATGAGAGTGTTGTTTTGTTGGATATGGTGTTGGAGTTGCGATCAAATGACGCGTTCAATAACTTTGCTGAGAGAAGGAAGGAGCGAAATAGGTCTATAGTTAGCAGGGTCAGTTAGGTTAGTACCAGGTTTAGGAATAGGGGAAATGATGGAAATTTTCCAAGGCTTTGGAAAATAGTTAAAGTAGAAGATGGAGTTCGTAAGTTTTGTGATATAGTTTATGTAGTTAGGAGGCAAGTTTTTGAGTGCTGTGTTATTGATTTTGTCGTACCCACGGACTTTGCGTTTTTTGAGTTTGGTAATGATGTTATGTATAACAATAGGCTGAATAACAGTAGGTGGTTCATCAGTGGGTTGAGCAAGAAATCTATGGACTGTGTCGCTGACATGTGTAAGGTGATCTTGGCTAGCGAGGGTGGGGTTTGGTGAAAATTGATTTGAGTATGATCTAGCAAGGAAGTTAGCTTTCTCCTCGTCAGTGTAAGCAGTGTTATTGTTGACTGTAAGAAGCGGGATGGGAGTGTAGTTATTGTTAATTTTACGCTTAATTTGCCAGAGAGAATTATCCTCGCTAGCAATGTTTTGGATGAAATTGGACCAGTTTTTTTGTTTTTCTTTGAAGATGCTGTCTTTAATTTTGTTGTTTAGTCTGTTAATGAGAGGTTTTAATGAAGGGTCTCTTGTGTTTTGGAAGAGACGACGAAGACGATTTCGTTGTTTGATGAGGTTGTAGATGTAAGCCGGTGGAGTGAAAGTGTTGTTATTTTTAAAATGTTTGATGGTGGAGTGGTTAAGTGCATTGGTTATGTGTGTGTTAAAGTTATCAACAGCAGTGTCAATGTCGTCAGTATTATTAATATCAGGAAAGTTTAAGTTGTTATTGTTGAGAAAATCAGAATATTTATGCCAGTCAATGGCCACAGAAGGAGGTGGGGAAAGAGGATTAATAAGGTCAATCTTAAAGGAGACAGGGAGGTGATCGGAGCTTAAGTCGTTAATTACAGTAGTGGTGATAGGGTAAGGAAGGTTTTTTGTGATTGCAAAGTCAATAATTGAGTTGTGTGATCTGGGTGCAGTACAAATGTGTGTTGGGGAGGCTGGTGCATGTAGGCTAAGGTTTAAGTTTTGAATGAGGTTGTGAAGTGAGGCACCTCTTCTTGTGTTTCCATGACAATTCCAGCGCCTACTTTTGGCATTAAAGTCGCCGGCGAAGAAGCAGTGTGAGTGTTGTGAGATTAAGTGTGTGAGGTCTTGAACTGGAAAGTTTCCAGTCGGGTAAATGTAAATGGAAGCAAGGTGAATGTTTATTTGTGGTAGTTGTAAAATTATACTAGTTAAGTCAATATTATTAAAGGTGGGGTTTTGGGTGATGTAATGTGGTATGTGATTTTTGATGTAAATGGCGGTACCGCCCCATCTAGGGTCAGCTGCGCGTGGAGTGGAGTGTAATCTGTACCCGGGAATGTTAATTCTGAAAGTGGGGTTGCGGGTTTCTTGGAGAAAGATGATGTCAATGTGGGGGTGATCAATGATAAAAGTTTTAAATTCGTTAAATTTGTTACGGATAGAATTACAATTCCAGGTTAAGATTATAAGTGAGGAGAAGTTAGAGGAACTATTCATGATTGGGTGTGTTAAATTCCGATGCGAGGCTGTCGAACTCGTTAATTATTATAAACATTTTTTCAAGTGGGTTTGTACAATTTTTTGTTTTCTTAGAAATATTTGTAAAACATTGAATAAATTTGTTAAATTTAAGTATTTCCTTCATCTCTTGGAATGTTTTGAATATTTCAGAGATTTCAGTAGTGTAATTAGTGTTGGGAATGTTGTTGATAGTGGTGGAATGAGTGTCCGGGGACAGATTCTGGGTATCAGTGGAATGAGTGGGTGGGTCTTCAGGTGTGTCCGGATCTGCCGTGTTAGCTGAAAATGCTGTGTTGGAGTTATTGGTGTTGGGAACATTAGTGTTTCTTTTGGTGTAGTTGAAATTGGCGAGAATTTCTGTCATGAGTTTAACATTATTTGTTGTGTTGGGTTCCCTACTGTCGGGCTTATTGGGTTGATTTTTCCTGAAAGTTTGTGGTGTTTTGGGGCAGCCTCTGTAGGTTGCATGGTGAGGACCAGAGCAATTAGCGCATTTAGGTGTTATTTTTCCAGTTTGGGGGCAATCAGGAGTGAGATGGAGTCCAGTGCATTTAACGCATTTTGGAGGTAATTTACAAATTTCTGATGCGTGTCCAAACCCCTGGCAGCGGTGGCATTGTTTAACTATGTTAGTTCCTTTGAATCTCTCAATGGTTACACTTAGATTACAGATTTCAGTAATTTTGTAAATTTCGTCAAAGTTTTCTCTTGGGAGCAGGTTGACAAGGTATATAGGCATTGGGTTGCCAGTTTTCCTACTTTTGAGCATAGCTGCACGGTTTGCTGTGAAGTTGTAATCTTTCAGAGCGTTAATGATGATGTTGGGGTCAGTGTATGGGAAGATGCCTCTGATGCAGACTTTCCGCGGTCGTTTTTCTATTGAACTAAGAGTGGTGTATGCTATAGCGTTTGGGTCAAGAGTGTTTTACAGGGTTCGTACGGTTCAGGGAATTTTCCAGGAGTGTTACCAGTATTTTTTTTTATAGAAAAAGAAATCTAGGTTAAACTCAAGAAACTTCGTTTTCTTTTAAAGAGAGATTTTCTGTAAGAAAATTCTGGTAACGAAGAATTTCCTAGTCGCAAAATTCCAGGAGGCGTACGAACCCTGGTTTTAAGAACTCCCACTTTTATATTAATAAATGTTTCTTCTTTATATTACCGGTATGAGTTTAATATATTTATCATGTTCGCATTATATTTATTTTGGAATAGTCAAGCTCAAACTTTTCAGATTCAACCGAATTTTATTTTTGCTTTTTAAAATAAGCTTAACAGAGAATGCACTTCAATTTAACGAGGAAAACCTGTTAAGAAAATGTTTTCAATGGAAGATCTAATGAAATTTAAACTTCTAAATTCTTTGTGATTGCTTGAACAAGGATGTTGATAAGAGGTGAAACATTTCGGTAGACACCTAAAAATAATCTGTTATTTCCAGATTGACCAAAAGTCACAATAAACATTATAACAATAAAAATATTTTTTGGGGGTGTAAAAGGGTTAATATCGTCTATTTTGTCTATAGTAATTTCAATAATTTTTACTGTCGGTAATAGTATTTATTATCTTGACTGTATTCAAAATTGAATGGCACGGTTGATTTATGATTATATTATGTATTAGTAAAAAATATTTTTCAGAACGAAAATTATTCTCGTTATTTTTTATATATTGAAATATTATAGAAACTACTTCCATTAATACAAATAATAAATGCTATTATGTATATATATATAATATTATTATGTTATAAATCTGAATAAATTAATATAATTGGAATATTTGAAATAAAATTTTTAATATTGTCTATCTCAAAGCTAGTAAATAATAATAATAATAATAATAATAATAATAATAATAATAATAATAATAATAATTAAAAATCCCATTTTGAACACAGATACAAATAACAATTACAAATTTTTGAAGGATGTAATTAAAAAATTGATATGTTCTAGGCATATAAATATCCTGAAACCTCACTCTCGTATGCACAAACATAAGACCTAATCCGAAGATTGATAAAAACTATTGTGATCTCCACTTGCTTTTCTGACTGACGATAAATTTTGAAATATGGCAACTGTAGAAAATCAGATTTTTTACTTTTTTTTTTCTTTTTGTTATTGTTTGATGAGATTTAGAATTTCTTCGACAAAATTCTCTACAAAATATTTAAAACTATACTAAAAAATAATCTTTTTTCCCAAAATTTTGAAAAATTATTTCTAAAGAACCTATACTAAGTTCCTGATTATAAGTTATTTGGCACTGCCACTCTTACAAATACTCCCAGATTTTTTTTTTTTTTTTTTTTTTTTTTTTTTTGTAATTGTTAATTTTTGTATTTTTTTGTAATCTAGGGAATTTCTCCCAAAGCCGAAAACATAGTAACACGAAGACAGTTGTACGGAAGAACTGTAGCGCCGTAATTGACGTTGAAATGTTGGGAATTGTAATTCACTTCTATTAAATTTAATATAAATTAATTTTGATTAAATCAATCTGTTTAAGTATTTTACATTTTCAATGTACATAATAATATGCATGAGCAATTTTGAAAATGTATATTTATATTTGTAAAAGAAAGATTTAGAAAGAAAATATAATAATAAGAAAATTTTTTTTAATTAAATAATGTTACTTGATTTAAATAAAAATTAAATTATGGAGCATTAAGTTAGAAATAATGCAAGATACAAATTATTTTGAAAAACTATTGTCCTTCTGTAGAAATTTAAATATATTTAAAGAATTTAGTAAAAACAAGACCTAAGCAAATATGCAACATATAGATCATATAAAAATATTCTCAAATAAAGTTTAAAAAATGTATTTTTCTTGTTCTGCCGAGGAACTATAGAAAGTCTAAATTTTGTTTTAGTTCTTAAATAGAGATTAATCTTTACGAAATTAAATAATGCAGAAATATATTACTTACTTAAGATTTTGACATGTTTAGTAAAACTAAAATAACTAATTTATAAACAGTCTTATTGTCATTTTCAGAGACAGAAAAAGTAATTTACAAAAATTATAAACAATTATTTCGTGGTTTCATAATTAGTGTACATAATACATTTTTAACTAAGTAATTTAAAATGCATTTTTATTTTTTGTATAAAATAAAAATTCAAACTTTTTTATTTATTAATAATTAAACATTAAATTGCATGAACAGAATTTAATTCAGTCGATTTAATTTTTTTAAAAAAATCTGAAAAAGAAATTAGTTGTATTATTTTATATTTTACTAGAAAATATGTTATTTTCAGTAATCTAGTTTTACAGCGAGAGCTGTTTTAAGTAGTTTTATAAAACAAAAATCAGCTGTTTTTTTACCGTACTTATCACATTTTGTAAGAATTTTATTAATGAAATAAAGCTATTTTGTTTTTGTTTTTTAAATCTTTTGATGTTCTTATTTAAAATAAATTCTCGAAATTTTATTTCTCCAAATAATAGCTGTGTGTAATAAAATGTGTGTTTTATGTAGCTTCAGAAAACAAAAATCAAATATACTTGGACCATTTGTCAGATTTTTTTACGAATGTATTTTTTTTTTAAATCTTCTAATTATTTACTTAAAAAATAATTCAAATTCTTATTGTTTTCTAAATATGTCTTGTTCATAATAAAATGTGTGTTCTATGGACCTCTATAAAACAAAAACCTCATATACTTGCAGTACTTATAAGATTTTTTAGGAATTTAATTTTTATTGAAAACTAATTAGATTAACTATTTCTTGAGATTAACTATTTATTTTATGTTTAATTATTATAATTTATAATGGCGTGAAGAATATGAATGTTTTTTTAAGAGTATTTCTTGTAAATAATATTAATCTCGCACAACAAACATTCCTTTAACAGAAAATGTAAAGAAATTTATTCTTCCATTAAAAGAAAAACACATTAAATTCTATATATACAAATATATATCTACTGTTTCATATATGAATCTCTTCTAAAAAATGTCATCACTTTAAGAGTTTTTTAATGGACAATGTGTTCAACGATTTGTTGTAAATTTTAACGCCATATAATAAATATTCCATGAAAATGAGTTGTTGAACCCATTAAATTCTATATTTAAAAAATATATATCCACTGTTTCAAAAATGAATCTCTTGTAAAATATTCGTATTCTTCAGGCCATTATCATATATTCTAATACGAGCAAATCTTGTGTGTGGTTATATATATACATACATATATATATATGCAAATTTTATCTTAAAAACGGCTGTAACGATTTTGACGAAATTTTGTATCCTACCGTTTAGGGGCACCAGAAAACCATTGGGCTAGGTAACATGTTCGAGAATATTCGATTAGTGGGTCATTTTGCGTCATGGTCAAGCTAATTGTATCTAAAAAACGGTTCAAACGATTTTGACGAAATTTTATATCCGACCATTTTCGGGCACGAGAAGACTATTGGGCTGGGTCACATGTTCGAGAACTTTCAATTAGTGGGTCATTTTTGGGTCAACGAAGGTCAAATTAATTTTATCTAAAAAACGGCTTTTACGATTTTGATTAAATTTTGTATCATACGAATTTCGGGCACGAGATAATCATTGGGCTAGGTCATATGTCCGAGAAAATTCGATTAGTGGGTCATTTCTGGGTCATTGTGGGTCAAGCTAATTTATCTAAAAAGCGGCTCAGACTATTTACATTACATTTTGCATCCTATGGTTTTCGGGCATGAGAAGACTGTTGGGCTAGGTCACATGTTCGAGAAAATTCAATTAGTGGGTCATTTTGGTCATGGGTCATTATGGGTCAAGCTATTTTATCTTAAAAACGGCTCAGACTATTTAAATGAAATTTTGCGTCCTATGGTTTTCGGGCACGAGAAGACTGTTGGGCTAGGTCACATGTTCGAGAAAATTCAATTAGTGCGTCATTTTGGTCATGGGTGTTTATGGGTCAAGCTATTTTATCTTAAAAACGGCTCAAACTATTTACACTAAATTTTGCATTCTACGGATTTTGGACACGAGAAGACTGTTGGGCTAGGTCACATGTTCGAGAAAATTCAATTAGTGGGTCATTTTGGTCATGGGTCATTATGAGTCACGCTATTTTATCTTAAAAACGGTTCAGAGGATTTGAAATAATTTTAGCTTCCTACAGGTTTAGGGAACGAGAAGACTATTAGGCTGGGTCACATGTTCGAAAAATTTCAATTAGCGGGTCTTTTTGGTCATGGGTCATGATATTTGAATTGAAATTTAATTTTGACCGAGCATAGCTCGGTCTTCCCTAATCGTAAATTATAAAAAGTAAACAGAAAATATATAAGATTAAAAACCGGAAGAAATACATAATATGATTAGTTTCATTAAAAATTAAAATATTTTATAACTCTACGAGCTTATTTAATTACAGGGTTGAACAATTCTAATTGACGTTACTGTCATACTGCTGCGAAATAAACGAAAATTGCAACGGTTACATTTCTGGCCGTGTAGCACAACCATAAGCAAATCGAGGAACGCCTGCCCACTACCGAAAAAGTTAGTTAATATCACGCCCTCTGCAACTCCAGTGGCACTACTTTGCGTCATCTTCAACATGCGTAGGCTTTGGGCTGGGCTAGTACAGGCTAAATTAATTTCTAATCCTAGAACAATTCCAGATTTAATCAAAATATTCTTTTGACATCACAAATTGACACTTGGAGTTCAAACAACCGTCGCACAGTGGAGTATTTGAACCAAAATTCTTGCAAAATTATTTTCCAAGTGTTATAAAGTTTCAAACCATTGCTGTTGATGTATTATAAATAAATGCACTTATTTAATTAATGTTACATTCACATAAATGTATACATTTATTTAAAAAATAAATATGTTGTACAAAGTTTGCTTAACCCCTTGGGGACGAGCGACCCGTATACGTGACGCATAAGATGCTGAGAATCCTCAATTATTCCCACCAGTTACTTTTTATTGTAAGCTTTGCCTTATTTAATGATAGCATTTCTGTGATTCAATTAGGCAAAAATTTCTGTTTTGAAAAACCGGTGGTAAAAGATTAAAAATCCTGTAAAGGACGCTCGTCGCGAAGGGTTAAGGGTGCTATGGTCACTCAACTATCGAATTTCCTTCGCTAATGTTAAGTCAATGGGCATGTGATGCATTCGTATAATTTGAATATCTCCACGATAATTTGATATTTTTAACTCATTTTTTCTTTGTGTTCTTCTTAAAAGATGTTTATATTTTTCTTAGTTCTAAAAATATTTCTAAAACCTATGCTTATTTTAATATTTTATATCTTAAAAGCTGACGAAGTGTAAGAAAAAAAATCTGACACTTCATATAAAAATAAGTATACATTTTATATATATTTTGACTACTAAGACAAAACGAGACATCCTTTAAGTAAGTATAGAGAATAAAGAAGATAAAAATATTAATTTCCTAAGGAGATATTTTAAAAATACGAAAATATCTCATGCCCATAGGCTCAATAGGTAAGCGTTTGGAAAATGTCGTATTACAACAGGATTACACAGACATGGCAACATTCTAATTTTTATCATAAATTATTCGTTTTGGAAAAAAGCCACTATTTTAAATATAAAGAGGGAAACATAAGTCTGAAATAAAATAATTACCAACAATACAAAGAGATTTAAGCGAACACCCTTTTTTAGTTTATTATTAATGCTGAAACATAAATGAAGTTATAATACGAAATGTATACACATATACTATCATTATTATATGCTAATAATAACCAAAAAAAAAATGTTAAGACAAGATTGTAAAGATTTCATTTTTACTATGTAAATCAGTATATTTTCCTATATGCATTTTCTTTCTGTGCAAATTTCACGACTGTCCTCTCCATCACAGGATCTGGATACAAACTATATGAATGGGCAGATATGCCGAATACCATTAAGTTCATCTTGAAATTTTTGAAGAGTATTTTTTCTTTTACGAATATACATAAATATAATTTAAGAACATATTAATTCAGACAATTGAATGCACTAATCGAACATGTGTGAAAAATTAACCGGTGCCAGGACTAGAAACTGGGACCTTCAGTACAACAACGTGCTGCTGCTCTGCTACTGTGCCACCCCTAGTCGATATCCTAGCCAGGGAATTTCTCACATTTATACATGTTGGATAGAGTCACAGGCCAGCAATTTATGCAGCTTCAGATGACACCACAACGATAGATTACTAATTATTCATCAATTTGTAAATACATATCAAAACACATGTACTCAACACGTCTGATTACTCTATTTATAATTTAAGAACATATTAATTTAAGCTATTAAATATACTAATCCAACATGAGTGAAAAATTGACCGGGGCTAGGACTCCAACTTGGGAGCTTCAGCGTAACGTGCTGCTATTCTGCCACTGTGCCACCTCTGGTCAATTTTTCTGAAGTCAGAATGGAGTCTATTCTTTGAATAGGTACAGCTTGAAAATGAAAATGCTAGAACTAAATAACAAAGGAACACAAAAGTTTTATGATTCATGATAGTTGGTCCAAAGAAATAGAACATGAAGAATGACAGCTTCCATAGGGCTAATGTAAAACTGGGACGGGTAAAGTGTTGCTGCAAAACAATCTTTACAGGGATGAAGCGCAGCGATGCATGCGTGCGCACTTGACTTGAAACCAAAATAAAATGTCTGCGCTTTTTTCCATCATTCATACCACGGAGAATATATCCGCTATAAGCTTCAGCTGTTTTCTGTTGTAAACACACGACTTAAGGAGATAATGCTCTTGTCCCGCCCCCCACTTCGATTTTATATATAATGAAAGCCATATTTTCTTTTTAAATATCAATATTATTTTATTTCTATTTCCATTAAAAATAAATATCTATATGAAAAAGTTTGACTTGCATTATAGATTAAAAGAAAAAGCAATAAACAAAATTGTTAAGCAATAAATTGAACAAATATATATTTTTTCTTTTAAGAATTTTTTTTTGTCTCTTTTGCAGATGGTATGAAATAAATTCTTTTTGTTTTATTCTGCTAAAAACAGAAACAAAAAACAAGATATTTCAACTTCATGTGTTTTCTTTTTAATGGGCAATCGAAACTGCATTTTCAATTAATTGACAGCTGTATCTCTGTGAATCATTACTTTTAAGAAAAAAAAAAGTTAAAAATTGATGTTTTTTTTTTTTAGTTTTTTTTTTTTTTTTTTTAAGATTTAAATAAAATACTATGCCTTTCAATCGATTAGTTGCTCATTCACTCAGAATAATATTTTATGAGATTTTTTTTTTCTGTTTTAAATATTAAAGAAAATTTATACCACAAGAGCCAGTGTTATTGTTTCTGCAAACTGCTTATCAATGCAATTTTTGAAAGTCAATAAATATACCATAATAAAGAAAAAGAAATTCCACTTTTTTTTTTTTTTTTTTTTTTTTTCAATAAATGAATGAGCAAATAAAGTATAATTTTAGAATATTTTTTTTTATTTACAAGTTGTAAAAAATGGAATGGATTGTTTGAAAGATTATTTTCTTGTAAATGTTAAGCAATAAACTGAAAAAAAATATTTTTTTCTTTTAAGATATATACAGTTATTGTTTAATCAAATTGTTTTTCATTGCAATTTTTGAAAGTCAATAAAAGTATCCTAATTAAAAAAGAAATTCCTTTTATTTTTTCAATAAATGAATAAGAAAACAAAGTATAATTTTAGAATATTTTCTTTTTATTTATAAATTGTAAAAAATTTAATGGGCTGTTTGAAAAATTATCTTCTTATAAACCTTGGAAATAAAAGATGAGAGTATTACTATAAAATTGATTAGTAAAGCTTAAAATGGAATAAAACACAAATGTTATCAACTGTATATTTTTGTTTCATTATAGAGCAAATTTATGATTTTTAAAATTATCAAGCTTTAATGTGCTTTTGTAATGGATATTTATATAATTTGTTTACTATTGCTATATTTTGCAGTGCGATTTACCTTTCTTGTGCTCTCTTTATAACAGTCAGCTGCACATATCCACTGTTAATGTAATTTTTTATTCTTTGTTCACATACAGTTAATGTCATAAGCAAAATTATAGAAAATAGTGATTAAGTATTTTCATTAAGCTCTTAGAATCTCATGAAATAGTAAATTTACTTATGTGAAGTCAGCATATAATACCGAAGTAGCAAAAGGCTTTTAGAAAACTTTTCACCTTTAATTTAAATTTTTTATGTTAATAATAAATGGTTTTTCTTATAGAGTAAATTTAAAAATGAAATGTAACACAACATTAAACATCAATTTTTCTCGAGTACAATATTACAAGGAAAATAAACTTTCATTTTCCTATTTTAAAAACAAGTATTTTCCTTTTTGCACTAACTAAATCTCCCTTTTAATTTTCTTTATAGTTTTGTATTCTAGTGCTATTAATATTATATAATAAAGTATGTTTGAGAAGTTAAATAAAGATTTCAGTTCAGTTTTATTAAATTGTTAAACTGTTCAATATATCATTTTAAATAGAGCGTAAGATTATTTTATATCAAATAATTAAAATATTCTAAAGACCTTTTCAATAAAGTATTTTTTTGCACAATGCATTATAAAGTAATTGTTTATTCTTAGGAATACTGTATAAAAAGCATATTCAGTTAAAATAATTGGTTACTGATACATAATTGTCAGTTGTTTTATTTCCAAAAATGATTAATTAAACAATACGAAGGTTGACAATCCATATTCACTTGATTGTTTTCCATTTAAACTGTGATTAAGAAAAGAAAAAAATTATTAAATATCTTTGGCTTGGCTTTTAAATACGTTGAAGCTGGCTGTCGCAAAACAGATAAGAATAGGGTGGGAAAAAGCACTGGAGAAACAGAAAGGCGCGGGCTTTTCTTATTGTTTTCGTGTAGAATGCGCACGCATGTCAAGGTCGTCAGAGGTTTAGCAAAGTTCCCGCCTTGCCGCGTCATCCTGTATGGTTTTTTCCCCACATATCCCAACTCGTAATGTTATGATAAAGCTAGCGATAGATGGCGACAGTTACGCTTTTTCTAAGCTGTAGCAAAGAATATAGAATAGATAAGAACTACAGCTTAGAAAAAGCGTAACTGTCGCCATCTATCGCTAGCTTTATCATAATATTACGAGTTGGGATATGTGGGGAAAAAAACCATACAGGATGACGCGGCAAGGCGGGAACTTTGCTAAACCTCTGACGACCTTGACATGCGTGCGCATTCTACACGAAAACAATAAGAAAAGCCCGCGCCTTTCTGTTTCTCCAGTGCTTTTTCCCACCCTATTCTTATCTGTTTTGCGACAGCCAGCTTCAACGTATTTAAAAGCCAAGCCAAAGATATTTAATAATTTTTTTCTTTTCTTAATCACAGTTTAAATGGAAAACAATCAAGTGAATATGGATTGTCAACCTTCGTATTGTTTAATTAATCATTTTTGGAAATAAAACAACTGACAATTATGTATGAGTAACCAATTATTTTAACTGAATATGCTTTTTATACAGTATTCCTAAGAATAAACAATTACTTTATAATGCATTGTGCAAAAAAATACTTTATTGAAAAGGTCTTTAGAATATTTTAATTATTTGATATAAAATAATCTTACGCTCTATTTAAAATGATATATTGAACAGTTTAACAATTTAATAAAACTGAACTGAAATCTTTATTTAACTTCTCAAACATACTTTATTATATAATATTAATAGCACTAGAATACAAAACTATAAAGAAAATTAAAAGGGAGATTTAGTTAGTGCAAAAAGGAAAATACTTGTTTTTAAAATAGGAAAATGAAAGTTTATTTTCCTTGTAATATTGTACTCGAGAAAAATTGATGTTTAATGTTGTGTTACATTTCATTTTTAAATTTACTCTATAAGAAAAACCATTTATTATTAACATAAAAAATTTAAATTAAAGGTGAAAAGTTTTCTAAAAGCCTTTTGCTACTTCGGTATTGATATGCTGACTTCACATAAGTAAATTTACTATTTCATGAGATTCTAAGAGCTTAATGAAAATACTTAATCACTATTTTCTATAATTTTGCTTATGACATTAACTGTATGTGAACAAAGAATAAAAAATTACATTAACAGTGGATATGTGCAGCTGACTGTTATAAAGAGAGCACAAGAAAGGTAAATCGCACTGCAAAATATAGCAATAGTAAACAAATTATATAAATATCCATACAAAAGCACATTAAAGCTTGATAATTTTAAAAATCATAAATTTGCTCTATAATGAAACAAAAATATACAGTTGATAACATTTGTGTTTTATTCCATTTTAAGCTTTACTAATCAATTTTATAGTAATACTCTCATCTTTTATTTCCAAGGTTTATAAGAAGATAATTTTTCAAACAGCCCATTAAATTTTTTACAATTTATAAATAAAAAGAAAATATTCTAAAATTATACTTTGTTTTCTTATTCATTTATTGAAAAAATAAAAGGAATTTCTTTTTTAATTAGGATACTTTTATTGACTTTCAAAAATTGCAATGAAAAACAATTTGATTAAACAATAACTGTATATATCTTAAAAGAAAAAATTTTTTTTTCAGTTTATTGCTTAACATTTACAAGAAAATAATCTTTCAAACAATCCATTCCATTTTTTACAACTTGTAAATAAAAAAAAATATTCTAAAATTATACTTTATTTGCTCATTCATTTATTGAAAAAAAAAAAAAGTGGAATTTCTTTTTCTTTATTATGGTATATTTATTGACTTTCAAAAATTGCATTGATAAGCAGTTTGCAGAAACAATAACACTGGCTCTTGTGGTATAAATTTTCTTTAATATTTAAAACAGAAAAAAAAAATCTCATAAAATATTATTCTGAGTGAATGAGCAACTAATCCATTGAAAGGCATAGTATTTTATTTGAATCTTAAAAAAAAAAAAAAAAAAAAACATCAATTTTTAACTTTTTTTTTTCTTAAAAGTAATGATTCACAGAGATACAGCTGTCAATTAATTGAAAATGCAGTTTCGATTGCCCATTAAAAAGAAAACACATGAAGTTGAAATATCTTGTTTTTTGTTTCTGTTTTTAGCAGAATAAAACAAAAAGAATTTATTTCATACCATCTGCAAAAGAAACAAAAAAAAATTCTTAAAAGAAAAAATATATATTTGTTCAATTTATTGCTTAACAATTTTGTTTATTGTTTTTTCTTTTAATCTATAATGCAAGTCAAACTTTTTCATATAGATATTTATTTTTAATGGAAATAGAAATAAAATAATATTGATATTTAAAAAGAAAATATGGCTTTCATTATATATAAAATCGAAGTGGGGGGCGGGACAAGAGCATTATCTCCTTAAGTCGTGTGTTTACAACAGAAAACAGCTGAAGCTTATAGCGGATATATTCTCCGTGGTATGAATGATGGAAAAAAGCGCAGACATTTTATTTTGGTTTCAAGTCAAGTGCGCACGCATGCATCGCTGCGCTTCATCCCTGTAAAGTTTGTTTTGCAGCAACACTTTGCCCGTCATAAGCGTAGGGGTCCCAGTTTTACATTAGCCCTATGGAAGCTGTCATTCTTCATGTTCTATTTCTTTGGCTGTAGTTCTTATCTATTCTATATTCTTTGGTTGGTCTAGTCCTAGTGATAGCTGAGTTTCTGATTCGTACTAATTTGTTGGTATGAGGGTGTTCCTTTTTAGCACTTTCCAACCTAGTTGAAAAGTGCTTATGACTTCGGTTTGTCTGGCCGTCTGGCCGTCTGCCGTCTGGCCGTCTGGCCGTCTGCCGTCTGGCCGTCTGCCGTCTGCCGTCTGTCCGTGCTCTAACTCCCGTAAATAGGCTCGGATTGCTCTGCAATTTTTATATGTTATGGTCGTTATCTATAGCA
Organism: Maratus michaelseni; assembly: GCA_963931845.1. NCBI lineage: Eukaryota > Metazoa > Arthropoda > Arachnida > Araneae > Salticidae > Maratus > Maratus michaelseni. The sequence continues at coordinate 193,973,027 of OZ007597.1, read as the reverse complement.
TGTTCCCTATTTCAACGGAAGTGTGTAGCACTTATAGTTTTTTTACAGGGAGACTCAAAAGAATTCCGTTACATTGCGGTTTATGGGGAAAAATCATTTGCGGTTTATTTAAATAATGTTTCACTATTTTAAACGCATTGTAATTTATATATATTACTAAGGTGCATTAGAAGAAGCTTAATATGGAACAGGGTGTGCATAGCACTTATAGTTAATTTACAGGGACAGTAAAAATAATTCCGTTACATTACGTCTATGGAGAAAAATCGTCTGCGGTTTATATAATGTTTCACTATTTTAAACGCATTGAAATTTATATAGATCACTAAGGTGCATTACAAGAGACTTACTACGGAATATTGTGTGTATAGCAGTCATCGTTCATTGACAGGGACACGCAAAAGAATTCTCTACTGTCTGTTAACAATAATTCCTGGAAGTGCGTTTTAAGTTATTGAACGCGATTTTAATTTTAACTCGCTTTTTGTCTATTACGTGGTGTGTATAAATTCTGTAGATCCTATACAGGGCAGCACAAAAGTTCGCGAACACATTTCTGTTTATTGACAAACTCCAGACGGAGAATTTTAAACTGTGCTACGCGTTTCCTAACTGAACTAAAATTATCATCCTATGTAGTATATATACAAATCTATAGATCCTATACAGGGCTGAATAAAAGTATTCGGATATTTTTCCGAATATTGTATATGTTGGAAATTTCTAAAATTATGTTTTTAAATAAGTTATGCGTTTTCTAAATTGTTTACTTAGATGTTAGCTTTTAGCTTATTAAACGGTATGATTTGTAAAATTATTTTGGAAGCGTTGGAAAGTGCTACATAATCTATGCTTGACGCATGATTTTTCGTTCTTGTTTATACTTCTATGAGGAGGAACCATATAGGCCCTCACTCGTTATTTCAAAACAACTGTGATATTAGTTACAATCATCTTAAGAACTCCCACTTTTATATTAATAAATGTTTCTTCTTTATATTACCGGTATGAGTTTAATATATTTGTCATGTTCGCATTATATTTATTTTTGAATAGCCAAGCTCAAACTTTTCAGATTCGACCGAATTTTATTTTTGCTTTTTAAAATGAGTTTAACAGAGAATGTACTTCAATTTAACGAGGAAAACCTGTTAAGAAAATGTTTTCAATAGAAGATCTAATGAAATTTAGACTTCTAAATTCTTTGTGATTGCTTGAACAAGGATGTTGATAAGAGGTGAAACATTTCGGTAGACACCTAAAAATAATCTGTTATTTCCAGATTGACCAAAAGTCACAATAAACATCTAACAATAAAAATAATTTTGGGGGGTGTAAAAGGGTTAATGACGTCTATTTTGTCTATAGTAATTTCAATAATTTTTACTGTCGGTAATAGTATTTATTATCTTGACTGTATTCAAAAATTGAATGGCGCGGTTGATTTATGATTATATTATGTATTAGTAAAAAATATTTTTCAGAACGTAAATTATTCTCGTTATTTTTGATATAATGAAATATTATAGAAACTACTTCCATTAATACAAATAATAAATGCTGTTATGTATAGGTTATAAATCTGAATTAATTAATATAATTGGAATATTTGAAATAACATTTTTAATATTGTCTATCTCAAAGCTGGTAAATAATAATAATAATAATAATAATAATAATAATAATAATAATAATAATTAAAAATCCCATTTTGAACACAGATACAAATAACAATTACAAATTTTTGAAGGATGTAATTGAAAAATTGATATGTTCTAGGCATTTAAATATCGTGAAACCTCACTCTCGTATGCACAAACATAAGACTTAATCAGAAGCTTGATAAAAACTCTTGTGTTCTCCACATGGTTTTCTGACTGACGATAAATTTTGAAATATGGCAACTGTAGAAAGTCAGCTTTTTTTACTTTTTTTTTTTTTTTTTTTGGTTATTGTTTGATAAGATTCAGACTTTCTTCGACAAAATTCTCTACAAAATATTTAAAACTATACTAAAAAATAATATTTTCCCCAAAATTTTGGGAAAAAACTGCTTAAGAACCTATACCAAGTTCCCGATTATAAGTTATTTGGCACTGCCACTGTTCCAAATACTCCCAGATTTTTTTTTTGTTTTATTATTATTATTATTATTATTATTATTATTATTATTATTATTATTATTATTATTATTATTATTATTATTATTAACCTAGGGAATTTCTCCCAAATCCGAAAACATAGTAACGCGAAGACAGTTGTACGGAAGATCTGTAGCACCGTAATTGACGTTGAAATGTTGGGAATTGTGTAGTTCACTTCTATTAAATTTAAAATAAATGAATTTTGATTAAATATATCTGTTTAACTATTTTATATTTTCAATGTACATAAAAATATGCTTGCGCAATGTTGAAAATGTATAATAAGAGAAATAAAATAAATAATAATAATTATTATTATTATTATAATTAATGTTACTTTATTTAAATAAAATTAAATTATGGAGCATCAAGTTAGAAAAAATGCAAGATACAAATTATTTTGAAAAACCATTGTCCTTCTGTAGAAATGGAAATATATTTAAAGAATTTAGTAAAGAGTAGAACTAAGCAAATATGCAAAATATACATCATATAAAAATATTTTCAAATAAAGTTTAAAAAATGTATTTTTCTGGTTTTGCCTAGGAACTATATAAAGTCTAAATTTTGTTTTAGTTCTTAGATAGAGATTAATCTTTACGAAATTAAATAAAGCAGATATATTTTACTTACTTGAGATTTTGATGAGTTTAGTAGAACTAAAATAACTAATTTATAACAGTCTTATTATCATTTTCAGATACACAAAAAATAATTTACAAAAATTATAAACAATCATTTCATGGGTTCATAATCAGTGTACATAATACATTTTTAACTAAGTAATTTAAAATGTATTTTTATTTTCTTTATAAAATAAAAATTTAAACTTTTTTATTTATTAATAATTAAACATTAAATTGCATGAACAAAATTTAATTCAGTCGATTTAATTTTTAAAAAAAATTCTGAAGAAAAAAAATTAGTTGTATTATTTTATATTTTCCTAGAAAATATTGTATTTTCAGAAATCTAGTTTTACAGCAAGAGCTGTTTTATCATATATTCTAATACGAGCAAATCTTGTGTGTGGTTATATATATATATATATATATATATATATATGCAAAATTTATCTTAAAAACGGCTCTAACGATTTTGACGAAATTTTGTGTCCTACCGTTTTGGGGCACCAGAAAACCATTGGGCTAGGTCACGTGTTCGAGAAAATTCGATTAGTGGGTCATTTTGGGTCATTTTGGGTCATGGTCCAGCTAATTGTATCTAAAAAACGGTTCAAACGATTTTGACGAAATTTTGTATCGGACCATTTTCGGGTACGAGAAGACTATTGGGCTGGGTCACATGTTCGAGAACTTTCGATTAGTGGGTCATTTTTGGGTCAACGTCGGTGAAATTAATTTTATCTAAAAAACGGCTCTAACGATTTTGATTAAATTTTGTGTCCTACGAGTTTTGAGCACGATAAAATCATTGGGCTAGGTCACATGTCCATAAAGTTCGATTAGTGGGTCATTTCTGGGTCATTGTGGGTCAAGATCTAAAAAGCGGCTCAATTTACACTAAATTTTGCATCCAATGGTTTTCTTGCACGAGAAGACTGTTTTGCTAGGTCACATGTTCCAGAAAATTCAATTAGTGGGTCATTTTGGGTCATTTTGGGTAGTGGTCAAGCTAATTGTATCTAAAAAACGGTTCAAACGATTTTGACGAAATTTTGTATCCGACTATTTTTGGGCACGAGAAGACTATTGGGCTGGGTCACATGTTCGAGAACTTTCGATTAGTGGATCATTTTTGGGTCAAAGCGGGTCAAATTAATTTCATCTAAAAACGGCTCTAACGATTTTGATTAAATTTTGTATCCTACGAGTTTCGGGCACGCGAAAATCATTGGGCTAGGTCACATGTTCGAGAAAATTCGATTAGTGGGTCATTTCTGGGTCATTGTGGGTCAAGATCTAAAAAGCGGCTCAATTTACACTAAATTTTGCATCCAATTGTTTCGAGCACGAGAAGACTGTTTGGACTAGGTCACACGCTCGAGAAAATTCAATTAGTGGGTCATTTTGGTCATGGGTCATTATGGGTCAAGCTATTTTATCTTAAAAACGGTTCAGAGGATTTGAAATAAATTTAGCACCCTACAGGTTTAGGGAACAAGAAGACTATTAGGCTAGGTCACATGTTCGAGAAATTTCGATTAGTGGGTCATTTTGGTCATGGGTCATTATGGGTCAAGCTATTTTATCTTAAAAACGGCTCAGACTATTTACACTAAATTTTGCATTCTATGGTTTTCGGGCACGAGAAGACTGTTGGGCTAAGTCACATGCTCGAGAAAATTCAATTAGTGGGTCATTTTGGTCATGGGTCATGATATTTGAACTCAAATTTGATTTTGACCGAGCATAGCTCGGTCTTCCCTGCTCGTGCAGTTTTATAAAACATAAAATCAGATTTTTTTTTTACCGTACTTATCACATTTTGTAAGAATTTTATTAATGGAGTAAAGCTATTTTGTTTTTGTTTTTTAAATCTTTTGACGATCTTATTTAAAATAAATTCTCGAAATTTTATTTCTCCAAATAATAGTTGTGTGTTTTATGTAGCTTCAGAAAACAAAAATCAAAAATACTTGGAGCATTTGTCAGATTTTTTTGGGGAATGTATTTTTAAAAAAAATCTTATAATTATTTATTTAAAAAATAATTCGAATTCTTATTGCTTTCTAAATATGTCTTGTTCATAATAAAATGTGTGTTCTATGGACCTCTATAAAATAAAAATCTCATATACTTGCAGTACTTATAAGATTTTTTAGGAATTTAATTTTTATTGAAAACTAATTAGATTAACTATTTCTTTTCATGTATAATCTTATTTATTTTATGTTTAATTATTATAATTTATAATGGCGTGAAGAATATGAATGTTTTTGTTGTAAATAATATTAATCTCACGTAACAAACATTCCTTTAAATGAAAATCTAAAGAAATTCATTCTTCCAATAAAAGAAAAACACATTAAATTCTATATATAAAAATATATATCTACTGTTTCATATATGAGTCTCTTCTAAAAAATTTCATCACTTTAAGAGTTTTTTTAATGGACAATGTGTTCAACGATTTGTTGTAAATGTTAACGCCATATAATAAATAGTCCATGACAATAAGTTGTTGAACCCATTGAATTCAACATTTAAAAAATATATATCCACTGTTTCAAAAATGAATCTCTTGTAAAATATTCGTATTCTTCATGCCATTATAAATTATAAAAAGTAAACAGAAAATATATGAGATTTAAAATTGAAAGAAATACATAATATGATTAGTTTCATTAAAAATTAAAATATTTTATAACTCTACGAGTTTATTTAATTACAGGGTTGAGCATTTCTAATTGACGTTACTGTCATACTGCTGCGAAATAAACGAAAACTGCAACTGTTACATTTCTGGCCGTGTAGCACAACCATAAGCAAATCGAGGAACGCCCGCCTACTACCGAACAATTTAGTTAATATCACTTCCTCTGCAACTCCATTGGCACTACTTTGCTTCATCTTCAACACGCGTAGGCTTGATTCTGCCCGAATTGAGCTAAAATCTCTTGTGGTGTAAATCTCTCCATCATTATCAATCAAGTACTTTTCCTTCGATGAATTTTAGTATTAAAAATACCAAACCGCCATTTTGATGCTTAGAAGCTTACGTATTTGTAACCGGTGTCAGGGAAACTGACCCCCCGTAAACATAATCCATTAGCAAAAGCAAACAGGAAATGAACAGCCATTAAATAGGTGAACGTTTCAAATCAACAATCAATCTTTTCTCCCGTTTTTTTTTTTTTTTTTTTTTTTTTTTTTTTTTTTTTTTTTCCTTCTTTTAAAAAGGATTTCGCATTTCTCTAACTATTTATATAAAGAATTATTAAAAAAAAAAAAAAAAAAAAAGCTGAAACACTGGTTTGCTTTCTTTTTGAAGTAAAATACGGTTAAAAATTTTTAACATACAAATAGTCAATTACATAAAATAAAATAACGTTTTATTTATTACAAATATTTTTCCGTCTCAACAATGCTAAACTGAAGAAAAACTGGAACGAAAACTCGTGCATGGGTTATAGATTATGAAACATTTTCCAACATTATTTGAATGCTGTTAAGAAATTTCCTTCTTTCATATAATGTAATGAGACATCCAAATAAACAATTTAAAAACACAGAACGCAGTTAAAAATCCATTTTCAAGAATTGCTGTCCATAGCAGTTAATGTATGAGAATCCTTTCGTGTAAACCTGTATATGATCTAACAGAATTTTAAACATACTACATAATGAAACTAAAATTTCAATGAGCTAGAAAACGTATAGGGCAACTAAAAAAGTTTTTTTTTTTTTTTTTTAAAGAGAAATGCTACTTATACTAGATGATTATGTATCAGTATTCTTTAGAGCAGCCATGTGTATGAATGATACAGCAAAATATGGTTGAGCTAAAAAAACATGTAAACTGGTTAAAAGTGCATTTTCAGAAAACCTTTCAATATATTTTTTTTTTTTTTTGGGGGGGGGGGAGTAACCTGTATCTTATACGTTTTATACACATCACGTAATGTACTAATATTTAATTCTTGAAAACTAAAAATGCACCTACAGCAATTACAATCCGTAAGTGGAAATATATCTAAATTATTTTACGCAGCCATATGAATTTATTTCTATTCTACAATAACCTTTTAACATAATAAAATGTAGTTCAGCTGGAAATGCTTAACACAGTTAAAAACACACTTGGGGAATTCACTCCCAAAAGCTGAAATGCTTATGATTTCTTTCGTGCAGCTCTGCATATGATCTATAGAATTCATACTCACCACGTAATGCACTAAAATTTTGTTACATTTAAAAATGCATACAAGAGCTGAAAACGCACATCCAACAATTATGCTTCATAGTTCTATAAACGAATTACATGTATGCTACTTACTTCATACTCTATAATAGAAAGCATACTGCTGCCCACGTCAGGGACACATACCAATTCCTTCATATTTGATGTTTCATAACATCACTAAAATGTACTGCAAATGATTTTTTTCCACAGACCATAATGTAATCTAAAACTTTTGTCTATCCCTGTAGCGAGCTATAACAGCTACCTACCTCATTTTGAATATCAATAGGGAATATGTAGCGTCGAAAACGTATATTTAAATCGTGGAAATTCAAGTCTATTTACGAGAGTCAGAGTGTGGACAAACCGCCAAAAAGATGGAGGGACAAAGATAAGTCATAAATACTTTTAAATTATGTTGAAAAGTGTTAAAAACTATATTGATTATATTTCTTTTTAAAACTTTATATTATCAAACATTACCTAATGTTTCTTGAAACACAATATTGTGAGTTTTATTAACAAGATAAGTTAATTTTTTCATAAAACAGCTTAATTTGGTTTCCAAAAACAGTTACCGTATATACTCGTGTATAAGTCGACTCCCCCAAATCTTACGCAAAATTTTGGAAAAAAATTGAATTTTCGTGTATAAGTCGAACCACATTTTTGGTAGTATGTTGAAAAATAATTTGTAATCGAGGATGAAAAAAAAATAATAATAATAATTTTTCATTAAATTAGTAAACTTTTTACGTTTCTAATCAGACTTCATCTTTTTGAAAGCTATTCACATCAATTTAATGATTACTAGCTTTTTTTTTTTTTTTTTTTTTTTTTTTTAAATCTATTCAAGTCTTATTTACAAGGGTAAACAACTTTTTAAACTGCTATAATATAGTACTTCTTTGTATTGTAGTACTCTTAGGAGAGAAATCTAGAAGCAATCTCAAGTTAAACTCTTTTTAAAAAAGGGATTAAAATGTTGAAAGGGATGCCCCTGTATTGAAGGGAATTCTATCCCAAGAGAAAATGAGTGCAGAACAATTACAGAAACATTATTGTTGAGATTTTTTTTATCAATCACCATTGTCCGCTTTTATCTGTCTCTCCAACCTGACCCACATGTGATTAATTAAAAGACTTGCACATTCACCAATTATCTGTGAAAAAAATATGACTCCGGTATTTCACTGCTGTATTTTTTTTTTTTTTTTTTTTACTTACTCGTGTATAAGTCGACCCCCCATTTTCAGCTTCCAAATTTTGTCTAAAATTCTTCGACTTATACACGAGTATATACTACTTCATAAGCTTTAAATCTAAACAGTTTCAAGTATTATTTGGTTTAGTAAGCAACATAAAAAAATACGTACTATACCAAGACTTTCATGCTTTAACAAATTAAATTACATTTAAATAATTGTAATAAAAAAATAATAAGAAAAAATTAATTTTTTACAAATTTTTCATTAAATTTCTAAATAATTTAAAAATAATGATTATCATAAGGCAGTTCTCAAAAAAATATTTTTCCCGCTCAACAAACGCAAAACTTGTGACACACCTACCGACATATTTTACATACTTGCATAATGATATTTGCAAGTATGTTTATTAAAATGGTTTGTAATCAAACAGTTTGTATAATTTTCCGATAAGTGAATTACATCTTGAGCTATTATTGTCTCAGGACGGGCAGTTTGTTTTCGTTCCTGCGCTGTCGCGTCCCAAAATTCAGTTAAAAATACCCACTTTGGCAGCATTATCTGAAAAATCTTTTGCCTTTAACGAAATGAAAAACAAGTTCGATTAGATAGTTACTTAATAAGAGCACTTGCCAGTTTGATATTGCGAACAAAAATTAATTAAAAAATGCTTCCGAAAGAATCTAGATTGGATTTGAGAACAGCCTTAATAAAAATCATGCTCCTAAAAGTACACATATATATGTATTCGTTTTGATGTATTTCAATTATTATTTAGAAATATAAGATACGTTTTCCGTAAATTGGGCGACCTTTCTTGATATTTTCCGTTAATATTGCATTTGACAAGTATAACTTTGATACTTATTCCTTGTGTTTCATATGGATATCTATTTATTTTTAGACAATGAAGAAGTTAACATACTTGAGAAATATGGAAGGAGTTGAAAGTAGAAATTATTTGTATCCTATTATTTAAAGCACTTAAAATACTAAAAAAAAAAGTGTGTGTGTGTGTGTTGGGGGGGGGGGGATACTGTAATCAGTTGTTCTAAAAAATTGGTTTTATTTAAAAAAAAAAAAAAAAAAAAAAAAAAAAAAAAAAAAAAAAACGGGCAGGGGGATACTGTAATTAGAGTTGTTCTAAAAAATTGTTTTATTAAGAAGAAAAAAAAAAGAAGAAGAAGAAAAGTTGATTTAAGTTATATCGAGCATAAAGTATGAGGTACTTTCTAATAATTAGCAGTATATGAATTACAACTCTTAGACCGGATTCTGTTACTATTAAAATATTACACTCTTCGTAATACCATTATTATGCGCGAAACAATTCTGATAATAGCTATTTGTACACTGATATAAGGTAAAGCCAGGAGAGATGGCGCGGTCGGAGAGATTGCGCTCATAGAGGTTCGGGTGGAGGGAGTAGAGTGAGAATGCCGCGACTCCAGGTGGTTGTACAACAACAGTAGTGGAGTGTACTTGAAAGTACACGTTGATTGCTTTGAGCGTCTAAGATAAAGTATTGCTATTTTGTTTTGTTTTCCCAAAGTAAATGCTTGAATTTTCATAGCTATTCATCAGAATTTCTGTACAATATCAATAGTACAAAATATTTTAAACTTAAACGATTTCTCATAAGCTACTAATCTATACTAACAATGTAAACATCAACGGTTCATTTTAGTAGCGGCCATGTTTAAATAAAAGGCCACGCAATCTCTCCTACCAAAATTGGAGAGTTTGCGCATCTGCTACTTAGGAGAGATGGCGCATTGTTCCCATTAGTTTCCATACTAGGAGAGATTACGCAGCTTATTGGTAAATTTGCATAAAAAATGAAAATGGACGTTAAACGTATTATTAAGTTGCATAATTTTATTTTGTAATCTTATCTGGACTTGCTTTTTGAAATTCTTTAATTTTTTCCCCTTTATTTAAAATTTTTTAATCGTTTTTAAAATTATTAAGCATTAGGTTGAAATATTCACTCCCAATACAATAAAATTTGTGCACAAAAACCTTACAGCAATGTCATTTAAGTGTAATTATTATTGTTAACAATTTAATTGTAGTTATTATTAGTAACAATCTCTTTTACCCATGTGCGCAATCACACCAACCCTGTAAGGAGAGATTGCGCAAAATAACTTTCTTGGTTTTATTACAACTGTTCTATTAAATTGCAACATAACAACAAAATAGCAATGGAAATGCATAAAAAACAAATGAAGTAAAAAATATTCATGGATAGTTTTGCAAAAAATTAATATTTAAATTTTTTATTGCTATTCTTTTGAATTCTGCGCAGACTATCCTAGCTTTACCTTTTCAGTAATATATTAGTATATGCTACTTAAAAAAAAAAAAAAATTTTTCAAATGCTTTGCCCTAGAATTTGAAAGTCTATACAATACTATAACACTTAAGGCGTTTACAAAAATATTTCCCCCAACTCAGCAAATCAAGACAAATATTCACGGACTCCTTTTTTTAAATAAATGTTAAATAAAATGTTTAATAGTTTGCAGTTCCGACTGTTAAAGTAATTTGAAATCGAATAGCATTTTGCGTTTTCTATTACTGTATATCATATTGAATTAGAATTTATTGTTATCTCAAGACAACTTTTCCTGGGCTATAAAATCCCGAAAATTGACTTAAAGCGCCAACTTGGACAGAATTTTCTGAACCATTTTTTGTCATAGTCGAAATATGGAAAATGCTATTCGATTCCTTAGTTTATGAATAAGGAAGTTGCATATTTTGGGCATTTAAAAATAATAATAACTTCGTGAATATGCCAGAAAGCACCCAATCTGGATTTCACTGTTACAGTAATTTTTCATTTTTTAAAATAATGTTTCATTTCCCCAAAAATATATTCTCTGTATCACCTCGCTTTTAATAACCTTAGAAAAATGAAATTAATTGCAATGAAAATTTGATGAGAACGAGACTTAATTTGCTTTGTGCGAAATTCGATAACATATAGGCAAGTGCTAGAAATTTTCACTTTCCGCGCACAAACAGCAGGAACGGACAGTCCAAACTGAACAATGTTGCTATTTTATGTTGCATCACTGATTAAATTATTGTGCTTTTCCAGCATTTTTCGGGATTTAGATTTCAAACAAAGTAACACTTGTTTCATATTTTCAGTACAATATATTTACTATTATTAATTATTTAATAAAAATTTCTTCAGTTTTTTTTTCCTAATAAAATTATTTAGACCTTTTTCTATAAATTTCCTTAAATACCAATAAATGCGTGAAGATTAGCAACTTGGAAACTTTTTTTTTTTTAACACTATTTACATTTACAGTATTTACAGTAATTGTTGCAAAATGAGATTTCAACAATAACAGATAATTTATTTTCCATTATGGAATTTAAAATATGAAAAATCAAAATGGTTTGTTTAATATATATATGACAGCTACTTATTCGAAGTTTGTATATGAAAACATTTATAATTGTTCCAAGTTAAGATCCACCCATACCTTTATTTGAAAGAGTGCAGTTGTTTGGATTCAGATATATTTTCAACAAACAAAAATAAAATAAATACACACCAATCCTTGTTTTCTGTTTCACTACTCAATTATTGGCCTCTGCTCAATCACAGCCGAATCACCTTATATTTAAATATAGATAACATTTAGCTAGAACGCCCGGCTTTAGATCGAATTTATGTTCTTTTAAATTATTTTATGACGTGTTTTATTATTATTATTAATGCCATTTTATTATTATTATGTGACGTTATAAAAACGATAAATTCTGTTAAAATGTTTACTTGATAATAAGCACTAATTTAAACTTCTCTAAAGTAGGTATACATAAAAAATGCTATTTTAAAAATAATTTCATCGTTGAGTATTTATTAGATATGTATAAAATGTTCAGTAAGCTTAAAAATACATATTTCTTTTTGTAAATATGAAACACACATCTGACAGTAAGGCCGATTTTTTGCATTCTTTGTTTTTTCTAGAAACGTGTCATTAATTGGATTTTTTTTCAGCATTTATTTAATCTGAAGAAAATAATATGAATAATAATAATTATATTAATAATGAATTTATGCATCAAATATGCGAGATACAAATATTTCTTAATTCTTTTAGCAAATTAGATTGTTACTAATTGATTATTAATTGTCAGAAAATTATACCAATTTCTTACCTATCTTGGAAATAAAGCATATAAAATACAAGCATTTAAAAATAAATTTTTGTGTTTCTGTAAAAAAAAAAAAAAAATTATATTTGCAAGATAAAAGGAACTTGTAACACTTTTTTGCTGAAAAAGTACAATTTTCGGGGCTATTAGCAGTTTTTCTTTGTTTAAAAATACATATTTCATAAATAAAGTAAATATCAAACAGACATAAGATCAGACAGAATATATTTATTTAAACTAATCTTCCAAATGCATTACATATGCTATTGAGTCGATATAATTGTATAAGTCTATTCTGTTACTTATTAAATTGCGTTTTAAGCTCAGAATCTTTTCATTAATTTTTCTGTATTTTGGCTTTGTGGTGGGTGCTCTTGTACTGCCCACTCTGAGCATTCTCAGTTTTCAGTTTTTCTTTCTTTCTTTTTCTTTCTCTTTTTTTTTTGTACTAGCTTGAACTTGAAGGTAGTTTAAATTACTTTTTTTTTCTTTTTCCTGCTGCTCTATCTTAAAAAAGAAACAGAAAAAAAATTATAATTTTTTAAAATAAATTCACTAGCTTGCGCTTTCTACCATGCTTTAAAAAGCTGCGAGTTTTCCATAATCGGGTTCGGTGCTCACGGCAAAGTAACGTATTGTATAGGATTTCTTTTGGAAAAATCATGAATTGCAGTCATGAAAACTTCTTTATAAAAAATGTAGCTAACTGCAACTACAACTACTTTATTTAAAAAGTAGCGCCTACAAACTACTTTTCAAAAGTAGTCGCTACTTCGTTACTTTCGGATTTTGCCAAAAGATTCTATTTATACTCGAAATTAAAGGCACGGATTAAATAATACAGTGACCTTTTGTTATATCGCGTCTGCCCGGTACAATCAAATAAGTGCGATATAATTTGGCCAATTAAAATTTTAAGAAAGATAACATGCAAAAAAAGTTTTGTGTTTGCCTCCAAAATGTTAGCTTATACACACACCTATTATAAAATTCTAAGCGAAATTTTGAGAGATGCATAATACAATTAATACTTAAATATAGTTACTTAAGAAAAATCCGGAGTGGCTCCACTCGACTTTTCGAATATTTTACAGAATACTGTGAGTTCAAATAAATAGTAATATAACAATAATTTTTTTTGAAAAATGTTCCTAATTTTACAAAGGTAAGAGCTCTAGGGACCTGAAAACGCGACAAAAATTTAATATTAATAATATATTTTTAAAAGGAGCTTGTAACACTTATTTGCTAAAAAAAAGTACAATTTCCGGGAATATCAATAGTTTGGGAGCCATAATTAACTGATAAGAAACAGTTTCTCTTTGATCACTTTATGGTTTTAGCAATGTCAACCGGACATCGTTAAATGTAATTACCGGTCAGTTTTTCAGAGGAAAATCTTTTTTTTTTATATAAACAGCTCAAAAATGGCGTATTTTTGGAGATCAGCTTTTGGGATCAATGTTTAATTTTCACCGTACTTGTCAACCTTGTTACATCGATTATCTACCGTCGGTTAGTAGGGGTCACGACGGGACATTTTAGCTGAATCAGGATTAACCCACGAAGGCTTTGGGCTGGGCTAGTACAGGTTAAATTAATTTCTAATTCCAGAGCAATTCCAGATTTAATCCCAATATTTCTTTTGACATCACAAATTGACCCTTCGAGTTCAAACAACCGTCGCGTCGCGTCGCACAGTGGAGTAGTTGAACCAAAATCCTGGCCAAAATTGTTTTTCAAGTGTTATAAAGTTTCAAACCATTGCTGTTGATGTATTATAAATAAATGCACTTATTTAATGTTATATTCACATAAATGTATGCATTTATTTAAAAAATAAATATATTGTACAAAGTTTATTTAAGGGTACTATAGTCTCAACTATCGAATTCCCTTTGCTAATGTTAAGTCAATGGGCGTGTGATGGATTCGTATATATTGAATATCTCCACGATAATTTGATATTTTTAACTCATTTTACTTACCCATCATACGTAGTAGTATAGGGTAAGTCTTGTAATCGTTTTGAAAATCGAAATTTTTTTTTGACGGATTTACACGTTTCAGACACTGGAGATTCCGAAAAACATATTTTTAGAAAAAAAAAAAAAAAAAAAAAAAAAGTCGTCCGTCTGTGTGTCTGTAAACGCTCTATCTCCCGAAAAAATTGAGATAGAGACTTGCAATTTGGTATGTACTTAGTATGTAATATACATTTAATAAAATGTGTGTTCTATGGACCTCTATAAAATAAAAACCTCATATACTTGCTGTACTTATAAGAATTTTTAGGAATTTAATTTTTATTGAAAACTAATTAGATTAACTATTTCTTTTCATGTATAATCTTATTTATTTTATGTTTAATTATTATAATTTATAATGGCGTGAAGAATATGAATGTTTTTGTAAGTATATTTGTTGTAAATAATATTAATCTCACCTAACAAACATTCCTTTAAAAGAAAATGTAAAGAAATTCATTCTTCCATTAAAAGAAAAACATATTAAATTCTACATATAAAAGTAAATATCTACTGTTTCATATATGAATCTCTTCTAAAAAATTTCATCAGTTTAAGAGTTCTTTTAATGGACAATGTGTTCAACGATTTGTTATAAATGTTAAAGCCATATAATAAAAATTCCATGGAAATAAGTTGTTGAACCCATTAAATTCTATATTTAAAAAATATATATCCACTATTTCAAAAATGAATCTCTTGTAAAATATTCGTATTCTTCATGCCATTATAAATTATAAAAAGTAAACAGAAAATATATAAGATTAAAAATTGAAAGAAATACATAATATAATTAGTTTCATTAAAAATTAAAATATTTTATAACTCTACGAGTTTATTTAATTACAGGGTTGAACATTTCTAATTGACGTTACAGTCATACTGCTGCGAAATAAACGAAAATTGCAACGGTTACATTTCTGGCCGTGTAGCACAACCATAAGCAAACCGTAAACGCCCGCTCACTACCGAACAATTTAGTTAATATCACGCCCTCTGCAACTCCAATGGCACTACTTTGCGTCATCTTCAACACGCGAAGGCTTTGGGCTGGGCTAGTACAGGCTAAATTAATTTCTAATTCTAGAGCAATTCCAGATTTAATCACAATATTTCTTTTGACATCACAAATTGACCCTTGGAGTTCAAACAAGCGTCACACAGTGGAGTATTTGAACCAAAATCCTGGCCAAAATTATTTTTCAAGTGTTATAAAGTTTAAAACCATTGCTGTTGATGTATTATAAATAAATGCACTTATTTAATGTTATATTCACATAAATGTATGCATTTATTTAAAAAATAAATATATTGTACAAAGTTTATTTAAGGGTGCTATAGTCTCTCAACTATCGAATACCCTTCGCTAATGTTAAGTCAATGGGCGTGTGATGCATTCGTATATTTTGAATATCTCCACGATAATTTGATATTTTTAACTCATTTTACTTACCCATCATACGTAGTAGTATAAGGTAAGTCTTGTAATCGTTTTGAAAATCGAATTTTTTTTTTTTGACGGATTGACACGTTTCAGACACTGGAGATTCCGAAAAACATATTTTTAGAAAAAAAAATTATCCGTCCGTCTGTGTGTCTGTAAACGCTCTATCTCCCGAAAAAATTGAGATAGAGACTTGCAATTTGGTATGTACTTAGTATGTAATAGTGGGAAGAAGCCTATTTCATTTCAATAACCTCGATTATTGGACTCACGCCGAAATATTCGTTCTGATAAAAGTTATATAAAAATTTTCGAAATTGTTTATTTTAAGAAATGAATATAAAAGACAATAAAAAAACATAAATTTTGCATAAAGCATGAAGTCGATCGGATAATGAGTTGCCGAGATATTTGGAATTCTATTTCCCACACTCTTCGATTTCTCATGACCCTGTATTTCATCCAAATTTCACTTCAAAGATATATTTTAATTGGAAATTTGACGCTTAATCAGATGCAATAAACCGCTAGTTAATAGGATAATTATTCTTGGAGTTATAAGGAAAAACCTGTTTCAAGCAATTCAGTAATCGAGCCTTTAAAGGGAGGCTAACGAAAAAGAAAGGCTACCACGGTGCTTTACGCGTATCTTTTTTTACAGACCGCGGGAGTCACGTGTTGCTCGAATACACCAATGCAGATGTACGAAAAGAGCATCACGTCACTCTAGCGGTCTGTAAAAAAAGATAAGTGGAATGCACCGCGGTAGCCTGTCTGTTTCGTTAGCCTCGCTTTAAAGTTTATGACGTCATCAAGCCACAATTTTCACGTGTGATGCATTCGTGTAATTTGAGTATCTCCACGATAATTTGATATTTTTAACTCATTCTTTCTTTGCGTTCTTCTTAAAATATGTTTATTTTATTCTTAGTTCTCAAAATATTTCTAAAACCTATGCTTATTTTAACATTTTATATCTTAAAAGCTGACGAAATGTAAGAAAAAAAAAATCTAACACTTCATATAAAAATAAGTATACATTTTATATATATTTTGACTACTAAGACAAAACGAGACATCCTTTAAGTAAGTACAGAGAAAAAAGAAGTTAAAAAAAATAATTTCCTAAGGAGATTTTCTAAAAATACGAAAATATCTCATGCCCATAGGCTCAATAGGCAAGCGTTTGGAAAATGTCGTATTACAGCAGGATTACACAGACATGGCAACATTCTAATTTTTATCATAAATTATTCGTTTTGGAAAAAAGCCACTATTTTAAATATAAAGAGGGGAACATATGTTTGAAATAAAATAATTACCAATAATACAAAGAGATTTAAGCGAACACGCTTTTTTTAGTTTATTATTAATGCTGAAACATAAATGAAGTTATAATAAGAAATATATAGACATATACTATCATTATTACATGCTAATAATAACAAAAAAATGTTAAGACAAGATTGTAAAAATTTCTTTTTTACTATGTAAATCAGTATATTTTTCTATATGCATTTTCTTTCTGTGCAAATTTCACGACTGTCCTCTCCATCACAGGCCTCTGGGCACAAACTATATGAATGGGCAGTCGTCAGATATGCCGAATACCATTAAGTTCATCTTGAAATTTTTGTAAAAGTATTTTTTCTGACGAATATATATAAATACAAGCTGTTACCCGTGACTTCGTTCACGTAACGTTAAAAAAGAATAAATGCATTAATTTAGCAAAACATTTCACTTGATAATTAACAACATATATAATTAACCAAAGTTTTATCACATTTTATAGGAGACCATATGATATTTCTTTGCTATAGGGGACTTGACATAACCCAGTCTTAAAAAAGTGAAATTTAATACCAAATAATATATACAATCGCGAAAATGAAACTGCAACTAATGAAAAAAGGAGGACCCAGTAAAATCGTGAAAATCGAGGAATTCCTTTTCGTAAAACGAAAAACAACACTGGCAGAATTCTTCTATACAACAGTGCATTTTAGGTGGTATTTGGTGTACAATTTGTATATGTGTGCATTGCTAAATGGGCATTATTATATTGTATATTTGCATAGACATATGTTATATATTTCTTACTACATTATCTTGTTTATGTATATATTAAATTAAGTGTTTCACGCTAAGTGGTGTAAATAGTGAACAAACTGCTTGTGGATTTTATACATTGATAGATATTTCACAAAGATATAACAATCTATTATTATAGAATCTATGCGATTCTAAAATGGAAATAAAGTTTGCTAGAAAGTACTTTAAATTCTGCCCAATTTAACCTCGATATTTTCTCTATCGCGTTAAGAACACTATTAGCAAATAAATACCGACGACACAAATCTGATTATCTAAATTTACATATTTTTGTTAGTATATATAGGATTATTTTAATTTATTTCATGCGCTTGAAATTTTTTACGCTTTCTCTAGGGTTAGGTGTCGAATAAATGTACTTTCTTGTTATTTTATTTTGCCATTTCAATTTATTCTATTTTCCATTCATTCCATTTATAGATATTGATTTAATTTACATATTCGTGTCAAAGAATATTCTTTAAGTTATTATCAGGATTAGGATAGGATACGATTAGGGTTAGGATTAGGAATAAAAATTGAACGACAATGGCATGACCGATTCAGGTTTAAAGTATGAACCATCATGAAGCAATAAGAAAATTAGAAAATTATCGGCTAATAGTTGTTAATATGCTTTACAGTCATAGTTGGTATCAAAGGTGAGCGGGGAAATGATCATCTAAAATACCATTAGGTGTTTACCACGCAAAAAACAAATCTGGTTACAACAATGTATTTAATTTTGAGCCAAATTTCACTTGATAAAAAAAAAAAAAAAAAAAAAAAGCAAATTGACTATGGACTTAATTACAGACCCCTAACCTTGTTATTCTCGGAAATTTTCTACCTATATGTAAAAAAAATTCTACTATATAGAACGCGCTTTCACGTTTATAATGTTATGAATTGGCACGATCGGCTTGTTCAAGTTTACACAATTCGGCTGGAAAAAAAGATTCATTACTTTTTGATTTCTTCTTTGCTTTTGCATTACGCGAATTTGTTGATAAAATCGATTTTCTTTTCGATAACATTGTTGTTTTTTAAGTTTAAAAAATATTGTAATTTTACTTAAACATTGCTTTAAAATCTATGCAATTTTTCTTATCCTACAAGACTTTACAAAAATCTATTATGAAACAACTTTAAAAAAAGCTATATTTAAAAACGACAACAAAGTTTTTCCTATTTTAAAACTAAAAGAAATGTAAAATTAAATTCCGGTTCGAAACGACGATTTACAAATGTGTTTCGATTGTGGGAAAATGATAGAGGAAAAATGCTGTTACTTCGACACAATCATATTAAATCTTTAGCTTTTATGAGAAAAGCAACTTTCTTTTAAAAATTATAGTTATTTTTATTAAGATTTTCTGATTTTCGATACGGATAATTTTGCGATGCATATCATTGACATTTGCCATCCAATATATATATATATATATATTAACTTTTTAAAATTTAAATTAAAAATATTGTATCTTTATGTTAGCTGTGTGCAGACGATAAATCGCCAACCTATCCCATCATTCGTATTGAATTCATTAAAAATATAAATCTTTCACTCATTTCATTTAAAACACAGAACTTTAATTTACAACACATACATTTAAAATACATATATTACGTACATTTAAAATAATTCCTTTCATGTCAAAAAGAAAAAAAAAAGAGAGAAATTAATCACAAATAATTTGATAACCCAAGATCATTATATTTCAACATCAAAACAAATCTGTTTTATTTTTCTATATATGACATCATATTCGCTTGTTTTCCATACTTACTCGTATTTATGCACTTTGTATTATTATCAAAGATTTGAAAACGCACGTTTTGTTTTTAATATGACATCATTTCATATTCTGTTTAATTCTTAAATAATTCATTTCCTTTTCATTTTTCACGTGGAAATTTTTCACTTGAAAATAAATTGTTGATTAAAAATTATTACTCAGGGGTTTTATTTTATATTGGCAACGATAAAGTATTAGCAACGGTAAAATAAATTTTACCATTTTAAAAAAAGCTGCAAAACCGGGCCCTTTGGGCCAAACCAACCAACCATTTTAAAATATACGAAAAAATGTCCATTTATTCTCTATGAAAATAATGAAATTTTGAATTATTAAGAAAAATATTGAAATAAAATAAAAAAAACCCATTCTATGTTCATTTGAGGGTTATAATCAACTTATATGCAAAGATACAGGATAATTAAATGCTTCATTTTGACGCTGGCTTCAGTCTAACATTTGCACACAATCAGATTTATAATATTATTAGGACTAGAATCTGGGACCTTCAACATAAGAACGTGCTGCTGCTCTGCTACTGTGCCACCCCTAGTCGTTATCCTAGCCCGGGAATTTCTCACATTTATAGATGTTGGATAGAGTAACAGGCCAGCAATTTATGCAGCTTCAGATGACACCACAACGATAAATTACTAATTATTCATCAATCTGTAAATACATATCAAAACACATGTACACAACACGTCTGATTACCCTATTTATAATTTAAGAACATATTAATTCAGACAATTAAATACACTAATCCAACATGGGTGAAAACTTGACCGGAGCTAGGACTCCAACTTGGGAGCTTCAGCGTAACGTGCTGCTATTCTGCCACTGTGCCACCCCTGGTCGATTTTTCTGAAGTCAGAATGGAGTCTACTCTTTGAATAGGTACAGCGTGAAAATTAAAATGCTAGAACTAAATAACAAAGAAACACAAAAGTTTTATGATTCATGATAGTTGGTCTAGTAAAGGCTGAATTTCTAATTCGAACATATTTACCGATATGAGGGTATTCCTTTTTTGAAATTATACGAGGAGGAACCGTATAAGCTCTTGCTCGTTATTTCAAAACAGATTTGAAATACAAGTCAACCAACTTAGTTGCCGAACAGTTGCCGAACAGTTGATGTCGGTTAAGGGGCTTCCGAGTTGCGATCAACTTTACGCCCAGTCTATTTGTGAGTAACCTGTCTTGTAAATATTGAGCCGTTGGGAAAAGTTAAATGTAGTATTAACTACATAAGAAAGAACAATTAAAAATAGAAGAAAAATTAAACAATGGGAATAAAAAAGTAAAGCCATAGAGATTACGGAAAGAGTCTAATAAATGGAAAAAAGTAAAATGGTATAGCTGTAGTTAAAATTAACTACTGAAAAAAGTTGAAAAAGTGTAAAATAGGGTTCGGAACATGTTCAAAAACAGTACATAAATGCCAGGTGGAAAAGGCAGGCAAAGCTAAGCTTTAACCAGCGTTCTCAGATGGATTTTACTTTTTTCCCTAGGCTACACAATAAAAATTCTCTAGATTTCCCTAGATTCTAAAGTCACGTGATATGGAAGAAATTCTGTATTTTGATTGGCTGTCACGCACTGAAGCACATACGAGATTTATGAACATAGGTGGGTTATGTTATGACATGAAAAAACAAAAACAAACATTTATTTTAAGATGACAAAATCTTATTATATAATTTTCAAATCATTGTTTAGAATATAAATTGATATTTATTTAAGGCAAGTAGCTTTAATTAAACATACTCTTAGCATTTGATTTTAGAGAAAATCGTTGAAATAACGAAGTAACTGACATTACAGCTCTGATTATTATTACTATAATTCTTATTATTTTATATTCATGCGCATATAATTTATATCAAATTACAATTCTAAATTCTTCTGTGAGTGGTTAAACAAAAGGAAATATAAAAGTTGCTTGACAAGTATTCAAGTTTTATTACCACAAATATAAAATTGACAAGTGCTGTTCTTTAAAAAAAAAAAAAAAAAAAAAAAAAAAAAAAAAAAAAAAATCAGTGTTTTTCCTTTTCCAAGAAAGGCAAAGAGTGCTTCAAAAGAGTACCGACAGTTGGCGTTTCGAACAATATTTCTAGAGAGAAAATGCCGTCATGAGACAGCAATCGCTTACAACGGAACATGCAACGCATGCACCGAAAAATGCTATTAGATCCAAAATCATTCCAATGGTCATGTCTACCAATTGCATGCTTCTAGATACAACAAGTTGGAAATTGTACGTCGAATGTGACAAATGAGGTGCATTCGTACTATAACTAGTTATATAAATAATCAGATCTTAGTAATCTCTAATTCTGCGAAATTAATTATATCCTCTGAGGATTAATTTCCGTAATAAAATAAATATCTCGATTGCTTGCGATTAAACCTCGGAAACTCCTATAACAGTGTTGAATTCAGACACTTTTCTCCGAGAGGGATTTCTGTGGCTCCGGGGTGAACATTTCCGAGTTCCGGGGGAAGGATTGTACTTTTTAACCTTAAAGGCATAAAATCTCAAATCTTCCGGGGGGGGATGTCCCCCCGGAAGATTTGAGAATTAAACACTGTCTTATAACAAGGAAGCACCGATTTTTAAAAAAATTAAAATTATTTAATAAATATCGTTATTAATGTCGTTTTAAGTTTTTATTTGATTTTTATAAAATTTGTAATGTTTCGACAAAATTCTGCAAATATAATATATCTTAAATTTCAAACCATTCGATTGGGTAGTTTTTGCGCTGTTATATGCAGACAGACGGACGGACCAGATAACGACAATAAGTGCTACGCGGTGTTTATACAATTACGAACGCACCTAAAAATGAATACGTGGAAAAAAAAAAAGATAATCTGAAAAAAATATATTAATTTCATTTTGTTGTATTTTATGTTATTTGCCAGAAATGCCCGCTATTGTTTTGGTTAATACTTAAAAGGTATATAAAAAGATTTCTTTATAGGATCAAAATGTTTAATTTTTTAACTAATCTTTTTTGATCTGACATTTATATGTTTTACATATATAATAATACATAGTACTTTACTTCATTAGGAATGTAATTATAACGATTTCTCCCTATTCTCATAATACAGGGTTTTCTAACAAAAGGAATTCGGATGTCGGATGGATTGTTTCTTTATTTGTTTTTACTTGATAGAAGAAAGAAAAGCCAGCAGTAACACCCGCCCCATTTCCCCACCCTCTTCCAAACGAACGACTTAAGGATCAGTTTCATTTTAAAAAAAAGCTTCTATCAAATCCAGATGCTGAAATATCTGCAAATGATTTTTTCTGTTCTAATTGCCTGGATGACAAAATAAATGGTGTCCGCATCTGAAATAATTAACAACTGTTAATCCAGGTGGTGATCGTTTATTAGCCATCTAGGAACCAACCATGTTCTGAGAAAAGAAAGGGAAGTCGGACACCGCACCAGTTAAGACCATTAATTCATACCCCCCCCCTACCCCGTCCAGCTCCTCTGTTCACCAAAGAATTGCTTGAAAATAATTTCTCTCCACTGCTTTTACTTCCTCTTCAATATTCATTCATCACACACGTCACATCAATCACTTTCTCAAGTTCATTAGCAGAAAAACCCAAGGTCTGACAAAAATATCCCTTTTCCTTAGATTTTTGGGAAAATATTGTCAATCTTTTGAAAATTCCCTAGAAATAAGAAGGAATTCCGTAAATCCCTAAATTGACCTGAATTTCCCTAGATCTAGGGATTTTCCCCTAGATCTGAGAACGGACAAGTTCCACTTTTATATTAATAAATGTTTCTTCTTTATATTACCGGTATGAGTTTAATATATTTGTCATGTTCGCATTATGTTAATTTTGGAACAACAAAGCTCTAACTTTTCAGATTCAACCGAATTTTATTTTTGCTTTTTAAAATAAGTTTAACAGAGAATGTACTTCAATTTAACGAGGAAAACCTGTTTCGAAAATATTTTCAATAGCAGATCTAATGAAATATAAACTTCTAAATTCTTTGTGATTGCTTGAACAAGGATGTTGATTAGAGGTGAGAAATTTCGGTAAACACCTAAAAATAGTCTGTTATTTCCAGATTGACCAAAAGTCACAATAAACATTATAACAATAAAAATATTTTTTGGGGGTGTGTGAAAGGGTTAATATCGGCTATTTTATCTATAGTAATTTCAATAATTTTGACTGTCGGTAATAGTAATAATTATCTTGACTGTATTCAAAAATTGAATGGCTGGTTGATTTATGATTATATTATGTATAAGTAAAAAGTATTTTTCAGAACGAAAATTATTCTCGTTATTTTTGATATATTGAAATATTATAGAAACTACTTCCATTAATACAAATAATAAATGTTATTATGTATATATATATATTTTTTTTAGGTTATAAATCTGAATTAATTAATATAATTGGAATAATTTTAATAAAATTTTTAATATTGTCTATCTCAAAGCTAGTAAATAATAATAATAATAATAATAATAATAATAATTAAAAATCCCATTTTGAACACAGATACCAGTAACAATTACAAATTTTTGAAGGATGTAATTAAAAAATTGATATGTTCTAGGCATATAAATATCCTGAAACCTCACTCTCGTATGCACAAACATAAGACATAATCAGAAGATTAATAAAAACCCTTGTGATCTCCACTTGGTTTTCTGACGGACGATAAACTTGGAAATATGACAACTGTATAAAATCAGATTTTTTTTACTTTTCTTTTCTTATTGTTTGATGAGATTCAGAATTTCTTCGACAAATTTCTCTGCAAAATATTTAAAACTGTACTAAAAAATAATCTTTTTTTTCCCAAAATTTTGGGAAAAAACTGCTAAAGAACCTGTACTAAGTTCCCGAATTTAAGTTATTTGGCACTGCCTTTCTTCCAAATACTACCAGTTATTATTATTATTATTATTATTATTATCATTATTAACTTAGATCTAGGGAATTTTCCGCAAAGTCGAATACATAGTAAAGCGAAGACAGTTGTACGGAAGAACTGTAGCGCCGTAATTGTCTTGGAATTGTTGGGAATTGTAATTCATTTCTATTAAATTTAAAATAAATGAATTTTGATTAAATCAATATATTTGAGTATTTTACATTTTCAATGTACATAATAATATCCATGAGCAATATTGAAAATGTATATTTATATTTGTAAAAGAAATATTTAGAAAAAAATATAATAATAAGAGATTTTTTTTAATTAAACAATGTTACTTGATTTAGATAAAAATTAAATTATGGAGCATCAAGTTAGAAATAATGCAAGATACAAATTATTTTGAAAAACCATTGTCCTTCTGCAGAAATGGAAATAAATTTAAAGAATTTAGTAAAAAGCAGAACTAAGCAAATATGCAACCTATAGATCATATAAAAATATTTTCAAATAAAGTTTAAAAAATGTATTTTTCTGGTTTTGCTGAGGAACTATATAAAGTCTAAATTTTGTTTTAGTTCTTAAATAGAGATTTATCTTTATGAAATTAAATAAAGCAGAAATATTTTACTTACTTGAGATTTTGTTGAGTTCAGTAGAACTAAAATAACTAATTTATAACAGTCTTATTATCATTTTCAGAGACACAAAAAGTAATTTATAAAAATTAAAACAATTATTTCATGGGTTCATAATTAGTGTACATAATAAATTTTTAACTAAGTAATTTAAAATGTATTTTTATTTTCTGTATAAAATAAAAATTCAAACTTTTTTATTTATTAATAATTAAACATTAAATTGCATAAAGAAAATTTAATTCAGTCGATTTAAATTTTAAAAAAAATTCTGAAGAAAAAAAATTAGTTGTATTATTTTATATTTTCCTAGAAAATATTTTATTTTCGGAAATCTAGTTTTACAGCGAGAGCTGTAAGAATATTTGTTGTAAATAATATTAATCTCACATAACAAACATTCCTTTAAAAGAAAATGTAAAGAAATTCATTCTTCCATTAGAAGAAAAACACATTATATTCTATATATAAAAATATATATCTACTGTTTCATATATGAATGTCTTCTAAAAAATTTCATCACTTTAAGAGTTTATTTAATGGACAATGAGTTCAACGGTTTGTTGTAAATGTTAACGTCATATAATAAATATTCCATGAAAATAATTTGTTGAACCCATTAAATTCCATATTTAAAAAATATATATCCACTGTTTCAAACATGAATCTCTTGTAAAAAATATTCTTATTCTTTATGCCATTATAAATTATAAAAAGTAAACAGAAAATATATAAGATTAAAAATCGGAAGAAATACATAATATGATTAGTTTCATTAAAAATTAAAATATTTTATAATTCTACGAGTTTATTTAATTACAGGGTTGAACTATTCTAATTGACGTTACTGCCATACTTCTGAGAAATAAACGAAAATTGCAACGGTTACATTTCTGGCCGTGTACCACAATCATAAACAAATCGAGGAACGCCCGCCTACTACCAAACAATTTAGTTAATATCACGTCCTCTGCAACTCCAGTGGCACTACTTTGCGTCATCTTCAACATGCGTAGGCTTTGGGCTGGGCTAGTACAGGCTAAATTAATTTCTAATTCTAGAACAATTCCAGATTTAATCAAAATATTTTTTTGACATCAGAAATTGACACTTGGAGTTCAAACAACCGTCGCACAGTGGAGTATTGAACCAAAATTCTTGCCAAAATTATTTTCCAAGTGTTATAAAGTTTCAAACCATTGCTGTTGATGTATTATAAATAAATGCACTTATTTAATTAATGTTACATTCACATAAATGTATACATTTATTTAAAAAATAAATATATTGTACAAAGTTTACTTAACCCCTTGGGGACGAGCGACCCGTATACGTGACGCATAAGATGCTGAGAATCCTCAATTATTCCCACCAGTTACTTTTTATTGTAAGCTTTGCCTTATTTAATGATAGCATTTCTGTGATTCAATTAGGCAAAAATTTCTGTTTTGAAAAACCGGTGGTAAAAGATTAAAAATCCTGTAACAGACGCTCGTCGCGAAGGGTTAAGGGTGCTATGGTCACTCAACTATCGAATTCCCTTCGCTAATGTTAAGTCAATGGGCGTGTGATGCATTCCTGTAATTTGAATATCTCGACGATAATTTGATATTTTAAACTCATTTTTTCTTTGTGTTCTTCTTAAAAGATGTTTATATTTTTCTTAGTTCTAAAAATATTTCTAAAACCTATGCTTATTTTAATATTTTATATCTTAAAAGCTGACGAAGTGTAAGAAAAAAAATCTGACACTTATTATAAAAATAAGTACACATTTTATATATATTTTGACTGCTAAGACAAAACGAGACATCCTTTAAGTAAGTATAGAGAAAAAAGAAGATAAAAATATTAATTTCCGAAGGAGATATTTTAAAAATACGAAAATATCTCATGCCCATAGGCTCAATAGGTAAGCGTTTGGAAAATGTCGTATTACAACAGGATTACACAGACATGGCTACATTCTAATTTTTATCATAAATTATTCGTTTTGGAAAAAAGCCACTATTTTAAATATAAAGAGGGTAACATATGTCTGAAATAAAATAATTACCAACAATACAAAGAGGTTTAAGTGAACACCCTTTTTTAGTTTATTATTAATGCTGAAACATAAATGAAGTTATAATACGAAATGTATACACACATACTATCATTATTATATGCTAATAATAACCAAAAAAAATGTTAAGACAAGATTGTAAAGATTTCATTTTTACTATGTAAATCAGTATATTTTCCTATATGCATTTTCTTTCTGTGCAAATTTCACGACTGTCCTCTCCATCACAGGATCTGGATACAAACTATATGAATGGGCAGATATGCCGAATACCATTAATTTCATCTTGAAATTTTTGAAAAGTATTTTTTCTTTTACGAATATATATAAATATAATTTAAGAACATATTAATTCAGACAATTAAATACACTAATCGAACATGTGTGAAAAATTAACCGGTGCCAGGACTAGAAACTGGGACCTTCAGTATAACAACGTGCTGCTGCTCTGCTACTGTGCCACCCCTAGTCGATATCCTAGCCCGGGAATTTCTCACATTTATACATGTTGGATAGAGTCACAGGCCAGCAATTTATGCAGCTTCAGATGACACCACAACGATAAATTACTAATTATTCATCAATGTGTAAATACATATCAAAACACATGTACTCAACACGTCTGATTACTCTATTTATAATTTAAGAACATATTAATTTAAACTATTAAATATACTAATCCAACGTGAGCGAAAAATTGACCGGGGCTAGGACTCCAACTTGGGAGCTTCAGCGTAACGTGCTGCTATTCTGCCACCTCTGGTCATTTTTCTGAAGTCAGAATGGAGTCTATTCTTTGAATAGGTACAGCTTGAAAATGAAAATGCTAGAACTAAATAACAAAGGAACACAAAAGTTTTATGATTCATGATAGTTGGTCTAGTTCTAGTGAGAGCTGGGTTTCTGATTCGTACTAATTTGTTGATATGAGGGTATTCCTTTTTTATACTTCTACGAGGAGGAACCATATAGGCCTTCACTCGTTATTTCAAAACAACTGTAAATTTCTTTATAATCAACCTACAGTTGCCGAACAGTTGATGTCGGTTAAGGGGCTTCCGAGTTGCGATCAACTTTACGCCCAGTCTATATGTGAGTAACCTGTCTTGTAAATATTGAGCGGTGGGGAAAAGTTAAATGTAGTATTAACTACAAAAGAAAGAACAATTAAAAATAGAAGAAAAATTAAACAATGGGAATAAAAAGGTAAAGCTATAGAGATTACGGATAGAGTCTAATAAATGGAAAAAAGTAAAATGGTATAGCTGTAGTTAAAATTAACTACTGAAAAAAGTTGAAAAAGTGTAAAATAGGGTTCGGTACATGTTCGAAAACAGTACATAAATGCCAGGTGGAAAAGGCAGGCAAAGCTAAGCTTTAACAAAAATAGCATTTAAAAATGAAGAACTCCCACTTTTATATTAATAAATGTTTCTTCTTTATATTACCGGTGTCAGTTTAATATATTTGTCATGTTCGCATTATGTAAATTTTGGAACTACCAAGCTCAAACTTTTCAGATTCAACCGAATTTTATTTTTGCTTTTTAAAATAAGTTTAACAGAGAATGCACTTCAATTTAACGAGGAAAACCTGTTTCGAAAATGTTTTCAATGGAAGATCTAATGAAATTTAAACTTCTAAATTCTTTGTGATTGCTTGAACAAGGATGTTGATAAGAGGTGAGAAATTTCGGTAGACACCTAAAAATAGTCTGTAATTTCCAGATTGACCAAAAGTCACAATAAACATTATAACAATAAAAATATTTTTTGGGGTTGTAAAAGGGTTAATATTGTCTATTTTATCTATAGTAATTTCAATAATTTTTACTGTCGGTAATAGTATTTATTATCTTGACTGTATTCAAAAATTGAATGGCACGGTTGATTTATGATAATATTATGTATTAGTAAAAAATATTTTTCAGAACGTAAATTATTCTCGTTATTTTTGATATAATGAAATATTATAGAAATTACTTCCATTAATACAAATAATAAATGCTATTATGTATATGTATGTGTATATTATTAGGTTATAAATCTAAATTAATTAATATAATTGGAATATTTTAAATAAAGTTTTTAATATTGTCTATCTCAAAGCTAGTAAATAATAATAATAATAATAATAAAAATAATTAAAAATCCCATTTTGAAAACAGATACAAATAACAATTACAAATTTTTGAAGGATGTAATTAAAAAATTGATATGTTCTAGGCATATAAATATCGTGAAACCTCACTCTCGTATGCACAAACATAAGACCTAATCAGAAGATTGATAACAACTCATGTGAACTGCACTTGGTTTTCTGACTGACGATAAATTTTGAAATATGGCAATTATAGAAAATCAGCTTTTTTTACTTTTTACTTTTTTTTTTTTTTTTTTGTAATTGTTTGATGAGATTCAGAATTTCTTCGACAAAATTCTCTACAAAATATTTAAAACTATACTAAAAAATAATCTTTTTCCGAAAATTTTGGAAAAAAACTGCTAAAGAACCTATACTAAGTTCCCGATTATAAGTTATTTGGCACTGCCACTCTTCCAAATACACCCAGTTTTTTTTTT
Organism: Maratus michaelseni; assembly: GCA_963931845.1. Lineage (NCBI taxonomy): Eukaryota > Metazoa > Arthropoda > Arachnida > Araneae > Salticidae > Maratus > Maratus michaelseni. Next base: position 193,943,036 of record OZ007597.1, on the reverse strand, counting down.
TTTAATTATTATCATTATTATTATTATTAACCTAGATCTAGGGAATATCTCCCAAAGCCGAAAACATAGTAAAGCGAAGACAGTTGTACGGAAGAACTGTAGCGCCGTAATTGACGTTGAAATGTTGAGAATTGTAGTTCACTTCTATTAAATTTAAAATAGTAAATGAATGTTGATTAAATCAATCTGTTTGAGTATTTTACATTTTCAATGTACATAATAATGTGCATGAGCAATGTTCAAAATGTAGAATAAAAAAAATTTTAAAAAAGAAAAAAAATTAATTCATGTTACTTGATTTAAATAAAAATTAAATTATGGAGCATCAAGTTAGAAATAATGCAAGATACAAATTATTTTGAAAAACCATCGTCCTTCTGCAGAAATGGAAATAAATTTAAAGAATTTAGTAAAAAGCAGAACTAAGCAAATATGCAACCTATAGATCATATAAAAATATTTTCAAATAAAGTTTAAAAAATGTATTTTTCTGGTTTTGCCGAGGAACTATATAAAGTCTAAATTTTGTTTTAGTTCTTAAATAGTGATTTATCTTTATGAAATAAGCAGAAATATTTTACTTATTTAAGATTTTGTTGAGTTCAGTAGAACTAAAATAACTAATTTATAACAGTCTTATTATCATTTTCAGAGACACAAAAAGTAATTTACAAAAATTAAAACAATTATTTCATGGGTTCATAATTAGTGTACATAATAAATTTTTAACTAAGTAATTTAAAATGTATTTTTATTTTCTGTATAAAATAAAAATTCAAACTTTTTTTATTTATTAATAATTAAACATTAAATTGCATAAAGAAAATTTAATTCAGTCGATTTAAATTTTAAAAAAAATTCTGAAGAAAAAAAATTAGTTGTATTATTTTATATTTTCCTAGAAAATATTTTATTTTCGGAAATCTAGTTTTACAGCGAGAGCTGTAAGAATATTTGTTGTAAATAATATTAATCTCACATAACAAACATTCCTTTAAAAGAAAATGTAAAGAAATTCATTCTTCCATTAGAAGAAAAACACATTATATTCTATATATAAAAATATATATCTACTGTTTCATATATGAATGTCTTCTAAAAAATTTCATCACTTTAAGAGTTTATTTAATGGACAATGAGTTCAACGGTTTGTTGTAAATGTTAACGTCATATAATAAATATTCCATGAAAATAATTTGTTGAACCCATTAAATTCTATATTTAAAAAATATATATCCACTGTTTCAAACTGGATCTCTTGTAAAATATATTCTTATTCTTTATGCCATTATAAATTATAAAAAGTAAACAGAAAATATATAAGATTAAAAATCGGAAGAAATACATAATATGATTAGTTTCATTAAAAATTAAAATATTTTATAATTCTACGAGTTTATTTAATTACAGGGTTGAACTATTCTAATTGACGTTACTGCCATACTGCTGAGAAATAAACGAAAATTGCAACGGTTACATTTCTGGCCGTGTACCACCACCATAAACAAATCGAGGAACGCCCGCCTACTACCAAACAATTTAGTTAATATCACGTCCTCTGCAACTCCAGTGGCACTACTTTGCGTCATCTTCAACATGCGTAGGCTTTGGACTGGGCTAGTACAGGCTAAATTAATTTCTAATTCTAGAACAATTCCAGATTTAATCAAAATATTTTTTTGACATCAGAAATTGACACTTGGAGTTCAAACAACCGTCGCACAGTGGAGTATTGAACCAAAATTCTGGCCAAAATTATTTTCCAAGTGTTATAAAGTTTCAAACCATTGCTGTTGATGTATTATAAATAAATGCACTTATTTAATTAATGTTACATTCACATAAATGTATACATTTATTTAAAAAATAAATATATTGTACAAAGTTTACTTAACCCCTTGGGGACGAGCGACCCGTATACGTGACGCATAAGATGCTGAGAATCCTCAATTATTCCCACCAGTTACTTTTTATTGTAAGCTTTGCCTTATTTAATGATAGCATTTCTGTGATTCAATTAGGCAAAAATTTCTGTTTTGAAAAACCGGTGGTAAAAGATTAAAAATCCTGTAACAGACGCTCGTCGCGAAGGGTTAAGGGTGCTATGGTCACTCAACTATCGAATTCCCTTCGCTAATGTTAAGTCAATGGGCGTGTGATGCATTCCTGTAATTTGAATATCTCGAAGATAATTTGATATTTTTAACTCATTTTTTCTTTGTGTTCTTCTTAAAAGATGTTTATATTTTTCTTAGTTCTAAAAATATTTCTAAAACCTATGCTTATTTTAATATTTTATATCTTAAAAGCTGAAGAAGTGTAAGAAAAAAAATCTGACACTTATTATAAAAATAAGTATACATTTTATATATATTTTGACTGCTAAGACAAAACGAGACATCCTTTAAGTAAGTATAGAGAAAAAAGAAGATAAAAATATTAATTTCCTAAGGAGATATTTTAAAAATACGAAAATATCTCATGCCCATAGGCTCAATAGGTAAGCGTTTGGAAAATGTCGTATTACAACAGGATTACACAGACATGGCAACATTCTAATTTTTATCATAAATTATTCGTTTTGGAAAAAAGCCACTATTTTAAATATAAAGAGGGAAACATATGTCTGAAATAAAATAATTACCAACAATACAAAGAGATTTAAGTGAACACCCTTTTTTAGTTTATTATTAATGCTGAAACATAAATGAAGTTATAATACGAAATGTATACACATATACTATCATTATTATATGCTAATAATAACCAAAAAAAAATGTTAAGACAAGATTGTAAAGATTTCATTTTTACTATGTAAATCAGTATATTTTCCTATATGCATTTTCTTTCTGTGCAAATTTCACGACTGTCCTCTCCATCACAGGATCTGGATACAAACTATATGAATGGGCAGATATGCCGAATACCATTAATTTCATCTAGAAATTTTTGAAAAGTATTTTTTCTTTTACGAATATATATAAATATAATTTAAGAACATATTAATTCAGACAATTAAATACACTAATCGAACATGTGTGAAAATTAACCGGTGCCAGGACTAGAAACTGGGACCTTCAGTATAACAACGTGCTGCTGCTCTGCTACTGTGCCACCCCTAGTCGATATTCTAGCCCGGGAATTTCTCACATTTATACATTTTGGATAGAGTCACAGGCCAGCAATTTATGCAGCTTCAGATGACACCACAACGATAAATTACTAATTATTCATCAATGTGTAAATACATATCAAAACACATGTACTCAACACGTCTGATTACTCTGTTTATAATTTAAGAACATATTAATTTAAACTATTAAATATACTAATCCAACATGAGCGAAAAATTGACCGGGGCTAGGACTCCAACTTGGGAGCTTCAGCGTAACGTGCTGCTATTCTGCCACCTCTGGTCATTTTTCTGAAGTCAGAATGGAGTCTATTCTTTGAATAGGTACAGTTTGAAAATGAAAATGCTAGAACTACATAACAAAGGAACACAAAAGTTTTATGATTCATGATAGTTGGTCTAGTTCTAGTGAGAGCTGGGTTTCTGATTCGTACTAATTTGTTGATATGAGGGTATTCCTTTTTTATACTTCTACGAGGAGGAACCATGTAGGCCTTCACTCGTTATTTCAAATCAAGTGTAAAATTTTGTATAACCATCCTAAGAACTCCCACTTTTATATTAATAAATGTTTCTTCTTTATATTACCGGTATGAGTTTAATATATTTGTCATGTTCGCATTATGTTAATTTTGGAAGTACCAAGATCAAACTTTTCAGATTCAACCGAATTTTATTTTTGCTTTTTAAAATAAGTTTAACAGAGAATGCACTTCAATTTAACGAGGAAAACCTGTTTCGAAAATGTTTTCAATAGAAGATCTAATGAAATTTAAACTTCTAAATTCTTTGTGATTGCTTGAACAAGGATGTTGATAAGAGGTGAGAAATTTCGGTAGACACCTAAAAATAGTCTGTTATTTCCAGATTGACCAAAAGTCACAATAAACATTATAACAATAAAAATGTTTTTTGGGGTTGTAAAAGGGTTAATATTGTCTATTTTATCTATAGTAATTTCAATAATTTTTACTGTCGGTAATAGTATTTATTATCTTGACTGTATTCAAAAATTGAATGGCACGGTTGATTTATGATTATATTATGTATTAGTAAAAAATATTTTTCAGAACGTAAATTATTCTCGTTATTTTTGATATAATGAAATATTATAGAAATTACTTCCATTAATACAAATAATAAATGCTATTATGTATATGTATGTGTATATTATTAGGTTATAAATCTAAATTAATTAATATAATTGGAATATTTTAAATAAAATTTTTAATATTGTCTATCTCAAAGCTAGTAAATAATAATAATATTAATTAAAAATCCCATTTTGAAAACAGATACAAATAACAATTACAAATTTTTGAAGGATGTAATTAAAAAATTGATATGTTCTAGGCATATAAATATCGTGAAACCTCACTCTCGTATGCACAAACATAAGACCTAATCAGAAGATTGATAACAACTCATGTGAACTGCACTTGGTTTTCTGACTGACGATAAATTTTGAAATATGGCAATTATAGAAAATCAGCTTTTTTTAATTTTTACTTTTTTTTTTTTTTTTTTTTTGTAATTGTTTGATGAGATTCAGAATTTCTTCGACAAAATTCTCTACAAAATATTTAAAACTATACTAAAAAATAATCTTTTTCCGAAAATTTTGGGAAAAAACTGCTAAAGAACCTATACTAAGTTCCCGATTATAAGTTATTTGGCACTGCCACTCTTCCAAATACACCCAGTTTTTTTTTTTTTAATTATTATCATTATTATTATTATTAACCTAGATCTAGGGAATATCTCCCACAGCCGAAAACATAGTAAAGCGAAGACAGTTGTACGGAAGAACTGCAGCGCCGTAATTGACGTTGAAATGTTGAGAATTGTAGTTCACTTCTATTAAATTTAAAATAGTAAATGAATGTTGATTAAATCAATCTGTTTGAGTATTTTACATTTTCAATGTACATAATAATGTGCATGAGCAATGTTCAAAATGTAGAATAAAAAAAATTTTAAAAAAGAAAAAAAATTAATTCATGTTACTTGATTTAAATAAAAATTAAATTATGGAGCATCAAGTTAGAAATAATGCAAGATACAAATTATTTTGAAAAACCATCGTTCTTCTGTAGAAATGGAAATATATTTAAAGAATTTAGTAAAAACTAGAAATAAGCAAATATGCAACATATAGAACTTGAACTTGAACTTGTGATAGGTTCAATGGGCTTCCAAGTTACGAAGCAACTGCACACCCTGGCTTTGAGTAGGTGTATATCAAATCCTGAGAGAGCCATAATAAATGTTTAGCCGTAGTCTAATTGACTACATAAAAATAGGATAGTGTTAAGTATATCAATATAATAATGAAAATTTACTAGTTAAAGTATAAAAGTAAAAATAGTTCATAGTTAAAAAAAAACAAAAATAATGCCAAACGAGGTAAAGTAAAGATGTTAGGAGAGGTTTAAGAGAAAAGTCAATTTTATTTTATTTAATAAAATAAACATAAATAATATATTTTTTTTAACTGAAGAGAAAATAAGAATTATAGCTCTGAAGGACTATTCATCAAGAATAGTGGAGTACCTTGGTTTTTTCCGGTTGGATGGACTGCAAGCATCGTAGTCAGGTAGCTCATAGATGAGTTCATTTGGGATGTGATTAATGTCATTGTAGAATTTTTTCGCAAGGTGTTTAATGCGATGTTTGAGTGAAGTCTTTTTCAGATCCTTGAGGATTGTGGAGTTTTTGAGGTATCTAGACCCGTTCCTGATGTAACGGAGCTGTTTGTAATGGGTACCAGAGAGGCTGTTCATACCGGTTTTGCAAGTGAAGCCCCAGATTGGACATGCATATGTAATAACAGAGAGAATGCAAGCATTATAAATTAAGAGTTTGTTATGTATGGAGAGTGAGTGGATGCGAAGAAGGGGGGTGAGGGTTTTGGAAATCCCGGCGACTTTACCGCGGATATTAAGAATATACTTTTTAAAGGTAATGCGTTTGTCAATGGTAACCCCCAGGTACTTGGCATCGTCAGACCGGAGAATGATAGAATTATTGAGGGTTAATCTATTAGGAGTGGAAAATGTTCTAGAGAAGTAAACAGCAGTAGTTTTAGATTCGTTTATTTTAATGCGCTATTGATCACACCAATCCATGAAGATGTTGTAGATTTTTGTAAAGATTGTATGGGTGATGTGCAGTGCCATAGAGAACAGTGTCGTCCGCATAGAGTGCGAGTGATGTGAAGAGTGTGCGTGGAATGTCATTAAAGTATATTATGAATAAAATAGGGCCAATGACTGAACCCTGAATAATACCACAGAGTATTATGTGTAGTAGAGAAAGTGAGTTGTTTACACGGACATAGAAGTCACGATCACCAAGGTAAGAGTGTATTAAATGGATAAGTCCAGACGGGAACTTAAGCCGAATTAATTTGTAAATGAGGCCCGCGTGCCAGACTTTGTCAAAGGCCTTGGCGACATCAAGAAATATGGCAGCAGTAGGCTTCTTCTCGTTGAAGTTTTCAGTTAAGAATTCCACAAATCGAAGAAGTTGGTGTTGGGTGGAGTGCTTGGCTCTGAAGCCGAATTGTTCAGGCATAAGAATGTTGTTGTTGTGAAGGAAGTCATTGAGCTGTGATCTAATGACGCGTTCGATGACTTTACTTAGACAGGAGAGAAGACTGATGGGACGGAAATTAGTTGGGTCATTAAGATTGCAGGATGGTTTAGGAATAGGAGAAATGATAGAGGTTTTCCAGGGTTTAGGAAAATAACAGTGTTTGAGGATAGAATTAGTGAGCTTCGTAATGTAGAGAATACAGTTGACAGGAAGTTGTTTAAGAGTATAGTTGGAAATTTTATCGTACCCAGGAGATTTTTTATTATTAAGTTTTTGAATGATATTGTTGATCATGATGGGTTGAATTTCGGGGAGGGGGGTAGGAGGGGTTGAGAGGAAGTCATTAACAGTATCATTGACATTGTTAAAGTGTGTTTGATTTGCGAGGAAGGGATTCGGAGAGAATTGCTTTTCATATGAGCCAGCAAGGCATTTTGCCTTGTCCTCGTCAGTATACGCAGTTTGACTATTGACAATAAGGGGAGGGATAGGGGTGTAATTATTGTTGAGTTTCTTTTTGATTTGCCAAAGAGAGTTATCCTCGCAAGTAAGACTTTCGAGAAATTTAGACCAGTTTTTTTGCTTATCTTTTTGAATAAGGGTTTTAATTTTATTGTTGAGCCTGTTGACAGCTGTTTCGAGGGTGGGATCTCTGGTATTTTGGTAGAGTCGACGGAGTGTGTTGCGTTGTTTACAGATATTATGTATGTAAGTGGGTAAGATGTAAGAGTTATTATTTTTGAATTTGGTGTAAGTGGCATCTTTTTGAGTTTTGTAAATGATGTTGTTGAGTTTATTAACTGCGTTGTCAAGTCAGTAGTGTTGTTGATTGTGGGGTTGGTAAGGTCGGTGTTGTTGAGGTAATTTTGGAATTTATTCCAGTCAATTGCTACTGAAGAAGGTGGAGAGATAGGGTTGATAAGATCAATTTTGAAGAAGACAGGAAGGTGGTCAGAGCTTAGGTCATTAATAAGAGAAGTGGTGATAGGGAAGGTAAGATTTTTGGTGATGGCGAAGTCAATAATAGAGGGGTGCTTGTTGCGAGCAACTGGAATGTGTGTTGGTGTAGTAGGTGCGTGGAGACTGAGATTGAAATGGCTAACCAAGTTGTGAAGAGATCTACCTCTGGTAGTGGTGGAATGACAGTTCCACTGCCTGCTATGTGCATTGAAGTCACCAGCGATAAATGCGTGTTGGTGTTGTGTAATGATGTGTGTCAGGTCGTTTATGGGGTATCGTCGCCCGTGTCGTGCGTAAAAAGATGTGAAGTTGATTTTGGCATGGGGCAAGTTGACGACAATACTGGTGTAGTCAATGCCTGGGAGTGGAATATTTTGAGTTGTGTGATGTGGGATATAATTTTTGATGGAGATGGCTGTGCCGCCCCAGTGAGAGTTGGCACGTGGTGTATGATGGAGTTTGTAACCTGGGATGGTGATACTGCAGGAAGGGTTAAGTGTTTCTTGGATTAAGAGTATATCGATTTGTGGATTAATGGAAATAAAGGAGCGGAGTTCATTAATCCTGGGTTGCAATGATTGGCAATTCCAGGAGAAAATAAGAAGAGAAGAGAAATGTTTGTTATTGTAATTATTCATAATTGGTAATGTTGAGCTCCGTAGAAAAGGCGTCTAATTCTTCTATTATGATATACATTTTGTCGAATGGGTTGTTGCAATTTTTTGATTTGATGGCGATGTTTTTTAAATGTTTTAGGAGTTTGGTAATTTGGAGAAGTTCCTTCATGTCTTTGAAGATGTCAAACATATCTTTGAATGTGTTTGTATAATTATTTTGTATAACAGGTGGTGTTTTATTTTGTTTGGTGTAACTGGAAGTGTCCTCAACTGGGGCTTCCTGGATATCGTTATTCACGTCAGTAGTGGTCTCACTGTTGTTGATATCGTTTGGTTTATCATGAATGGTGTAATTGTAGGGTTTGAAAATGTCTGCGATGTCAGCAATTATATTTGGTTTTTGGTGTTGCGGTTTTATTTTGGTGTTGAGTGTTGGAGTATTTTTTTTCTTAATGTTGTTTGGATTTTTTGGGTAACCTCTGTATGAGGCCGGATGGGCACCGTTACAATTGGAACATTTTGGAATTATTTTACCTGTCTTGGGGCAGTTATCAGTGAGGTGCTCTTCTGAGCATTTAAGACATTTTGGTGTTAGGCTGCACGTCTCGGAGGCGTGTCCGAACCGTTGGCAGCGGTGACATTGTTTTGGGTTATTGTTGTTTCTGAAGTATTCAATACGAACACTTATATCACCAAGTTCCTCAATTTTATAGATCTTCTCAAAGTTAGTGCAAGGGAGGACGTTGACCATGTAAATTGGCATACCTCTGCCAGTTTTGTGACTCTTAAGCATGGCGGCTCGGGTGGCCTTAAATCCATGGTTACCAAGATCTTCGATAATAAGTTGGGGGTCTGTGTTGGGGGGTATTCCCCTAATACATATTTTTTTTGGTCGAAGTTCTTTTGAGTTAAGGGTGTTGAAATTCATATGTTTGTCAGTTAGGTATCTTTGGATATCTCTAAATTGGCTGACAGATTTGGGTAGAACTTTTAGAAGTTCCCCGGAAAGGCTGACTTGAGGAGGATTATCAGAATCAAGGGCTTTTATCTCTTGGGCAACTTTGCGCCAATCCATATCTTTAAATTCAATAAAGAAGGGGTGCTTGTCGTTTTTTGAACATTCAACATCGGTGCTTGCAGCACCATCTTGGGCAGATTCCTGATCCATAAGATCATGGTTATCAAGATTAGCTTCGGAATTTAGATTTCCGAATTTATTTTTGAGGGGAATTGGATTTTCAGATTCAGAATTTTTTCTTTTTCCTGTACGGGGGGGATTAGAATGTGAGCTAAAATTCTTTAGAATTTGGAGTTTTTCCCATTGGTTATTCCCTAGAAATCTAATATAACCAGTTCTACAGGCTAAATCAATTAAACCTAATCTAGATGGCTCCCCCAAAATAGATATAGCAAAAAGACAGAGGTCTTTTACCTGAGCCTTGTGGGTGTCGTTGTAGTCCTTTCGTTGTTGGAGAGACTGTATTTCTTCATCTATACCGGATAAAAATTCTCGAAAAACATCGTTCACTTGTTCATCTAGAGTAGGGAAGGCATTGAATTCTCGTAACCAGTCCGCAGGAACATATCCGTTTATGATCCCATTCATAAGGTCGTCAAGCTGTTGGTTCTCTTTCATGGCCATGGCATTCAAAAGAGCAGTCACGGAAGATTAGCAGAGATCAGGTGGGCGGGTGTAACACGCCCCTTTTCCACGCGACGAACACCAGCAGTGGAGAAGGCGGGAATAACACGCCTCCTATCCAAGCTCCGCCCGACAAAGACACAACTGAAGTTACTGGATAGCAAGAGGGCGGGAATAACACGCCCCCTTTCCAAACTTCGCCCGAACACGCAGCAGTCGAAATATGCAGAAACTTGACACTCAGAGCGTCAGAGAGCAGATCTTGCCGAGGGTGAAAACGATACCCTCTAGTTTTCGTATCTCATCGCAAACCTGCTCTTCCAGTTCTGAGAATTCCTTATTTTAAGCTTTCATTATAAAAACAAAATTCTATTAAAATATTCTTGGTGCCGAATGCAAGTTTGGAATTAAAATTAGGGGTGCCCGGAGTGGGACCACTGTGCCGGAAAGGGTTAAATCCTTGGGGACGACCGACACGTATACGTGACGCATAAGATGTTGAGAATCCTCAATTATTCCCACCAGTTACTTTCTATTGTAAGCTTTGCCTTATTTAATAATAGCATTTCTGCAATTCAATTAGGCAAAAATTTCTGTTTTGAAAAAGCGGTGGTAAAAGATTAAATATCCTGTAAAGGACGCTCGTCGCGAAGGGGTTAAGGGTGCTATAGTCACTCAACTATCGAATTCCCTTCGCTAATGTTAAGTCAATGGGCGTGTGATGCATTCGTATAATTTGAATATCTCCACGATAATTTGATATTTTTAACTCATTTTTTCTTTGTGTTCTTCTTAAAAGATGTTTATCTTTTTCTTAGTTCTCAAAATATTTCTAAAACTATGCTTATTCTAACATTTTATATCTTAAAAGCTGACGAAGTGTAAGAAAAAAAATCTAACACTTCATATAAAAATAAGTATACATTTTATATATATTTTGACTACTAAGACAAAACGAGACATCCTCTAAGAAAAGTACAAAGAAAAAAGAAGTTAAAAATATTAATTTCCTAAGGAGATATTTTACAAATACGAAAACATCTCATGCCCGTATTTTCACTAGGTGAAGTGAATTTGGAAGTTGAGCGACTTGCAACCTTAACTATTTACTATTTATAAGAGGAAAGTACTTGTTGATAGATTTGTCTTATTTACTATTAATGTTTAATTAAATGTATTTAATTTTACTATATATAAAACTAATTATTTACATTTAAATTACATTTAATGATAATTATTACATTTAATTTATATTTAATAAAGTTACATTTAATAATAGGTTTAGTAAAATGGAGTCTATATAGTATAGATATGCTAGTTTTTGAGTGTTTTTAATATATTACCAGTTTTAATATGATTCTTCAGAACTCTGTTCTTCATCTTCTTCATCACTCTCTTCTTGGCTTTTATCGGGACTACCATAATCTCTTAACAGATACTTTAATTCCCTCTTTTCTCTCCTTATGTTGCACCTATGAGCCCCCGAAACTAATTAGGGAACCATTTTTCAATAAATAAATATACAGGGTGGTCCTAAAATATATGTCAAAAATGTGAAGGTGGGTAGAGGGGACCTAGATAACAAGATTTCGTATAGGAATATGGGTGCGGAAATGCAACGTTGAGGCAGTAGAGGGCGCTGTTGTGTTCCCCGTATGAAATCTCTTCGCAGGCTTGAATCGTAGTTCCCCGCATGGATTTCGAGTAATATGCATCGTTACATCAATACGGAGCTTACTGACATGCATTTCATGTATGGGTTTGCGCAAGGAAATGCTTCACACCCAGTGCACGTCCTAAAGCTCTTGAGTTTGTTGAAGGACTATCCTCTACTGTGCAAATTACTGCTTCTTCCATTCCAGGAATTCTGAGATATCTTTCTCTGCCCGTATCACGCCGGAAAGCATAAAAAGGTCCTTTCGTGCACAAAATCCCATGAAGACGTTCAAATGTTCGGCGATCCGGCAGGTTTCAACCCGGGAATCATTCCATGTACATCCTTTGAGCAGCTGCTCAATTTCTTTGCGCTGCCCCATACATGAAACACATGTCGCAAGCTCCGCATTAGTGTAACAATGCAAGTTGCTCAAAATCCGTGCGAGGAATGACGATTCAAGGTAGCGAAACGCTTTCATCCGGCAAACTGAACAATATCCTCTACTGCCTCAACACTGGATTTCCGCACCCATATTCCTATACGAAATCTTCTTATCTAGGTCCCCTCTACCTACCTTTATATTTTTGACATATATTATAGGACCACCCTGTATACAATTTGAAGGCGATCGGATATTGCTATCAAGAGATATCGAGTTGCATGCGTATATACGTACCTACATACATACAATCTGTAGGTGCAAAAGCTCTCAGGTAATATCCTGTGAGTTAAAAACCTGCAATACGATCGTAAAAATATAGTTTTTATCTCTTTAATTTGGTAGCTGAAAAACGGAGATAAACAAAAATTTAAATTGTCATCTCGAAAAAAAAAGTTATATATAAAAATGACAACAATATGCGGAAGATTTTTTGGGGGAAATTGGCACTCAAGATTATAACTAATACGATTATAATTTAAAAATGGCCCGACAAAGCCCGACACACCTTTAAACAGCTTTCGATATGTTTAAATTAGAGCTAAAAACGCTTTAAAAATAACCCTTTTACAAATTTAATGTTTTTTTATAATATTAAAAACTAAACTATTTAAATTAACACATAGTTTAACACTAAACTCTGACTTTTCTTAAACAGGTAAGTAATGTTTAGTTTCAGTTCAACAATTTATTCAGCCGCAAAAAAATTACACTTAAACATAACAACAATGCCAAAAAGCAACAAAAAACTACGTCTTCTCACAATAGTTCAGGCAAATTACGATAAATACACCTCTAACCTCGAAAAAATTGTAATAGAAGTTCTGTTATTTTTATTCAGAAACCATAACTGAAAAATATAACCAAAATCAGACAAAATCCGAACACGGGAACACCCTTAAAATGGATTTCAAAACGGACTAGAACTTCTATCTTTAGAAGAAGAAAGTATTGGATTCATGAAAAGTTTCGACTTCCTGTTTTCGATGGATTTATACGTTTTAGAAGGTCCTGAACACGATTTGACTGTTTTTAGAAAATGTCTGTCTGTGACTCTGTCTGTCTGTCTGTATGTGACAAAAATTTTGTGGGCGCTCTATCTGAAGAACTAATGTATGAAATTTAATAAAACTTATATTCAGTTAGTCCCTGATATAAATTGGGGCTGACTAGTTTTTGCTGAAAATCGCCCAATAGGTGGCGCTGCTATGCTGCATTTTTCGCGATTTCCACAATAGCTCTATCTGAAGAACTAATGCACTTATTTTCATCAAACTTCAGATTCTTTTAGACCTTGAGATAAATAGACGCTGCTTACGTTATAGTGCAGATATCCCAACAGGTGGCGCTGCTATACCACTTTTTCATGATTTTTAAGATAGATATATTTCAAGAACTAATGCAAGGAATTTCATCAAACATCAGATTCTGTTAGACCTTGACATATATAGATGCAGCTTACGTTTTGGTGTAAATAGCCCAACAGGTGGCGCTGCTATGCTACTTTATTCATGATTATCACGATAACTATATCTCAAGAACTAATGCACGGATATTCATCAAACTTCAGATTCAGTTAGACGGTGACATAAATTGTTGTTGATTAGGTTTCTGTCTAAATCTCCCAACAGGTGGCGCTGCTATGCTACATTTTGCAGGATTTACACGATTTTAGCAATAGTTATATCTCAATAACTAATGCACGGAATTTAATAAAACTTTAGATTCAGTTAGACCTTGATATAAATTGGTGCTGATTCTTTTTAGTGTATGCGAAACCTGTGTGAGATAGAAGGAAGTGTTGGGATTGGCATATCCGACTAGAACAAGTAAATTCTGGTTAGAATATCAGCGAATAATCAGTGTTGTAAGAAACTTAATAACAGCTGACAGGATTGGCTCTTGGGAATTGCACTTGCGTGCTATGCTGGAGATTCTCCCCATAATAGCAGCAGCAGGACATGTTAATTATCTAAAGTCACTATACCTGTACTTGCAGAAAATGTTTAATCTGCCATCTGAAAACACAAGGGTGTACAAAATGTTTGTAGAAGGTAAATTTGTGATAAGAAGAAGTGGCAGATTATAGGGTGTACTCGGATCAGATCTTGTAATAGAACAAGTGCTTATGCGTTCCCTAAAAAGCAGAGGAGGTCTGACGAGAGAAAGTGGATTTACGGAAAATCAAAGGCCTACATGGCTGTTTCCTATGCCTGTTTGTTCGATTACAACTTAGCTATGCAGGAATATGTAGGGGGTTTTATGCAAAGTAGTGAGCAACATAAAGAAATCAGGGACAGCAGACAGAAGAGGGACAGCGATGACATTAAAAAAGTGACCAATGTAGTAGAGCCCATATCGCCTTTTTATTCTACTCTACGCAATATTGTTACAGGCGTAGTTAAAAGCTGAAAATGGAGTTAATGTTGATGAGTTGCACTTATTTGGTACGAACATCATCTCCAAAATGATAGGGAAGGATATATTTAGGTATTCGGCTAAGATGTCAGATAAAGTGAAAACTCTAGGATCTGCTGCCTCTATCTGTAGTAATAAAGATGACTTAGATATACAAATAGATCCAGCGCTCCTCTTCCAAAGAATGAAGACTGTTGCCACTTGTGGTGAAATGAACCTCGGAGATATCATGTTCTATGAACTGCATGCGTACGCTGCAGCATTATTTGAATCAGCAAATATGATGAGGAAATCAGACAAATCTCAGTTAGCTCAAGCACTACCCAAACACATAAAAAGTGTGCACAATGAAGAAACTGACAACGTGGGAAGTACAAAAAGGTACATTTTGGATGGAGAATCTCTCTTGCATCACATTTCCTGGTGTAACAATGAGACTTACGCTGATCTCGTTCTGAAACAATATGCGAAGTCTATCATTGTTTTTGATAGTTACATCGGGTCCCCAACGATTAAAGATGTGGCTCACAGACGACGCTACAAAAAAATCAGTAGAGATATTAAATTCAGCCCAAACATTAAGTTTATCGGAAAAAAGGAAGAGTTCCTGACCAATGAGAAAAACAAGCAAGCAATGATTTCCATTCATAGGTGAATTGTTTAAGAAACAAGGCTGCACTATTCACAACGCAGACGGGGATGCCGATGTAGATATTGTGCGTACTGCAGTCTCATCTTCAGAAGATGCACATACCTCTGTAATAGGTGAAGATACTGACTTTTTGATCTTCCTCCTTTACCACGCAAAGGAGGTTTCAAGCTATTCTATCGCAGTGACATAAGACGAGGATCAGATTCCAAACCAATCTATGATTTCCTCAACATGCAGTCTCTGTTAGGTCGTGAAAATTGCAACTTTCTTCTGTTTCTGCACGCTTTCACGGGCTTCCGATACAACATCCAGAATTTTTTCGATTGGGAAATCATCAGCATTTCTCAAACTGATGTGGGCACACAACATTTGTGGACGCTCTATCTCAAGAACTAATGCACGAAATTTAATAAAACTTTTGATTCAGTTAGTCCTTACATTAGTCAATTGGTGCTGATTAGTTTTGGGGGAAAATCGCCCAATAGGTGGCGCTGCTATGCTGCATTTTCCGCGATTTCCACAATAGCTCTATCTTAAGAACTAATGCACTGATTTTCATCAAACTTCAGATTCTTTTAGAGCTTGACATAAATAGACGCTGATTACGTTTTGGTGTAGGTATAACAGGTGGCTCTGCTATACCACTTTTTTCATTACTTTTACGATAGCTATATCTCAAGAACTAATGCACGGAATTTCCCCAAACTTCAGATTCTATTAGTCTTTGACATAAATAGATGCTGTTTACGTTTTGGTGTAAATAGCCCAACAGGTGGCGCTGCAATACTACTTTTTCATTATTATCACGTTAACTATATCTCAATTATTAATGCAGGGATTTTCATCAAACTTCAGATTCAGTTAGACTGTGACATAAGTTGTTGTTGATTAGGTTTTTGTCTAAATCTCCCAACAGGTGGCGATGCTATGCTGCAAATAGCAGGATTTACGCGATTTTAGCAATAGTCATATCCCAATAACTAATGCACGGAATTTAATAAAACTTTAGATTCAGTTAGACCTTGATATAAATTGGTGCTGATTCTTTTTAGTGTATGCGAAACCTGTGTGAGATAGATAAAAGTTTTGGGATTGGCACATTCTACTAGTTTTATTTTGTTAAATGTCTTTCGCATCCCTTCCTTTAGACGCATTCCACATTTCATATATTTCTGACGAATAGTTTCAACTACAGATATAGCTCTGAGTAGATTAACTTTAATTATGTACACCGTGTACAGTCGAACTCAGCAGGGAAATTGTAAAAGTCCTTGCATTAACCCGTTACTCCCAACACCCGTACAGATAATTAAAATTTTAAAATCACACACACATAATTAAACTAAATACAGTGGCCTCCCGTTTAACCGGCCTAAACGGGACCAAGAGTTAGCCGGTTAAGAGAAAAACCGGTTAAACCGGAGAAGTAAAAAAAAAAAATAAATAAGTAGCTGCATATTTATTTAATTAAATGCGTAGGATGCATTTAGTTTTTAATTTGTGTAGTTTAAAAAAGTATATACTTTACTTTCTATATATTTTTTGAAATGAATATAAGTTATAATTAACTGAATTGAAAGAAAAAATTACCACCAATAACAACTACTGAAAAATATTTAATTCAAATTAAATTGCTGAAAATCGTGTCACATACCTTTATAAGAAGTTGAAATTATTCTACATTATGTAAATTTGAGTTAATCAACCATAAAGAAATCGGTGACCTTCTTCTGGTGAAGGCAAGATGCACGGCATTTTGCAGCACAATCTCCCCATTTCTTAAACATCATAAGTTCAATTGAGGAAGCTGTTGGCTGCTGCTCAACATAGCGTAGTGTCAACTCTATTGCTTTTACCCCTTCCGCATGAGGATTTTAGCAGTGTCAACTTCATCTGGATCATCATCAGGATCGTCTTCGTGTTGAACAATATCAGTTACAGTCCCAATTATATCCTCATCAAGTAATGTTTCATGCTTGAGATTTTTGCTAGATTCAAACCACTTTTCTACACCTTCTACGGTGATCTGTTCGCATCCCTCAAGTTTTTTAAATGTTTTTACAAAGAAGTTTGCAGATAGATCAGGATCCGTTTCTTCAGTATGCCCAGGTTCCATCAGAGTTCCTTCAATTTCAGATTGTTCTTGAGTAAAAAGTTTTCTCCTAGACTTTATTAGTGTTGACTCAGAGATATCTGTCCACGCTGCAGCTGCCATGTAGACAACATCTTTTATAGAGATAGCTTTCAGAGAATCGACAAGGCAATTATTGGTATCATCTTCCAAGCTTAAAGTAGTCAATAGCTTTCTTCTGTATCTTCTTTTGAAACTTTCTATAATGCCTTGATCAATTGGCTGTATGAGTGACGTTACATTTGGTGGTAGAAAGAGTGCTCCAATTTTTCCTGTTTTAAGTTCATTTTCACTTGGATGAGATGGTGCATTGTCAAGGAGAAGAAGTGCCTTTACCGGCGATTTTTTTATTGTAAATGCTTTGTGACAGATGGAACAAACTGAGAATGAAACCACTCTTTGAATAGCTCTTGGTTCATCCATGCAGTGCTCGAGGAGCGATAGTAGACAGGAAGAGATTTCATATTTATATTTATAAATGCCCTGGGTTTAGCTGATTTACCGATTAGCATAAGTGGTAGCTTATGGGTCCCAGTAGCATTGCTGCATAACGATACAGTTATTCTGTGTTTGCTTTTCTTGAAGTCTGGTGCAGCAGCTTTATTCTTCGTGGCTAGAGTTTTGGATGGTAACATTTTGTAGTACAGACCGGTTTCGTCTACGTTGTAAATCTGTTCTTTTTTTAAGCCGTTTTTCTGTATTAGGTTTTCGAGCGTTTCTTGAAAGATTGTTGCCCCTACTACATCTGCAGATAACTTTTCACCTGAAATCGTTAGTAGGTGAATCCCGTGTCACTTCTTCCACCTATTTAGCCAACCCTCACTTGCTGTAAATTCATCACTTCCTCCCATTTTCTGATGCAGAATTAACGCTTTCTCCTTCAGTATCAGTCCACTGATCGGCTTTCCGTTCAATCTTTCTTGATTAAACCATATCAATAATGCCTCATCTAATTTCTCTTGTTTGGGCTTTTTCAAAGTGGATCGGGATTTCAGCGCAGCTTTCGTAAGACTTAAAGAAAATGTCTCAGTCTCTTTTCTTTTCTTTTTCCAATCGCCAACAGCACTTTCGCCGACACCGAATTCCAACGCAATTGATTTTATACTTTCACCTTTATCCATTTTATGTAAAGCATCTAATCGCTTCTCCATCGACACAACAACACGTTTTTGCCCGCAACTATCCATCTCAAACAAAAACTTAAAACACCAGGAGTGAGAAAAAAATTACTTTTCACGAGGAGACAGAAAGAAAATGTGAAACAGTGCCAGTTACATTCTGCTCGGTGAAAAGGGAAGAAGATCCTATTTTCCTATTCGTCTTCTCAAGGTTAGCTACTTGTAGAGGTATTCTTCCAAACTCCCCCTCCCCGTCGAATAAGATAATCCTGTCATTCCAGTTTCCTTTGCTGTGAAGATCAACGCGTATCCATTTATAACCGAAATTTTCCTTTCGATCTGAATTTTGCCTGATTTGGGAAAAAAGTCAGCCGGTTAAGAGGGAGGCTACTGTACTACTATTAATTTCTCTAATTATCTCAATAATAAACTGAATTTAACACCGTAAAGTTAACATAGAACCTCCAGTCTTTCTTTGTAAGTGTCATTTTCTGCAGAATGGTTTTTTCTTTAGACAAAATCTCAGTGCTGAAGTCAAAGTCTCTAAAGAACTAACGATTCCAATTGGATACCCCAGATAACAATTTTTGATTTTTAAAACATTTTTCTGACCTTAAAATGTAAATGACTGGATGCTTTTTAAAGGCTTTGTCTGAAAAGTTTGCAAACATTGTAAAAAGGATTATAAAAGGTTGCTAGTTGACACAATCTGAGGTACTTTGTAAGTGTTTTAGGACAAGCATACCAAAAGGTAGAAATGTAAGGCTAGTTACAGTATTTCTTATTAACCATTGTAACAAGAATTACAATCAAAGGTAGATAATAATGCTTTTATTATAAGCATCTATAAAGGAAATGAGAAAGGTTTTGATTATTAGTTAGTTTTAAATCTTAATTGACAGAGGCATTAGGTTTTCATCAAAATAACCTGACTTAGAAATTTACTTTGTTTCTGTTGGAAACTAAATTTTATCTTAATTTTTATATACTGAAGGAAAAAAATGAAAAATAAGAATTTTTATTAGTCCACATTATATTTAAGAAATCATAGTAAGTTACATATTTTAATTAATATATTTCTTTTTTTATTTGCTAAAATTCCTTTCCTATGTAATTGCTAAAATTTGAATATATTTTATTTTTTATATTTTAATTAATATATTGCTTCTAAAAAAAAAATATTAATTGTTGATAACATTAAAAAATTTTAAATCTAATATGCATCTTGTTAGAATGAACTGTGAGGATTAATTTTACAGAAGTTTTCTAACTTTTGTTTGAATTTGACAGAACTAACTAAAATAGATAACTTAATTTTTTTTTTTGTATCTGTTACCATTAATCAGTTTTAAAAATAAAGTCTAAAATATACCGGGGATAATATTTTCCTTTTAAAGTGAATTCGGGCAACAAGAAAATTTGTATATTACATTTTTGCTTAAGCCTACTACATTATCCGGAAAGTTTCACAATAGTTTAAATTTCTGAGTTTGGAATTGTTTATGTCTTGCTTTTTATATTTGGAAAGTGATAATGGTCAGCCCACTATCATGCAATTACTCTCGTTTATTAGTTGATTGACAAACTGAAGTAAGTTAAACATTACTGCATAATTTAATTTCATAAAGATTTAAGAACTATATAAAACCAAATTTTGGTGTTTATATAATTCTGAGAAAAAAATAGAAACGAATATGCAATTTCCATTTAATAAATTTTTATATCATATGTATATTACCTATTTGTTTATTTATGTCTACTTTAAGCATGTTTTCATTTTACTTAATACAGAAGAACAATAATTTTTCAGAATGATTTATCTCTGAATTAAATCTATTGATGCTCCTTAATTACAAATAAATAATAATAATCTGTTAAGATTAATTAGACTTTTTTTTTATTTTCCCTTTTTTCTTTAAAATATAAAAATTCATTTTCAAAATCTTTCATAATTATTAGTATGTATATTGAAACGTCAAAAATTTAAATAGTTTGATTTCATTAAAACTCATATTTTTAAACTTCATGAAAATAAAATGTATTAAACAAAGTAATAAAAACAACAATACTTTAAAATATTGTAGCAACGCATACAATAAAAATTTTATATCTTAAACGTACATATTATAAAAACAATTGTCATTGAATGATATTTTAAAATGAAATTTTATACAACATAAATTACTAAAATATAAGAAAATAAAACGTATGCGTAAAAATAATTAACTTTGACTAAATTACAGTTTAAATACTAGTACAAAATCTATTATTATTATTATTACGCAATATTTCAAACTTTTGACGGTAATTTTTAAGCACATGAACTATAAGATTAATATTTTAAAATTGGGGAGCATCAATAGATAACATAAACGATAATACAGTCGACGCTTGTTTTTGCGAACTCGTAGGGAACATTCAAATGGTTCGTAAAATAGAAAGTTCGTAAAATAGAAAATCATCAAAAATGACATGAATATGTACATTATTTATGTCTATTTTTATCAATATCCCCCCCCCTCTTCGTAGATGATGCAATATTTTAAGATTATTTATTCTGAAATAAAGTTATACATATATTTTTTAAATATATAAGAAAATTCAAAATACAAATACAACGCACAGAAAAAAAAATTTAGCACTCAGAAGAATATGGTATTAAGCTTTGAAAACATTACATGTGAAAACATAGACTGTATTAGAACTTAATGGATGAAAATACATAGATAAAAAATTAGGAATGGAAATAATCACTTATCTTTTTTTGTTTTAAAATCACATTTTGGAAAATACATGTTTCCATTTTATCTATGCTTGAAATCATTTCACAATTATTGTTCCCTTCAAAAAAGTGCCTTAGCCCTGACAACCATTGAGCTGCTTGTTTGACAGTCGGACGTTGGATTATTTCATTTTCTTCTTGTTTCAAATCTGAAAGTTCTTCTTCCTTTTCACTTATTGCGTCAGCAATAATTTCTTCATCTGATATTTCTTCCGTACAGATCACATCTGAATCTACACTCAAAAAGTCCACGAATGAAATTTCAGGTAACAGTGGATTTCTTTTTCGTAGTTCATTTATAAGTAACTCATCTCCACTGATATCGTCGGCTACATTTTCTTGGTTTTCATTAATTAAGGTACTAAAGCCTGCGTTCTGAAATGCTTTAGCTATTGTAGTCGCTTGAACATCACTCCAAGCACGTATTGACAAATGCATTGCACCTAGAACATCAATTTCATATGATTGATTCAGCTCCAATCCCATGACTACTCTTTGCAAAAGCACTCTTCTATATATGCGCTTGAAACTATTAATCACACCCTGATCCATCGGCTGTAAAATTGAAGTTACATTGGGTGGAAGAAACTCCACACGAATAGATTTAAGATTTGAGACTTCAACGTGAGCTGAACAGTTATCCACAATTAGCAAAATTTTACGTTTTTCCAAAACAAATTGACGATCCAAGTCTCTTAACCATTTTTCATAAATATACCCAGTCATCCATGCATTTTGGTTAGCATGGTATGCAGCTGGTAATTTGTTAACATTTCTGAAGCATCTAGGCTTCAAATTTTTTCCAATGAAAAGCAAGGGCATTTTTTGTGTTCCATTTATGTTGGCTGCCAACAAGATTGAGATTCTCTGCTTAGCCTTTTTGCCTCCGCTACATTTTTCACCTTTGAAAGTAAGTGTCTTTTCCGGCAGCATCTTAAAAAATAGACCTGTTTTGTCCGCGTTAAAGACATCCTCTGGAGCATATTCAGTTAGCAATGCTTTTAAATCGCGTTCTTTCCATTCATTTGCCAAAGTCGTATTTGCTGTTCCACTTTCACCGCACAATTTTCTGAAGTTCAAACCGTGCCTGGACTTAAATTTTTGTAACCAACCGTCTGAGGCCTTGAAGTCTTTGATATTCAGCTTCAAAGCAAAATAATTCGATTGTTCTTTAAGGAGATTACCATCTATGGGAATGTTCAGTCCTCTCATTTTCCTCATCCAAGAAATCAAAGCTTTCTCCAATTGGGGGTGTTTTGCTTCTCTGAAATATTTACGAGAGGGGTTTTTATTGGTGCTTCTATTTCCGACGATTTTCTCTCGAGATTTTAAAATTGTGGAGAGACTATTCTTTGGAATTCCATACTTTTTCGAAATTTCTGTCTTACTTAAGATTTTCTCATCTACTTCTTTTAAAATTTTCTTCTTTACCTCAACGGATAAGCACATGCATTTTTTCAACTGCGACATACTGAAATTCTGTAATGTTCTGGCCCAATCTCCCTCTCGACTAACGAGACTTCACAGATTGAGTAGACCAGAAGTTATGAGAAAATAGACGATTACAGAATGCAATCTTTTAAAAGATTTCGTTTCCTCTTTCAACAATGACACCTGCTTGTACATTTAAGTTTCACTCGCCAATCAGAGGCTTTCCAGACACGTGCCTTTAAAATCAGTCATACGTAATAAATCACGTGACGCTAAATAAACTTATTGCTACGCTGCCTCTCTCTCGAAAGCGTGTGGGGGGGGGGGGGGGAATAACACATTCTTGAAATGCACCTGCTGTCTTTTGCACCTGTTGAGAGAATAATTAACGTTGGCACTTCTTTTCGGTATTTAAAATAAATAAATAAATAAATAAAAATGCAGAATTATGAAAGTTATGTTCGCAAAAAAGAGATTTTCATAATTTGTAGTTCGTAAATGGGAGCGAAAATTTACATAGCGTCTATGGGAATGTATTCGGGACCACGCTCTAGTTCGTAAAATCGCAAGTATTCGCAAAAAAGAGGTTCGTAAAAACGAGCGTCTACTGTAATATATTGTAAAAGATAAACAAATGCTATTCTCTATCTATTGTATTCTGCAATGAAAATATGTTTAAAGAACTCGCATTAATTCGTTAAGAATAAAAAACATATTATAAATAGAAATTTCAAGAAATACAACAGAAATATGCGTATGTATGTAGTTCTTACAATAAGGTATATCTTTATGAAATTAAATTAATTCAAAATAGTTTAACATACTTTAGATGGAACATGATTGCACATGCAAATGCAAAGCCGGCACTCGCAGAGCGACGCTATGTGACCTGCTAGTACGTCAATATCACCTTCAATGAGTCATGAGCATGGTAATAGAATACTATTTATATCTCCATGGTCATGAGTGAGTGAACGCAAGCACAAGGGCAATTTGTAGCTCGAAATAAGTTGCGCATGCGCGGAAAATGAATGAGTAAAGATGATTTTAGAACGTAGGTTTTCTGATGGTTATTCCAAAAATCTAATATTGAAAACATTACTGTGACCGTGATATACGGTAAAGATAATATACCTTTGCAGAAAAATCGAAAGAAAATGAAAAAGGACCATTTTCGGAACTCTGCTTGCTATCTGGAAAAGGACTTAAACGATGTACAGTAAATGCAATTGGCGATTCAAGCGCTCGAATACGCCATCTGGTGGAGAAAAGATATAACATCTCGATTCAGGAAAATCCCATGCAAGCACACTGAATTACATGTGTAATATCAGGACAGCCGAATGACGCAATCATTCTTCTCTTTAAAATTTAAATACAGAGTTTATTAAATATGAGAGTTGGTATTTACAATGATATGTACACTATATACATTTTTACTATTATTGATGACAATTCCACGAAAACCACATTACTTCTTAAACTAACCAAAATATACTCGGATGCATTCCCACATCCTACTCCTCCGAACAAAACACCATCCCTCCTGTCCTCTCTTCACTTCTGTTTCCTTTTTAAAAAAGGGTTGGAAGGATGTTGGTTGCATGACAACATGTATTTTTAATTTGTTAAAAATGATTATTTTTTTTGCATAATTTCAGATTTCATGTGACATTTGTGTTTCATGTTAGATGAAAAAGAAATTTATCCGAATTTGAATAGCTAAAACTTACAAACGCATCTACAGTAAAGAAGGATTTCAATGGCACTTTAGCATTAGTTAAAGTAGGTATTGTGCTGTTCTCTAAAAAAAACCCATTTTTTGAATTTATCTTTATATAAAGTCTAATAAGGAATACAAAAAAATTAAACATAGTTATATTTTCACGGCTTGTTCTGACTAAGATTTTAATGCTCAGCATTTTTAATTCTATCAATATATTACAAAATGACAGCCAATTAAGGAAGAAATTGAAAAAAAAAACCACTTTTTCCCCAAAAAAGCCCATGTTACCTAAAAAAAACCCACATGTAAAAATACTTGGAAATAAAATTATTTGACAGCAAAATATATATTTTTTTTCATTATTATTTATTTTTAAACCACAATTCTGCAAAAAAATATTAAATATTTCATTATTTTGTAAATTGAAGGAATTTCAAATGCAAAATGCAAAATATAATTATTTGAAAATTCGCTCCAGACTTTTCAAATTTCTTTGCATACATCTTCAGTAAATTTAAGAAGAAAATTATTAAATAGCATTTGTAAAATCTCCGAGAGTTTATTAATGGAGAAGCATAGTAATAGCCACTTTTTGGTTTCTTTCGTTCTGAATAATATAGTGATTACATTAAAACTTGAGTACTCTTAATTTTTGTCGGCATTAAGCAATTTATTCGACGATCATCATTTACTTCTTCAGTAATAATAACATGAAACTTTAAATCATCTTATTTAATAATCACCTACTGGCCACATTGTAACTTCTCATCTTCTTGTACAGAACAGAATAAACCATTGTCTTCATTATCGGTAATATCACTTGTGGTGTTCGAAATGCATATCGGTATCTGATAAATCTGAGCTCCATAAAGATTTATTACTTTCCTGACTGCCATCTTCACTAGTTGTAGTACTTTCATTCTCAATACTTGTTTTTGAATGCAGCGAAGAGGGATTACAATGCTTTTAAGTGCTTGGAAATCAGTGTGATTTTAACACTTCATCTATTTCTTTTTGTGTAATAACTGAAACACTCATCTTTATTCTTTCCTTACATCTTGTACCAGCTGTAGTTTGTGTTTTATTAAATTGATCAGTGTCAATCTAGAAAAAAAAATGTATCTAATTGATATTAAAAAATATTGAGTACTTACATAATAAAAGGAATGGATTGGTGCTGTTTCCAGAACATCTGCCAACATTGCCACACAAAATCTTATTTTACTAATCACATTTCTTCAACATTTTTGCATGTGCAGATTTTTAATGCTTTTACATTTTCCTACCATTGATGCAGTAACCCTAGGGGCAGCAAGTATCAAGTCATACTATCATACCTAAACCTTTAGCCCATATTTGGCACCAAACAAATTTCCATTTCCTTTACTAAATACGTCTGACAGCGGCCACCTAATGGCACTTTTCCCATAAGGAGAGAGTAAAATTTTCTTGCATTTTATCAAGGATTCTACTTTTGCTGGTTGCAATATGTTTAAATTAACATATTTATTTGGGCTATTTAATTTTAGATTAATACTAATAAAATTTTTAACAAAAGTTTACTGTTTAACACTTTTAAATAAAAAACTGGCTACTAGTTTAAAGTTTGTGGCCACTTATAAAACTGCTACCACTGGCCACTAATGAAATTTCCCAATTTTGCCTTTTACCTAATATTATTAGTCCTTGTTGGTCTACCTAATATTATTAGTTCCAGGGTTGTATTGGTTTAAACATGAAAAAAACCAGTTTTAACTTTCCTGGTCAAAATATGTTTTGATCATCAGTAATTAGACTCATTTTGATTTGGAAAAAGAGATTAAAATTTATTTTATTAAAATAAATTTAATACAACATGTGTTACTTATCAAGTAACGACTTTTTCTGTATTAAGGCTAACTCAGATAAAACTTTGAAAATTATCTTTATTGCTGAAGAGTTTGCACAACAATTCACCAGGCGCATTATGAAATCCAAAAATTTCAAATGTCTTTTTAATAGAGTTTCAATTACTTTTGAGTGGTTGAAGCAAATTTGACCACTTTTAAATGGTTAAAACCAGTTTTGACCATAATCCTGGTTAAAATGAGTTTTGACTGATCAAAATTACAACCTTGGCTTTACTTTCTCAGATGATAAAGCAAAGATAATGAATTTCATCGATGACACAGAAAGGGTGTTGTCTTGTTCTTGAAAGAAAATTTGCTGATAAAATTGCTGCCACTTCCTTCCTGAATTGTATTACGGTTTTCTTCTGTGGTATATTTTAAATAACATAAGAAAGGGGGAATGCATCAGATTTCAAGTTTTACCTTTTATGCGAAAGACAAAACCATATTTTGCAATTCACTTACTGTGTTTTGCACAAAACTGCACAAACTTACAGTTCATCTGTATGCTTAGAAGATAAATTGTACAAATTAGCAGCTATGCATCTATATTAGTTATTCCTACCTTAATCCATTTATGCCTAGCGTCGATGCTTTAATAAAATGGAAAAAAATTACAATCACACCACTTTTTTTTAAATAGAGATTTGGTGTCATATTTTATCGAGAACTCCTCCCCCTTAACCGACATCAACAATTCGGCAACTCCGTAAAATAGGGTACCAAATTTCTATAAAAAATGTGGTGTGAAATGCACTTTTTCCTATTTTACTAAAGTGTACCAAAATTGGGACGCTAGGCATAAATGGGTTTAAGTAAAATATTTTGCATTAAAAAGTTAAAAGAGTGAATAAAATAAAATAAATAAAAGTTTGAAAACATCAAAATTATGTGTAAAATACAAGTGAAGGGTATCTGTGTGCAAAAAAGATTAATGGGTTTTAATTTTGCAAACATGGATTTTTTTTTATGGCATACTAAAAAAAAAAAAAAGTCCTTAGAAGTGCCTTCAATATGCATTAAATTTGCATCATTTAATTATGTTCCTTTTAAAAAAAATGTCTTTTTTAAAAAAAATTGCACATTTTATCATTTATTTGTTGAAAAAAATTTTGGGTTTTTTTAATTCCACCATGGGTTTTTTTTAGCTCCATTTTCAAAGGTCGCCAGCCGAGCCCTACATGACATAATCAGCTGAAAATGTAACATTTTATTCACATTTTAATGGTTTAACATAAAAACATTTCAAAATTGATGTACATCATTCTAACATAACGTACTATAATAAGTAAATATGTGAAAATGAAACTCAGGATTTTGCCAAAATTCTGCATTATTAGATTAAATTCTTTTTAAACTAAATAAACACTCCTTAGGTATTATCAAATGTTTTTACTGTTGCAAATTGTGTATAGAAACAGGGCAAAGCCAAAAATTGACTTCAGTGAAATATTTGATAAAATACTAGGGTGGGTTTTTTTAGGAAACATTTCACACTGGGTTTTTTTTAGAGGACAGCACAATACAGTACTATGCTTTACTGGTTGATTAGGGTCAGGCAATTTTGTTAGAAAAGGAAAATCTCTTAAAAGTTTATGATAAATTGTGTCATTAGAAAGAGATATTTACACTGAATGGAGTTCAGCCTACTTTAAATGGCCTATTGATTGTAATTTAGTTTTGTGTCACGGAGATATTTGTGACGTAGATCGGGGATCAATTCGAAATAATGGAGGAAGTCAGCTACGAGAATTGGTGTACTTACATCGGTGATCAGAAATGTCCATGTAAAATTCCTTCTTTGAAATTTAAGGACAGTGTTTTTTGGTCATAGACATGTATATTTGAGGAATTTGCAGCTAAGAGGGTTTGTTGAAGAGAATTTCTTTTTTGATAGTTGTTAGCACGGATTAAAGACACGTCCCAACCCGCATCGACCAGAAATAAAATGTTTGTTGGCTGGTCTTTAATGAACAATTGGCGTGATTCGCTAGGCAAAGAATAAATTGCCTCTATTCTTTGCTTGGGTCGTTTCACCTTCCATGAACACGGCTAAACGCATTTATCCTCCCTACATTTCTTTCCAAAGATGATACCAGCAAATCGAAACATTGCGCTCACTAGAATTTCTTTTTTCCCGATATTTTGAATTACGGCGAAATGGTGAGCGAGCACGTGAAACAGACAGTTGATCAATACGTTTATGTAACTTTTCAATTTCGCAAAATAATTTAGTCTCAAGTGGTTGCGCATTTGATTGGGAAACTGAAAACATTTCAACAGGAGGCGGCGAAACGTCAAGGATTCGGTAAGCAATTTCGGCGGCTTTGTCTAAAGTAAGATCAGAAACTGAAGCTAAAATTGTTTGAACCGCAGTTCAGACACTTTACTGCGGGAGGGATTTCTGTGGCTCCGGGGGGAAAATTCCACTTTTTGACCACTGAAAGCATAAAATCTGAAATCTTCCGGGGAGCATTTCAAAGCTCCGGGTGGGGATGTCCTCCCCGGGCCACCCCCTGAATTCAACACTGTGGTAGCCCCTGTAAAAATAGTTCCATCATCAACTTATCGGGAACACTAATGCTCGTATTTACCATCTACCTCAACTGCCGGTTCAGTGCGAAAACCCCAGTCGAAAGTTCAGATAATATTCACTATTAAACTGATTGGACTTTGGCAGAGATCAGGTCCAATTAGGTTAGTTGTGAATGTCATTTAAGCGTTTGACGGAGCTTTTCTCGCTTAACCGGCAGTTGAGGCAAATGGTGAATAACAGCGTCAGTGATTCTGGGCGGCATTTCATATTCTGTAATAATTCTGATGGTTTACGGGAGCCTAATTCTTCCCCAGATAAAAGCTTGCGAATTTCCTGTTTTGATGATTCTCCCGAGCGACTTATTTATTAATTCTCCCTTTATTTGTGAATAAGGATCA
The DNA here is from genome assembly GCA_963931845.1 of Maratus michaelseni. Classification (NCBI taxonomy): domain Eukaryota; kingdom Metazoa; phylum Arthropoda; class Arachnida; order Araneae; family Salticidae; genus Maratus; species Maratus michaelseni. Next base: position 193,913,910 of record OZ007597.1, on the reverse strand, counting down.
GTAGCATCTGGTTTCATTAATACGTCGCGTACTAATGTAGCAGTATCGGGCGGAAGATGCGATACTATATAATTATATTTAGTTGTTGGGTCCATAAGGGCCTTTGGAGTAGCAAGAGCGAAAGTACTCTCGCACATCATGAACCATAGTGCTGGATCAGTCCTATTACAAATGGGTATTTGTACTGCAGTTACCTCAGACATTGTGCTATTATGCCCTCAAACAAGATGCAAACAAACGTTTAACAATTTAATTCACAATATTAACCCTTAATTGCATAGTGATGTAAATTTCCATCACTTTTTATTTAACTTTTAATAAATAAATAAACTTCTTCGCCACCACTATATTTATATAGAAATATTAATCCACTAAATTTCCCGTGAACTATGTTGCTGAACAAAGTTAAAAATCTATTTTAAAATTTCTGGTGTCTAATATTTAATATATGTATAAAAAAACACAATTGTAAAAGAAAAACTCATGCAAAGAAGGGTTAAAATCAAAGTTTATATTTTAGGAAAAGAAAAATCTAGTTTACATATTTAAATTGAGGGAAAAGGGCAGGTTCTGAACTTAAATTGGATGAAAAATAAAAGTTGAAGTACAGAAAAACGATAGAAAATAGCCACTCATCTACTGTGTTGGTTAATCCATGAACAAAGGGAATCGTACACAGAGAATGATACGACCGAGCGACGCTATCTTAAACAATGGATAGTACTTACTGTTTCGTTTCGAAAACCGATTCCAACTACATCATATTTGTGAAAATACGTGAAAAAACAAAATGACCGGGTCATCATTGAAGTAATTATGATCATGATTTATAATAAATCAATCTAACTAACTCCAGAACAATTATAATTTAGTCATTGAAGCGAGAACCACGCCCTCGCCCTGTTCGGGCAATCAATAGCTTCATTCACTCGCTACGAGATTATTCGTACCTGCTCAGTGGAGGGTTACTGCATTACCTATTGCCATTAGCGCGCGCTGATCGCCCTTTTGGGGAATATATTATAAGATCGCCACGATTCCATTGGTGCTAGGATTTTCATTTTAGTATTTTTGACATAAAAATTATGTATAAAGGGCGGGGTCGACATTTCTTATTTGTTGGGAATATATTAAAATTTATAATAATATTTATCATTTGAATACTTTAAAATTAGAAAGACTTGGTAAACAAGTGGGCGAAAATATACAGCAGAATGCTCAAATATATGCTTCGTAGAATTTATAGATCAGATGCTCCTTAGAATGATAGAATGCTTCTTATATCTGTTTAAAAGTGCTTAACTAAGTGCGTAATCACTTCTGTTTTATTAAACAACTCACACCACAATTTAAAAACAAATTATTTATATATAATAAATTAAGAGCTTTATGTTATGCTGGAACAACCCGCTGATATTGCTGATATGTTTACAACAACGAGTGAGCACTTATACTCGTCGTATCTTTTTGAAATAAATCCCTTCCGCCAGTATTAAAAAAAAAATTATAATAATGATATTAGTAATCAATTTCAACGTTTAACACTCGATCTCTTAAGAGAAGTCTTCACTCACTTGAAAACACCGCTCACTAATGTTAAACCTATAGGCAGGTTGTTTTCGAATTTCTCGTTTAAATTTGAATATTTTAAAAAGATTTTTTTTTTTTTTTGCATAAGATAGCTGAGGTCGTAATATAGCCTACTCCCTATATTACGACTATTTTTAATAAAGGTCCTTTCACTTTCGGAACCGGTTTTGAAAGTGAAAATACCTTTATTAAAAAAATCTGAAACTGAAATCGAAAAAGTAAAAAATAGACATATTAGGCATCGACCTCAGCTATCTTATGCGAAAAAAATTGTTTAAAAATATTCAAATTTAAACGAGAAATTCATAAACAACCTGCCCATAGGTTTAACATTAGCGAGCGGGTGTTTTCAAGTGAGTAAAGACTCCCCTTAAGAGGCAACTTCACTCAGGCAAAAACACCCGCTCGCTAATGTTAATCCTAAGGGGGAAATAATTTACGATATCTCGTTCGCATTTCAATATTTTTAAATGATTTTTTTTTTTTTTTTGCATTGGATAGCTGAGGTCAATCTCTATGCACTCTCCTTTCTACTTTTTCGGTTTTAATTACAAGTTTTTTTTTTTTTTATTTTTTTTTATTTATTAAGATACTTTCACTTTCAAAACCGGTTTCAAAACTGAAAGAATCTTAATTTAAAAAACTGCAACAAAAATCGAAAAATTACAAAGAGCGTGCATAGAGATTGACCCCAGCTATCCAATGCAAAAAAAAAAAAAAAAAAAAATCATTTAAAAATACTGAAATGCGAACTAGATATCGTAGATTATTTCCCCCCATAAGATTAACATTAGCGAGCGGATGTTTTTGCCTGAGTGAAGTGACCTCTTAAGGTTTAACTTTTAGGTAGATTTCGTGAGAAATACTACCTATTACGATCTCCCCTAAGTTGGAATTTTTGAAAAATTTTTGCAGATCTACGCCGATTATGACTGCCAGAACCCAAAACCACCCCAGTTCAAAACTTTATACAGTCAAACCTCGTTAACATGAACACGCTTAACGTGAATTACTTTTAACATGAATTATTTTCATAGTCCCCTATAAAAACGAGTACAAAGATTAGATACTGATAACATGAATTATTGTTAACATGAACAAAATTTTGATTCCCCTTGAAGTTCATGTTAACGAGGTTCGGCTTATATCTATCTATGTCACTTTTTTATGGACATGATAACTCCCATAATTCTGCACATATCTCTTCCAAACTGATACATAGAATCAAGGGGCATAAAATCTCGGCCAAGTTCAGTTATTGGGCAAAATCGAACCAAGGGGGGGGGATGGGGGGGGGCTTTTTGCGAAAGCAGATAAAAATCCATAACTTCTTAATTATGATGCGTATCGCATCCGTTTAAAGTTATTACTTCTAGGAAAAGGGCCAAAATTTGATGTATGACAGAATTTTGATATCATTAAAAATGACACCAAGAGGGGAGGGGGGGGGAAGGGGGTTTAGAAGAAAAAAATTCGTAATTTCGTCAGTTCACAAGATATCAAATCCGCTTAAATTTATTATAAATCCTCTTAATATTATCTAAAACTTTTATATTGACAATCAATTTTTTATAGGACCAATCCTTATAGCATAAAAAATAAAATAAAAACAAACAAATCCCTGCCGGTTCCGCCTGCAAACAAGTTAGATTTCGAAGTGGACGGTCCCAAATGTGGCATCATGGCAAAAAGGTCATTTCTTCTGCAATTTCCAACAAACAGGAGCCCCACGGTCTGCGTCTTCGAAATCTACCTGAGCCTGTAGGCCGAGCCGTCAGGGATTTTTTATTTTTCATATTTTCACTATTTAAACCCTCAAAAACTTTGTGGTACAGTAGTTTTTTTAAACTTCGTATTGGTTTAACTATTATCCACTTTTTGGTGTTGCAGTGAACAGGCTCATTTTTAACGTATCATATGTGGCACGCAGGTAGAAACAAAAGAATTGAGAAAGAGGCTTCATTATATTCGCCTGGTACAGATAATTTTATATAAGCTGAAAATTGTCACTGTTATCTATGTTTGATAAAAAACGTTGTAAAACTTTAAACCTGTTTTTCTGGAAACTCTGTTTTACAAATCGGTACCAGGTAAAACTCGAGATTGGATCGACCGTTTTTGTTGGAATATTATGCTTTTCTAGTATAGAATATATTTTAGTCCCTCACGGAGGCGTGTTTCAATATTCAAATTGTAATTTATTTCTTTTTTCTTTAAATCCAAAAAAAATTGTAACTGAAATTTGAACAGCCGCCATTTTTTTAAGGATAAAAAAATTGATTAACCCATCCGAGAAGGACTACAAAATATCGTAAATTTTAAGGTTTTTATTTGGCTTATTGTCACAGAGAAGCAGATTCTGAGATTCATCTGATAACACGGAACACTTCATTTTTTGCACACCTCTGTATCAAAGGCCGCCAAAGCACCATTTTTTCAACCAATTTCCAAATTAAAAAATGTTTTTAAAATTTCAAGATATTCTTTTTCATTTGAAGAAAAAAAAAATTATTGCTGTATAATTGCAGTAAAAAAATTACCAAAAAGGTAGAGAAATTTTATATACAGGGTGCAAAATGTTATCTCTCGCCGACCTTTAATTTCTCAACCGTTGGTTGTAGACATATAGTTCCAATTACAAAAGTGTTTAAAATGAGGTAAATATTCATGATTTGGCGTTAATTAAAGTAAAAAATTAATTTTGTAAAAATTACGAAATCTAACTTTTTATACGGTCCCCCGGTCCCTATAGTTATATTTAGTAAATGTTTGCACATATCATAACAAATACAACACAAAAAGTTTGATTTCTGTACGACAAAAATTGACACAGTTATTAAATTTCAAAGTTTGGGATTTTTTCACAGGATTTTGTCTTTCATTCAGGGATCAGTTAAAAAATTAATTAGAGTAATTCGAGGACGAAATCAGGGTGCAATGTCCTTTTTACGGCAAAACAACCTTTAGCCGGTATCGTTAAATCGGTGTATCACCAAAGATGGTTTTTTCATCTAAAAATTTGAGCTGACTTTAAGGGTCGTATACAAAGTCAAGAATGAAATGTTGAAATTAAACAGAAAAATTAATATCAATTTAATATCATATTAGAAAACGGTCTACTAGAAAAAATGTATACATCAAACACCGGAATCTACTAGAGATACTGCTCAAAGTGTTCTCCATTGGTGGCAATGCACAATTGAATGCTAGATAGTACTGAGTCCTGGACACATTGGAGCATAGCAAGCGAAACCACATTTAACTGGTATCGCTAAAACCGGGTATCACCAAAGACTTTTTTACATCTAAAAATTTAAGCTAACTTTTAGGGGTCAAATTAAAGTTCATCCAAATTCATCCCCCATTCATCCAAAAGTCAAATTAGGCAATGTTGAATTCATGGGGTGGCCCTGGAGGGACATTCCCCTCTTCCCCCCGGAGCAATGAAATGTCCCTCCTGGAAAATGTGAGATTTTGTGTTTTCAATGGTCAAAAAGTCCTTCCGGCCTGTACCGGGAGGAAAAGGTAGCTTTCCTATATCTTCGTTTTAAAAAAGGTATCTTTCCTATATCTTCGTTTTAAAATTTTAGCTAATGTTACACGAAAACAGCAAGTTAAAATGCAAAGAAACGTTTACAAAAGATTCGTTAATACTGAATTTGAATAAGAAATTCGCCAAATTATTGAGCAATAGCCAAATTGGCTTCATTTATGAAGACTTATTTTGGTCGCCAAATTTGGCGATATTTTGCCAAATGTCGCCAATTTTGGCGCTAACGGATATGAATATATAGTTTTATGCGTATGATTGGGAAAATTATTACAACAATGAAAGAAAATAATTTGCGAGTAATTGCGTTAATGTGCTGTTTTGTTTCAAAATGTCAGCCACCCTAGAATTTCAAACTGCTCTATCTCAGCCATTTTTTAAGATAGAGGTAAACCAAAATATGCTTTGGAATCCTTGTATCAAGGCCTAACACGTAATTAAAAATAAATTTGAATTTTTAACTTTTTTGTATATTTATTTTAGTTTTTAATTTTTAAATGGCCGCCATCTTGAAACAAAATGGCGGACCAAGCTGGCCAACGAACTCGGTCGAGACATTGGTTAGCTTAATACACACAATTAGTTTCATCAAAATTGATTTATAAATACGAGCGTTATCGTATGACATAAGTCAGATATATATATATATATATGGATATATCTATATATATAAATCAACATTTGAACGGAGGGTGGTTTTGGGGTCTGGGGTCATGATCGGTGAAAATATATCGAAATTTTCCGGAACTGCTTTCCTCCGAACGGCTGCAATAGGTAGCTTTATACTTTTTTGCATTGAAAGCTACCTAAAAGTGCAATTTCTCCCCGGAACTATATAATGTTCCCCCGCCGGAGAAAAGTGTCTGAATTCAACACTGAAAGTAGGCATTGTTATCGGAAAATAAAACCTTCTGCTCTTTTGCGAATGCGTCCAGTCTGTTTTGATTTTACCAAAATAGGGTTGAGTCGAGTTTGTTTAGCTGCGTTTGGCTGAGTGCCAATGTTAGTGACCGCCTACAAGAGAACGCAAACTAGAACTTCGGAAAATACTCATATCAGCGTAACACCCCTTTCGATTGTAGAATCGTGCCAGAGTGCTAGGCGCGGTTTTCACAAACGAACAATAGAATCGACATCAGTAAAATAAAATATCCGTTCGGTATAAAACACGAGCCACTAGCAGTGGACATGCTAGTCAGCGCAGAGATTGTGATGGCAGGCTATACGTACATGCAATATACCGAAATGATACTTATTTAGGGTGAATGACAAACGAATGCCAAAGCGGCTGCGAGGGTTTATTCAGAGCATTTTCCTAGAGATCGACATCCAACGCAAGAAACAATAACTGGTGCATTGCGCCGTCTTAGAGAGACCAACTCTGTTCCACCACGACCCAGAACAAGTATAGACGCACAAGGTGTAATGTTCGAGTGACACCGGAGGAAGTGCTGGCATTCGCCCTTTTAAATCCACAAATGAGCACGGCGGAAATAAGCGAGGCATGTGGATACACGCGTCAGCGTGTCTGGTAGTTATTACATACACATGGTGCGCATCCATACCATCCAACACTGATACAAGCATTGATGTTGGTTGACCACGACAGACGGTTTGATTACTGTAATTCATGCTTAACACTATCGAGAAAAATCCATCGCGCCTTTGTGATATTCTGTGGACAGATGAGGCAACGTTTACATGGAGTGGCATTGTGAACGCACAAAATGTGCATTACTGGTCTCTGGAAAATCCTCACATCACCCGCACAGTACGACACCAGGTACGCTGGTCAACGAACGTGTACTGCGTAATATGGGGAACTCAGATTGTTGGACCCATCTTCTACGATGGAACCCTAACGGGCGAACTATACCTGCACCTACTACAAAACACGGTAAGTGACTGGTATGAAGAGCTGCCTCTCCAAAATGCATGCCGGGTGTGGTTTCAACATGATGGGGCCACTTCGCATAAAGCATCAAACGTCCGTGCGTATCTGGCCAACGAATTCGGTCAACAGATTACTGGATATGGTGGTCCGGTAGAGTGGCCACCGCGTTCACCGGACTTGACTCCCATGGTCTTCTACATCTGGGGATACATCAAGGCACAGGTGTATGTCACTGAGCCTAGTTCTCTGGGTGATCTGAAGCAGCGCATCACCCTTGCTTGTCGCACAGTTACACCTGCTATTCTGCAACGTGTCCAGGACTCAGTACTGTCACGCATTCAATTGTGCATTGCCACCAATGGAGAACACTTTGAGCAGTATCTCTAGTAGATTCCGGTATTTGATGTATACATTTTTTATAGTAGACCGTTTTCTAATATGATAATAAATTGATATTTATTTTTCTGTTTAATTTGCATATTATATTCTTCACTTTGTATACGACCCTCAAAGTCAGCTCAAATTTTTAGATGAAAAAACCATCTTTGGTGATACACCGATTTAACGATACCGGCTAAAGGTTGTTTTGCCGTAAAAAGGACATTGCACCCTGATTTCGATCTCGAATTACTCTAATTAATTTTTTAACTGATCCCTGAATGAAAGACAAAATCCTGTGAAAAAATCTCAAACTTTGAAATTTAATAACTGTGTCAATTTTTGTTGTACAGAAGTCAAACTTTCTGTGTTGTATTTGTTATGATAAGTGCAAACATTTACTAAATATAACTATAGGGACCGGGGGACCGTATAAAAAGTTAGATTTCATAATTTTTGCAAAATTGATTTTTTACTTTAATTAACGCCAAAAAATGAATATTTACCTCATTTTAAACACTTTTGTAATTGGAACTATGTGTCTACAACCAACGGTTGAGAAATTAAAGGTCGGCGATAGATAACATTTTGCACCCTGTATATATATATACATATATATAAACATATAAACTTAATGTAAAATTAAACTATTGAAACATAAGAAATTGACCAAACACAATGAAATCACAATACCAAACAGCAGAGTCAAATTACAAATTAAATTATGTAGTCCTTATATATATATATAGTATTTAAGTTATAACATGCCTTAAGATGCGGTAGACAGGGAAAGCTCATCATTCGAAAGTAATTTATTATACCTCAAGATTTAAAGCAGTTTTGGGAAAAGGAAAACTCTATTCGATTACAAATTCCTTGAATAGTAATGTCTAGATGTTTAATGCTTTTAGATATAAAAATGATTCCGTGTATGTCTCGGAAAGATTCACATTGATGGTTGGAAAAAAATTACAATTTTAGAACGACGTTAAGAGGATTTTAGTGTAAGTGTATATTTCATTGTTGCTAGGTTTATCATTTTAATATTTTTGTCATATATATATATGTGTGTGTGTGTGTGTAAAGGGCGAAGCAGAAATTTCTTATTTGTTGGGAACATATTAAATTTTATAATAATATTTATCATTTGAATACTCTAAAATTAGAAAGACTCGGTAAACATGTGGGAGAGAATTTACAACAGAATGCTCATTTATATCTGTTTAAACATAAAAACTGATTTCTAAGATCATTTTTAGGGTTTCGGTCATCTCACGAAACCCTATTACTTCCGCTTCGTCGTCTGTCCGTCACAGAGCCATTCTCAGAAACTATGTAACTTACAGAGTTGAAACTTTCCGTATAAATAGCTGAATACCAGCTATGAAGCTCAAAATATTAAAATTTGAAAAAACCTATTATTTTATAAAATAGAGATAAAAAACCAAAAGTCTAACAACCTTTTCCTATTAAATTTAAACATTTTCCGTTATAGCAGCTGCCAAAATTAAAAATCCGCAATGAAATTCTTTCTACAATAATTAATTTTCTATTGAACGATTTCCACGTGAAAAATGAAAATGAAATAAAAAGTTTCGCCAATTGAAAAAAAGATTAGTATGAAATAAAATTGATTGACGTCATAGTGGTAATAAAATGGAAAATTTCTAGGATTTCTCAATAATACAAGGAGTATGAATATGTGTATGTCCACAAAGCAGATTAATATTACGTCATTAGAGAATTAAAAAGAAAATCTGACGTCATATTGGAAGTTTAACGAATTTTTCAAATGTTTGAGAATAATACAAAGCGATTATCAATATGAGTAATAGAGAACAGTAAATATATGAATTTGAGAAACACATTGAATCGTGATAAAAATCTGATTATGGAAATACAGTGAAACTTCCCTTTAACGAAGTCCCTATTTAACAAAGTTTTCTACTTAACGAAATTTTCTGCAAAACTTTGACTTTGAACACCATTAGCATGCAAATTAATCTCCATATTATGAAAAATATATTCTATATAACGAAGTTTATTTCACTTTTGTGCGTGTACAGATTTCAAACTAAGAGGTTTCTGTTGCGATGGATATTTCAGCGAATTGTATGGAAATGAACACATTTAAATAATTTGCATTCTGCTTGGTGCTAAATAAAACAATTGTTTTTCACACTAAGAAAACACTTATTATCATTACTCTCCCACACCGAGACTCCAGCATTGACGGTTGGGGGAAGTCAAAATCCCCTTTTGACATTTAGTGATATAGAAGATACAGTGCCGCAATGGAGTCAGGTGCATTGAAGCAAAACATATCAATTAGAGCCAGACAGTTACCATTCTCAACTTCCATTGCTGATAGACAATTGCTTTGTACATCCACAAGAATGTGCTTGAAAATGCAAATCGAAGAACATCAAAGTTATTTTTGTTCCTGTCAATGCAACTTCTAAACTTCAGCAGTATTAGTCTAAGGAATAATAAAAATCTGGTAGTACATTATCGACAAAGACAGAAAAAGACAATGTAGTGAAAACATTAGTTTGAGAACGTGTGTATCAGAGCTGATAGAAGCTTGAGCCAAAGCTTGGGAATATGACGTGATTTCACCGACCGTACACAACTGTTTTGTAAAAGACGGCTTCATAATTGAAACTGAATCAAATGCTTCTGAATCCAACACCTGTTTGTCATATCTGAAGGAAAAATTTCATGAATTTAAGTTGATTTCTATTGAACGAATTTTCTTCATAACGAAGTTTTTAAGTGTAACGATGAGACTTCGTTAAATGGAAGTTTCACTGTATTCGTATATTTTAACATTTTGAAGTCGTACAACATGTTTAATTTTGAAATTATTTTTTTAAATACCGCATTTAGTCCGCATGACGGATATTATTATGACAGAATATAATAGCGGGCTGGTTTAGATATTCGAAAAAACGAAAAAATAGACCGGTGAATTTTTACTTTATAAAAAAACATGACTTCTTTTTTGTTGCTATATGAAATTTATTTGGATTTATTAAAGAAAGGATAAAGTGTTTTGAAAGGAATATTAAACGAAACCCTTTGAGCGAACTTCGATCACACTTACCCACTTGTTATAATATTCTTCCTCGGAAAATCTTCAAAGATAGCTAGCTCTCCTTTTTTACATTAAACATTATTAAACCTGGAAGTTACAGTACAGATATACTTCATTTATTCATGCTATTTAATTATAAATATTGTTAAAAATATTCATTTATTATTATTATTACTATTACCTTATGATAAAACATTAAAAATTAAAATATCTTTAAACAAATTGTTTTTTTTTCTAAAATTTGAAGTATAGCCAATTTTTTTTGGAGGAAAAATGAATTAAGAAAAATGCAATTTCGAGTTTCTAAAATAAATTTTATTTTAAATACTATTTAATACTAATACTATTTTGATATTGGTTCGTTCGTTAATTTTTCTCAAAATTCGCATAAATTTAATTATATGTTAATATTTTGAATTGTATATTATTGGTAGACTTAAAAATTTAAGCTAGGCCACCTAGGTCTATATAATCTATTTTCGTTCAAACGTTCCAGTTTCTAATGCATACAAAAACAAGTTGGATATTGTACATCAAACGTGAGAAGTGACTGTTTTGCAGTGTCACTTCCAGAATTTCTTTCACTATGTGCTCATAGCGATCACGTTTCAACGGACAAATCTTCGACGACTGAACGTTCTTGGCACCTGAGCTCAATTTCTAGGGATCCGTCAACGATTTTGAAAAATACGATCGATCTACTTCTAGGCACAATAGTTATAGTGCCTAGAAGTAGAGAAGTAGTCTAGGCACAGTACTATATTTAAGAGGCTACTTCACTCAGACGAAAACAGATGCTCGCTAATGTTAATCCTATGGAGGAAATATTTTAAGATATCTCGTTCGCATTTCAATATTTTTAAATGATTTTTTTTTTTTTTTTACATTGGATAGCTGAGGTCAATCTCTATGCACGCTCCTTTGTATTTTTTCGATTTTTGTTGCAGTTTTTTTTTTTATTGAGGATACTTTCACTTTCGAAGTATCTTAATAAAATAAATTGTAATCAAAATCGAAAAAGTACAAAGGAGCGTGCATAGAGATTGACCTCAGCTATCCAATGCCAAAAAAAAAAAAAAAATCATTTAAAAAGATTGAAATGCGAACGAGATATCTTAAAATATTTCCTCCATATCCATAGGATTAATATTAGCGAACAGGTGTTTTCGTCTGAGTGAAGTAACCTCTTAAAGGGACAATTATTCTGTACCGAGGGCTGCGATCAGCGTCTCGATAGACCGTTTTAAGTCACAATAAATCACTTCCCTTCTTCTATTTCACAGATTTCGCATACACCAAAAACGAATCAGCACCTGTTTATATCAAGGTCTAACTGAATCTAAAGCTTTATTAAATTCCGTTCATTAGTTCTTGAGATATGACTATCCCTAAAATAACGTAAATCCTGAAAAATGCAGCATAGCAGCGCCAACTGTTGGGAGATTTACAACAAAACCCAATCATCAACAACTTATGTCAATGTCTAACTGAATCTGAAGTTTGATGAAAATCCGTACATTAGTTTTTGAAATGGAGCTATTGTGAAAATCATGAAAAAGTAGCATGCGCATCTCCACCTGTTGGACTAGTTACACCAAAACATAACAGCTTCTATTTATGTCAAAGTGTATCAGAATCTGAAGTTTGATGAAATTTCGTGCATCAGTTCTTAAGATAGAGCTGTCGTGAAAGTCAAGAGAAAAGTAGTACAGCAGCGCCACCTGCTGGGCGATTTACACCAAAACTAACCAGCACCAATTTATATCAGGGACTAACTAAATCTAAAGTTTTATTAAATTCTGTGCATTAGTTCTTGAGATAGAGCGCCCACATTTTTTTTTTTTTTTTTTTTTTTTTTTTTTGTTACAGACAGACATATTCTAAAAACTATCAAATCGTATTCAAGACCCTCTAAAACGTGTAAATCCGCCGAAAACCGGAAGTTGAAGTTTTCAATGAATCCAATACTTTTTCTTCTTGTAAAGACAGAAGAAAGTAAAAAGGGATGCCTATTTTCACCTTAGGATTATATTCTGCAGATTTATTACCTTTTTAAGCCCATAATTTTTCTCTAAATTTAAGTAACTTCTAGATGGATTGTGTTTATTCTTCTATTCAATTCCACGCAAATTAATACACTACCTTGTTAACTAAGAAACTACAGTTATCTGTATTTTTATGGCAGGAAAATGATTAACAAAAAATACTCTCCCAAAAACATGTGGTTAGTTTCGTATTCTCTAATTTTTACTTTCTTCTATCTTTACAAAAAAAAAAAAAAAAGAATTGGAATCGTGAAAAAATTTTACTTCCGGCTTTATACGTTTTAGAGGGTCTTTAACATGATTTGACTGTTTTTAGAAAATGTCTGTCTGTGACAAAAATTTTGTGGGTGCTCAATCTCAAGAACTAATGCACGTGCACGGAATTTAAAACTTTAGATTCAGTTACACCTTGACATAAATAGACGCTGATCATGTTTTAGTGTAAATAGCCCAACAGGTGACAATGCTATGCTACTTTTTTATCACAGTAGTTGTATCTCAAGAACTAATGTACAGAATTTCATCAAACTTCAAATTCAATTAGGCCTAGTTAGACCAATAAATGTCATTTTTAATGACAGAAGCATTAGGACTATCTAGGTTATTTTTGTTTTTTGAATAAAAATGTTTATTTAAATTAAATGATACTTAAAAATTTGTCAAATTGGAATGAAAATAACTTTCAAGTAATTCTTTATATTTTTTGACTTAGTTTTTCCCCAGACAAAAAGAATAGAAATAATATATGTTATTGATTTAGATGTTTTATGTAGAGATCGACCGAAACAGGTTTTAAGACCGAAACCGAATTTCGGTGATGTTCCCACTTTCGGCCGAAACCGAAAGTGTCAAAAAATTTAAAAACTGAATAATACATACATAACTGCATATAATTATTAATTAATTAATCACATAATTAATAATAACTAACTACATTACTAATTAATTTATTAATTATATGTGTATTGAACCACATTTCTAACAAACAAACGTACATATATATGTGTGTGTATAAGTTTCAAACAAAAATGAAACACGAATAATACAACTTTTATATTTTATTATTTTATAACAACCAATAATTATAGGCTTTATAAATAATTAATTAACAATGTAGTTAAATAATGTAAAACAAATTCAATAATGAATATTTAATTTTTAAATATATTCATATTTTCAGTTCGTTAATATTTTGCATTTAAATTGTTTAAGTATACAGGTAAATATTGGTTAAGTAAAAGTAATTGTTTAAGTAAAAGTTTAAGTAAAAGGCACAAAAGCTAAAATAATTTGTTTAATTTGATTAAAAAAGGAAAATTAGCATTAGGACAACATTTTAAGCTTAGAAAATATTAATTATAAACTTTATTTTCCATTTCAATATTCTCAAAGTGAGACAGGTTTAACACTATTTTGTACAATCTAATTTTAAATATATATATATATATATAAGGATAAAAATTTAACAGTTGTCAATTTTCTTTTAGGATGTGCACAATAAGATCAAAATAAATCTTTGCTCACTCACTGCCCCCCCTCCCCCCTAAAAAAAAAGCTTTGCCACTCCCTGCCTCCCTAAGAAAGTATTGAAATGGCACCCCTGTTAGAAAATTTTATCTCCGGTGCCAAGTTGACTCTCTGTGCCTCTATCCAAAACTATCTTTTGTAAAATAAAACGTAATTAATTTAGCAATAAGACGGAAATAGTTTCCAATTATACGAATTTCATCTAATAAAAAAATATTTAAGTATACATATATCGATATATGTTTTGTAATAAATTTCGTAAATATTCATATGTTTTAACAACACCTTTCTCATAAAGCATTCGAAACAATCTGGAGTTTTAAAGTAAAAATTTTCTATTACTGTTAAGTTTTCATCTTTTAAAGATCCCGTGATAAGCGTCTTTTAAGTTTAGTCATATATGCATTGCTTGCTTTATAATTTACACTCGCATCATGGATCAGTCATGACCGATAATGATAAACAGTGGAGTTCACAGCAATAAACAGTGTCTCATTTGACCCGGCACAACTCACATCAATGAGTAAAGTTGAACATTTCCAAAAGAAGGAACGAGATTTTGAAATGCAGATAGTTTCGGTCAGGCCGAAATTTTGGCAGCAGTTTCGCCGAAAACGAATATTCGGCGAAACTCCGATTTTGTGCCGAAACCGAAACCGAAATTTTGGTTGATCTCTAGTTTTATGTCATTTAATTAAAAAAAAAAATCTCTTTTGTACTATGATATTAAAACTATTAAATATGTTTAATAATAAAATATGTACTATTAAATATATAACATTAAATAATTAAACAATTCCTTTTCATTTTAAGATCAAGTAAAGTATGTAACAAAATTTTAATTACATTACAAAAATTGATTGAGGCTAATATTAACAGATAATGATCAAACCTTTTTCTGTTTGTGCAGTAAGTGAAGCCTATTTTTTTTCCACAGTTTCAGATAAATGGGATGATTTAGATTAAAATATTCTTTATTATAAATCTTTATTGCATCATAAAATGTCAGAAATATTTAATTTTACTGCATTAAAATTTTTACTACATAACAAATAAAATTTTAAATATAATAATGTTATCCTTCAAAGAATACAGCAATTGAAGGCAACAAACAAGAATTTTATTTGAAGGCAATAAAGAACAAAATAATTGAAGGTGATATCTATGTGTGTTTAAGTCCAAGTACCTGTCTTGTAGTCACCTGATTATAGATAACAGAAAAATTGGATAAAAATATATATTATTCATTAACTTTCAGAACAGGGTTAGAAATTAGGAATTCTAAGTATGATGTGAAATGACGCCCAAACTTTTACTTTCTTCTATCTTTACAAGAAGAAAGTATTGGATTCATGAAAATTTTCAACTTCTGGTTTTTGACGGATTTATACATTTTAGAAGGTCTTGAACACGATTTGACTATTTTTAGAAAATGTCTGTCTGTATGTAACAAAAATTTTGTGGGCGCTCTATCTCAAGAACTAATGCACATATTTAATAAAACTTTAGATTCAGTTAGTCCCTGATATAAATAGGTGCTGATTAAGATTTGGTGTAAATCTCCCAATAGGTGGCGCTACTGTGCTGAATTTTTCCGGATTTACACAATTTTAGTGACAGTCATATCTCAAGAACTAATGCACGGAATTTAATAAAACTTTAGATTCAGTTAGACCTTGATATAAATTGGTGCTGATTCATTTTTAGTGTATGTGAAACCTGTATGAGATAGGAGAAAGTTTTGGGATTGGCACATCAGACTAGTTTTTTTCCTAAGTGCCAAACTGCATTTCATGATTGCAATTTTATGTTATATCATATTTTCTTATTTCTTTTCGCAACCATGTTAATAATGATATTGTGTCTATTTTAATGTGTTAAGGGCAAGAGTAGGGGGGGGGGGAGAAGGTTACATATTAAACTCTTTATCTATGTATTAATCACTAAAACAAAATAAAAACTGGCTTTCTATAAAAGTGTAAAACCTGATTAAACTACAATATTTGGATTCTAGAAAAATGTTTAATTTATTCTTTTTATAAAGTTAATATGCATACAAAACAGATTATCAAACAATTATGCCTATAGAAAGAAAATTTGAACTTTTAGATACAATCAGAATAAGCCTAGTTTTTTAACCCTCTCACTGACACGCCCGTGTTAATACGTTCACTAAGCTCCAGGTTTCATTGCAATATAATCATTATTTAAATTAATATAATTCTATGGATATAATGAAATTTTAATACTTTGAGCAGATATGCCAAGCTTCAACTAATCTTCTGTAATATATGGATTAATTTAACCCAGTTTAACAATGTTTCGAATTAGAAAAATTATTTGATGAATTTTTATTTAGTTAATTTCAGATTTCTACATGGAATATATTTAATTTCATTTCTTAAAAAAATTTCTGGTGCATTAAATCTGGGTTAAATTATTCCACATATTATGGAAGATTAGTGAAAGCTTGACACCTTTGCGTTGAGTTATGATTAATACTCTCAAGGATTACACTCATGTATATAATTAAGTTTTTTACATAATGTTAGAGGAATCATCTTTTTCTAGCATCTACAAAAAAATACTGAGAAAACAACATTACAATTTTGCCCTTTTGCTGGACAGTCAGGGAGTTAAAAAAAATCTTCTGACAAACTACATCAGAAAATAACTAGTCGTTGGGGGCCACCGTAATACTTACCCATCATGGATATGCATAATGTAAAATATTAAAATAAAAATGTGTAAACTACTTATAAAATGCATAGCAATTCAAATAAAATCGTGGCTTGATGACGTCATAACTTTATAGGCTCGATTACTGAATTGCTTGAAAGAGGTTTTTCCTTATAACTCCAAAAATAATAATCCTATTAACTAGCGGTTTATTGCATCTGATTAAGCGTCAAATTCCCAATTAAAATATATTTTTGAAGTGAAATTTGGATGAAATACAGGGTCATGAAAAATCGAAGAGTGTGGAAAATAGGATTACAAATATCTCAGCAACTCATTATCCGATCGACTTCAAGCTTTATGCAAAATTTATGTTTTTTTATTGTCTTTTATATTCATTTCTTAAAATAAACAATTTCGAAATTTTTTATATACCTTTTATCAGAACGAATATTTCGAGAGTCCGAAAAAAATAGTTCCTGTTAATCGAGGTTATTGAAATGAAATAGGCTTCTTCCCATTATTACATACTAAGTACATACCAAATTGCAAGTGTCTATCTCAATTTTTTCGGGAGATAGAGCGTTTACAGACACACAGACACACACACAGACGGACGGCAAAATTTTTTTTCTAAAAATATGTTTTTTGGAATCTCCAGTGTCTGAAACGTGTAAATCCGTCAAAAAATTTTTTTCGATTTTCAAAACGATTACAAGACTTACCCTATACTACGTATGATGGGTAAGTAAAAAAATAGCAAATAAATGAACCTTTGGATATCAATGGTATTTAAAAATATTTACAAATCTTACATGTATACTTTTTTTTTTTTTTTAGAGAGAAAGTAACTAAAATTTTAAAACATTCTTGATAGATTATCTTATTTTAGGAACATATAAAGAAGGAGAAATATCGCATAGCAGTAATAAAAAAAATCTTGCATATACGGGCATAATCTGTAAGGTTAGTTTTATCAGTCATTGGTTAAAATGAAGTCAACTTAGAAGTGATTGACAGGTGCAAGGGCATCTAAGACATGTGCTGCTGTCCAATCTTTTATGGAAAACAAGTGCTCTTGAAGTGCATGCAGCAGGGGGGAACTTATGCTAAAGTGTGAATGAGAGCGTTTGTTAAACAAAAAATAAAGTGAAAGAAAGCTAGGCATCAAATTTAACGACTCGGCATAATTTTGTGGTCATGAAATGCAATAATTTAGTTGCTTTTGACGACTAACGACCGCTAATTTCTAACCCTGTTTCAGAATAACAATTTAATCTATTGCTAGAAGTAAGGTTCTAAAAATTGCTGATATCACAGTGAAAGGTACTTAGGTACTAAAAGAATGGATTGGCTCTGTTACGAGAACAACCATCACCCATCAACTTTGTCAATATTTTTGAAACAGCAAAACCAAAACAAATAACAACAACAAAACAACGTAAAGTCAAGAGTCAATCCAGGCAAAATTTGGGGCCAATTTAGGGTCCCTTCACAAAAATCTATTTAATAAAACAGGTTCTTTCACAAAAATCAATTTAATAAAATGAACCCCTTCACAAAAATCAATTTGATAAAATATGTCCCTTCATAAAATTCTTTATAATAAAACAGGACCCCTTTCACAAAATTCTATTCCATAAAAACTTACTATATATTAACTATTTATTATTTTGTGACTTTTAAAATGTGTAATTTGTAAACAAACAAGTTCACCAGAAAGCATTTTAAAAAGTTTTTGTTAATAAATGCTTGGTTCAAATTTGAGTAACTGAATTTCAACTTTCATTACAAAATGTTTTTTTTTTTTCACAAAAATATAGTAAATTTCACAAAAATAACCTTTACTTTTCACAAAATGGCCCCCAAGAAATAAAACCTGCATCAACCCCTGAAAGTGCTTATTTCCAGATCAATTTCTTTCCCCTACTTAAACTAAGACAAAGTTTCATGAAACAAGTATTTTTAAATTCAGATAATAAGAATCCATGTGCTTATTGAGCAGTGCGATGATGTTAAAATTCACAAAATTCTATTCCATAAAAACTTACTATATATTAACTATTTATTATTTTGTGACTTTTAAAATGTGTAATTTTTAAAAAAAACAAACAAGTTCACCAGAAAGCATTTTAAAAAGTTTTTGTTAATAAATGCTTGGTTCAAATTTGAGTAACTGAATTTCAACTTTCATTACAAAATGTTTTTTTTTTTTTTTTCACAAAAATATAGTAAATTTCACAAAAATAACCTTTACTTTTCACAAAATGGCCCCCAAGAAATAAAACCTGCATCAACCCCTGAAAGTGCTTATTTCCAGATCAATTTCTTTCCCCTACTTAAACTAAGACAAAGTTTCATGAAACAAGTATTTTTAAATTCAGATAATAAGAATCCATGTGCTTATTGAGCAGTGCGATGATGTTAAAATTCACAAAATTCTATTCCATAAAAACTTACTATATATTAACTATTTATTATTTTGTGACTTTTAAAATGTGTAATTTGTAAACAAACAAGTTCACCAGAAAGCATTTTAAAAAGTTTTTGTTAATAAATGCTTGGTTCAAATTTGAGTAACTGAATTTCAACTTTCATTACAAAATGTTTTTTTTTTTTTTTTTTCACAAAAATATAGTAAATTTCACAAAAATAACCTTTACTTTTCACAAAATGGGCCCCAAGAAATAAAACCTGCATCAACCCCTGAAAGTGCTTATTTCCAGATCAATTTCTTTCCCCTACTTAAACTAAGACAAAGTTTCAAGAAACAAGTATTTTAAAATTCAGATAATAAGAATCCATGTGCTTATTGAGCAGTGCGATGATGTTAAAATTCACAAAATTCTATTCCATAAAAACTTACTATATATTAACTATTTATTATTTTGTGACTTTTAAAATGTGTAATTTGTAAACAAACAAGTTCACCAGAAAGCATTTTAAAAAGTTTTTGTTAATAAATGCTTGGTTCAAATTTGAGTAACTGAATTTCAACTTTCATTACAAAATGTTTTTTTTTTTTTTTCACAAAAATATAGTAAATTTCACAAAAATAACCTTTACTTTTCACAAAATGGCCCCCAAGAAATAAAACCTGCATCAACCCCTGAAAGTGCTTATTTCCAGATCAATTTCTTTCCCCTACTTAAACTAAGACAAAGTTTCATGAAACAAGTATTTTAAAATTCAGATAATAAGAATCCATGTGCTTATTGAGCAGTGCGATGATGTTAAAATTCACAAAATTCTATTCCATAAAAACTTACTATATATTAACTATTTATTATTTTGTGACTTTTAAAATGTGTAATTTGTAAACAAACAAGTTCACCAGAAAGCATTTTAAAAAGTTTTTGTTAATAAATGCTTGGTTCAAATTTGAGTAACTGAATTTCAACTTTCATTACAAAATGTTTTTTTTTTTCACAAAAATATAGTAAATTTCACAAAAATAACCTTTACTTTTCACAAAATGGCCCCCAAGAAATAAAACCTGCATCAACCCCTGAAAGTGCTTATTTCCAGATCAATTTCTTTCCCCTACTTAAACTAAGACAAAGTTTCATGAAACAAGTATTTTTAAATTCAGATAATAAGAATCCATGTGCTTATTGAGCAGTGCGATGATGTTAAAATTCACAAAATTCTATTCCATAAAAACTTTCTATATATTAACTATTTATTATTTTGTGACTTTTAAAATGTGTAATTTGTAAACAAACAAGTTCACCAGAAAGCATTTTAAAAAGTTTTTGTTAATAAATGCTTGGTTCAAATTTGAGTAACTGAATTTCAACTTTCATTACAAAATGTTTTTTTTTTTTCACAAAAATATAGTAAATTTCACAAAAATAACCTTTACTTTTCACAAAATGGGCCCCAAGAAATAAAACCTGCATCAACCCCTGAAAGTGCTTATTTCCAGATCAATTTCTTTCCCCTACTTAAACTAAGACAAAGTTTCATGAAACAAGTATTTTAAAATTCAGATAATAAGAATCCATGTGCTGATTGAGCAGTGCGACGATGTTGTTTATTTTGCCAATTTGCTGATTGCTAAAGATACTATCGTTTGTGTATTTATTAGATTAACGGTGTTATAGTCGATGTCTGGCTAAGAAAAAAAATATAAATATATAAAAAAATTGTATATTTACACCAGAATATGGATTTACAAAATTATATAATGCCTTTACACATGAAATATCAAACCATGTTCCAACTCAAAGTCCTGCTTTTCTATTGCAAACATCCCACTTCCACATAGACTTAGCATAAAAGTACAATCCCACTTTGTGTCCATTGAATCAAATGCATTCTTTCAAAATAATCTTTTAAAATTAAAAAAAATAATAATTAATAAATAAATAAAAAGATGTAGCATCTTTCCCATTCAGTGGAAGATAACAAATATTTATTTTAAAAAGCCAAACTAAAACACAAACTAGTTGTTGGGGGCCACCAAAATACTTACCCATCATGGATATGCATAATATAAAATATGAAAATAAAACATGTGTAAACTGCTTATAAAATGCATTGCAATTCGAATAAAATCATGGCGTGATGACGTCATAAACTTTGAATGCTCTAGCACTGAATTGCGTAAAAGAAACATCCTTATAACTCAAAAAATTACAATCCTATTAACAGTTTATTGCGTCTGATGAAGCGTCTCATTTCCAATTAAAATATATCTTTGAATTAAAAATTTGGATGAAATACAGGGTCATGAAAAATCGAAGAATGCGGAAAATAGGATGCCAAATATCTCGGCAACTCATTATCCGATCGACTTCATGCTTTATGCAAAACTTATGTTTTTTTATTGTGTTTTATATTCACTCTTTAAAATAAACAATTTCAAAAATTTTTATATACCTTTTATCAGAACGAATATTTCGAAAGTCCAAAAAAAATAGTTCCCGATAATCAAGGTGACTAAAATTCAATAAGCTTCTTTCTATTATTACATACTAAGTACATACCAAATTTCAAGTCTCTATCTCAATTTGTTCAGGAGATAGAGCGTTTACAGACACACAGACGGACAGCAAATTTTTTTTTCTAAAAATATGTTTTTCGGAATCTCTAGTGTCTGAAACGTGCAAATACGTCACATTTTTTTTTTTTTTTTTTTAAACGATTACAAGACTTACCCTATACTACGTATGATGGGTAAGTAAAAAGGCAACCATGAACAGTAAAATAAATAAATGTAAAAAAATTTTCATTAAAATTCACAAAAAAGTCAACTTATATTATAAGGAACAATTGTGTGTGTTGTTTAATGATGACATCATAATGATGTGAGCAACAATGTTGTTAAAATGGATGAATGTTCCAACAATGGAGTTATATTTCAATTAATATTAAACAATTGTAACATTATTTCTATGGGGAAAATGCAAGTTTTGGGCTGACGTAAAAAAAAAAATCAATGTCAAATTCATTTATTGCACTCAGGAATACATATATATTCCAAATTTTAAAGCTCTACTAACAGGAAGTGGGTGAAAATTGAGTCACAAGATTTGACTGCCACATACATACAGAAATGTAAGTTAATAGAAAGTATGTAAAAAAATAAATAATACACCAAAATAAGTTTTCTAACCAGAGTGAAAATTCAAAACATTGTTTGACTAATCACATTGCTCCAAAAATTTTTGCATGCAGAGATTTTTAATGCATCCACTTTATGTTATTGATGCAGTAACCCTAGAGACAGCCATACTACCACACTTGAATCTTTAGCCTGTATTTGGTACCAAGAGGATTGATTTCTTTTCCCTTTAATACCTAAGTACCAGTACAATTATGTTGCACATAAAGAAAAATTATCACTCTTATATCTGTTGACTACATTTGAAGTTTTCCACTTTTCCTATCATCATCACATTTAGTAAAAAATGCTTGCAAAAACTTAATTCATTAGCAGAAAAAATTTTAATATTTATCAGATTGGTTTACAAATTTTGTTACACTGATATTAAAAAGGAAAAGAAATTAAACTGTTTTGAAAAAACAAAATGAGATTTTAGACAAAGAAAAATAAATTTACAACACTATAAATAAGATTTACCATTTTTGTGACCACAACTATAAGAGTTTCGAGGTGATATTAACACTATGTATTGTAATACTTGTATAAAATAATGCAAAGTACTAAAAAAAATCACAAGATTTATTTATCTGCTGTAAGTTATGACATAAAATTTTAGTTTGAGGAACAATTTATATTTTATTGGAACTCTAGTCCATCAAATAAACTTTAATTGAAGAAACAGCACAAAAAAAAAAATAATAATATTAATCAAATTGGTTTACAAATTTTGTTACACTGATATTAAAAAGGAAAAAAAAAATTAAACTGTTTTGAAAAACCAAAATGAGATTTTAGACAAAGAAAAATAAATTTGTAACAAACACTATAAATAAGATTTACCATTTTTGTGACCTCAACTATAAGAATTTCGAGCTGAGATTAACACTATGTATTGTAATACATAGTGTTATAATGCTAAACATAACCCTTTTATGTATGCATTAGCATATATTTGGTCACTTGTATAAAATAATGCAAAGTACTAAAAATAATCCCAAGATATATTTATCTGCTGTAAGTTGTGACATGAAATTTTAGTTTGAGGAACAACTTATATTTTATTGGAACTCTAATCCATCAAATAAACTTTAATTGAAGAAACAGCACATACATATTTTTCTTCTGGAATTCTGATTTAATACGAGGGAAAGTCATTAAGTAAGTTACAAAAGATAATTAAATAATAACTTACAATGATATTAATTTCAAAACTATTTTCAAATCTCTACATATTCTCCACCAATATTTGTGCACTTATATCACCATTTTATCAGTGCCCCAACACCAGCTGCATACAATTATTTGGTTATTATACAATTATTTAGGTTGCTTTCTCAGCCACATTAGGACTTCAAGTTGAACCTTTTCATCATCTGTGAACATCATCTTGCTTCCAAGATGTTTTTTTAGTGGACTAAACAGATGAAAATCGCTTGGGGCTAAGTCAAAGCTGTATGGTGGATGTTGAACAAGAAGAAGTTGCAAGATGATGTTCACAGATGATGAAAAGGTTCAACTTGAAGTCCTACTGTGGCTGAGACAGCAACCCAAAGAATGTTATGCAGCTGGTGTTGGGGCATTGATAAAACGGTGATATAAGTGCATAGATAGTGGTGGAGAATATGTTGAGAAATAAAAATAGTTTTGAAGTGAATATCATTGTAAGTTATTATTTAATTATCTTTTGTGACTTACTTAATGACTTTCCCTCATACTATTCAATTTTGACAGTATATTCCAAAATTCTAGATTTCAAATTACATGATTTTTTTTTCTTTAGGTCCAGTAAATCCTCATACTTTTTACAGTTTTCCAGGTGGACTAGCCACCTTGTAAAAATGTTGTAGTGGTAGAAACTTCATTTTATGACAACGGTGTCATTCAATATAGATAAAATGACAAAAGCTTTTTCTTAGCAATGAATTAATATTGGAAACAATATTTCTACACAAAACAGATGTAGTATCATTTACAAAAAAAAAAATAATGTCTGTACAATACAGTATGTGTAGAATAAGTTAATAATTCAATTAGCCAATTGTTCTTATGAGCAAGATGAAAAAGCTCAAAGAAAATTTTAATTTTACAAAATTATTTTTGCCATTTAGCAAATTTACTAGATTTTTATTGAACATGAGTGTAATTTTTTTTTTTTTTTTAATCCAAGTTTCACTGTGTTTAAAAATTGTTTTTCATATTCTATTAAAAAAATACAGCATTTACCTGTATACTAGTATAAAAATGTATATTATTAATAAGAATGCATATGAAAAAACTGATATCCATTAAGAACATCAGGATTAAGAAGAAATGTCATTTATTGTTACATTGAAATGTAAATTTTTGGAAAAAGAAAAAATAATGAATAATTTATTTAGATATAAACTTTTGAAAACACAGTTTAAAATTCAATATAAACATTTAAATCATCTAAACATTCTTTAACAAGAGTACATATAAAAATGACAATACAAACTGCATGTCTAAAAAAATAATTTCTTAAATTTATCATATTTTCCAGTAATGTAAGAGGATGAAGACTAAAGCTAGATTTCTAAGAAGGCAACTTTTGGTCTTCAAACTGCATGATTGAAAAAATAATTTCTTAAATTTATCACATTTTCCAGTAATATAAGAGGATGAAGACTAAAGCTGGATTTCTAAGAAGGCAAATTTTGGTCTTCAAACTGCATGCCTGAAAAAATAATTTCTTAAATTTATCACATTTTCCAGTAATGTAAGAGGATGAAGACTAAAGCTGAATTTCTAAGAAGGCAATTTTTGGTCTTCAAACTGCATGCCTGAAAAAATAATTTCTTAAATTTATCACATTTTCCAGTAATATAAGAGGATGAAGACTAAAGCTGGATTTCTAAGAAGGCAACTTTTGGTCTTCAAACTGCATGCCTGAAAAAATAATTTCTTAAATTTATCACATTTTCCAGTAATGTAAGAGGATGAAGACTAAAGCTGGATTTCTAAGAAGGCAACTTTTGGTCTTCAAACTGCATGCCTGAAAAAATAATTTCTTAAATTTATCACATTTTCCAGTAATGTAAGAGGATGAAGACTAAAGCTAGATTTCTAAGAAGGCAACTTTTGGTCTTCATCATTTTCATTTAAATACACTACACATGGTTCTTCCCTTAGCATGTGTGAAAAGATGATGTTTCAAAGAGGATTTCTGGTTATAGGATTTTTGACATTCATGGCATGTATACTTCTCTCCTCGGTGGATACGAAGATGCATATTCAAAGCGGATTTTGTATTAAACAATTTTTCACATTCACTGCACTTATGTGGTTTTAACCCAGAATGGGTGAGAAGATGCTGATCTAAAGAAGTTTTCAAAGAAAATGATTTCGGGCACTCATAGCACACATATGGTTTTTCTCCAGTATGTGTCATCATATGCTGATTCAAATTATCTTTTTGAGAAAAAGGTTTCTGACATTTTTCACACACATAGGGTTTTTCTCCAGTATGAGTCAGGAGATGTCTGTCTAATTTCTGCTTATGGGAAAATGATTTCTGACACACAACACAGGGAAATGGTTTCTTCCCAGTGTGGTTATGGAGGTGAATGTTCAGTTGCTTCTTCCAATAAAAATCTGCTCCACATAAATCACAAACATATGGTTTCTCACCAGTGTGGAGACGAATATGCTCTTTTAAATAACGTTGAGCCAAAAATGTTTTGTGACATACGCCACATGGAAATAATTTTTCTTTTGTGTGTGAAAGGAAATGTCTTCTAAAATTACTTTTCAATGAAAATGTCTTTTCACATTTGTCGCATGCATAGGTTTCTCCAGCATGGCTGCGAAGATGATCTTCTAAGCGTGATTTATACTGAAACGATTTGGGACATTGATTGCACAGATGTGATTTATTACCAGTATGGCTACGTATATGTTCTTTTAAGTAATATTTTGAAGAATATGCTTTTTGGCAGATGTCACAGACATATACCTCTCCACTGAGATGTTGTTCGGCCATTTATTTGCTTGTTTAAAATGTTATTGAAATGTAAAAACTCCTGAATATCAAGTTATACAGAAATAACTTTTTCAACATAAATATGGAGACAGCCAAATTGCTGAAAAATTGGTTGACAACACTTGTCACACATTGTATAATCGTATTTACTGATAGAACATTACAAATAAAATGTATGCATACATAGCAGTTTGTAGAAATTTGATTAATTTATATTATCCATCTTTAGTTATGAGATCTAGAAACAACCAATTCATTCAATATATACTAATATTTGCATATCTCTCAAGCAAAAGCTGAAAATATTTAGCAACGTTTTAATTTTCTCTTTATTAGTCCACTCTGTTAGCATTTCTTCTCATTGACTACTGACCTCAATTATGATCTGAAATGAAGAAAAATAATTAATAATATTTTCAAGCTAAATTAATATATATACAGTAGAACTCCAATTATCCGAATCAATTGGGACCGGAGCCCATTCGGATAATCAAAAATTCGGATAATTGAATTTTTTCCAAAAAAGGGTCTATTTTAATTAATTACTGTATGTATGTTGAAAATGGGAGAAAAAACTATTTGTAAACAGAAAGAGATTTTAACACTTTGAGGGGCAAAGAACTTTCCCTCCTAAAATGTTGAAATGATTGAATGGTACCGGAATTTAGGTACAGATTTATTTGGAAATTAGAAAAAGCTATATTTCCCTTACATAATAAACAGAAAATTGTATACTAAAATT
Source organism: Maratus michaelseni (assembly GCA_963931845.1). Taxonomy (NCBI): domain Eukaryota; kingdom Metazoa; phylum Arthropoda; class Arachnida; order Araneae; family Salticidae; genus Maratus; species Maratus michaelseni. Next base: position 193,886,797 of record OZ007597.1, on the reverse strand, counting down.
CTGGTGCAATTGGGTCATTTGGGAATTAAAATTAAGTGGTTTCATAAACATACCACAGCCCTTGAAAGGGTTAATTAATTAAATGAAAAGGCAGCACTTTTACATGTTAAGCGTACTTACAAGTGCTGTTCCTTAGTACAGTATGTATGCACCGTACTGTAAATGGAAGTCATTGCTTGCTGAACATCTTGGTCAAAGTAAGCTGTTTGACAGTCTTTATCCGTTTTCGGTCAGTGCTCCATTCGGTCATCCGCTTAACAGTGAGAAGTTGCATGTGGTCACACTCGGGCTGATGCTCCAGCCACTTCAACGCAGTTTCAAGGCCGGCAAATGCTTCACTAGCTGATGGTCCAGTGTCTGCTTCAACTTCGACATTAAGGTCATCTTCTTCTTCGACACTTTCTTCTCTCACACTTTCAATAAGTTCATCATCATTTAGAATTTGAAACACAGGGGCTGACGAATCACACATCATCCACTCTCCTATATCTTCAGCACTAACTTATGAACATCCAGGAATTTTCAAAAGAATGTTCCTGAATTCCTCAAGTGGCACGTCATCCTCATCTTCTTCTGTCTCTTCCCTTTTCTTTTCTTGATCTTCTTTTTTCTTTTTTTTCCTTTTCCTTGTCTTCGTCAGTTGATATGCCTTTCAACTTGTTCCACGCACGTTTAATGTGACTGCCTTAACCAAGCTTCAAGATTCCGCCCCACTGTAAGCGCAATCTTTCAAATTTATTTTTTTGTGGCTAGCCAACACACCTTCTTCGTCTTCGCCCTCTACCAAAAGTTTCTTTAAAAGCTGCCTTCTGTAATGAAGTTTCATGGTTCGCCTACACTAGCTTCGCAGAGGGAAGGACAATAGTGCGCGTAAACAGTAACATTATTTTGCGATTCGCAGTAAGTTTCTGTCTTATTTTTTTTTCTGAAATTCTGAAAGCGATTCGGATAATCAGCGATTCGGATAGTCGGAGTTCGGATAATTGGAGTTCTACTGTAACTTCTAAAACTTTAGATATCTGCATCTATATGAGTCTAATACTTTGACACATGGGTAGAATTTTACTCACATGATATAAAGTATTAGACTTAAGGGAACTCATTACTAAAAAAAACTTTGAAAGTAGAAGAAAATATCAAATTTTAGATTTTTATGCTAAAACAGTCTGCAAAACCACAATGATATTTTAACCTTGTTTTTATTGGAATAACAGCTAGAGATGTTTTCACAAGCATCTATCGATTGTTCGGCTTGTTCGATGTCTGAGGGTGAATTTAAGTAGGGTTGGCAAGTTTTTGCCAAAAGGTGGAAAAAAACCAGTAAAAACCGTTCTGATGAAAATAGTTTTTGCCACTTTTTGCCAAAGTAGCAAAAGTATGTATATATTTTATTTATGTGAATGCAATTAATTTTAATTTTTACGAATTTTAACTATAACAATATGTAACTTTAAATTCTTTAACTTGAGATATTCAATTCATCATTCAAACAGCAATATAAACACCATTAAGTTTAAAATACTTTTTGCATCGCTTTTAGTACATTTTTTTTAATGCTATGGATACAGAGGATGGGGAAAAGGAAATAAATAACAATAAAATAACTCTATGGTTTTGGTTTAACCAGTTATAATTATTGGGCAACTAACTTTTATGCTTCAGTTAATCTTTAACCAAGTCTCCCCACTGCTGTCAGAACAATAGTAATTTGAAGATACAAAGTATAATTAGTATATAATCCCATCACTTTCTCATGTACATATTAATAAGTTTTATCTGGTCCAAATGTTTTTTATATAAAAATAAATATTTTTGTAGAGATTTTAAAGGATTGCTTCTATAAATTTTAATTGTAAAATTTATAGAGGTTCAGATAAAGAGAAAAGTAAAATTGATTTGATTGTTACAAAATATAAATAAAAGAAAGTTTTTGTCTGTGTGCCTATCTGTTTGTTAGTGATGGCTAGGGAAATTTATCACATGTAGAGGTTTGCAAATTTGGCTCCTGATAGACGAAGACCAGTCCAAATGCATCTGAGGCTAAAATTTTGGATATTTCTATTAGATTTTCTGTTGAAGGGAATGATTTATGTATTTCCCCCTCGATCTTCCAAGTTCGCCAACAATTTTGACCCAGTCATAAAATCAATCTTTATGCTCGATACAGTAAATTTTGTCCTCTTTTTAATAAAGTTTATTCGGTATTCATTTATTTTTAAGGTCTTAATTTTGGTAAAAACAATAAGTTTATTAAAAATTTAAATTAAAATCATGGAGTGAAATGCAAATATTCACTTTATATCATTCATAAAATACTAATATGAGACTCAATAGAGCTCAATGTTGCTTAAAAGGCAACATTTAAAATATAAATAGATGTTAAAAAATCCTCCAAGCACTTTAGGCTGGCACTGCAACCATCTTCAGGGGGAGATTTCTTTTTTTATCCCTGCACATGATACAAAAAACCAAACATATTGCAAATATATAATCTAGTTCAACGTTTTGTGCTGAAAAACATAATTACAGTATTAAAAATCAGAAATCAATACATTCATCACCACTTGGCCTTAAAGTAGCTAATACAGCTTGTTCTGATAAATTTGACTCTTATTATAATAAGCTATAATTACTAAACACATTACTTGAAAATTTTTCCACTTTACCACATAATTACTTATGGCCATGGCATAGAACTACTGAAATTGTTTCCTCCCTGCCTAAATATTTATTAACTTATTCATCTTTGAAATCACCTTAAAAATTAAATTCATAAATTCAACCCTTATATTTCAAAAGGGACACTTCTGATTTGATTATTATTACAACTGTACAGAGCACACCATAACTGATAAGAAAACATTTGCTTCATTTTGAGCCTTTTCCATGTAAGATAAGAAAAAGCAAGGTTCAAAACACCAATTTTGCATGAAATTTGGCACCCTATATGGATGCAAACTAAAGTCTGGATACATTCAAATATCTCCTTAATGGATAAAGCTAGAATTGTGAAAAAAAAAAATCTACCTACAGTAAAATCAGTATTTTTCCAGTATAGAGGACTTGACAAAATAGAGAAAATGGCTTTCACAACTGAAGGAAATTTTTTTCATTCTTATAATTCATTTAATGGTAAGAGATTGAAAAAAGTTTTATGTTAGAAATTGCTTTTTTTTTTATTAGTTATATCAAAATCTAAGAAAAGATCAATTGTTAATCATTTTTCTTTACAAAATTAACAAAAAATTCGAATGTACATTTTATTAAATAACTAGCAATTCATATTTCATTGTAAGTGAAACCACTAATTCTCCCTACATTTAACAAATTATTAATGCCAATGTCATTTTACATCAAAACTCTGTGTATTCACAACAATGATCAGCAAAACTTTGCAATTCCACTATTTATTAAGGAGAGTGACAAAACTTCACGATCAATGGGTAAAAAAAAACTTCATTGCTTCACTCTCAATGAGAAAAAACTTCTCACCATCCATGTATCAGAAAAGTATTAAAGAATTCTGTTAAGCATTAAGGGGTTACATACATTTTCAGCGGCAAAAAATTTACATATTTTGGAATTTGTTTTTAGGTAGGAAGTAAAATTAATTGAAAAACTAATAATTCCACATTATTTTTAAATTGCTTCAAGTATTTAAAAATATTTTCTTTGTTAAATTTGGTCACATATTACGCTGGAAACCTGCAGCCTCGTTGACCTATACCAAAATATCCGGGCTTGATCGGCAGCATCCGAACTTCTTATAGAAACAAAAATTTATTAACACTAGAACGGCGGGAAAGGGTCATTTTGACCCCTAAATGAAAAACTACTGAAATAACAATGATAAAACAATTTTAAATGCCACACATTGGCAAAAATATGTAATTTACGTGTATCTCATAATTTATACAGTCAACTCTGTGAAATCTGCACACTTAGGGACCAAGGGTTTGGCGGATTATAGATCATTTCTTTGTTTACATTTTATTTTTTTATAGTCGGACTATTAATTAGAAATATTTAAGCATAAATTACGATAGAAAAGGAAAATATAATGCATAACTGGTTTAAATTATTTAATAACTAAGTTAATTTAAAGAAAAATTAATTATACAATGCAAATTTTATTTGTATTATTCATTTTTTAAATACAGTCAACTCTGTTAAATCTGCACAATTTGGGACCAAGAGTTTACAGATTATAATATTTTGCAGATTACAGATCATTCCTTTGTTTTCTTTTTAAACTGAACTATAAATTACTAATATTTGTACAAAAATAACAATATAAAAAGAAACACTATAACTCAAAAGTAATTTAATAATTCTAAGTATAGAAAATAAGTTGAAACTGGTGTGAAAAAATAAGAGCTAAACGATCTTCTTAAGAAGATCTTTTAGCTCTTAATTCTAAGTATGCTGGAATTATTATAAAATTTAAATTTCATTAGGTGTTATTTAATTTTTTGAACATTTACTCAATGGGAATTTAAGTTTTGGCTTAAATCTGAATTTATATATATATATATATATATATATATATATATATTTATATCTAAGTTGTTTAAAGGTGTATTTAGTAAAAGTGCCCTTCAAATAAGACCAAACCAGTTATTGATTTCTGCAGATATTTCTTTAGTCAGCTGTTACATGAATGTATTAGTTTTAAAATGTAAATTACTCCACTGATATTTGCATTTAGTTGTTCCTTTTGCTTACCTAAAGTTATTATTTTAATATACATCATGCAAATCACATAAAACTTGTTAAATCACAATTCAAAGCATTTAAAAATTGATAATTCATAAAAACAACTATATGTAATTTCTTTAATGAGCTTAACTATGAAAGTATGATTTCCATTGTTTACATTTGAAAATGGATGGCGGATTATAGAAATTTGCGTATTATACATCGGCGGATTTCACAGAGTCAACTGTATTTAATTTATATTTAATATTACTTGATAATTTATTGAATTTTTAAAGTACTGTAAATATAACGCCTACAGGGCGATCCATTGGATCATACTACAACTACACAAAATAACTCATTAATTTGATATAAAAATCGATTGGTTTCACAAATTAAAACTAATGCTAACTAAAATAAAACACAATTTATAAAGTAATATATTTTTTTTTCATCAATATTTCATATATATATATATATATATTCAATATTTTCCAATATTTCAAAAACTAACAAATTTGGAATGCTGATACTCTTTTTAGAAATATTTGTTATCTATTTAGGAAAAGTCAAAACATTTTAAGCGATTTCTTCCAACCAAACAAAAGTAATCAATGAACAAAAGTGCTCAGGGGTCAAAATGACCCCTACTCCCGCTCTAGTGTTAAAATCTCAGTTTCTTCTAGTAAAATAAGGGGTAATGTAGGTAAGGACTATTTGCTCAAATTTTTTAAAAATAAGAAATTTTGAAATAAATTTTCATTTTTCGTCTAAAATTTTAACTTCTATAAAATTATTGAAAATATATAAAAAATTAAAATTGTCAAAAAATGGCACTTAGACAAATTAATCATGCATAGATAAGTGCAAATATTATCCAAAAATGATAAAAATGGTTCAAGTTATCACGCTGCCCATGTTGAAAAATGTAGTTTCCAGAAAATCGCGTTTAAAATTTTAGAAAAAAAAAAATATAATGATATATATATTTTTTTCAACTTAGACTTAATTTGCTAATCCTGTGTCATACTGTGGACCCTCTGTGCTTTAATCTGCTCATTTAAAAGGGAATAGAATTTTCAGTAGAACCTTTTTGTTGAAGTCGGTTTTATCGATCATGCATATTCTCGCATTTTTGCTCATATTGTCCTTAATTATTATTTACTTGATTTTCATTTTTAATATTTTAATCATTTTTTAAATTTCTATTTTACATAATTATTTTAATATTTTATTTAAATTATTTTAATATTTTATTTAAATTATTTTATTAATAATTTAGACAACATAATAACTTAATAATTGAGATATCACTTTAAATCTTTTTGCCCATAATTCTACACACTGTAAGGATTTAATTTCCATCAAATAAAAAAAATCGATTTTTTAAAAATTGAGAACATATGTAACTCCTTAAAATCAATGCTGTTGAAAACATTTAGAGAAAAAAATATAGTACAGCAGTCTCCTTCAAATCCGCACAGCTTGGAACCAGAGGTGGTACGGATTTTAAAATTTTGCTGATTTCTGGTCGTTTTTTGTTTAGATTTTTAAAACAGTAACTTGAATGTAGTAAAGCATTAAAAATTATAATGAATGCTTACAACAAAGTAAAATATTAAAATAATGAAGTAAACTGTTAAAATAATTTAAATAAAATATTAAAATAATTTAAATAAAATATTAAAATAATTATGTAAAATAATAGAAATTTAAAAAATGATTAAAATATTAAAAATGAAAGTCCAGTAAATAATAATTAAGAATGCAGTACTAAATATGCATAATTATGATGGAATATCAATTTTTCTTGTTTTATTCAATGAAAATTCACTATAAAGGAAAGTAAATTTTTATTACAAGCTTCATTCATTTCTTTACATTATATTTTGTCAACATGGACAAAATTGTTGCCTGCTTAAGTTTTTGTTTCTTTGTTTAGTTATTTTTGTTTCTTAATGTTATACATCATTCTAGGGCTTATTCCATTGCGATTGTGATAAGAAGCAAGTAGATGAACCAGAATGTACCTTTTTTTTAATGATCTCTACTTTTTACATTATTGACAATTGTTTTCTTTTCTTATTTTTTTTTGATAGAAAGATTGGAATCTTACTCATTAAAATTATTACTTACAAAAAAAAAAAAAAAAAAAAAAAAAAGATAATTACATGTTAAAACCGAAAATTGAATATTGAGGAATTGGAAGCAAAAACATAAACATAAACAACATGGCTTCAACAGTTACAGTTGCAGGTATTGTGAGAAAGCTACTGTTGCGTCATATTTTTATAAAACTTGTTTTCTATCTCTTAACATTAATGAGTTATACAGTTCAAAAATATTTTGGAGTGAAATTGATCCTTTAAAAAGGAATTTGGGCATCAAAACAAAATTTTGTATTACATATCTTCATAAGTACTACATATTCCCAACACTTCTACATTAGGAACTTTCTCTTGTAAGCTATATTCACATAAATAATAAAGCAGCAAAGTTAAATTTTCGTATGCATTTTCTTAGGTATTTTAATCAAAGAATTAGCTCAAAAGCATGAAAGCAATCCTAAAAAGATGTATTACTATTTATTAAAATTTGTAACGTCAAATTGATATGAATTAATTTTGAACTAAATTTACCTGTGCTCATTTCTCTATTCATCTTTTCTTTGCAATCTACTTAAGCTGGTTTAATTGGTTGGGTTTGTTCAATAGGTGAAGACTTTACAGTTGGCAACTATACTTTTAATATCTCTAAAAAATAAATAAATAAAAATAAGAAACAATGTTTAAGAATCAAGGTAATTTATATTAAGACTTTCAATTAGAAAATTTAAAATTATAATTAAATAAAAAAGAAAACTGCCCAGTTAAACTGAGGGCATTGAGCTCACAGGCTATTCACACTAATTGTATATTATACTCTTATTTCAAAGAATTTGAAATATGCCCCTCGAAAAATAAAGAAATCAACAATATATTAAGGGGGGGTCATCCCCCCCTTACCCCCCTCATAGTTAACTAATGAACCCCTTAAACTAATCAGGGAAGTCTCTAATTACAATGAATATATATACAAAATTTGAAGAAAATCGGATAATTCTGCATGAAAAACCCATTTATCTAAATTAAGGGGGGATTAGCCCCCCTTTCCCCCTTTATACTTAACCAATGAACCCCCAAAACTATTCAGAGAAGCGCATTATCACAATGAAGCTATATACAAAATTTGAAGAAAATCGGATAATTCTGCATGAAAAACCCATTTATCTAAATTAGGGGGTTATCCCCCCTTTCCCCCTTTATACTTAACCAATGAACCTCCAAAACTATTGACAGAAGCGCATTATCAAAATGAACCTATATGCAAAATTTGAAGAAAATGGAATAATTCTGCATGAAAAACCCATTTATCTAAATTAAGGGGGATTTAGTCCCCCCTTTCCCCCTTTATACTTAACGAATGAACCGCCAAAACTATTCAGAGAAGCGCATTATCACAATGAACCTATATATGAAATTTGAAGAAAATCGGATAATTCTGCATGAAAAACTCATTTATCTAAATTAGGGGGGGGGGGGGGGTTATCCCCCTTTATACTTAACCAATGAACCCCCAAAACTATTGACAGAAGCACATTATCAAAATGAACCTATATACAAAATTTGAAGAAAATGGGATAATCCTGCATGAAAAACCTATTTATCTAAATTATGGGGGGTTAGCCCCCCGTTTCCCCCCTTTATGCTTAACCAATGAACCTCCAAAACTAATCAGGGAAGCGCCTTATCACAAGGAACCTATAAACAAAATTTAAAGTAAAACGGTTAGTTCTATCAAGAGTTATTGCGTTACGTACATACATACATACATACGTACGTACGTACATACATACATACAGAACCGGCGGGCACATAAGCTCTCAGGCTTTGATAGCCTGTGAGCTAAAAAAAACTGATGGATGAGTAAAATTTTTTTAAACCATGCTTATTCAATAATGATGCAAGTAAGTATTTGAATAACAATGCCACGAGCAGGAAGACCGAGCTATGCTCAGTCAAAATTAGCTTGAGATCAACTCGATATATTATTGACCTAGCCCAATGACCTTCTAGTGTCCGAAAACCGAAAACCAATACAAAATTCAATTAAATACATAGAGCCATTTTTGATTAAATAAATCTCACTCGCAGAGACACAAAAATGATTCACTAATCGAAATTTCTCGAAGATGTGAGATATCGCAATAGTCTTCTCATTCCTGAAAACTGTAGAATACTAAATTTAGTTCAAATCATCTGAGCCGTTTTTAAGATAAAAATAGCTTGACCCATAATCAAAATTACCCACTAATAAAAGTTTCTCGAACATGTGACCAAGTCCAATTGTCTTCTCGTGTCCGAAATCCATAGGATATCAAAATAGTCTGAGGTTTTTTTTTCGATAAAATTAGCTTGACCCATAATGGCCCATGACCAAAATGACACACTAATCAAAATTTATTGAACATGTGACCTAGCACAATAGTCTTTTCATTCCCTAAAACTGTAGGATACAAAATTTAGTTCAAATCGTCTGAGCTGTTTTTTTTTTTTTTAAAGATAAAAATAGCTTGACCCATAATAACCCACTAATCGAATTTTCTTGAACATGTGGCCTAGCCCAACAGTCTTCTCGTGCCCGAAAACCATAGGATTCAAAATTTAGTCTAAATAGTCTGAGATGTTTTTTAGATAAAATTAGCTTGACCCACAGTGCCCAAAAATGACCCGCAAATTGAACTTTCTTGGACATGTGACCCAGCCCAATGATTTTCTCATGCCTGAAACTCATAGAGCACAAAATTTAATCAAAATCGTTAGAGCCGTATTTTAGATAAAATTAACTTGACCCGCATTGACCCAAAAATAACCCACTAATCGAAAGTTCTCGAACATGTGACCCAGCCCAATAGTCTTCTTGGGCCTGAAAATGGTAGGATACAAAATGTAGTCAAAATCGTTTGAACTGTTTTTTAGATACAATTAGCTTGACCCTGACCCATTGTGACCCACTAACTGAATTTTCTTGAACATGTGACTTAGCCCAATGGTCTTCTGTTGCCCCAAAACAGTAGGATACAAAATTTTGTCAAAATCGTTAGAGCCATTTTTAAGATAAAATTTGCATATATATGTACACACACACACAAGATTTGCTCGTATTAGAATATATGATATTTTCTTCTTCTACAATTTTATTCAGTTCATCAAAGGTGTTAATTTTCATAAATTTGTTATATCTTGGATATAAGAGGATCACGACTCAACAAACTTTCAGCTGAACTAGGCACCAGTTTTAACAACCAGGTGCCAAAATAACAGAGACACAATTTTATGCTTAGGCCAAAATGTTTTGGTCTACAGTTATAGATAATCTTCTAAAAGTTTTTAACTTACCTTGATGTACATTCGTTTAACAATGACAGCAATTAAAGGCAATAAATAACAATTATTGAAAGCAATAAAATTACAAAAATTGTAGGCAATACATTTTACAAAACTCAGTGATTATTTTTTGTCCATGCACAGGGTTTGAAATTCAATTTTTCCAAGGAGGGGAGTCTCCCTACCAACATTTTTAAATGGAGGGGAGTTGTAATATTTGGGAGGGAGAAAAAAAATCTTTAAACCCCACTATTATTTTACATGCTATTTAAAGAATTACATTAATGCAGACATGACAAAATACCATTGAAAAAATTAAGTCAACTGAGAATGATTATGTATAATGTTTATTTTTATTATAAAAAAGGGAAGAAAGTGAAGTTTTATATATGCAGTGCATTTTTCAAGTTCCATTAAATGTGTTAGGGACCCTTAACCATTAGGTTGTTAAATAAATTTCTGAATTTAGATTTTATTTGATTGAGGGGTGCTGAAGCCTCTTTCACAAGGTACACTTTTACTCTTTCACAAGGGTTAAAAAGGTTTACTCCTTTACCTCAAGGAGTAAAAGTAATAAGATCTTTGTAGTTCTTCTAATCTCATTTTTGTTTAGTGCTGACTGTAGGCCAATTTAACAGGGTGCAGTGACCGGTGGTTCTTACTGCCCTTTTTTGTTCTTCTCCCTCTTTTCCGTCGCAGAAAAAAAAAATCTTTAAATACGTCTATTTGTCGTTTGAAAAAATTGTGGATTTAGTCAATTGGTTGAGGGAATAAGATAACGAAATTCGTCTTACGCATGAACAGAAATAGAGAAGGACTTCTAACGAAATAGTGTTAATATCGATTTGCGACTTTGGGACTTCACGGCAGCCAGTGTATAACTGTGCTAAGGTAATGCCACATACAAACAACAATGCGGTTAAATACCATAGAATAAATTTATTATACCTACCAGATGATGGCTGTCAAGCAGACGATTTGAAGAGGTAGATGAACTAATACAACTGTTCTACACAGACATTGTATTTGAAACATTTTTCGAGAAACGATTTTCTTATTCAAAAGGCTATTTTATTAGAAGTCGTTATCTATGTCTACGTTCATAGAAAAAAAAATCGCTACATTCGTCGATCAGTTGCGGGAAAAAATGGCGAAGTTTGTTATTCGGTCGCAAGAAAATAACTTTAAATTCATCAGTCATTTGCAGAAAAAAACTTGAAATTTTTCAGTGAGGTGCGAGAAAAAAAAAAGTGAATTTCATCAATCTGTCACCAGAAGAAACCGAATAATACACCAATCGGTTACGGAAAAATTCGCAAAGTTTGTCAAGGGAAAAAACATGAAGTTCGTTGATTGCTCATCAGAAAATATTGCGAAATTCATCAATCAGTCGCAGGAAAATATTGTGAAATTCATCAGTAGAACGCAGAGAAGAAAATCTAAATTTGTCAGTCAGACACAGGTAAAAAAAAAATTACGCACTTTGTCAATCTGTCGAAAGAAAAAAAAGGAGAAATTACACGAATTTCATCGATTGATCGCGAAAAAAACACGAATTTTGTTGATAGACCACGGAAAAAACACAAATTTCGCCGATCTATTGCAGAAAAAACGCAAAGTTCGTCGATCGATCATGGAAAAAATGCAAAGTTCGTCAATTGATCGCGGAAAAATGCAAAGTTTGTTGGTCAATCACGGAAAAAACCACAAAGTTCGTCGATCTGTCGCCACAAAAATGCAAAGTTCGTTGATCAGTCGCTTAAAAAACACAATGTTCGTCGATCTGCCGCAAAAAAACGCAAAGTTCGTCGATCTGTCATGGAAAAAACCGCAAAGTTCATCGATCAGTCGCAAAAAAAACCGCAAAGTTCGTCGATCGATCTATCATTGAAAAAATGCAAAGTTCGTGGATCTGTCGCAGAAAAAATGCAAAGTTCTTCAATCAGTCGCGGAAAAAATGCAAAGTTAATCGATCTGTTGCGGAAAAAACGCAAAGTTTGTCGATCGGTTGTAGGAAAAAAAATCATGAAATTTATCGTACGGTTGCTGGTAAATTAAATAACGCAAATTTCTCCGAAAATGGTGAAATTTTTTGGGTGGGAGACTCATGCCCACGATCTTTTTTTGGGCGGGATTTCAAAATTTTCGCTGCGAATCCCACAATCCTGCCCTGATACACAATATTTTTAGTTTGAACATTGTAATACCAATTGCTCACTGCTTTGAATGGATCAAAATCCTGTTCAAGTTGATAAAAATAAAATTATTATGGCTATCCAACTCCAATGATGATTCTTGCTAGATGCCAAACCTACATTTCCAGTTGCCATGATGACCTGGTACCTGGGATTTGTTGAGCCCTCAAGATATTTAATTTACATAATGTCATCTAATTTTTATTGACTTGTAATAAAATATTGTAATGCTTTTGAACCAGATAAAATTTTATTCTATTTTTTTATACCCTAGGGACCAATTTGTAGATTCTGTTCAGTTAGCATTGAATGTTAAGCTGAATATCAGTAGCTATCCCCTAGTTCCGAAAAAATTACAAAAATCCTTATACAGAACTGTATACTTTACTGTAGCAAAAAATGCTAAATTTGATTATTGGACAATTCCATGCTTAAGGAGATATGACTTCCAAAAATCGAATCCTCTTTTTTCCATAAGTCAAAAATTTCAGAATTAAGTTTTTCATATTTTATAAAAATGAGACAGATGTTCTGGGTAAAAAAAAAAAAAAAATGTTAAAAAAGGTCCTGCATCATCAAATTTTTCTAATAAGAATTGCACATATATCCTTTTTGATAAGGTTTATGGCGTGATGGTTTAAACCAGCCATACTCAACCTTTTTTTCTCGCGGGCCGCAAACATATCTTTACGATGTTAAGCAGGCCACAACACACTTAAACAAGTTGGACATTGTACATCAAACGAGACAGATGAGGTGCTTTGGTACTATAACTAGTTTTATAAATATTCAGATTTTGGTGCAATAGCTGTTGCACTCTTATGCAAAAATGCATGAATACAAAATTTATTTTATGTGCAGATATTATAGATATTAATTTTATTTTATGAAATTATGTTTCAATACACTTTTACAAACAATTAATTACAATTCTGTTGCATTAAAATTATACTATGCGCAAATATCCAATACAAGACAATGTAAAAAAATCATCGTTATTATGATATGATTAATTTCCCAAATAAAATAAGTACATTTTAAGTTTCCAACATTTTATCTTTTGTTGACATTTACTGAAATTTAAATGGGAAACTTAAACCTAGCTTTGAAAATTTCAGAACTTTAAATCCATATTTAGACTCTTTTTCCATTTAATATCTATTTCTCCGGAAACACCTATCCCAAAAACTGTCAGTAGATTATAGGATTGCTATAATTAAATAATTTTAGCATACAAATTCGGGTTTTAAATTCAGTAATACGGAAATAATATGAATCCATCTTAAATGGAACGTAATCACCATGGCAACCTAGAATCATTATTACCTATCATGAGATATCATTGAATTGATTACGTATGATAGGACTTAATAGAATTAAGAAAACTTTCATTAATTTCCTTTTAAGTTTTGATTTGATTTTCATAAAATTTGAAATGACTTGACAGAATTCTGCAACGACTATATATATTAAATTTTAAACCATTCAGTTGGGTAGTTTTTACATTGTTATATGCGGACGGACAGACAGACAGACCAGACACCTACTATAGGTGCTACGTATTTATATAATTACAAATGAACCTAAAAAAAGGATACAAAAAGAGTATTTAAAATAGTAAGACAACATCAGTAGTATAACAAAGCAGTATCACAGAGTTAATGTTATCAATAGGGTTAGTTGTTTGTCGTGGAAGAAATGTCATCAAAAATTTTAACAACACTATTTTCAAACAATAAACTTTGTTTTAGATTTCTATTTCAAATGTTGTAGAAATATGCCGCAAAGTTTATTTTTTAGAAATAGTGGTGTAAAAATAGTTTTGTGTCAATTTGTTTCCGCGACCAATGTTCAACCTTAAAATAGCACATTAGCTATATAAAAAGTATAAAACTTAATAATATAACAATGCTGCATGTCTAAAGAAAAACAAATGAGGGGTTTTCTGAAATAAATCAATCTTTTGCTCAGTGCAAACACATTTTATTGTTTTTTTAATTGTAGAAGTATAAGCATACATTTAATTAATTTGGAATAATGTTTAATTAGTGTTGAAGGTTAAGAAATGTATACATCACTCTAGCGCAAATAAGACTACATGTAAAAAGAACTTTAGACTTACAAAATTTTAAATTAATTAGAAATAACAGGACAGATTTTGTCTTCCAATGGAAATATATAAAACAATGATGAAGGTCTTAAATTCTTTTTATGAATATCTGAATTAATTTTATAAGTATAATTTAATGATTGTGTCTCGGGCGGCACCTAAAAGGTCACCGGGCTGCAGGTTGAGTATGCCTGGTTTAAACCATAGATAAAAACTGTCAAAAACCTGCCAACCCTACACACATACCGGAGATGAAAGGCTGCTTAAGAAAAGTGAGGAACTGTGGTTTTTGCAACTCCAGTAGGCTTTTTCTGCTACAGCTTTGAAGAAAGCCATGGTATTATAAGAATTTTCAATGTACAGTGCAGTATTTATTTAGAGCAAATTCAGAGTTTCATCCAGATAGTTTCGGCTTGTTCTTTGGTTTACAAAATTGCACCCTTCTTGCCCCTCATCTAAAAAATTAACACTTTTCTTGCTCTTCATCCAAAAAATTAGTACGGCAGAGTGATACACAATGGACCACTTTTTCAGTTAATTTTTTTTCTTCTCTTTAACGGACAGACCAATCTACTTGAAAATATTTTGTATATTTCTTAAACCTTTTTACATTTATCATATAATTTTCTCAGAACATAGCTTTCAACACATTTTAAAAAATACATAGATTTATGTATATAATAAATAAAATATTAGGGGGTGGTCCACTGTGTACTGGTCTCCCCTACCCTTCGTGTCCCTCAGTGGAAAAAGTGTTTCTCCTTTTTGCATTAAAAATTTGTTTTTCATAGTAAAAACTGACTCACTGTTGTTTTGAAAAGAGTGCCCTGACTTTTAAATATTAAAAGTTGCTTTAAAAATCAAAACAATACCAAAACAATAAAAATAGTGCCCTTAAGAATCCAAAATGTGCCTTAAAGTAAGGGTGCACAACCTGTGGCCCGCGGGCCAAAAGTGGCCCTCGATCGGATTACTGGTGGCCCGCGGATCAATTTCGCCGATCGGACGCGAAAAAATCACGAATTTCGCAGATCGGGTGCGTAGAAATCGCGATATTTGCCAAATTTCGCCCATCGGATGCGTAAAAATCGCAAATTTTGCCCGATCGAGTGCATATAAATCGCTAATTTTGCCGATTAGGTGAGTATAAATCGTAAATTTCGTTGATCGTATGCGTAAAAATCACGAATTTTGCCGATCGCCGGCGTAAAAATCGTGAATTTTGCCAATCGGACCCGTAAAAATCGCGAATTCTGCCGATCGGGCCCATAAAAGTCGCTAATTTTGCCGATCAGGTGCGTATAAATCGTAAATTTCGTCGATCGGGTGCGTAGAAATCGCGATATTTTCCAAATTTCGCCCATCGGGTGCGTAAAAATCGCAAATTTTGCCCGATCGAGTGCATATAAATCGCGAATTTTACCGATCGGGTGCGTATAAATGCGAATTTTGCCGATCAGGTGCGTATAAATCGTAAATTTCGTCAATCGTATGCGTAAAAATCGCGAATTTTGCCGATCGGGCCCGTAAAAATCGCGAATTTTGCCGATCGGGCCCATAAAAATCGCGAATTTTGCCGATCGGGTGCATATAAATTGCGAATTTTGCCGATCGGGTGCGTATAAATTGTAAATTTCGCCGATTGTCTGCGTAAAAATCGCAAATTTTGTGATCGGACGCGTAAAAATCGCAAATTTTGCCGATTAGGCGCGTAAAAATCGTAAATTTTTCAGATTAGGCCGATCGGGTGTGTAAAAATCATGAATTTTGCCGATAGGGTGCATATAAATCGCGAATTTTGCCGATCGTGTGCATATAAATCGCGAATTTTACCGATCGGGTTCGGGTAAATTGTAAATTTCGCCGATCGTCTGTGTAAAAATCGTGAATTTTGCCGATCAGATGCGTAAAAATCGCAAATTTTGCCGATCAGATGCGTAAAAATCGCAAATTTTGCCGATCAGGCACGTAAAAATCGCAATTTCCGCCGATCGGGCACGTAAAAATTGTGAATTCTATCGATCGGGTGCGTAAAAATCATGAATTTCGCCGATCGAGTGCGTAAAAATCATGAATTTCGCCGATCGGCACGTAAAAATCGCGAATTTTGCCGATAGGGCGCGTTAAAATCTCAAATTTCGCCAATCGGGCGCGTAAAAATTGCAAATTTCACCAATTGGGTGCGAAAAATCGCAAATTTCGTCGATGGGATGCGAAAAAGATTGTAAATTTTGCCGATTGGACGCGTAAAAATCGCAAATTTTGCCGATCGGGTGCATATAAATCGCAAATTTCGCCGAACGTGTGTGTAATAATCAGGAATTTCGTCAATCAATAGGAAAAAACTATGAATATTGTCAATCACGCACGGAAAAAAATGCAAGTTTTTCCATCCTTTCCAACTGAATTGGGTTATGCTGACTAAGGAGGTGGTTGAGTATAGGGAGCTAACCCTCTTTTTAAAATTAGCAGTTTTATGAACTTTTAGGCCGACCCCACCCCCCCCCCCCTTGCCCGAAACAAAATTTTATCCACCCTATTTATCCACCCTATGGATGTTGGCTCTCGACAAACCAGTCATTTTTGTGACTGCCCCTCCTCTTATAAAGGTTGTGCACCCCTTTTTCTATCCACATTTTATGACTGAATATGTTAAGAAGTACAATTTAGAATAATATATGTTTCTCTTCCTCTCCACCTTCATTCATGAAAGGAGAATTTTTTTTTCAGCACTGGCAAACTTTAAAGCTAAATTTACTCCTTCAAATAAAGTCAGAGTATTTTCACTCTTTGAAAATAATCTTAGCTATATCTCTTGTATAAATACAAACGTAAACTGTTGATCATAGAAACTCGACAGAGTTTCTCGCCAAGCATAAGAAACAGCAATGCATTGAACCGTAAATGAAAGGAATTTCCGCCAATGGATGCCAAACGATTTTACAATTTTTTTTTTTTTTTAACTCTGTCTAGTTTATATTTTGCGGACGGGACAAAACGGGTTTTTGACACATCTATATCTCGCGTTCTATTTATGATAGAAACAAAATTCTTGATTCTATGGAATGGGGCGTGCCACGGGACTAAGAATTCAAAAGTAAAGCAAAATCCGACGAATAGTTTTTCAGTAAATGCGATTTTAAAAGTGCTGATTTTTGCACTTATTAAATCTTGTTCAGACCAAAAACTGTTGACAGGGCTACAGCAATGTGTAATTATCGGATTTTTACGCGGTTTACGTTATTTGAATCGTTTTTATGAGTAGTTCGGACCTTTGTAAGTTTCATGTAAAAATATTAATTAGTTTTTGATTTATATCAGTTTAAAGTTGTTGATTCCTATACTTAACATAGAGCAAAAAACTGTTGACAGGGCTACAGCAATGTGTAATTATCGGATTTTTATGCGGTTTACGTTATTTGAATCGTTTTTATGAGTAGTTCGGACCTTTGTAAGTTTCATGTAAAAATATTAATTAGTTTTTGATTTATATCAGTTTAAAGTTATTGATTCCTATACTTAACATAGAGCAAAAAACTGTTGACAGGGCTACAGCAATGTGTAACTATCGGATTTTTACGCGGTTTACGTTATTTGAATCGTTTTTATAAGTAGTTCAAACCTTTGTAAGTTTCATGTAAAAATATTAATTAGTTTTTGATTTATATCAGTTTAATGTTGTTGATTCCTATACTTAACATAGAGCAAAAAAATAATAAATGATCCAACTCTTTTAGGAATGGTCGTATACACATGATATTAAGATATGATATTACACTCGACCCAAGTAAGCTTCCTATTATAAAAAATCTTAACATTTAAGGTTCGTTTACAGGGTCTCACAAAAGATCTTTTGATATAGGGCTAAAGAGTTGTGTAATTATCCGATTTTTACGCGGTTTGGAGCATTTGAATTGTTTTTATAAGTAGTTCAAATGTTTAATATTTCGTGTAAAAATATTAATTAGTTTTTTATGTATACCACTTTAAAGTGATTTATTCCTATACTTAAGGTGAAGCAAACAAAATATTAAATGGTCTAACTCTTTTCAAAAAGAACGTTATGCGCATGATGTTAAAATATGTTACTACGAACTACCTAAGTTAGTTTCCTATTGTAAAACAGAAGTGTAGAATTTACTGTTCGTTTACAGGGTAACTCAAAAGATTTTTTAATAAGACTAAAAAGTTGTGTAATTAGCAAATTTTTACGTTGAAGTACATGATTCCTGTACTTAACACAGAGGAAAAACAATAGTAAATTGCATAACTTTTGTCAAATTCGCTATATACACAAGATATTCAAATATGTTACTACATCCTCTCTATTGTAAAGCGGCATTGAAGCATATACGTTTCGTTTACAGAGTCTCTTAGAAGATCTTGATTACACTACAACCGATGTATATTTACTGAGTGAGATGTATTTTAATGATTTTACACTGTTTCAATCTCTGTAAGGTTTCATTATCTTGCTTTAAAATTTAATATAAGATCATTTTGTCCGTCTGAAATCTCGTCGATGTTAAGCTCTAAATCTATTAATATATAGTATTTTCATCGATTAAAAAAACTGTGTTTATTTATAAATATATAATTCTAGCGTATTAGGAATTGATTGAAATAGCGATTACAAAATTCCAACTTAAGTTCATGCGTTGAGTAATAGAATGTAAAAATGTTGATACCCCAAGATTACAAGTTTTGCGTTTAAATATTTGCCGTTCATCGAATCTCCGGCTATGACGAACTTAAAATGCTAAATTTCGTATACAATAGGTGATCGGTAACGAACTGTTCGGTTTACGAACAAATCGGTTAACGAACACTTTCGTGTGAGATTTTTATGTTCGGAGAACGAACTCCTCTCGAAACAAAGCCATGATGAAGCAATGCCGTGTTTTATATTTGCCAAGCTATACTTATTGCCTCTATTGTCAACTTTGAGAACATTTTAACAGTTGCATACATATGTCCTAATTAATTTATGGACTGCCGGAGATTGGGGACCTATATTTTAGGATCACCGAGTTGGAATGAACAGACTATATGAACAGAAATCACTTTAATAGTTTTTATACTTTTGCAAACGTTGCGAATTTTATATTTTTCAAATTCTCGAAACGTTGAGTTAAACAATTTAAACAAGAACGAAAAATCATGCGTCAAGCATAGATTATGTAGCACTTTCCAACGCTTCTAAAATAATTTTACAAATCATTACCGTTTAATAAGCTGAAAGATGACATCTAAGTAAACAATTTGGAAAACGCATAACATATTTAAAAACGTAATTTCAGGAATTTTCAATATATACAATATTCGGAAAAATATCCGAATATTTTTATGTAGCCCTGTATATGATCTATAGATTTGTATATATACATAGGATGCTAAATTTTAGTTTAGTTAGGAAACGCGTAGCACCGTTTAAATTATCCTTCTGGAGTTTCTGTCAATAAACGGAAATGTGTTCGCGAACTTTTGTGCTGCCCTGTATAGGATCTACAGAATTTATACACACCCCGTAATAGACAAAAAGCTAGTTAAGATTAAAATCGCGTTTAGTAACTTAAAACGCACTTCCAGGAATTATTGTTAACAGACAGTAGAGAATTCTTTTGTGTGTCCCTGTAAATGAACGATAACTGCTATACACACACTATTCTGTAGTAAGCCTCTTGTAATGCACCTTAGTAATATATATAAACTTTAATGCGTTTAAAATAGTGGAACATTATTTAAATAAGCCGCAGACGATTTTTCTCCATAGACGTAATGTAACGGAATTATTTTGACTGTCCCTGTAAAGTAACTCTAAGTGCTATACACATACTATTCCATATTAAGCTTCTTCTAATGCATCTTAGTGATCTATATAAATTTCAATGCGTTTACAATAGTGAAACATTTTTAAAATAAACCGCAAATGATTTTTCCCCATAGACCGCAATGTAACGGAATTCTTTTGAGTGTCCCTGTAAGAAAACTATAAGTGCTACACACTTCAGTTGAAATAGGGAACGTGCCATAGATAACGACAATAACATATAAAAATTGCAGAGCAATCCGAGCATATTTACGGGAGTTAGAGCACGGACAGACGGCCAGACGGCCATACGGCCAGACAAACCGAAGTCATAAGCACTTTTCAACTAAGTTGGAAAGTGCTAACAAATAAAAAACTTCTAAGGTGCTCAGTAATTTTCAAAAATAATATATTTAATATGTTAGTATAAAAATCCCTGTAAATTTTTATACTAATAGAAATAGGTTTGCAGGAAAAAAAATGTTGATTATTCTCGGTAAAGTATGCTCCATAAACTTATCGTTGTAGTTGACCGAAAAAAGGTGCTTCTTATTTTTCCACATTTTTCTGAAACTGTAGTATTTTAATTAGTTTGTAAACTACTGTAAAATTGTGTAATTTTTTGTTTTTGAATGTATATAAACGGAAGAATGATATAAACAAAAGAAAAAGGAAAATAAATATGTCATAAATAATCTGATGAATACAATGTAAGGAAATTAATATAAAAGTTTCCCAGTTGTTATGGTAGCGAACATGTACATTGGAATAAGTCACTCAATAAATTGTATAATTCTGATTTATAATTCTGTTTAAAGCATCACTATTATTTTTTTTGCCCCTTTTATCTTTTCTTTTCTGAATAAAAATGGAATCCGTATAATTGAAATTAAATACCTTACAAAAAGGAGTGATATCTCATCAAAAACAACTCGTTGTAAATGATCCCGCCAAGCCACAAACCTAAAACGTCAGTCACAAAAAGATGTGATATCACATAAAAAGAAGCGATATAGAAGTGCATACTCCGAGTCCCGTGTAAAAATCTATCACCACTCATAATGTTTCCAAAGGACTCGGCGTGAGGTACAGTATGTGAAAACTGCTTGGCGACCTGCAGGCTTTTATAATGTTTGCGTTTCCTGCAATTACATATGACTATATTATTTTAATTTAATTTATTAATTTAATTTAATTATTTATTTTGCTCCCATAAAATTGTAAAAAGTTGAAGCTTCTGTGTTTGCATGTCCTTTCTTATTTATGAGCTTGAAAAATCAATTTGTTGATTTTATTTACCATTATTTAAACTAGAAACACCACTCTTACGAAGAGGATTTTTTAAGTAAACATGTAAAGATTTTGAGTTTGTAATATATATATATATATATATGATGATCATACGCATACTAATAACATTGTACCTTATAATAAACGTTAACTAAATTGAGATATATTGCAGTAATTCTAGCGTAAGCGGAATCGCATAGATCTGGGGAAAAATCGGTTCTGTCCGTTCTTTCGCATACAAAAATATTTAAAAAATGATGTAACAAAAATTACAAATTTATTTTTTTCGATTTTCAAAATGGATATACTGCATATATTATAAAAGCCTGCAGGTCGCCAAACAGTTTTCACATACTGTACCTCACTCCGAGTCCTTTGGAAACATTGTGAGTGGTGATAGATTTTTACACGGGACTCGGAGTATGCACTTCTATATCGCTTCTTTTTATGTGATATCACATCTTTTTGTGACTGACGTTTTAGGTTTGTGGCTTGGCGGGATCATTTACAACGAGTTGTTTTTGATGAGATATATCATTCCCAACAGAACTGAATACGTTGACTGGAAGGAAGGAACCTAGGGGCTAAATCTACCCTTCCGAAATTTATGTTTTTTTAAATCTGACCGCCCCCCCCCGGTCACACCTCCTCGAAACAAAAATTTTCTGATGGTGGCCCTCGACAACCCAGTCATTTTTGTAAGTGGCCCTTCGCTTAAAAAGGTTGTGCACCCCTACCTTAAAGGCTATTCTCAAATCCAAAAGACCTACTTTCCGACACATTCCTGAATTCATTTTTATTCAGAAATTCATAATTGGCAGATAATCTTATTCAGAAACTACATAATCAAATGGCATTTTCCCTTGTTTGGTAACGGCAGAAGATCTTTCAGAAAATACTGTCAAAACCAGCATTTTGAACCAAATTCCCAATACAGCAGCACAAGAAAGTGGAAAAACTTGTTGTCACATGACAAGAATTGCTTATAACTCGATAAGTAATTTATTTATCAAAAAGGAAAAATGCTATTTGATTCCAAATTGTTTCTATAGTCAGGTTACGAATAGTCTGCCATTGAAAGAGCAAGCAACACTATCACTTAATATAGTTACTATTATTATTACGTTTTTAAATGGCATTATTAGTTTTATTTTGTATATTTCAATCGATTGCTCCAGATAAAAGTTTGGATCTGAGGCAATCAGTGTTTCTTTTTTTACATAAACTCTATGGATCTCTAACACACCTAAAAAATGACCGTCACGTCAGAAATGTACGAGACGTCAAAGCATACATAGATAATATCAAATTACTTATTAATATTTATAGAAGGATCTATATATATAATCCAATGGCACAACACAAGCCATTTAAAATTTACTTTTAATATTTTATCGCCTATAACTATTAAACCATATTAATATTAATTAACAACAAAACAAAAAGAATCTTACGATCTGCTTTTTTAACATTAAAAAAAACAAAGAAAAATGTAAGTAAAATTAACTTAACAGTAGATTGGTGAGTAATATATTAACATGCATTAATAACGAAATTCTTCTCAAAATGTTAATAAAATAATTCTCTTTTTAAAAACAAACTTACAAGATTGGGAGATGTCTAACAAAATCCTCTAAAGAAAGTGAGACATTCTGAACAAAATGTACTAAACCAATCAATCGCCACACTCGAATCTCGAATGTAAACAAGAAAAAAAAATAGGCCGAGAGTCGTTCCTTTAACCCCAGCTTGAAGAATGATTCTCCAGAAAAATCAAAATGAAAGCAATCCAAGGAGCTTGAATCATGGAGTTAGCCACAGAATAGGATATATTAGGATTCTATTGTCTGTGGAGTCAGCCTTGCTCAGTGCAGGTGAAGCCATGGAACAAGCCCAGGACAATACCGCGATTTTACAAACCATCACGCGTAGAACGATTGGAGGCGATGTCGAATGGTGATTGGTCGACTGCCCGAGACGAGGTAGGAGGAGCTTAATGCGCTTGAAGAGGATATTTTTCATTTCGTTCAAGATTCATAAGAAAGTCAGATCTTGCATATTCATGTTTGCTTTATTTTTAATGATGCTTAGGACATATTAAACGTATCTAACAAAAAATTATTAACTTAATCCAATTAAAAGAAAACAATCCATATGTACAAGCATAATTTGAAACAGCAAATCAAAAACTTCTAGCCCTTGTATTTTCAGAGGTCATTATCTAATTCAACTCGATTTTTTTTTTTTGTTTTTTTTAAATAAAACATATTTTAATTTTAAAGGTTGGTGAAAACTAATTTAAATTTGTAGTAGCTTGTGTGCATTTTTTAAGGGAAAAAACTTTACGTCCAGCATAATTTATTGATACATAACAAACCTTACATAAAGTTAAACATATTTAATTTATAAATTATTATATTCTTTAATATCTATAATCTATAACTTCCAATTTTCAAATAAAGATTACATGTTTACATTTTTTTTTTTTTTTTTTTTTGTAATTTTTATTTAAAATTTTATTTATAGTAAATACTAAGTACAGTAAGTTAGAATTAAACAAAGAAAAACATATTAAACATTATTTCACAAGAATAAACTGAAAGCACAGCAAATAAATGTTAGCTTTCTGAATGTTTATTATTATTTTTTTAATAATCATAATTGAATTAATAAACGAAAATAAAATTACTAGGTTGTTAAAAACTTTTTGAACTGGGCTATTTTATAAAATCAACATATTCTTAAGCAATGCAGTTTACAGATTTTTATATAGTTATTTATTTCATAAAATCAATATATACTTAAGAAATGAAGATTTCAAATTTATATATACTAGTTTTAAAATTTTTACTGAACTTAAAGGTTTATTAAACAAACTATTTCCTTCATATCTTTAAGTCAAGACAGCGTAAAATACAAAATTTTCATACAAATTCATTTAATTTTGGAATTATTTTTTTCTTTTTACAATTAAAAGCTTGCAAACCATGGAGATAGAAATAAGAAGGAGAACAGTGAAGATAGGCTTTCAAGATCAGAACACGGACCGGTAATTAGTACCTAGTTCGTGGCGCTGGTGCTCCCAAAGGCCGGTCATGTGACCTGTCAAACATGACAAATTGTCGTCTGCGCTTCCTGCATTTTGGATTCGAGCATGGTAAAGAGTTGTCAGTCGAAACCGGAAATAGAGGGCGCTACACTCCCCAAAGGCCCAAAAAAACAGAAACGCCACCATACTAGGTACCGCTTTTAGTTCCATAAGTAGAAACATTATCTTTGTTCTCCTTCTCTCTATCTCCATGTTGCAAACATTGCATGTATCCACTGCCAAAATTTAACTGAAAAAAAAAAATTCATTCAGTATTTAAATAATTTAAAAAGCTATACAAATTACACTTAAACACCTAAAATCCACTTCTAAGCCGTTAAAAATACACATACACATGTAAATTTATTTTTTTATTTAAATAATTTAAATGGTTCATTACAAAACACACATAAACCCTCCAACATGTAAAAATAATGCTCACAAAATGTGTAGTGGCGCCATCTGTTCGTAAAATAAGCAATTAATCATTCAACATTTTTTTTTCGCAAAATAAAAATAATGATAACTATATTTATTATTACTAGTGCTAGATAGATTTATCTTCTTTACTTTCACTATTATTATTTGTAATACAGTTATGAAATGATGCCATTGTTTGCTTTATTTAATCTATTTATAATAATTTAGTTTGGTTGTTATTGTTTTTAGCCTAAATGTACCAAAATTAACATGTAAAATCATGAAATCAATACAATCCCTGTATATGATTTTCTGCTATTCCAATTTTCACAAAATTCTTGGGATCATGATGACATTAAAATATATATTACTGATGTAGACGACATATACATTTTTTTTTTTTTTAAATAAATAGATTACTGATGTAGACGACATATACATAAAAATAAATAAATAAATAAAAAGAAGAAGCAGAAACAGAAATAAAAACAAAAAGTCCTAGCTTCCGGATTTTAATAGTTACCAAAAACGTTTTGTTTCTATTACACATTATTAATAACAAATAACATTAACATACATGTAATGTTTGGGTTTGTACAAAATGTATCAACCGAAACATAAGATCATATTTCAAGCTATGTCTACAAAACCCAAGCTTCTCTTTAACATAGATTGGTTTATTTTTCTCATAGTTTATATCTTGCTAATTAATCACAAGAGAATGTATAACAAACCTTTACGCAAAAATATTAATTATATAATAATAATATTAATTATATATTTTAATAATAATATTAATTATACATTTAAATAATAATATTTATTTATATTAATTATATATTTAAATAATAACATTTATTTATATTAATTATAAGTTTAAATAATTATACTTATATAATATATTAATTGAATATATTTAAATAATAAAATAATAGAAAAAAAAAACTTTAAATATGGTAATCTTCCAGAACTTTATCACTACAGATCAACCAGTAATTGGTAAAAAGAATTTTAGTAAATTAATAGAGATTTTTAAGAATAATGCTTAAGTTTAAAAGCTGAAAACTTTAATTAATTAATTCTGCTAATTTGATAATCATCTGTTACTAAAGTTCTAATAAAAAAAAAATTATGAAAGTTTAGGAGTTATTGCATTTTAATAAATGTTCGTATAGTTATTAAAAAATAGCTTATATGAATTAAAATTTAATTTAATTCTTGAAATTATCTGATATTAAATTTCATTGTATGTAATAAAAATTTTTATTTTTATTTACCTTAATTATAATTTAACATTGTTTAACTTAATTCTAATTAAAATTTAATTATCTAATTGACAATAAAATATTGCAGAGCAATTGATAAACATCAATGCTTAAGAAGCACTGTTAATAAATATTCTTTATTAACTAATTCAATAAAGATCAAAGCAAAACTCTAAAAATGTAAAAAAAATTGGAAAGGACACAACTCGATACATCAAAACTACGAGCTTGGTGCTTTAACCACTATACAAGATCTGACACAAGACACAAGTATATTTGCTTTTATTACACTTATTCATTTAATACACTTTAACTCCTCCCCTCACCAAATACGTAACCATCTTTTAGCCAATCATCATTCGACACCGCCTACAATCGCTATACGCGTGATGGTTTGTAAAATCGCGACAATACCCCCCTCATTTTCCCAAACCATTGAACAGTTTTCTTTATATTTTTCGTACTTGTACTTAAATTCAATTTAAAGTTAAAGCTTTTGACATAGTTTTGGTCTGAATTCTCTGTTATTTTCACTCTTTATATTTAAAATAATCCAGCACGTTTTTATGGTTTGACAGCGTGATGCTGATTAACCCACGTTGTTTGAGGGGTAAATATTCAGGATTATTTAATTATATTGTGGTGTAATTTAATGAAATCCAAGGCAGGGGTGGTGACAAGATTTTTAAACAGATGTGCCAGTAGTCTACTGCAAAAGCCACGATTTCTTTTATAATGAAGAATATAAACGTGAAATAAACTAAACTAGAATTTTTTGTCCAAACCCCACATGCAAAACTTTTAAAAAATCCAAAAATAAGCTTCCACCGGTTTTATTCAAAAATAATTGAAAGTGTTTATTAGTTTTTCGTTGCTCCCTTGAACGCACCCCCCCCCCCCCCCACCACGCACGCACACACACATACACCGTTTATGATAATTTTAAAACACAAAAAACAACTTTAGAAGACACAAGACAACACAAAAAATTGTCTTCCATTGAAGGGAAGGGCGAGACCCTCTGATGGAATATCCTTAGATCATTTTTCTCTTAGTGTTTTTTTTTTTTTATTACTTCTATATTTAAAATTATCAAAGAATCAATAAAATTTATTAGTTTCCAATTTTTAATTTTTTAAATTAATTTAGAAGAAAATTTATATTTCATCTTTATGACTATGTTCAGTCTGAGCTTAGCATAAAATTCAGACTGTATGCTACTCCTCCCCAACACCTCACAGTTTTTTTGCATTAAAAAAAAAAAAAAAGATTTTAAAAAATCTAATGGAGAGAATTTCTCACCTTCTGACTGATTTCCACTTTGTTTACTATAATTTCACTGACAACCCCCCACTCCCTTGTTTGAAATGTCCACTTTTCTTCTCTCATTTCTCCGGCACAAATAGTTTAAATTATTAAGAATCTTTTTTTAAAAAATCTGTCCTACTTGTTGCTGTCTAGTAACAATAAGTAAAAAATCAATCATTTTAAAATACGTTTGAAATGTCCACTTTTCTTCTCTCATTTCTCCGGCACAAATAGTTTAAATTATTAAGAATCTTTTTTTAAAAAATCTGTCCTACTTGTTGCTGTCTAGTAACAATAAGTAAAAAATCAATCATTTTAAAATACAACTTCCCCTCCGTCTGAAATTTACGCTTCCCCCTCCCCCCTTCAGCATAAAAAGTATCTTTAAAACTTTTTATTAAGCTTTATTTGTTGCTCTTTAGTAACAGTAAATAAAAAAAAACAGTCATTTAAAGTATCCCTTAACCCAAAATATCTGCAATCCCCCTCCCCCCCCCAAAAAAAAAAAGAAAAAGTAAAAAAGTAAATGTTTAAAACTATATTTTAAAAAAATTCTCCCGTCCTATTTGTTGTTCTTTAGTAACAATAAGTAAATAATCATTTAAATATCTCCACTACACACACCCACACACTTCCTCCGAAATTTAAGCTTCTCCCTACCTTCCCTCCTCAGCATATACAAAGTTTGAAACCTTTAAACTTTATTTTAAATATATATATATGTTCTATTTATTATTTTCGAGTAATAATAAATAATTCTGAACTCAAAATTTAGCCCAACAACTTCATATAGTGGCCAATGAATATATGGCGACCAGAAAATTTCCTCATTTTCTGAAGAATGTTCAATTCTAATAAGACATATCTATATCTGGCAGGATAGCTAATTAAACTAAGCTGGCCACCTGGTCAGCTTATGCTAATGTATCATAAAATTTTCAAAAATAGGTAAATTGCCTTCAATATAAATGCTATCCACAGAAAATGAGGACATCTGGACATCTGATCACCTTAATTTGTGTTTAAATACCAAAAACTCATATCATTTGCATCTTTTAAAAAATATATATAAATTTTACTTTTCTTTATCGTGTACTATTATTGGCTTAAATATCCTGTTTGTCGAGGAATCAGTCTCGTGTGAAAACACAAATATTTTCATATATAGACAAATTTCCCTGATTTTCAGGTACTTTGATGAAATTCCCTGACTTTTCCAGATTGATAAACCTCCCTGATTTTTCCCTCGATTCTTTGGTTTACAGAATCTGTAGCCACCCTGTTATCTATTTATTGTTACTGTTACTATAGTATAGAGTATTAAATAGGTCGGAAATTAAATTAAAGAGTTATAAGGGTTAAAAATGTGTGTTTGATACCAGAGAGGCACAAATAGGTCGGAAATTAAATTAAAGAGTTATAAAGGTTAAGAATGTGTGTTTGATACCAGAGAAGTACAGGCAAAAGCCCCCCCCCCCCCAAAAAAAAAAAAAAAAAAAGGAGAAAGATTTTTAATTTACGGGGGGGGGGGGGGGGTGAAGACAAAATTTTAGAGGATTTACATGATTCTATCTCTCTTTTAAAGAAAATTTGCTGAAATGCTGAAAATTGTTTTTCCCTTTTTTACTTCTAAATAAATTGATGATAAAACAATTTAAATGATTTTTTTTTTAAATCTCGATTATAAGCCCTTCCCGAATTTAACTGTTTTTGCTTTTGAAAAAAAAAAGAGGGGAGGGGCTTACAATCTGGATTTTACGGCACTGATTCTACACTACTGGGAGATAAACACAGTGCCAAAACTAGCCTTTTTGGCGCCCGGGGCAAACATGGATTTTGGCGCCCCCCCTCTCTTCCAAAAAGAAAATTTCAAACCGAATTTTTTCTAAGTTTCTAAAATTTAAAGTATATAATCAGATAATCTGTAATACTGAACTAAGTAATCAGCTTTGTCAAATACTGATTCATTAAAACCTTGAAAAGGAATCGAAAGGAACCGAAAAATATTACGCTTTATACAGGTTTTCATCTTAGGATGTATAATTATTGATATTCTCAGGGGCGTATTTAAGGGGTCGTGATGGTCTCAATCGTGAGGGGCCCTGCATCCAAAGGGCCCCCAAAATCCTCTTTTGAGTTCAACGAGAAAAAATATTTTTTGATCAAAGGATTTTCTTAGCACTTTTTAAAAAAAATTAGTATTACTACATAATTTTCATGTAATTTAAATAGAATTTTTTTTTAATACCATTTGCTATTCCCTGAAATGTTTTAGTTATGTTTAGTTTAAATGTTTTTCCTTGTCTTCTTTTCTATTAGCAATTATCAGAACTGTGAACGGTTGTGGAGGGTTGGGGTGAGACTCAAACTTGGATCTGAGCTGAAAGGAACCCTGTTATTGTTAGACTTTTATGACGATTTAATTATACAGATTCAGAGTCTAATTAAATCAGATCTGATAAATCTAAATCTGGATCGTGACACTGGGGCCCCTGATTTAGGGGTCCCCCACACTTGGTATGCTGTTTACATAAAGCTGATATTTTAGAATGCATTTCACTTTGTTACTGATTATAATCGATATTTTTAGAGTAGGATAAGATTAAAAGCAAAAAGAAATTGAGTTTGACTATTACAGGGGCACACGATGTATTTGCACCGGAAATTTACATCTGGATCTAAAAAAATAATTACAGCAAAAGAATAAGGCGGCAAAACACGTCAAAATGGGAAAAGACGATTTTTTTTTTTTTTAAAGATAAAGGCAGAGACGACTTTATTAGCCATGGCAGCCTGTGCGAGGTTCTTTTCTGCGTCTCTACAAATGCTATTTCTTAAAAAAGAAAAAAGGGGAGGAGAGGTTACTATTTTATCTTGCATATGTTTCGTCCCCTTAGTTTTTAGTGTCGTTAGCAATAGCCAACCTCGTGCCCTTTAAAGCCGGATTTGTATGTAAAAAAGTAATTGTAACAAATGGCATGGCATCATTTTTCATTTATCTGAAAATGGCCAAAGGACGAGAAAATAATTTGGGAGGATAAAGGCAGGGGTGGCTGCAGTTTTATTAGTCATAGCAACTTGCGTATGGTTTCCTCCCTGCACCCCTACAAATTGCATTTTTTTTTTCAAAAAAAGTTTTATCAAAGAGTTTTATTTTGCGTATTTTTCAAATTATCCTTTCAAATATTATTTGTTTTTAGTATCCCAGGCACCCAACCTCGCCCCCTCTAATAATACTAGATTGGATCTGGATAAAAAAGTAATTTCAGCAAAAGTAACAGGCCGGCATATTCCAGTTGCCGCCAAGGGCGGCAAAACACTTAGAAAACTTTCGCAAAAAGAGTAGTAAAAAACTTTTTGGAAGATAAAGCCACGGGCGGCTCCGGCTTTACTAGCCATGGCACCCTGTACGTGATTTTTTTACTGTACCTCTACAAATGCTATACTTAAAAGAAAAAGATTTTGCTGAGAATTTTGCTTTGGGCATTCATCCCCCAATTTGTGTTTATTGTCCTGGGCAGTCACCCCTCGTCCATGACAAAATGGAAAAGAAAAAAGCTCCACGCTGTGAGAAAAGGGGAAAAATAGAACAGCCTTCATGAAATATTTTTATCTAATAGAAAACTCAAAGTGAGGGACCCGTTTGCCAATTATCCATGATGGACTGTGCAGTACTGCATCCAGCCGACGTGGAACAGTGTCGTATACAGACATGAGCAGGGACTGACCTTGAAAAATGTTAGTGATTCTCTTAAACCACATGAAGAGAATTAAATGATAGACGGAATAGACATGATACATTTGGAATGGAAGAAAGAAAATAGCCTAAGAGAACAGTTCGTTTTTTATTCATTTGCTGACGAATCTTTTTATCTATTTGTCTATTTTAATGCATCTGGTTCAGTTTTTCTTTTGGATTTTCCGGCTGCGAGACTTTTTATACAAATTTCATATATAAATATATTTCTATATCAAACAACAAACAAAATCTGCATTTGGCACCCCCTTCGCCTTCTGTTCTGCTGGCGCCCGGGGCACGTGCCCCCTCTGCCCCCCCCCCTCCCTTAGTTTCGGCCCTGGATAAACACTCTGTTGGAATACTATGTTCTTCATTAAATAAAACACAAATTCCAGCAAATATTGGGGGAAATTTATATGTTTTTTTTCTTGTTTAATTAGAGTTTTAATGCCAGTTTAAAATAGAAAGTGCAACCATTTTGAATATTTCAAACAATGGTGTTAACTTAAGCAAGGAAAATTATTTTGAGACTTAAAATTTTATTATTTTTCTAATATATTCATATAAAGTGAAAAGGAAAACATTTTAGTGTATATAAATTAATTTTAAAAAAAAGTTATACATTGTATACTTTCTATTTCTAAGGAAAGATAGAAGCAAGAAAAGCAAAAAGCTTTTATTTGGAAAGAAACAATTCTAGACAGAAAAAAGAAAAAAAATTCACCACTTCAAAATTTTTGCAAATTTTACATCTCTACAAATGATAGACTATGATTTGAAGGCTCTATAAATTCCAATTCAGAATTTCCAATGCCATTACTGTTTAGTTGATAAAGTCAGAGAGGAAACAATGAAATATAAAAAGTAGAAAATATTTTAAACACAACACATTTATGTCTTTCAGATGCATTCGTATTAAAATATTGAGTTTTATCACAGAAAATTGTTCCTTTTTAAATCGTTTGCCGTTTCGATCGTTTTTAAATCGAAAGGCTGAAAATTGTTTCTTTTTAAATATGAAGTTATTTTCACTCACTGCAGCATTTTAACTCCCTCTGAGATTAGCATCGCAAACTCGGTATTAGTGGAATGAAAAAATATTGAAATGTAACAGCTTTATGAGTGAAAATGCATTTTTTTTAACATGATGTCATTTTCCTATCAATTTTTTAAAGTTATTTTTAGTTGTAATGAGAATAAGACATTAGTAGAGTTATAGTACTTATTTTCCTTTTATCTGTAACAATGAAATAACTCAATTGCTACCCTTTTCAAGAAATTTCATTAAAAACATTTAAATTAAAAATAATGTATAAAAATATGGAAAAAGAAAATAAAAAATAGCTAGTGTAGGCTCATCTACAGCTGAACAGCTTTTAATTAAAAAATATACATATATCAAAATTGGTACAGTAGAATGCCCAGTGCAGATGACAAAAATAAGGTTTGTATTTTAAATATACCGATTATAACATACTAACAAGCCACTGCAGAGTGATGGAATTACAGCAACGGTTTTTCCCATTTCTAATGTAGATGAGAAAGAGGTTTCAGAAGATTTGTACCGGACCCAGACCTTATAATTTCTGTCAATGGACTTCCTTATAAAAAAAATGAAAATTGATAATTTTTATGAAATGTTTCAATCATGTTGAATAAAATCTAGGTTTCATGAGAATGATTTTGAATTCTTATATTTATTGGAAACAGAGAGGATTAAACAAATTCTTTATTTTACTTTTTTTTAAAAGAAATAGTAAACATTTATGACATAAATAATTCCAATATAGTAAAATATTCACAATCACTTTAGTTTTGATTTCCTACTTTTGACATACCACAGCTAACAAAAGAGACAGACAGCGGCACCATCGATCTTGTCTACTTTTCACCCTACCTTGATCATACCAAACACTTCAACAATTGGTGGAAACAAGACTAGTGTCATCACATGACAGCCAAGAGGGATGGAAATATCATGGCCTATCTTTTTTGTTGGATGTGTGACATATATGCCATCATGACATTTATTTTCAATACAAGTATCAAAACTGCCGAAACAAGTTTGATTTTGCTGAAATCAGTGAATGAGTTTATAAACAATAATAAAAAAAAAAAAATAGTTGCAATCCACATAAGCAAAAAGATGCCAGTGAGATTTAAATTGTAAAATGAACTCTTGATATTCATTAACAAAAATATTTTTTTACTGAACTCGATATAAAAATTCTCATCGAAATATAACTTGTAGCAAAATATACTATTACAGACAACAAGACTTTTTCTGACTTTGCTATTCGGGCTTATATTTAGAGATTTCGTGCAATGTTTTTAGAACATGTACATTGGAAGCATTAAAACATGTAATATTCTTTGATGAGTCGAACTTCAGGGTTTTTTTTAATTTCATGATGTGGTAATGCTAGGGATCACCAAGTGAAACATTGTACACTAACTGTCGTATGCCATTGTCAATCATTGAGGAGATATCTTTATGGATTGAAATGCTGACAGCGAGAAGTTATTAGTTCCATTTTTGAGGTGTACACTTTCTTGTTGGAAAAAAAGGGTACTTAAGTATTATCCGGGCCAGGAGAGTGATCACCAAAAATGGTTGCCAATTGCCAATCTTGTTTATTGTTGCCAATCATGTACAAAACAGTAATTTAATATTATTAAATACATACATGTTAAAAAGGGTTAAAAATATAAAATAAATAAAATATAATAAATAAACAGTAATAAATAAATAACAAAAAATTATAAACTGCAATAAAAAAATAAACTATATAGTTGTCAAAAAATAAGGGTTACTGTAATTAGTATAATTGGCACATGCTTGGCGCAGTTGTATCTAACCTGGTTCAGATAATATATAAGCACCAAAAATAGTAGCTCAGAAATAGTATTCTTGGATGTTATTGGTAGCAAATCATGCACAGGTGTATGAACTAATGCATGAGTAAAGAAAACAAAATACGTTTAATAAAACTTTAAAATTTAAATTTTAAAAAGTTTTTTTATTTTATAAAACTGCAAAAATGGACCTAACCTCTTTGATTGTGGATATATTTTAAGAATATTATAGGTTCAGCTAAATGTTTTTGAAGACAAAGATGAGTCAATGAACTATTTTTTGCCCTTATTTCTGTCCAGCCTCAAAAACATATAAATTCATTGGTTGTAGTTTTTATTTATTCAAAAAATAGTGCGACCCAAAGTGTGTACAGTTCTACCACAAATTTCTATTAGAAGATTTCGCCTTATTTAATCGCAGGAAAACATTACAAATTCTATTATTATTTATGGTAGTCACAAATTCTGCAATTTAAATAGAAAAATTACAATATGAAATAGTGGTACCAGACCCTTAAGAAATTCCAAGGAGTGTACGCCCCCTTGTAGACAATTAATATAGGGTTTAGAGGTACAAAATTTTGAAATAATTGTTAATATCTTTGTTTTTAGGGTTCTGTACTTAAGATGATATTCAAAAAAATATTTTTCCACGCTCAACAACTTAAAATCTTCTGACCCATTTTCAGATTCATTTCTAAAAGTAAAAACATGGAGCCTGCCGGCGTGATTTTTTGAAGAGATTTATAAGCGACATGTGTTTTTATTTTCCGTTCAGTTAATTAGAAATTGATTTACAAACAATTATTTTTACAGTACGATCATTTATTTTTTGTTTCCAGCACTATCGTTTCAGAAAATTCGGTTCAAAATGTCCCCTTTGACAGAATTTTTTGAAATATATTCTGCCTTTATCAAAAAATCGACCCAATACGGCACATTATAAAGTTTCTGAATAAGAGAACCTGCCAGTTGGATGCATTTTAGAATAAAAAATGAATTTAAAAATGGTTCAGAAAATAAGCAGCTTAGATTTGAGTACACCTTTAAAAAGCAAAAACGGAATCATTATAAGATCACTCCTCTGTCTGTCAGAGCCCTTTTTCTCATAAAGTATGGGACGTGGAAAGTTCAAACATGGGAAAGTTATAAAGCCCTTTTGCTGACATATTTTCAGATTATTAGCCATTCACAAATATGTTTAGGAAATATTTAAGGGACTAATTAAGTTACTTGAAAAAAAAAAAAGTTTTATTTTTGTATATCATGTGAA
Source organism: Maratus michaelseni (assembly GCA_963931845.1). Taxonomy (NCBI): domain Eukaryota; kingdom Metazoa; phylum Arthropoda; class Arachnida; order Araneae; family Salticidae; genus Maratus; species Maratus michaelseni. Next base: position 193,851,320 of record OZ007597.1, on the reverse strand, counting down.
AGATCTCGTAAAATCGAACTCAAATATATATTTGTTTTAATCTTAGGTATTATACAGGGTCATTCATAATTCCCTCCGGGGCTTCGAAACGTTATAGTAAAAAAAACGAAGACGAATATGAAAAAAAGAAACATATGAAATTATTCCGAAACTATTCAAGTTTTACTTACATACATTACAGGTGTTCTATGTGTGAACCCTTGGTCACACGGCATACATCCATGCGATAGTCCAGTTCCTGCCATACTCCGTTTCTTTAAATTTCCGGTACCACACATGAATTGTTTTGTCAGTTGGTCCCTGTTTTCGATATTTATTACGAAAGGCCCGTTGAACTGACACCACTGATTCAGATTTAAAGAAACGGAGTATGGCAGGAACTGGACTATCGCATGGATGTATGCCGTGTGACCAAGGGTTCACACATAGAACACCTGTAATGTATGTAAGTAAAACTTGAATAGTTTCGGAATAATTTCATATGTTTCTTTTTTTCATATTCGTCTTCGTTTTTTTACTATAACGTTTCGAAACCCCGGAGGGAATTATGAATGACCCTGTATTTTCAGAGATATTGTCAAAAATGCACTGCAAAAAAATGCCCCCCCCCCCCTCCCTTTATTTCCGAATCTACTGAAACTAAAATTATGAAAAAAATTAGGGGTTGTAGATGTTTATTTAAACCTTGCAGGAAAACTATAGAGATTTTCTTAGGTAACATACTTTTTGAGAAAAACACATTTTTCCACTACATAAAAACTTTACTTTTCAGGTGGTCAGCGGGTCTGCTGAAACTAAAATTATGAAAATATTAGAGGTAGTAGTAGTTTATCAATTAATAAATTCAATGTACAGATCCCTTTGTGCACGAGTTAAACTCTCACTTGACCGATTTATTTTATGGTAACATAGGTGGCAAACTAAACAATTCTGAACTAGGTAATATAGGAGACAAATATTAGACCTTAGTGTAAGAGAATGCAGTGAAAAATGAACTTAGAAACAAAAAGTATACTGCTGATTAGGGTATTTCATTTACATATCTGATAAAAATGGCAAATAAAATTTTAAATTAATTATTTATATATTTTGAAGAAAAAAACTAGCTCGTCATTGGTGCAAAGAATAGTTAATTGACACAGATACAGATAGATAGTAATTGGAAATTCTACAGCAGCAAATTCATTCTATTATCCAAGGATTCTCTCAAACTAACACACTTTTCCAGGATTCAAATGCTCCTATCTACACTGCTGCAAAGATCCTGTTTTTGTCCGAGGAGAATACGTGGAAAAAAAAAATCACTGACGGCTCGGCCTACAGGCACAGGAAGATTTTGAAGACACAGACCATGGGGTGCCTGTTTATTGGGAATTGCAGAAGAAAGACCTATTTGCCATGATGCAGTAGTTGGGACCGCCCATTTCAAACTATACCTGTGCCTGTAGGCAGAGCCAGCAGGGATTTTTTTGTTTTTAATTTCTTTTTGCTGTAAGAGTTGGTCCTACAAAAAAAAAACATGTCAATATAAAAGTTGTAGATAATATTAAGAAGATTTATAATAAATTTAAGTGGATTTGATATCTTGTGAATTGACAAAGTTATGAATTTTTTTCTTCTTAAACCCCTATTCCCCCTCCCCCCCCTTGAGGCATTTTTAATGAAATAAAAAATCTGTCATACATAAATTTTTGGCCCTTTTCCTAGAAGTAATAATAACTTACTTACTTAGAAGTAATAATAACTTACTTTTCCTAGAAGTAATAATAACGGATTCAATATGTATCATAATTAAGCAGTTATGGTTTTTTTTTTCTGTTTTCACAAAAATCCCTCCTATTTCCCCCCCCCCCTTGTTTGATTTTGCCCATTAACGAACTTGACCGAGATTTTAAGTCCCTTGATTTTATGTATCAGTTTGGAAGACATTTCTGCAGAATTATTGAAGTTATCGTGTCCATAAAAAAATTATATAGATAAAGTTTTAAACTGACAGTAGTTTTGGGTTCTAGGAGTCATGATTGGTGTAGTGTAGATCTGCAAAAAATTTTCAGAAATTCCAACATAGGGGAGAATGTAATAGGTAGTATATCTTACAAAATCTACCTAAATCAAAAACTAACTTTAAATCTCACATAATTAATTTTAACACGATTATTCTAATTGGTAAATAAATCACACAAGTTATAGTTTCCCAACTGGGTGAAAAAAGATGCCATAATCAATAAAGGTTCTGGGTGAATTGAGTGTCTGTCAGAATTGTCCAGGATAGCTCAGTTGGCAGAGCATTGACAGCTTCAGCCAAAAGGTCTCTGGTTTGAATGGGCTCAACACTGTTTTACCCAGTTGGAAAATTATATCTTGTTTGAATCTCAGTCTCCGACTTCAACTATTTTTAACCCTATGAGCATCTGGGGATTTTTTTGTATTTTCTGAAGAATGCTTGTAAATCCAATGGATATACAATAGACTCCCTCAAATCTACAACCCTAAAATCTGCAAATTCCTAAAATCTGCACATCATTTCAGATGTAAACAATGCATCTTACAGTTAAGATGTAGGTGAAAATTTTCTTTCTTTTATGTGTTTTCTTTTATTGTTATATCATTCTGTACACATTTTAATATAGAATTCTGGTTAATATGATTGAACTGATGTTTTCTCATGAAGGAAACATAAATTTATTTCTTACAAATTTCAAGATAGCTCTGACATCAGTGGTGATCACTTTCTTTTTACCAAATTACATTTATGTACTTTTAGTTATTAAGTATGGCTAAACATGAAATATAACTTTGTTATTTTAAGATTTTGATGGGAATTATTAGTGTATATTTATAAGGAGAGTTTCACTTAATAATTCAAGAAAAAATTATCTCATCATTATGCATTATTAATTATTTACTTGACCTTTATTTTTAATATTTAAAAAAAAGATTAAATTTCCTTAATTACTATTATTATTTTACTTTATTGTAAGCATTCATTATTATTTCAAGTGTGTTTTAAATTCAAATTACTGTTTAAAAATGAAAACAAAACAGTAACCAGAAATCCACAAAATTCTAAAATCCGCAAGACCTATGGTTTTAAGTTTAGCAGATTTAAGAGAGTCTACTGTATTTATATTTTAATCATGGTTTGATGCTATAATATCTTCCATATCTCTTCATTCAGTATACTTTTCAAAACATAATTCTGTAAAAAAAATTTTTTGTCTACAGCCATTTTAAAAAGATTTCTGGGAATGGAAAAACACAGGCCAGGCAGTTATAGGGTTAAATTGATGTAAGATATTCTTGCAAAAAAAGTTAAGGCGATAATTTTTATGCCTGCTTCTGCATCAGGGAGTCACCATCACTATTATACGATGTTTTGAGTGCAATTATAATAAAAGAGTAATATTTTGTTGATACTCGATTTATTTCATAAAACAATGTATGTTATGTTAATATAAGTTAGTATCCACAGGATTACTGAAACAATAGAAGATTCGAAAAATATCAGGAATGTTTCAAAGGATGTTAAGATCTAGAGTCTGTGACAGCTTTGCAATTTTATCAAAATGATAAAATAAAATAGTTTAATTCACAAAACACTTTGATTCTATCTTATATATAAGTAAAGTCGCAGTTCTTTAAAAACAGTTATTAATAAGGCACACATTGTTTTCAACATTTAAAGTTTTTTTGAATGAGTTGGATATTAAAATACGTAACTTCGCCTGAGTGCTGTAGAATTAAAATTACTATCTCTATGTAATTGAAATTAAATATTATTTTTATTTATTGATGGTTGTTATTATTTTTCACAAATGTCAAATTTTTGGTATTTTTATAGTTAATTTACTTTCTTTTTTCCTTCTCTTCCACAACCCCTCAAAATAGATATACTTTTTTTCACATTTTCTTCACTTTTATATTCATTTAATAAAAGTAACTGCAGGTTTAAGAGAATTTTTTTTAAATCTATCAAACTTTTGCCTGCATACAGATTCTGAACTTAAGAAATTCACTGAACACATTTTGATTTCTCATCAATATGTATACAGAAATGACGATTAAATGCAGATCTCTGAGAAAATGACTTTGGACACTGATTGCAAACATATCGTTTTTCCTCAGAATGTGTACGAAGATGATAATTCAAAGAACTTTTAACAGAAAATGATATTCCACATTCATCACAGGAATATGGTTTATCCCCAGTATGGGTAAAAAGATGCTGTTTCAAGGCAAATTTGTTAAAGAATGATTTTTCACATTCATCACAAGTATGTGTTTTTTCACCATGTGTTAGAAGATGCACATCCAATGCAGATTTCTGAGTAAATGATTTTTGACAAATGTCACACACATAAGGTTTCTCACCAGTGTGAATGACAAGATGTCGCTTTAAATTTTTTTCATGATGAAAGGATTTCTGACATAAAACACATACAAATGGTAGCTGCTTGGTATGCTTAAACTGATGCAAATTTAATTGCTTCTTCCAAAAAAATTTCTCCCGGCACAAATGACACTCATAAGGTTTTTCACCAGTATGGATGCGGATATGGTCCTTTAAATAACGTTGAGCTGAAAAAGTTGTATCACATAAATCACATGAAAATCTCTTTTCTTTTGAATGCAAAAGCAGATGTCTGTTTAAATTATTTTTGAATGAAAATGACTTTTCACATTTGTCACATTCATATCTCTCCCCAGTATGGCTGCGAAGATGTTCAGTGAAAAGGGTTTTCTTTAAAAATGATTTTTGACATTCATTACATGCATATTTTTCTTTACCGGTGCTGGTATGAACATGTACATTTAAATAATGTTTATTCAAATATGATTTTGTCGAAAATGTTGTTTGACATTCTTCACACATGTATTGTTTTTTACCAATGTTGGTTTGAACATGTACAGTTAAAAAATGTTTATTCAAATTTGATTTTGTCGAAAATGTTGTTTGACATTCCTCACACATATATTGTCTTTTACTAGTGTGGGTTTGACCATGCACTTTTAAAAAATGCTTATTCAAACATTTTTTTGTTGAAAAGGATTCATAACATTCATCACACACATATGGTTTTTCTCCAGTGTGTAAACGCCAGTGTTCCTTCAGATATGACTGTGTTGTATATGTTTTTTGACATATCTCACACATGTATTTCCTCTTTTCATGTTCCTTTTTCGCAGTATGAATGTGAGAATGTCGATCCAAGCTTGATTTCTGGGTAAATGATTTTTGGCATTCAACATACACGAATTCTTTAGCATGAATTTTAAAATGTTCACTTAAAAGTGATATATTAGAAAATACTTGCTGACATTTGTCACATACGAGCTTTTTTTCTTCCATTTCTGTATAAACTTGTTCATTTAACAGTGACATATTTAAAAAAAAAAAAAAGGGATTTTTGTTATTCACCCAGTCTATGCAATTTCTCTGAAATATGAATGTGAAAGAGTCTTACTATAAAATTTCTTTAGAAACGATTTTGACTATTTTAACACATGTAGTGTATCTCTCATAGTCATATACTGAAGCTGCTTTCAGATAAAAGAATAATGGAACTTTTTGATACATTCAACGGCGAATATGTTCCTTTAAGTGTCATGTTACAGAGTATGTGAACTTCAATTTTTTTAAGAGATCTTTAGCTAGGAGACTTGGAGGCAACTCAGCAATCAATAAAGATGGTTTATCATCGTTTAACAGGTTTTGAATATGTGTAGTCTCTGTCTTTATATTCAGAAAGGAAAACTATAATAGCAAACACATGGAATACCAACTCCAGGTAGAACTTATATTTCTTCATTGCAGGCTTTATCCATTAAAGAACTAAAAATCAGAATAAAGAGACAGTTAGTAAATTAATTTTACGAATTAATTTAAATTTTTCAAGGTGACTTAAATAAAATATCAATTCTCATTTGAATTTACCAGTAAGACAAAATTTATAATCTATGATGTACAGGGCAATTGTATGATTTTTCTTGTTAATTACTAATTAGAGAATGAAAAATTATGTAATAGTGTTACTAAATCTCCTCTCCTTTTCATGTTTTTATCAGAAGTGCAGAGCCACAGATGTTTCTCATACTGAAGAAGTCATTAAGATTAAGCTAAGGACACTTTTTGAATTTACAGGAGCAATAAGTTCATATAAAATCTCAAGTTCTGACATTCCATGGACAGAAATTACCTAATAACTGTCATATACTTGAAAACAGTATTAACCTCTCCAAGTGCCACTGAAATTCCCACAATCTATATATGGAATATAGTTGCTGCCATTTTTAGGATATGCTTTTGGATCTATTAAAGAGGAGCAGGTTGGTCGCAACTCTGTGGATGTGTGGATGGCAAATGATTTGCCGGGAAGTTTAATTCAGCTTGAAACGAGCTGCTGAAACCATTCATCGATTAAACCAAACTTTTTAAAAACTTTCTAAATGATGCATGTTGTATTCCCCATGTAAATTGAGACAGTAAATAAATTAATATTTGGTGTACTAGAGCTTTTAAATTTAAATTAATTGTTACAGTGATAAGGGAAAAAAATCCTATGTATTAATCATTACTCAAATATCTTGTGCCTACAGAACCTTTGAAGTTTCATGCAAAATTGGATCCCTCTGCTTTATCAAGAATATGTCAAGACTTTTCTCACAGGATCCAGATTTTTTAAATTGTTAATGAGTTCTTTTTCTACTTAAAAAAATAAATATAATTATAATTTTGTGATTTTAAAATCAATATTGTACTCAGATTACTATTTAAAATTTTTTAACAAGGTCCTTTTTTCATGAACTGCATTTATATATATATACAGGGTGGTTATAAAATAAGTATATCTATTTGGAGCTGTCTGTAGCTCGAAGGAATAATCCGAATGAAACCGAAATCGGTATACTTACTATTTGAGAAGGGGGAAGCAGAATGGAATAATAATAAAAAAATTATTTCAATAATCACCGACAGATGGCGCTGAGTGTGAAATGTAATGTGTAATACAAGGACAAAAAATTAAGGCGCAGACCGAATGGCACACCTAATTTATTGGAAAATGTTGCAGTGAACGTGGTTACTCTTTTGCATGGCGGTGCATTCAGGTTCTGCATGGTCAATGTGCTAGAGGACACAATCCAGGCTGTGCTCAACTGCAGAATGTAATGCATCACGAATGCTGTTTCATACATGTTATGATATGCAGTAAAGTCATTGAGGTTTGCGACACCTCCACAGTACACAATATTACACATAACATTTCACACTCAAAAGAGCCATCTGTCGGCGATATATATATATATATATATATATTGATAGAACTTTTTTGATGAATTTTGAATTCAAAGGTTATTAAATTTTACATAATTTTGTACTTATATATACATTTGTACTTCACATACATAGCTATAGTTAAGAAATACTTCTGTGACTTCAGTTGTGCAGTGACAGGTCCAATTTTATTTTAGAATGAATAAACTTGTAAAGAATTCATTTTGGATTTGAAAAAAATTATGAAATTTTCACTTTTGAAACAAAGAATTTTTTGAAGTGTCTTATTTTAAAGTGAAAGAAAAAGTAAAGGGTTATTTGAGGTAATAATGGACAAATGTCAATAATTCAACAATTATCATTATCGTAAATAACAATTGAGAGAGCCATCGATTAATTCTCAAATTTTACAACCTATTTTCTCACTAAGAAGCTCGGAACACCAATTGCCAAATTTAGTAATTATCCCAACAGGAAATGTTATCGTAGTGATAGGTAATTGCAGGATTATTCTACAATCACAACGTGTAATGCAATTCATAATAATAATTACATTCATGTATTACATGTAATGCAATTCATAATAATAATTGCATTCATGTATTACATGTAATGCAATTCTTTTAAAAATATTTTTAATTGTAGGACAACGCTGATAAAGCAATACTGGCATTTTTCATATAAAATGAGACGAGTTGAGTTCTGCCATTTTATTAAGATTTTTAGTAAAATAGAGTCATTTTAGTAAAAATTTAGCTTCCCTAGCGAAAATGTTTGCTTGAAGTTTGGATGGTTTCAAACATTTGGAACACCATCCCTTGGTTTAGTATTAAATACATCTACATTGCCCAAAATTCTTCACCCTTTGCCAATTATTATCTCAATCTCTGTTTTTATTTTTTATTTCACTTCCTCAGAACACAGCTCAAAACGTTGCATTGAGCATGAGAAGACAAAGATGGATCAATCAACTGTTTATTGCACCTTTTTCTTCCCTGCATCTAAATCCAAGTTGTATTTTTTATTTATTCGAAAAATAGTATGAGTCAAAGTGCATAACAGTTCTACCACAATTTTCTATTAAAAGATTTTGCTTTATTTAATCACACCTAAACATTACAAATTCAACCATTAAATATTGTTGTTAAAAAGTATGCAATTTAAATATTAAATAGAAAAATTAAAATCTGAAATAGTGGTAAAAGACTCTCAGGAAATTCCAAGGAGTGCACACCCCTTGTAGACAATTAATCTAGGCCTTAGTACGAAATTTTGAAATAAAATTTAATATCTGTGTTTTTTCCTGGTAACACAGCTGACAAAAAAAAAAAAATATTCTGAACTAGGTAACAGGAAATATTGTACTGTCCTCTAAAAAAAAAACCCATTCTTTTAAATTTTCTCTATATAAAGTATATTAAAGAATTAAAAAAAATTAAACATGGGTAAATTTTCATAGCTTGTTCTGACTAAGATTTTAATGGAGAATTTTTCATTTTATCACTTTATTAGAAAGTGGCAGCTAATTCAGCAAGAATTTGAAAAAAAAAGCACTTTTCTAAAAATTAACCCCTGTTACCCAGAAAAAACCCCCCACCACCTGGCATAATCAGCAGAAGATTATGCATTTTATTACCTATTAATGGTTTAAAATAAAAACAATGAATAATTTACATAGATATTCTATAGATTATTTATTATAACAAGAAAATCTGTAAAAATGAAGCTCAAGTTTTGCCAGAATTTTGAAACTGTTAGTCTAAATATTTTAAAACTAAATAAGTACTCCTTAGGTATTTTTAACTATTTTTTATTATTCTAAATGGTGCAGAAAAACAGAACAAAACAAAAAAAATAACTTTAGTGAAATATTTGATGTAGTACTAGAGTGGTTTTTTTTTAGAGGACAGCACAATATAGACCTTAGTGCAAATGAATGCAGCGAAAAATGGTCTTAAAAACAAAAAGTACACTGCTTGTTAGGGCACTTCATTTACTTTGCTCCTGACACAATTTGGAAAAAAACGCCCAAAAAATATCAAGTATCCATATACCTTTGAACAGACGTTAAGTGTCAATTTTACCAAAATGATAAAATACTTTATCTTTGTAAGAAACTTTGAATCTATCTTACATAAAAGTAAAGCTACAGGTGTTTTAAAATAGATATGAAAGGAAGTTAACAATTATTCCACAAGTTAATTTCGCATTTCAAGTTTTTAAAATGAGTTGGAAGTCAAAAAACTTTCCTTGAATGCTTTAGAATAACTATTGCCATGCTCATTAAAATAAAGTATTCTTTTTATTTATTTCTACTTGTTATTATTTTTCACAAATATTCATTTTTCGATATTTATATAAGGAATTATCTTTCTTTTCTCTTATTTTCATCACATTTTAAAAAGTTATCTTTTTATACAGAGTTTCTTAATTTTTATTTTGCATTTAATTGAAAAAATGCAAGTTTAAAAAAAAAAAAAAAGACATGTACTAAAGGTTAGTCTGCAAATAGACTCTGAACTTATGAAATTCACAGCACACATTTTGGTTTCACATCAATATGTATACAGAAATGACGATTAAATGCAGATCTTTGAGAAAATGACTTTGGACACTGATTGCAAACATATTGTTTCTCCTGAGAATGTGTATGAAGAAGATGATATTTCAAAGAACTTTTAACAGAAAATGATATTCCACATTTATCACATGAGAAGGGTTTTCCAAAGAGTGGGTAGAAAGATGCTGTTTCAAAGTAAATTTGTTAAAGAATGATGTTCCACATTCATCACATGAATAGGGTTTTTTTCCTGTGTGGGTAGAAAGGTGCTGTTTCAAGGCAAATTTGTTAAAGAATGATTTTTCACATTCATCACAAGTATGTGTTTTTTTGCCATGGTTTAGAAGATGCAGATCCAATGCAGATTTCTGAGTAAATGATTTTTGACAAACATCACACACATATGGTTTCTCGCCCGTGTGAATGACAAGATGTCGCTTTAAATCTTTTTTATATAGGAAGGATTTTTGACATAAAACACATACATATGGTCGCTGCTTAGGCTGCTTTGTATGTTTAAACTGATGCAAATTTAATTGCTTCTTCCAAAAAAATTTCTCCTTGCACAAATGACACTCATATGGTTTTTCACCGGTATGGATGCGGATATGTTCCTTTAAATAACGTTGAGCTGAAAAAGTTGTATTGCATAAATCACACGAAAATCTTATTTCTTTTACATGCAAAAGAAGATGTCTGCGTAAGTTAGTTTTGAATGAAAATGACTTTTCGCATTTGTCACATTCATATCTCTCCCCAGTATGGCTGCGAAGATGTCCAGTAAGAAGCGATTTACTTAAAAATGACTTTTGACATTCATTGCATGCATACTTTTTTTTACCATCTTTGGTTTGAACATGTACATTTAAAAAATGTTCATTCAAATATAATTTTTTCACAAATGTTGTTTGACATTCTTCACACATGTATTGCTTTTCACCACTGTTGGTTTGAGCATGTACAATTAAAAAATGTTTATTCAAATTTGATTTTGTCGAAAATGTTGTTTGACATTCCTCACACATGTATTGCTTTTTACCAGTGTTGGTTTGAGCATGTACAATTAAAAAATGTTTATTCAAATTTGATTTTGTCGAAAATGTTGTTTGACATTCCTCACACATGTATTGTCTTTTACTAGTGAGGGTTTGACCATGCACTTTTAAAAAATGCTTATTCAAACATTTTTTTGTTGAAAAGGATTCATAACATTCATCACACACATGTGGTTTTTCTCCAGTGTGTAAACGCCAGTGTTCCTTTAGATATGACTGTGTTGTATATGTTTTTTGACATATCTCACACATGTATTTCCTCTTTCCATGTTTCTTTTTCCCAGTATGAATGTGAGAATGTTGATTCAAGCTTGATTTCTGGGTAAATGATTTTTGGCATTCAACACACACGAATTCTTCAGCATGGATTTTTAAATGTTCATTCAAAAATGAGATCTTAGAAAATACTTGCTGACATTTGTCACATATGAACTCTTTTTCATCCATTTCTGTATAAACTTGTTCATTCACCAGTGACATATTTAAAAAAAAAAAAAGTGGATTTTCGTTATTCACCCAGTCTATGCAATTTCTCTGGAATATGAATGTGAAAGAGTCTTACTGTAAAATTTCTTTAAAAATGAATTTGACTATCTTAACACATGTAATGCCTCTCTCCTAGTCATATGCTGAAGCTGCTTTCAGATAAAAGAATGGAACTTTTTGATACATTCAATGGTGAATATGTTCCTTTAAGTGTCATGTTACAGAGTAGGTGAACTTCAATTTTCTTAAGAGATCTTTAGCTAGGAGACTACGAGGCAACTCAGTAATCAATAAAGAAGCTTTATCATTATCCTATAACAGGTTTCAAATATGTGTAGTCTCTGTCTTTATATTCAGAAAGAAAAACTAAATGGCAAACACATGGAATACCAACTCCAGGTAGAGCTTATATTTCTTGATTGCAGGCTTTATCCATTAAAGAACTAAAAATCAGAATAAAATGAGAGTTAGTAAATTAATTTTAAAAATTAATGTCAAATTTTCAAGGTTACTTAAATAAAATATCAATTCTCATTTGAATTTACCAGTAAGACAAAATTTATAATCTATGATGTAGAGGGGAATTGTATGATTTTTCTTGTTAATTACTAATTGGAGAATGAAAAATTATGTAATAGTGTTCCCAAATTTCCTCCCCTTTTGAAGTTTTTGTCAGAAGTGCAGAGCCACAGATGTTTCTCATACTGAAGAGGTCATTAATATTCAGCTAAGGACACTTTTTGACTTTACAGGAGCAATAAGTTCATGTAAAATCTCAAGTTCTGACATTACATGGACAGAAATTACCCAATAACTGTAATATACTTGAAAACAGTATTAACCTCTCCAAGTGCCACTGAAATTCCCACAATCTATATATGGAATGTAGTTGCTGCCATTTTTAATATATGCTTTTGGATCTATTAAAGAGGAGCAGGTCGGCTGCGACTCTACAGATGTGTGGACAGCAAATGATTTGCTGGGAAGTTTAATTCAGCTTGAAATGAGCTGCTGAAACCATTCATCCATTAAACTGAACTTTTTAAAAACTTTCTAAATGTTGAGTGTTGTATTCTCCATGTAAATTGAGACAGTAAATAAATTAATATTTGTGTTACTAGAGTTTTTAATTTAAACTAATTGTTACAATGCTAAGCGAAAAAAATTCTATGTATTAATCATCTAGAGTTGTGGGTTTTCTGGAAAATTTTGAAAAAGAAAATTTTCTAAGCCACTACATTAATAAAGTATTCCAAAATTAAACTCTTGTTTACTAGCGGCTACAAGTAAACGAAACTGGAGTATTTTCATCAACTCTATAAGCAAAATTAAATAATTAACAAAGTATATAAATCGTGATTTATAAGTTTTTATTCATGCATAAAGCTGAAAAGTTAAAATATAATAATTCTTTAATAACTATTATGCATATATAATGTTTCTGTAATTAATTAAAAATACCATTTTGTTCAAAATGTTTTATTTACTAAATTGATCTATGAATATCTGAAATGAAAACAAAATGTGTTCTAAAATAACTGAATATTTCTCTATAACAAATAAAATGATTTTTTTAAAATTAATGATGTTGACACATTTCATGAAAAAGCTGAATTACTATTAAAATGTGTTAAAAATCAAAACAAATGACCAAAGTTTATACATTCAAGAATTTGTTTTAAAAAATCGAATATAATATGATTTTTATCACAATTTTTTCTACAAACACTTTACTAACTGTGGAAATACCAAGTTTCCATGACGTTGATGTCCTAACTTTCTGGGTCACTCTCCGAACTGGACAGCATAGCGTGACCTAAATGAGAAATGCTGCTACTAACGCAAGTGAAGATTCTGTGTCTGTATGTTCCTTTAATAGATCAAGCTCAGAATTAGAATTTGAAAGCATAACATTGTCGTCGCTTATCAAATGCAGATTTTGTGAAACCGATACCAGCTTCGCAGTGCGTTCATCTGTCAATCTATTTCTCTATTTTGTTTTTATGTTGCTAAATGCCTTCCAATTGCATTAACAAAGCAGCTGTTGGGGGAATATTCAAAATTCTGACTGCAACCCTAGATAGTTCTCCTGTACTTCAATAACCGTTCCATCAAGTCGTTGGAGATATTTTACTGGCAGCTTTCCAAATAATGTCTCTACTCCAAATCTTTTGTTCTGTCCGGTACTTTGCTACATCTGATATTACTGCAACTTAATTTATAACAGGAATGTTTTTAGAAACTTCGATTACGGTTTCAATAGCTGTCATTCAATCATCTGACAAATAATGTCCCCAATATCGTGGATTCAAAAGATTCGCAGCTAAGTGCACTGAGTGAAAACAAAAATCGTATATGATACTTAAAAACGAGTTAACAGACTTTTCTTCTTTTTTGGTCGGGGGTGAAAAAGGCAAGTGCTCAATTATTTTCTCATCGCATTCTTTAAATATAACTGTAACTTCTGAAATAGCTGGTGCATCACCTTCTAACTTCTGTATTGCTGCTGAAATGGGTAAAAGCAGGTCATGTGCAGTCTGAACTTGCACCCAAAATATGTCATTATCCAGTATCTGCTTTCATACATTTGGAAGCAGTGATATTGTGTTATCCATAGCTGTACATTGTGAGCATTTCCTTTGTACACAGCAAGCTGTCAAAACATCTCGTTGCTGAATCCCATCTAGTTTCTGCTGACAAAATAAGAGAACTTTCCTCCCATCGTTTTTCTTTCTGTATTGCCTTCAATGTTTGATTGGCGACGTGGTGATTCTTAAACAATTTAACAATTACATTGCATTTTGACAATACTGTTCAAATTGAATTCAAACTTATATCCTTTGCCAAAAGGTTTAACACATGAGGAAGGCAGCCAAATATTAAGTAAGTGAGGATATTTTTCCTGAACATTTGCCAAGCTAATGTCATGTTCCTTGCATTGTCATTTATAAGGGCTATTACTTTGGAAGGACCTACTCTTTCAATTTCTGTTCTCAAAATTTCTGCTATGTATTCTCCAGTATGACAAGGAGAATTTATATTCACTGCTTTTAAGAATATTGGCTCAGGTGTTGCACACATTATGTTCATCAAAGGATCTGTGGTGTCATCATCTGACCTCTGCCACTACCACATTACTTTGTTTATCAAATAACAAGAGCAATGGGTGATTCATTTTCTGTGACTGCTCTTTTTTTATGAAATAGGGTGAATTGACTTGTTATGAGTTGTAAATTAAACAATACGAAAAATCTTAAGTAAATCAGAATGAAACTAATTTTATTCATGTGGATTACAAAGTTGAAATTATAACCTGTAGTTTTTGTTTAAATGGTATAGAAATTGACTAATAAAAGAAAATATGGAAAGTTCAAATATGTCCCATAAAAAATTGCATGTTTGACATTTAAAATTTTCTGGAAAAACAGAGTGGAAATTTTTCTCCCCACATCACTAATCATTACTCAAATATCTTGTGCCCACAGAACCTTTGAGTTTCACACAAAATTAGATCCTCCTGCTTTACCAAGAATATGTAAAGACTTTTCTCACAGGATCCTGTTTTTTTTAAATTGTTAATGTTTTTTCTCAAAACACCAATTGCCAAATTTAGTAATTATTCTAACAGGAAATGTTATCGTAGTGATAGGTTATTGCAGGATTATTCTATAATCACAATGTGTAATACAGGGTGTCCATAATTAAACAACCCTACTTTAAAGTCGTCTAAGGACGAAACTATTGGTTAGGAAGCTGTAAAATTTTGTGAAGGTCATAATAAAGGAATGGGAATTTGTTTAAGCAAAAAAAAATTTAGTTCAAAATTTCACCACCAGATGGCATTTTTAATGAATTATACATTTAGCTTACATTTATGATGGTTTACATATTTTATTGCAACAAAACATGTTCCACATGACAGCCATCATTTTCAGATACCATCAGGGATCATAAGATAGCATGTTCCACAGTTGACTGTAGTGTGTTTTGAGAAATGTAAAAAACATGTCGCGAAAAAAGTTTTGTTCAACATTTTTTGTTGTAATAAAATTTGTAACCTATCGTAAATGTATGCTAAATGTGTAATTCATTAAAAAATGCTCTCTAACAGCAAAATTTTGAACTATTTTTTTTTTTTTTTGCTTAAACAAATTCTCATTCCTTCATTATGTCCTTCCCAACATTTCACAACTCTATGACCAATAGTTTCGTCTGTCAATAACTTTAAAGTAGGGTCGTTTAATTATGGACACCCTGTACAATTCATGTAATGCAATTCATATAATAATAATTGCATTCATGTATTACATGTAATGCAATTCTTTTTAAAATAATTTTAATTGTAGGATAATGCTGATAAAGCAATGTTGGCATTAAAATGAGATGGGCTGAGCTGGGCCATTTTACTAAGATTTTTAGTAAGATAGAGTCATTTTAGTAAAAATTTAAGTTTCCCTGGTGCAAATGTTTGCTTGGAGTTTAGGATGGTTTCAAACTTTTGCGACTCCATCCATTGGTTTAGTATTAGATACATTTACATTGTCCAAAATTCTTCATCCTTTGCCATTTATTATCTCTGTTTTCACCTATGACAAAGATGGATCAATCCACTGTTTTTTGCACCTATTTCTTCCCCACATCAAAAACATATAAAAATGTTTTAACCTCTTGCGTCCTGGGTACCCAGGGGCCGTGCTAAGATTTTCAAAATGCTAGCCATTAAATTAGCCAAATTAAAAAATTATTAGTCAAATTTATCTATTATTAGCCAAAAGTCTATATAATATCTGTTTTTCAGAAATATGTTCCGACCATTTATGCTTTGAAAACCAACTTTGCTGAATTTTTTGCTTTTGTTCCGGACGAATTTCCGAGTCTTCATTACGTTTTTTTTTCTTTTTACGCCTTTCTCTTCTTCAACACTGTCAGAATTAGGATCTATTTTTTCAAAATATGAAAGAACTGAAGATTGTTGAGTCATTTTGACCACCAGTTTTTTACAAACTTAGATTCAGAAACAAGCATTTCAAAAGGAAACAAAGCAACAAGCATTTGAAAACGAAACAAATGAGGTTGCCGTGGAGCAGCTCCTGCCCATACACAAATCGTCTGCTCTCCGGGTGGTATCAAAACGCAGACACGTAGGTACGAAGATATTCGCACCTCTTTCCCATGATAGAATGAGCTCCAAATGGTGCAGCCAGAGGAAGTGAGCCCGATGCTAAGCCTAACAATAGCTGTGAAGGCGCGAAGGGGAAGGAATACGGCTGTACACGAACTCGCGACAAAAACGGAAATTCATTTATGTTTCAAAACATTACAGTACATGTATTTGTACTGTGCAAAACATGATTACAACAACGAAAGAGTCAAATCATTCGCGAGGCTTTTCACCATAATAATTATTTGTTCGCCAATTTCATGATGTATTCGCATTTGGCGCATAGGCGAATGATTAATAATCTGAAAATATGAGGTTCAATGGGCTTTATACCTTTCCCAAGTTTGAACTTACCACGTTTTATAGTTTACGAGAAAAAGGGCTTTGACAGACGGACACACAGATACAAGAGTGCTTTTATAATGGATCCATTTTTACTTTTTAAGTACGAAACCCTAAAAATAATTTCTAACTTTGAATCTTAGTCTAAGCAGTTTAACTACTTTTGAACTGATGCAAGATATTCTTAAAAAAATTGTTTAGTTGATGTTTTTTTTTTCCCGCCTGCTTTAGCATAAGGGAATCACCATCACTATTATATAATAACCTGAAATTTAAATATGAGTATTCCCTGAAGACTTTATGCTGCTTTGAAAGCTTTATCTCTTATTACTAATAAAAGAGGAATATTTGGTTGGTGCATGAATTTTTTTCATAAAGTCATGTTTAATATATGTTAACCCTCTTAGTTTTTTTTTTTCTTTTTTTTTTTTTTTTCAAAATCTTTTAGAACAATATGTATCTCTATTATTACATATTTCAAATCATCATATATTTGAAATATGTAGTATATTTATTTGCATTTTTACCTAAAGGTGAAAATAAGGAATTTTGCTTAGTAGCCACTGGCCGGTAAGTTGATTTTTTTTAGTAGCCAGTTAGTGGCGACTGGTGAGTGAGAATAATTTATTTAGTAGCTAGTAAGTATATTTATATGTCACTGAATATTTCATTAAAAATATATACTATAATGAGTTTACAGTAAAATAATTTATGTACTAAATAAAAATATTTTAATTTATATTGCTTTGAATAAACCTGAGATTCTAATTTCCAATCTAGTTTAAATTTTAAAATAAGTTAACAGCAAAGTTATACACAACATGCTTATGTAGCTAGCTACATAAGTCTCACTAAGCTTACGTACTTGTGTAGCTAACTACATAAGTACCTTTTTTTAAAAAAAATTATTTGTCTAGAATTAAGATCTGACAATAATAAAATAGGTATGTTTATACACTAAATAATAACCCACAACATGATATACATTACACATGCACAACCTGTGGCCTGTGGACCAAAATGGCGAACATCTTCAGAAATTAAGAAAATTTGTATTTCGTCAATTAGACCAGAAAAAATTGCAAATTTCGTCATTCGGAAGTGTAAAAATCATGATTTTCCATTATTTGAAAGCGTAAAAATCATGAATTTCCATCACTATCAGAAACATAAAAATCATGAATTTCTGTCATTCAAGAGCGTAAAAATCATTAATTTCGTCGATCGGACGGGGAAAAATAATAAATTTCGTCGATCGGACGGGGAAAAATAATAAATTTCGTCGATCGGATGTGAAAAAAATCCTGAATTTGATCGATCGGACGCGGAAAACTATAAATTTTGGCGATCGGGTGCGAAAAATCATGAATTTCGGCGATCGAACGCAGAAAAAATCATGAATTTTGGCGATCGGGTGCGGAAAAATCATGAATTTCGGCGATCGGTCACGGTAAATTTATGAATTTCGGCAATCGGACGCGGAAAAAACATGAATTTCGTCGATCAGACGCAGAAAAATCAAATTTTGGCGATCGGGTGTAGAAAAGTCATGAATTTTGGTGATCGGGCGTGGAAAAGTCATGAATTTCGGCGATCGGGTGCGGAAAAGTCATGAATTTCGCTGATCAGACGCGGAAAAATCAAATTTTGGCGATCGGGTGTAGAAAAGTCATGAATTTTGGCGATCGGGCGTGGAAAAGTCATGAATTTCGGCGATCGGGTGTGGAAAAGTCATGAACTTCGACAATCGGTCACGGCAAAATTAGTAATTTCGGCGATGGGACACGGAAAAATCGTGAATTTCGGCGATCGGGTGTGAAAAAATAACTAATTTCGTCGATCAAGCGCGGAAATATCATAAATTATGGCGATCAGGTGTAAAAAAGTCATGAATTTCGGCTATTGGGTGTGGAAAAGTCATGAATTTCGGCGATTGGACGCGAAAAAATCATAAATTTCGTCGATCGAAAGCGAAAAAAATCCTGAATTTGATCGATCGGACGCGGAAAACCATAAATTTTAGGGATCGGGTGCGAAAAAATCATGAATTTCGGCAATCGAACGGGCAAAAAATAATGAATTTTGGCGATCGGACGCGGAAAAATCATGAATTTTGCGATCGGGTGCGGAAAAATAACTAATTTCATCGATCAGACGCGGAAAAGTCATGAATTTCGGCGATCGGGTGTAGAAAAATCATGAATTTTGGCAATCGGATGTGGAAAAATCATAAATTTTGGCAATCGGATGCGAAAAAATCATGAATTTCGGCAATCGGATGCGAAAAACTCATGAATTTCGGCGATTGGACATGGAAAAATCATGAATTTCGGCGATCGGCCACCGCAAAATTAGTAATTTTGGCGATGGGATGCGTAAAAATCGTGAATTTTGGCGATCGGGTGTGAAAAAATAACTAATTTCGTCGATCAAGCGCGGAAAAATCATAAATTTTGGCGATCGAGTGTAGGAAAGTCATGAATTTCGGCTATCGGGTGTGGAAAAGTCATGAATTTCGGCGATCGGACGCGAAAAAATCATAAATTTCGTCGATCGAACGCGAAAAAAATCCTGAATTTGATCGATCGGACGCGGAAAGCTATAAATTTTGACGTTCAGGTGCGGAAAAATCACAAATTTTGGCGATCGAGTGCGGAAAAATCATGAATTTCTGCGATCGGACACGGCAAAATCATGAATTTCGGCGATCGGGTGCGAAAAAATAACTAATTTCGTCGATCAGACGCGGTAAAATCATAAATTTTGGCGATCGGGTGTAGAAAAGTCATGAATTTTGGCGATCAGACGCGGAAAAATCATGAATTTTGGCGATCGGGTGCGAAAAAATAACTAATTTCGTCGATCAGACGCGGAAAAATCATAAATTTTGGCGATCGGGCGTGGAAAAGTCATGAATTTCGGCGATCGGGTGTGGAAAAGTTATGAACTTCGACAATCGGTCACGGCAAAATTAGTAATTTCGGCGATGGGACACGGAAAAATCGTGAATTTCGGTGATCGGGTGTGAAAAAATAATTTCGTCGATCAAGCGCGGAAATATCATAAATTATGGCGATCAGGTGTAAAAAAGTCATGAATTTCGGCTATCGGGTGTGGAAAAGTCATGAATTTCGGCGATTGGACGCGAAAAAAATCATAAATTTCGTCGATCGAAAGCGAAAAAAATCCTGAATTTGATCGATCGGACGCGGAAAACCATAAATTTTGGGGATCGGGTGCGAAAAAATCATGAATTTCGGCAATCGAACGGGCAAAAAATAATGAATTTTGGCGATCGAGTGTGGAAAAATCATGAATTTCGGCAATCGGACACGGCAAAATCAAGAATTTCGGCGATCGGACGCGGAAAAATCATGAATTTTGCGATCGGGTGCGGAAAAATAACAAATTTCATCGATCAGACGCAGAAAAGTCATGAATTTCGGCGATCGGGTGTAGAAAAATCATGAATTTTGGCAATCGGATGTGGAAAAATCATAAATTTTGGCAATCGGATGCGAAAAAATCATGAATTTCGGCAATCGGATGCGAAAAACTCATGAATTTCGGCGATCGAACATGGAAAAATCATGAATTTCGGCGACCGGCCACCGCAAAATTAGTAATTTCGGCGATGGGACGCGTAAAAATCGTGAATTTCGGCGATCGGGTGTGAAAAAATAACTAATTTCGTCGATCAAGCGCGGAAAAGTCATGAATTTCGGCGATCGGACGCGAAAAAATCATAAATTTCGTCGATCGAACGCGAAAAAAATCCTGAATTTGATCGATCGGACGCGGAAAACTATCAATTTTGACGATCGGGTGCGGAAAAGTCACGAATTTTGGCGATCGAGTGCAGAAAAATCATGAATTTCTGCGATCGGACACGGCAAAATCATGAATTTCGGCGATCGGGTGCAAAAAAATAACTAATTTCGTCGATCAGACGCGGTAAAATCATAAATTTTGGCGATCAGGTGTAGAAAAGTCAGGAATTTCGGCAATCGGACGCGGAAAAATCACGAATTTCGGCGATCGGACGCGGAAAAATCATGAATTTTGCGATCGGGTGCGGTAAAATAACTAATTTCGTCGATCAGATGCGGAAAATTCATGAATTTCGAAGATCGGGTGTAGAAAAGTCATGAATTTCGGCAATCGGATGCGGAAAAATCATAAATTTTGGCAATCGGATGCGAAAAAAATCATGAATTTCGGCGATGAGGTGCGGAAAAATTTTGTTTTGGCAATCGGACACGGAAAAATCATGAATTTCGGCGATCGGCCACCGCAAAATTAGTAATTTTGACGATGGGACGCGGAAAAATCGTGAATTTCGGCGATCAGGTTCATACCCGATCGCCAAAATTCACGATTTTGCCGTGTCCGATCGCAGAAATTCATGATTTTGTCGTGTCCGATCGCAGAAATTCATGATTTTGCCGTGTCCAATCGCAGAAATTCATGATTTTGCCGTGTCCGATTGCCGAAATTCATGATTTTTCCGCACTCTATCGCCAAAATTCGTGATTTTTCCGCACCCGATCGTCAAAATTTATAGTTTTTCACGTCCGATCCATCAAATTCAGGATTTTTTTCGCGTTCGATCGACGAAATTTATGATTTTTTCGCGTCCAATCGCCGAAATTCATGACTTTTCGACACCCGATAGCCGAAATTCATGACTTTCCTACACTCGATCGCCAAAATTTATGATTTTTCCGCGCTTGATCGACGAAATTAGTTATTTTATTATCGGATGTGAAAAAAATCGAAAATTTCGGAAATGATGTGCGGAAAAATTTGTTTTTGGCAATCGGACACGGAAAAATCATAAATCGGCGATCGGACACGGGAAAATCTTAAATTTCTGCGATATGGTGCGGAAAAATCATAAATTTCGGCGATTGTACGTGAAAAAAATCATAAATTTCGGCGATCGGGTGCAGAAAAATCAAGTATTTCAGCTATCAGGGGCGGAAAAATCAAGAATTTCGGCAATCGAACGGGCAAAAAATAATGAATTTTGGCGATCGAGTGTGGAAAAATCATGAATTTCGGCAATCGGACACGGCAAAATCAAGAATTTCGGCGATCGGACGCGGAAAAATCATGAATTTTGCGATCGGGTGCGGAAAAATAACAAATTTCATCCATCAGACGCAGAAAAGTCATGAATTTCGGCGATCGGGTGTAGAAAAATCATGAATTTTGGCAATCGGATGTGGAAAAATCATAAATTTTGGCAATCGGATGCGAAAAAATCATGAATTTCGGCAATCGGATGCGAAAAACTCATGAATTTCGGCGATCGAACATGGAAAAATCATGAATTTCGGCGACCGGCCACCGCAAAATTAGTAATTTCGGCGATGGGACGCGTAAAAATCGTGAATTTCGGCGATCGGATGTGAAAAAATAACTAATTTCGTCGATCAAGCGCGGAAAAGTCATGAATTTCGGCGATCGGACGCGAAAAAATCATAAATTTCGTCGATCGAACGCGAAAAAAATCCTGAATTTGATCGATCGGACGCGGAAAACTATAAATTTTGACGATCGGGTGCGGAAAAGTCACGAATTTTGGCGATCGAGTGCGGAAAAATCATGAATTTCTGCGATCGGACACGGCAAAATCATGAATTTCGGCGATCGGGTGCGAAAAAATAACTAATTTCGTCGATCAGACGCGGTAAAATCATAAATTTTGGCGATCAGGTGTAGAAAAGTCAGGAATTTCGGCAATCGGACGCGGAAAAATCACGAATTTCGGCGATCGGACGCGGAAAAATCATGAATTTTGCGATCGGGTGCGGTAAAATAACTAATTTCGTCGATCAGACGCAGAAAATTCATGAATTTCGAAGATCGGGTGTAGAAAAGTCATGAATTTCGGCGATGAGGTGCGGAAAAATTTTGTTTTGGCAATCGGACACGGAAAAATCATGAATTTCGGCGATCGGCCACCGCAAAATTAGTAATTTCGACGATGGGACGCGGAAAAATCGTGAATTTCGGCAATCGGGTTCATACCCGATCGCCAAAATTCACGATTTTGCCGTGTCCGATCGCAGAAATTCATGATTTTGCCGTGTCCGATCGCAGAAATTCATGATTTTGCCGTGTCCAATCGCAGAAATTCATGATTTTGCCGTGTCCAATCGCAGAAATTCATGATTTTGCCGTGTCCGATTGCCGAAATTCATGATTTTTCCGCACTCTATCGCCAAAATTCGTGATTTTTCCGCACCCAATCGTCAAAATTTATAGTTTTTCACGTCCGATCCATCAAATTCAGGATTTTTTTCGCGTTCGATCGACGAAATTTATGATTTTTTTGCGTCTAATCGCCGAAATTCATGACTTTTCGACACCCGATAGCCGAAATTCATGACTTTCCTACACTCGATCGCCAAAATTTATGATTTTTCCGCGCTTGATCGACGAAATTAGTTATTTTATTATCGGATGCGAAAAAAATCAAAAATTTCGGAAATGATGTGCGGAAAAATTTGTTTTTGGCAATCGGACACGGAAAAATCATAAATCGGCGATCGGACACGGGAAAATCTTAAATTTCTGCGATATGGTGCGGAAAAATCATAAATTTCGGCGATTGTACGTGAAAAAAATCATAAATTTCGGCGATCGGGTGCAGAAAAATCAAGTATTTCAGCTATCAGGGGCGGAAAAATCAAGAATTTCGACGATCGGATGTGGAAAAATCAAGAATTTCGGCGATCGAGTGCGGAAAAATGGTGAATTTTAGGGAAACAAGGAAATCGGAATTTGGCCGGTTCTTTCCATATTTTTAATCGCTAGTTTTTCAAGTTTGATCAACGAGTGGCGACTGGCGAGTGCTTATTTTCACCTTTATTTTTACCCTTTAACTGTGAAATTTTTAAAACAAAATTGCTTCAAAAATTGTGTATTATATAAATATTTCTACTAATGTCTTGCCTGTGGGAATCATGGGATAAGCAGTCAGAGGGTTAATATAAGACAGTATCCACAAGACTCCTGACACAATTTGGAGAAAAATGCCAATAATATCAATTATCCATATACCTTTGAAAAGGCGTTAAGCAGCAATTATACCAAAATGATAAAATATTTTATATTTGTTAAGACACTTTGAATCTATCTTACATAGAAGCAAAATTACAGGTGTTTCAAAACAGATATGAAAGCAAGTTAACAATTATTCCACACCAGTGTTGAATTCAGACACTTTTCTCTGGGAGGGATTTCTGTGGCTCCTGGGAGACATTATAAAGTTCTGGGGGGAAATTCCACTTTTTGACTAGTGAAAGCATAAAATCTCAAATCTTCAGGGGGGACATTTCAAAGCTCTGGGGGGGAGGAATGTCCCCCCCCGGGCCACCCCCTGAATTCAACACTGTGTTCCACACATTGATTTCGCATTTCAAGTTTTTAAAATGAGTTGGAAGTAAAAAAACTTTCCTTGAATGCATTTGAATAACTATTGCCATGCTCATTAAAATAAAGTACAGTATAGAACCATTTATCCAGAATGGTTAGGGTCACACATATTCCGGATAACAGGTTGGGCATTAAAGCAACATGTATTTTTAGAATATATGGGCTGTGGCATTGTTTCTGATTTCAAATTAATTATTAGATTACAAAGATTAAAAATCAGATCCAATCGAGATAAAGAATTTATTCAGATTTGAGAAAAGACAATTTATTGGAATCCCTGGTTTCTGCATAACACTTCCCCAACAACATTTCTAAATAAAAAACAAAACTCCCAATATCTAACTATATATTCTTCCTTTTAAAATCTTAGATATTGACATTAAATTATACCATGCTTGTGAGTAATGTATCAAACAATGAACATATCAAAACTAGCTCTGTGACACTTTTTTTTGGAGAAATTCTGAAATCAGTCAATTGAAAATATCATTCTGGATAACTGGTTTTCCGGTTAACTGGATTCCGGATAAACAGTTCCATACTGTATTCTTTTTATTTATTTCTACTTGTTATTATTTTTCACAAATATTCATTTTTTGATATTTATACAAGGAATTATCATTCCTTTCTCTTCATCTCAACACATTTCAAAAAGTTATCTTTTTTTTACAGTTTCTGCATTTTTATTTTGCATTTAATTGAAAAAATGCAAGCTTAAGAATTTTTTTTAAAAAATCTACCAAAGTTTCGTCTGCAAATAGACTTTGAATTTACGAAATTCACTGCAAACATTTTGGTTTCACATCAATATGTATACAGTAATGACGATTAAATGCAGATCTCTGAGAAAATGACTCTGGACACTGATTGCATACATATCGTTTCTCCTCAGAATGTGTACGAAGATGATAATTCAAAGCATTTTTAACAGAAAATGATATTCCACATTTATCACATGAATAGGGTTTTTCCCCTGGGTGGGTAGCAAGGTGCTGTTTTAAGGTAAATTTGTTAAAGAATGATTTTTCACATTTATCACAAGTATATGTTCTTTCACCATGGGTTAGAAAATGCACATCCAATCCAGATTTCTGAGTAAATGATTTTTGACAAACATCACACACATATGGTTTCTCGCCAGTGTGAATGACAAGATGTCGCTTTAAATTTCTTTCAGTATGAAAGGATTTCTGACATAAAACACATACAAATGGTCTCTTCTTAGGTTGCTTAAGTAGATGCTTACACTGATGCAAATTTAATTGCTTCTTCCAAAAAAATTTCTCCTTGCACAAATGACACTCATATGGTTTTTCACCGGTATGGATGCGGATATGTTCCTTTAAATTACGTTGAGCGGAAAAAGTTGTATCACAGAAATCACATGAAAATCTTATTTCTTTTACATGCAAAAGAAGATGTCTGCGTAAGTTATTTTTGAATGAAAATGACTTTTCGCATTTGTCACATTCATATCTCTCCCCAGTATGGCTGCGAAGATGTTCAGTGAAAAGGATTTTCTGTGAAAATGATTTTTGACATTCATTACATGCATACTTTTTTTTACCGGTGCTGGTATGAACATGTGCATCTAAAGAATGTTTATTTAAATATGATTTTGTCAAAAATGTTGTTTGACATTCTTCACATCTGTATCGTTTTTTACAAGTGTGGGTTTGACCATGCGCTTTTAAAAGATGCCTTTTCAAATATGTTTTTGTTATAAATGATTCATGACATTCTTCACACACATACGGTTTTTCACCAGTGTGTAAACGCCAGTGTTCCTTTAGATGTGAATGTCTTGTAAATCGTTTTTGACATATTACACATGTGTATTTTCTCTCTCCATGTTTCTTTTTTCTAGTGTGTATGTAGGAATGTCGATCCAAGTTTGATTTCTTGGTAAATGATTTCTGACATTCAACACACATGAATTTGTTAGAATGAATTTTAAAATGTTCATTCAAAAGTGACATCTTAGAAAATTCTTGCTGACATTTGTCACAAATGAACTCATTTTCTTTAGTTGATCTACAAGCTTTTTCATTGAACAATGATATGAAAAAATGGGATTTTCATTATTCATTCAGTCTATGCAGTTTTTTTGGAATACAAATGTGAAAGATTCTTACAGTAAAATTTCCTTTAAAATGATTTTTGACAATTATAGCACATGTAGGTTCTATCTCATTAGTCATATGCTTATGCAGCTTTCATATAAAAGAATGATGTGAACTTTCTTATGTATGTCACCTACACATTTCCCTTTAGCATTTGATGATGAACATATTTCTTTAAATGTCATTTGTTACAGAGTAGACAAACTAGGATCCTTATTAGTAATCTTTAGTTAGGAGACATGGAGGTAACTCGGCAATCAATAAAGAAGTTCTATCATTATTCTTTAATAAGTTTTGAAAATACATAGTCTCTGTATCTTTTGTTTATATTCAAATAAGAAAACTAAATGGCAAGCATTTAGAATACAAACTCTGGATACAGGTTATATTTCTTGATCACAGACTTCATCCATTAAAAAACTATAAATCAGAAAAAAAAGGAGACAGTTAGTAAATTAATTTTAGAAATCAATTTCTAATTTTCAAGGTTACTTAAGTACAATATCAATTCTCATTTGAATTTATCAGTAAGATAATATTTATAATTTATGATAAGGGGGAAAAAAGAACATATATTACCTAAAGAGCCTATATATTAATCCCAAAAAGAACCTATATATTAATCATTACTCAATTACCTTGTGCCTACAGAACATTTGAAGTAAGTTTTATGAAAAATGAGATCCCCCAGCTTTAAGGCTGCTCGTCAATAAACCTCCCGATTCCCCTTGCTATTGTTAATCCTATGGGCATACAATGCATCCATATTTTAAAAATATCTCCTCAGGAAATTAATATTTTAAACTTCTGTTTCCTTTGTACTGTTCTTAAGGAATGTTTCATTTTTTCTTAGTTGTCAAGAGACATTCTTTAAGAACAGTACAAAGAAAACAGAAGTTAAAAATATTAATTTCCTGAGGAGATATTTTAAAAATACGAATGCATCCTATGCCCATAGGATTAACATTAGCAAGGGGAATCAGGAAGTTTACTGACGAGCTGCCTTAACAAGTGTCTGTGAAGACTTTTCTCATAAGATCCGGGTTTGGTGAAATTGTGAATGTTTTTTTTTTCCTACTTTTAAAAAACCTAATAATAATTTAGTGATTTTGAAATCAACATTATACTCAGCATCCTATTTAAATATTTTTAATAAGGTCCTTTTTTAATGAACTACATTAATGTTATATATATATATATATGTGTGTGTGTGTGTGTGTGTATTACACACACAAATGCATTAAATGTAGTTATTAAATTTTACATAATTTTGTATTTACAGTGGCGGTCAAAAGTTTCTGGACAGTTAGTTAGTTACTTTGATTTGTTTGCCAGAACGTTTCAGCAAAGAAGAAGTGCAACTGCTCCAAAAGTTAGGAATATGCAAATGACCTCTGACCACGTGATCATTTTGATAGGATACTGAAGACACTTGATACAAATGGGAGGAATTCGAAATTCGGGTGTGCAAAAGTTTGCAGCCATTCGTCATTCGTTAATTTTTTGCTGTCGGTAAAGTGTGTTTTTGGCCGTGTTTGTTAATTAATCAATGTGAATAACATAGTTGAAATTCAAAAATGAAAAGTTCAACAATTATTGT
Organism: Maratus michaelseni; assembly: GCA_963931845.1. NCBI lineage: Eukaryota > Metazoa > Arthropoda > Arachnida > Araneae > Salticidae > Maratus > Maratus michaelseni. The sequence goes on along the minus strand of OZ007597.1, from coordinate 193,823,274 downwards.
TTGTAAATGAGAGATTTGTTTGCCACTAAAAGGCCAATCCTCTTGTGAGATTGCAGCAAAATTATTGATCAGAAAATTTACTGTGAACGATATTTTAAAAATATATAAAGATGGCCATGGCCTTCAGGACTTACCACGGTCCGGGAGATCCTGGAAAACAACTATTCATGTGAATTATCAGGAGAAAAGCAGTTGATGACCTGCATAAAAACGCTGCTGCAATATCCCGCGATTTACAGAGTGAAAATATTGCTGAAATAAGTCAGTCTACTGTGTCAAGATGCTTACGTGATGTAGGACTTTATGGAAGAGTCAGAGTTAAAGAATCTTTCATAAGTAAAAACAAGTTGGAAATTGTACGTCAAACGTGACAAACGAGGTGCGTTCGTACTATAGCTAGTTATATAAATATTCAGATCTGTATGATTTTTTATTCTGCGAAATGAATTATATCGTCTGCAGATTAATTTCTGTCATAAAATAAGTATCTCGGTCGCCTGACGATTGAACCTCGGAAGCTCCTATAACAAGAAAGCACAGATTTTTTTTAAAAAAATCAGATTTCTTAATAAATGTTTTTATTAATATCGCTTAAAGTTTTGATTCGATTTTTATAAAATTTGAAATGTCTTGACAAAATTCTGCAAAGATAATATATCTTAAATTTCAAACCATTCGGTTGGGTTGTTTTTGCGTTCTTATATGCGGATGGATGGACAGACAGACGGACGGACCAAGCGACGACAATAGGTGCTACGTATTTATATAATTACGAACGCACTTAAAAATCAGCGGGCCCAGCTAGCATTTGCGAAGGAACACAAAGACTGATCAAGTGAAAACTGGAAAAAAGTATTATTTTTCGATGAATTGAAGTTCAACATTTTTGGGAGTGATGGCAGACACTATATCCATAACTTAAAAACAAAATATATGATTCGAGATATGTTATTCCTACAATGAAGCATGGTGTAGGACATGTTATGCTGTGGGGAGCATTTTCTGGAAAAGGTGTCTGTCCGTTAGTTGAAATCAACAGCAAGATTAATGGTGCAATGCATAAGGATATCTTGCAAGATCATTTGCTGCCTTATTGAAGGAAAAATTGTGGTCGAAACTATTTGTTTCAGCATGATAACGACCCAAAGCATACATGCAAGCTCGTCAAGCAGTGGCTTTTGCACAAAAAAATTACACTTTTGAAATGGCCAGCCCAATCACCTGATCTGAATTCTATAGAAAATCATTAGAATGAATTTGACAAACATGTGCAGAATTATAAATATTACAATTCAGCAGAATTTTCCTAAAAAGTGCAAGAAGAGTGGAAAAACTTACCATAGATGATCTTCAACCATTCATTGAATCGATGCCACATCGCTGCGCCACAGTACTTATTGCAAAAGGTATGATGACAAACTACTAATTGTAAATGTTGTTGATCACTGTTATTTTCTATTATAACACCATTTTTTTCCAAACTGACCAAGATCGGCGAAAACTTTTGAGAACATGCATTTTCCTTTGCAATTAATTTTGTCAATTAAATTTATTGATATTTATTTGTTATTCCATAAATAAGTTCCTAACTAATATGTCAATAAAATGTATAAGTATCACTTTGAGATTCTATTTCATATGGGTATACTTACAAATTAGGGTTGGGCAATTTGCCGGCAAAATAGTATTTTTGCCAGGACAGTGGCAAAAACTAAAAAAACCTGGTAAAAACTGGCAAAAACTGACAAATTTCAATTTTGTAAACAAATTTATATGATGGAGACATAAGGTAAAAACTATGGGAGTTTTTTTGTTCTTTTTTCCTCAATTTAATCTAGTAATGTTGCCTTTAAAAGTAATATGTACATACCGGGTGATTATAATTAAAGTTACGATTTCAAAAATTTATAATTTTAAAACTACTGGTCAGAATGATTTGATATTTTAGCAAAACAATCGTGACGCAATGGAATTTTGTTTAGAGAAGGAAAAAACTAGTTCCAAAATGTGCCGATAGATGACGCTGTCAGGGTTCAGATTGTCTAGAGATATGCAAATTACTAATATGTGGCAACTATGGGTACCTGAAGAATGTTGTTTACAGCGGGCGAATTGAGAATCTAGCCAACTTGAAGGCAAGAACCACACACCAGGCCCATTGCATCAGTACAGATAACCTCCAATCTGTTGTGGAGCATGCCGTTTTGCGCTTCCAATTAGTAGCGGAACAAGGCAGAGAGCATATCGTGCAACTTATACTTTAATCATCAGTAAAGTGTTTGTTCCATAAAGCTTTTTTTTTTTTTGTCATTATTGCTGTTGTCACTGTAAACACGTATTCTTGTCTTTTCGCTAATACATTTTTAGTAAATCCCTGAACTCTATTTTTTTTCTTTTGGCTAACAACATTCCTGTGTTTAAAGAATAAATTTTTGGTCTTTCCCCTGAGATTACCCTGACAGCGCCATTTATCGGCACATTTTAGAACTATTTTTTTTCCTTCACCAAATAAAATTCCCTTGCCTCACGACTGTTCTGCTAAAATATCAAGTCATTCTCACCAGTAGTTTTAAAATTATCGATTTTTGAAATCGTAACTTTAATTATAATCACCCGGTATATTAAAAACTTTTAAATCAACTGTTTATACATTCAAGAAACCTATATTTAAAAACAGCATTAATACATAAACATTTGTCAAATCAATCTTCATTTTATCTCTATTTGAAGCTCTAGGTATAACTTTTACAAACAGTTTATAGAAGTAATTTTTTTTTTAATTCTTACAATTTTTTCTGGGAGGGAGGTGGGTGGGGTATAAAAAACACATGGACCAGATGAAATTAATATGTATAAGAGAGGGGTGGGTAGAATGATTTTAATTGATCATTTAATGTTGCAAATATAGGCAAATTAATCTTTTAGGTAATTTTTCTTACCATTTTCCCCATTGTCATTATACAAGCTACAGACTTGAATCTTGATTTGATCATAGGAAATGAAAATGAATTATCTTGCGAAATATTTTGTTTCTATTGTTTTTACTTTGTAACTTCAAATTACTGTTGTTCTCATAGCATAGCAAAATTGGTAAGTGCTATTTCTCTCACAGACTTTGCTACAAAATTAACTGAAGCATAAGGATTGATTGTTTAATAATTATGAATGTTTAAACCAAAGCCAGTAAGTTATTTACTAAAAAGTAAAACTGATTACTAAAGTATTTTACTAAAAAATACAAACCACTTAGATTACTGTTTACATATTATTAGAGTTGAAATTATTAAAAATTAAAATATATTAATTACATCGCTGTAAATAAAACATATCTATTTTTCCCATTTTGGCAAAAATGTATTTTTACCAGGACGGTTTTTTTCATAGTTTTTATCATCTTTGGCAAAAACGTGTCAACCCTATCACAAATTAACCAAAAATTTTATGTTGGACGGAAACTTTTGACCGCCACTGTATATATACATTTTGACTTTATACAGATAGTTATAGTTAAGAGTTTCTTCTGCAACTTCAGTTGTTTAGTGACAGGTCTGATTTTATTTTAGAATGAATAAGCTTGTGAAGGATTAATTTTAGAATTGAAAAGTTTTGTGAAATTTTCACTTTTAAAACTAAGAATTTTTTAAAAGGTCATGTTTCTCAAAAAAAAAAAAAAAAAAAAAAAAAAAAAAATAGTGAAGGATTTTTTCAGTAATGATGGGCAAATTTTGATAATTCAACAATCGAAAACAATCACAGTCATTGAAAATAACAATAAAGACAGTCATCAATTAATCTCCAAATTCTACAATTGATTGTCTTACCCAGAAGCTCAGAACCACAATTGCAAAATTTGGCGATTATCCAGGCAGGAAATATTATCAGAGTGATGAATGATTGTAGGATTATTTGACAATCGGAACTAGTAATATTCTTTTAACAGAATTTTAATTATAGGATAATGTTGATAAAACAATGTTTGCATAGTTTGTATAAAATGAGTCGGGCTGAGCTGGGTCAGTTTAGTAAAAATTTAGTTTCACTGTGTTCCCCTGCCGAAAATGTTTGCTTGAGGTTTATGATGGCTCCCAACCCTTGCAATCTATCCATAAGTTTAGTATTAGGTACATTCTACAATGTCCAAAATTCTTTACCATTTGCCAATTATTATCTCTGTTTTCACCTATTTTTTGTTTCACTTCCTCGGAACACAGCTCAAAAAGTTACGTAGAACATGAGAAGACAAAAATGGGTCAACAACTGTTTTTCCCCTATTTCTTCTTCGCATCAAAAACATATAAAAATGTTTTAAATCCATTAGTTATAAATTTTATTTATTTGAAGAATAGCTAGACACAAAGTGCCTACCAGAACTTTTAAATAAAGGTTTGTGATTTATTTCATTATTAGAAATTCTATAATTAAATATAGTACTTACAAATTCTGTGATTTACATATTAATCCAATCCTAAATAGTGGTACCAGACTGGGAATTCCAAGAGGGGTACACTCCTTGTAGACAATTAATCTAGGCTTTAAAAGTACAAAAGTTTGAAATAATTTTTAATATCTTTGTTTTTTTATGGTAACATAGGTGACAAAATAAAAATTTCTGAACTAGGTAACCTAGGACACAAATATAGAATAGACCTTAATGTAAGTGAATACAGCGAAAAATAGTCTTAAAAAGAAAAAGTGCCCTGCTTATTAGGGGGTGAAAGTGTTTTTGATTTATTATGACAAGGCATCAATTTTTAAAACTGAAAAATCTTATCTCCTTCTCTCCTCTTAAGATTCCTTTGATACAGATAAGACTCTCCTATGTTTTTGTACTTTTTAATGCCTTTCTCATTTATAGTTCATTAATAATGATTAAAAAGGTTTTTTTTTTCCACTAATAATATACTTCTATTCCAATTTTTGATAGAATCATGGCCCTTTGAAAGTCCCATTACAAAGAATTCAGATAGAAGCAGCATCCACATGCACCATGGTGCCCTTGTAAGTGTTCCCTGTTACAAGTTTTTTTTAAATTTTAATCCATTTCAAAAACGGTTTTGCTAGAAAATCATTAATGGTTGCTATTGGATTTGCGAGGGTGTGAATATTCACACCCTGTAATGATGACTCACCAGTAATGATGACTCAGCTAAGAATATAGTACACATCTCTTTAATAACACAACACGGGCATTAAGAACACAAATAATACTGGAACATACACCAATCTGTACCATATTGGCAAACACACTTTCTTACAGCTATTAAATACACAAACTTATTTCATATTTTATAATCTCATTCACACCACTCTAGTTCACCCAATTTCTGTTCATTTCAGTCATAGTTCATAGAGTCCATGGAGTACATTCGAAGACATTATTCGAAAACTACATATCCTGCCCCTTTACAGGTCAAGCCTCTTGGGTAGTTGGCAGACTCCCCAAGAATGTCTAGGAATGATAGTCAGGCTTGCTTGAATTGGTGGAGCATCTATCATAGTGAGATCTGTCAAAACTATTTGACTGGCGAGGTGACAGAATCAAAACCTGAGTCGGAGCATCAATAGTCAAAGGTGATGCTACTGGTTCATCATTGGAGATCAGGGAAATAACACCGTCAGAGTTCTGATGTGTTGACTCTTAAGAAATCTCTCTGATCTTTGTTGTTGAAAATCTTTGATGTGCATTTGGTATACAATCATTCTGTTTTACTTGTTCCTCCACTGGACAAATTTGATCAACATGGCATCTTACTAGTGTGCCTTGAATATTGATTGTGCAAAAAAGAACACCATCTTCATTAAAGATTCTCTCAAACTTCTCTTTTAAATTAGCTGATTTTTTAATTAGAACTAAAATTCTCGCTTTTGCTTTTTCTATTAATGTGTATTAATAAACATGTTCGCAATAAACAGATTTAGTAGTATATTATTCAACAACTGAAATTTCTTTAGTTCATTATATCTAGCTCTCAATGAATGTTTTTGAAAAATATCTTTTGGAATAACTCTTCATAATTATCTCTACTAGAATCGTATTACTGTAAAATCCCGTTAATCCACCCTTCCCGATTAAACGCGCCCCCTTCCCACTTAGTAAACAAATTGGAAAATTGGGTTCCACGCATTTCAGCATTGTTTGAGTAAAATTAGCTGAATTCTCATAAACAAGGAATAGGAAAACTATCTTTTCCTCCTGGTACAAGCCAGAAAGACTTTTTGAAATTCTTTTTCTATAACAAAAGGACACAATTTAATTTTATCTATACTGTTTTCAGTCTTGATTTAAGCCTCAAGAACTTCTCTACAGCTGAAAACTTTCCTGAGACTGAAGGTTTTGAACCCATGTACTTCACATACATCACTATAGTTAATAGGTTCTGATAAAAAAAAAAAATGTTGGGAAATGTTTGCTTTTAAAACAAAGAATTTTATAAAGGGTCCTGATGAAAAAAAAAAAAAAAATGTAAAGGATTCCTTGAAGAACTCAAACGTTTCCTAAATAGATTCTTAATGAAGAATGCTGTTGCATTTATTTATTTATTCTATGAAGTACTACATCACTGAATATATTTTTATTATCAAGAGAGTAGGTGTTTATACAGTCCGGTGTATTTCGCATTAAAAAGCAACATTTTTTACGGTCGTTTCACAACACAGGCATCATTTACTGAAGGTGTTCATCAATAAAATAAAAGACTGCTTATTCATACAACTAATTCTTTTTCCTTAGAATATGAATATTTATTATTTATAAATTTATGTTCTAAATCAGGGCTGTACAATGTGGAACAGTGTTCTTTGAAGGTTTGGCACCCTTTTGAAGGTTTTCTGCAATTACCCTTTTTAAGAATAAAATTCTATTTTAAAGTATGATTTATTTAAAATTCTTCATATTTGAGTGAGAGCAACTTTTGCACTGAAAGTTTATTTTGCACATCAAGAACAAAAAATGTACTTTAAAAATTTAATCATGTGTCTCATTTGTGACATTTAATCATTTCGTCACTAATTTATAGCTATTCTTTATAAAAGTTTTATAGAAATTATGAATATGGAGATTGATAATAGTTGGCACTAACTTTTTTAATATGTCAAGAAGTGAAATTTAGAAAAATAAGCAGTTCTAACTTACATCCCCCTCTTTACTGCATGAAAGTTTGATTTTCTTCTGTTTGATTGTTGCTGTTGTTGTTACACTGGCCATTGGCGGTTTTATAAGACCGGTCTGGTAAAGGGGTGTAATTTTCTCTCCCAGACCTTTGAAATTTTAAGTAATTTTTCTCATTTATAAAAGAAATCTATTGAATCGTGCAAAATGATTTCCATCAATGGAAGCTCTTCCAGGCTCTCTCTCTCTCTTTCGAACAACCTATGGATTTGTCACTATCATGTCTGTCTTTTATAATAACCTAAATTCACATCTCCAAAATAAGTCAAGGAGTAATTTTACATCCTAAAAATCTAGCAATATTGCTGATTTTTATTATTATTTTTTTTATTATAGCAAGTTTCTGGCTCCTTCCCTTATTTTTTTAGATATAAATATTTTTGTCATAGGCTTCTTGAAGAAAATGTATAATTCAAAATTGAATACTATTTTATACTTTTTATGATTTTTTTTCCCTTTTTAACATGTTTTCCACTGTGAGACGCATTTGCATTGCATAACATGTGTATGAATCACTACTAATACTGTAAGAAAATTTTGTTGCATGTTTTGAGACATGCTTACTGAAAGGTTGGATAGCCTGTTCTAAATCACTATTTATCTACATCAAGATCCAGGTTTTCTTGTGTAATATTGACAAAATATAAATCTGCTAAATTTCTTCAAAATCATTAGTTTTTACTTAGAAATAAGATTAATCCAAAGAAATATAACAAACAAAAAACATTGGTTGATATGCTATATGCACATCATATGCTTCAAGGTCAAACAGGAATGTGCCAGTAGATTGTAGTGTTTGCCTGTTTTTTTTTATTTTATTATTATTCCAATTGCTTGATTGCTGCCACTTTTTTTAAATAGTAATATTTCCTTTATTTAATGACAATTTTAATAAAGTGACTAATACTATTTTAAAACAAATAACAGCAATGAAGCAATCGGAATAACAGGAACCAACCGACAATACTAGTACTTTAGCCATCCCGGAGACAGTTCTTCTAAAGTTTCAGAAGACAGAGTCGGTCATTTTTCCCACTGACTACTAAAATGGGGGTCATCATATAAGATTTCAAAGTTGCACCCCCCCTCAGGGGGGGGGGGGGAACTTTCATATCCCTAAATAGATTTTTCAAAAATATTGAACATGCATTTTGCCGTTTTTCAATCCGATGTATATTTCTCGCGTTATTTGACCGTTTCCAGACTTTTCGGACCCCTGTATATATATATATATATATATATATATTAGTGTAGTAAAGGTTCTGTATAAGTACTTGGTCTGGGTGTGTTACACATGCTGCATACCCTTAAGGGTACTCTTGACGCACTTGAAAACACCCGCTAGCTAATGTTAAACTTAGGGGGATTATTTTTCTAATATCTCCTTTGCATTTCAATATTTTTAAACGATTTTTTTTGCATTGGATAGCAGAGATCAATCTCTATTTCCATCATTGATAACTTTTTTGATTTTCATTCCAGATTTTATTTTACAAGATACTTTCACTTTCAGAACCGGTTTCAAAAGTCAAAGTATCTTCATAAAAAAAACCCGCAAAGAACATCGAAAAAGCAATCAAGGGCAGAAATAGAGATTGACCTCTGCTATCCAATGCAAAAAAAATCGTTTAAAAATATTGAAATACAAATGAGATATTAGAAAAATAATGCTCCATACGATTAACATTAGCGAGCGGGTGTTTTCAAGTCCATGAAGAGGACACTTAAGGGTATGCAGCATGTGTAACAGACCCAGACCAAGTACTTATACAGAACCACTACTACACTAATATATATATACAGGGTGTCCAAAAAGTCTGGAAACGGTCAAATAACTTGAGAAATATACATCGGATTGAAAAACGGCAAAATGCATGTTCAATATTTTTGAAAAATCTATTTAGGGATATCAAAGTTTCCCTCCCCTCCCTTTTGAAATCTTAAATGATGACCCCCATTTTTTTTTTTGCAGATTCGGATTCTACGGGGAAAAATACGTAACTTTTGTATTGAATATTTTCTTCGAAATATTGTAGATGGCGCTTTAATCGAGTGCAATGCTGTGAGAATCGTTACCATTGCAATGTCTGGAAATGCTCCAATACCTCGAGAAATATACATCAGATTGAAAAACTGAAAAATACGTGTTTAATATTTTAGAAAAATGGCAACTTTGATATCCCTAAATAGATTTTTCAAAACTATTGAACATGCATTTTTCCGTTTTTCAATACGATGTATATTTCTCGAGTTATTCGAGCATTTCCAGACATTGCAATGGTAACGATTCTCACAGCATTGCACTCGATTACAGCACCATCTACAATGTTTCAAAGAAAATATTCAATACAAAAGTTACATATTTTTTCCCGTAGAATCCGAATCTGTAATTAAAAAATGAAGGTCATCATTTAAGATTTCAAAGTTTGGGCAAAGTTGGGGGGGAAACTTTCATATCCCTAAATAGATTTTTAAAAAATATGGAACATGCATTTTGCCGTTTTTCAATCCGATGTATATTTCTCTAGTTATTTGACCGTTTCCAGACTTTTCGGACACCCTATATATTAACCAACTGAAGAAAAAAACGAACCTCAAATGGTTTAGCATCCAAGCCCAAATCTTATGCTGGCATGGTTATAGAATCTTCTAAAGAAGAAAAAAAATATGTTTTTGAAATTTAGTGTCCCAAAAATTTTACCTTTACTTTTCTGAACCTCTTTAAAGAGAAATTCAACTTTAAAATTTTCAGAAAAGTTTTTTTTTTTTTTCATTTTTAACAGTAGGAAATTATTTTTTTGTAATCCAATGTATTCATGTATTCAAAATTTGAATTACATGAAATAAAAAAGAAGTTTCTGTCAGTATATTGCACTAACAAGCTGCACTGTATGACAAAATTATATTTTTCTCATACAAATTATGGTCTTTAAGCAATTTAAATGCCATAAATTGTTAGTTAAAAATGATCAAAGCAATTAATTGCAAAATGATATTATATTTTTGTGTTTTTTAACTCACATTCTTTACATCAAGTCATTTGAAAGTTATACGTTGTTTATAAACAACAGTTCTATAAGCAATTTAAAATCAGAGACTGAATAGGGACTGCTGCTGCTGAAAAAATTTTCAATGAATCTGCACTTAAACATTAAAGTATGTTATTGTAATCTATACTAATAAAGAAAGAGTTTGTCTGAGTGTCTGCAATGGCTATGGATATCTACTGCACACAGAGGTATGAAAATTTGGATGAGGATGGTCCAAGGCATGTCAGAATGCACCCAAGTCTCAGATTTTTCATTTTTTGATAAGTTAAGATATTAATTAAAACCAATAATTTATACAGCTGAATAACAGGTGTGATAGTCTGGCAAAAAATAAATAAACATTCTGAAGCTTTTTGCAATTTTGCAAGCAGGGAAGAAACAATTGGGGAAAAAGGCTGTTTTTCATGTTTTTACAAGTCCACATTGGCTTTTCTTAACAAAATATGAAAAAACAAAAAATACCCATTTTATTATCATACTTTTATCTTCTAATGGTATAATCCACTAAAAAATATATTAATATTTACCCTTTCAAAAAAATTATTTTTAACGCATGCAGTATGTGATATTCGTCTGCAGTATGTGTGATTCTTTACGTAAAAACAAAATATATCCACTTAACTATCGCACTTTTCCAATTCTAACAATGTTTTCCATTTTAAACAATATTAATATTCATAATCAAGGCTTTACAAATTTCATAAAATCTGGTAGCCAGCAGAAAAAAAAAATTACTCCCCCCCCCCTCTCTTCCCCCCCATCATTGATTTTCAAAAAGCCCAAAAGTTTATAAAGACTTAATTGAGAAAAAAATAATAAAAAGTTTATTTTAGAATTATTAATTGCATTGTTTATAATAGAACCGGATAATTTAATTTAATTTTTTATGCAATTTTTAACGTTTTTGCAGGGATTTTTTTTTGCATGAAGGAGTCCTGTTTCAATATTTTACCCCAATATAGTAAAATTTGTCCTCATTTTTTGCTTTTTTTTCGCGTTTCGCTGCGCTTTTTCAAAATTAGTAAAAGGAATCTGGTTTTAGCCCATTGTATATTAAATTTTGTCATCTGAGATTTTTGAATATTCAGCGATTTCTTAGACGATTTGTAGCTTTTTTTTTTTTTTTTTTTTTTCGCGTTCGGTGGCAGTTTTTTGACGTTCGTAAAAGCAATCTGGTTTCAATTTTTTAACCCAGTATAGTAAAATTTGCCCTCTGCAATTTTTTTTTATTTTTGACAATTCTTTTATTGTTTTGACGATTTTTTTTTATTTTTGACGATTTCTTGCGTTTTGCGGCGATTTTTGGACATTCGTAAAAGGAATAAAATTTCTATCTTTTAACCCAATAAAGTATATTTTGTCCTCTGTGATTTTTAAATTTTATCAAAAATTTTTATTGAAATTTTAGCTTTTTTTCGCATTTTACGGAGATTTTTGGACAATTTCTTTCTGAAACTGGAAGAACTCTCTCGTAACTATTATAAATTTTTATTTTGTGCTCATTTCTTAAGTCAAATTTTGTATGAAAAAAGGAAAAAAAAAAAAAGAAAAAAAACGTAAAAATAAATAGCTTGGTCGCCAGATGAAAAAACTTGGAGGCCAGTGGCGACCGCATTTGTTAAGCCCTGTTCATAATTAAAAAAAATTATTTTCATGAAGCTTTTTTTTTTAATTTGCATCCATTCTGTAAATCCAAATAAGAAAAAAAAATAACCCAAACTAACATGTGCACCTTTATCTTTCTAACAATATCTTTAGTTTTTTAAAAATGTTACAACTAACTCTTACAAAAAAATTATTTTCCAAATGACTGATTCGTTTTTTCTGGAATTTTTAAAATTCTGTATCCAGTTTAGAAACTGAAATATGAAAAAAAAAAACTACAAACTTAAACAGTGTTACCTTTCTAATGACATCTTCAGCTAAAAAAATATTAATTTTCAAAAATATCAAGTTGGTTAAAATTGTCAAAACTAGAGTGACCTTCGATTTTGAAATAGCTGTTCTAATATATATATATATATATATACACTTAAAACTTTTGGTAGAGTTTACTTGCTGCGGCATGCTCAAAAAATCAAAATTATCAGGTACATATCAAGGAGAGGTTCTTAATACATTAAAAAAATATTATATATCATAATATACTGTGCGTCAAAATAAGTGATATTTGCAACAATGAGATTTAAAATAAATGTGGATTAGACTCCTACATCACATCAAGTAAGGTAATCCAATTTTTACTCAAGCTTGACCTGAAGTTTGGGACGGACATAATATTTTCTTGTTGTTGGTTCAGGTCAGTTTTAGAATAAGTTTTCACAATTGTGGGTTTGTGTTACAGGATATTTTAATATAAATGAGAATATATATATATGTTCATTTTTCTAAATAAAAAATTGACATTAATATTAGAGATATAGTTGCAGAGTATTTTATTCATAATTCCATTAAAATATGAATTAAATTTATTTCAGGTTGGTTTTGTATCGAAATGTGTCAGATTTACTTTAAAATAGAAATTTCAGGTTCATGTTGAGTACAATTTGAACCATGCAGGACTCTAATGTGGATAACAATACAGGGTTACAACAAAAACATGAAGGTTAAAAACAATGCCTTGAATTTTTTATTTTTAATTACTTGTTAAAAAATAAAAATATTACACATATTTTTCACGTATGGAAGTAGTTTAATATTAATAGCAAAAAGGAAAAAGATAGAATAAAACATACCTTCATTTATTTACTTTTGTAGTAGTTATTACACATCTTGACTACAAGTCATTGTAACTGCTTCAAAATATCTTTCAACATCAGGAGTTATACCATCATGGATTTCTAATTTTATTAAAGCTGGCCTTCTAACTGCCACTTCAGTGTTTTCTGTCTTTTGTCTGTTATAGATAAATTTTTTCAATGCTGAAACAGAAATATTTTTTTTTTAATTTAGCGATGTATAATTTTTAAAAATATTTTATTAGACTTTATACAAAGAAAATTTCAAAAAATGGGGTTTTTTAGAGGACAACCCAATATCCTTCTATGTCATATGACAAAACATCAAACCATTAAACTTCACAAACGCAATTCAACAATCCGACTATATGACACACAACAAACCAACCTACAGACAATAGAACCCTATTCTAGAATATTCTAGTTTGTCAACCAACCAGTCCAATCTAATTCCCTCAAAAACCAGCTCAATTTCCAGAACCATGCATTCTGTCAGTGCCAGAACCAAGCACAGTGGGCGTGGAAAAAAAAGTAAGAAACAAACTGGTAGCAAGAAAATCTCATTTATCGCTTCGCCAAATTCGACGATGCCAAGTGTCTCATTTGTTCTATGATTTAACCAAGCTTTTTATGTATGGTGTATGTGTGCATGTAAAACTGGGAAAACTGATTTTGTAAGTGAAAAATATTTTATGTTTCTAAACTAATTTTTGTAGTAAATAATTTTTATCAAAGTATTGTCTTAGTTTACTTTAAAATGATCTATGTGTTACCAAACTACTTCCATTAACACCAAAAAAACCATGTTCCAGAATTTGTCTTCATTATGACAGCTTTAATTAAAAAAATAACATTTTTTTTTCTAAAAGTATCACATAAATCAAGAATAGAGGAAATATCAAAACAAGTTATTTTGGAAACCTACAAACAACTATTGAACACCATTTAATATCTTAATGCAAGAGAAAAAAAATCATAAAAATTTTACTTAAATTTAAAAAATCTGTTTTTAATTTAAAAAACTGATTAATTTCATTCTTAAAACAAAATCATGATTTTTTTTCATACCCTGGTAAACAGAATTTAACAAGTGTTTGGAATGGAAATGCATTTTGTAGATTTATGGATGTCAGATGATCTTTAGTTTTTTTATATTATTACTATTATTTTTTATTTTTTTAATGCCAAGAAGATTAAATCAGTTCATTTTTAGAAATGGTGTAATTTAAAGACTAAAGTGTTATATAGTTTATAAATTACAATATAAATGAAAACTTTATTAAAAAAAAGGAACTTGCAAAGCAAATTAAAAAAATAAATTTATTTCTATATTGTTAAGCCCGAGAAGGGACAGATATTAAAATTATTTTATTTAGTCAATGCTACAATAATGTTGCATTTTTATATTAAATCTTGCTCAGTCTATTTAATCTTAAAAAATCAAATTTAAATTTGAAACATGATATTAAAGCAACTTTAAAGCATTTCATTTAGAAATCTAAATAAATCTTCAACTTTTTAAATTATTTGAACTTCTCATGTTTCTTGTCCGTTAGAATTTGCTACAATACAAATTTTCCGTAATGCATGTAAAACGGAAAAAAAAAGTTGAAGATTTATTTAGATTTCTAAATGAAATGTTTTAAAGTTGCTTTAATATCATGTTTCAAATTTAAATTTAATTTTTTAAGATTAAATAGACTGAGCAAGATTTAATATAAAAATGCAACATTATTGTAGCATTGACTAAATAAAATAATTTTAATATCTGTCCCTTCTCGGGCTTAACAATATAGAAATAAATTTATTTTTTTAATTTGCTTTGCAAGTTCCTTTTTTTTAATATCTCAAGTTTTTTAATAACAATTTAATATGAAGCAGATAAGATTCAAACGAGGCAAGTATGTGAAAGACTGCACATATCAAAATCAGTATTGGTAATATGAAATATACAGTTCAAACATTGATTATTCTGTAAACAATTAAAATAATAAAAGTAATTTTTAACAAAAAAAATGTATATAACGGACTTTAACGGATTGTTTCTCATCTTCATAATGATAATGAACGAATCATGTTCATTTTTGCAAATAATTTTATTCCATCGTGTAAAATACATTTGCAACCACTTTGGAAAGAGTGGTGAAAGCTATTAATAAAATCTTATGTTGTTTTATCACATAAGAAGCATAAAAATAATAATGAGTATATATGAAACAACTGTATTCTGATTTTGTTATAAAATGTGTAGTTATGGAGGATGAAATTTTCAGCAAAATATTTCTTTTTGTAGCTGAATAAATATTTTACCTTATATTGACAATTTCTTAATTTAACATTTCTGTAGAAGCAAAATGTAAACATCTGCAAGATTTTTTACAAAACGTGTACGATCTGTTATT
Organism: Maratus michaelseni; assembly: GCA_963931845.1. NCBI lineage: Eukaryota > Metazoa > Arthropoda > Arachnida > Araneae > Salticidae > Maratus > Maratus michaelseni. The sequence continues at coordinate 193,807,916 of OZ007597.1, read as the reverse complement.
TTCATATCGTCACAAACAGTCCATTTATTGATCTCGTTTTCATTTGAATGCACCGGTTGGTTCCTATTTGAGACCACCATTTGGCGAAATCGTGCCAAATCGTCGATAGTTAGCCAGATGTAGCTCTTTTATTGTTGGAAAGGCTGAGCAAGGATATTTTTTTGTGATGACGCGTTTGTTACGTATGACGTATTTGTTACGTCATCAAGTGATTCTTTATTCGACGTTTATTTGTATTTTAATGATATTTAATGATTTATAAGTTATTTAAAACATGTTTTTTTTTAATACAGTTAAATAACACTTACGTCATTAAATGGTTATGTGATATGATATTAAAAGAAAAAAAAGCATTGAAAAAATTTCATCATCTGCTTCTTTATTTAAAGCTTGATTTTTTTTTTATGTATGTGAGTGGCTATTCTTGTTACTTTAGAACAGTATAAATTAATTGATTGCAGTTTTCATGGAAGTCTCATGTTCACGAAGCGATCATACATGCGGTATAGTGATCGCCGCATTTACAAATTTCGTGTATTTTTGTGATCTCTATACAACGAGGTTGCTGTATCCAGTGATGTTTTTGTTCGGTTTCATGTTCGCGAAGCGATCATACGTGCGGTACAGTGATCGCGGAATTAACGAATTTCGTGTATTTCTCGGGGATTCCGATATGACGAGGTTGATGTATCCAGTGATTTTTTTTTCGGTTTCATGTTCGCGAAGCGATCATACGTGCGGTGCGGCATTAACTAATTTCGTGTATTTTTGGGGATTCCGATACGACGAGGTTGCTGTATCCAGTGATGTTGTTTTTTTTCGGTTTCATGTTCGCGAAGCGATCATACGTGTGGTACAGTGATCGCGGCATTAACTAATTTCATGTATTTTTTGGGATTCCGATGCGAAGAGGTTGCTGTATCCAGTGATGTTTTTTTTTTCGGTTTCATGTTCGCGAAGCGATCATACGTGCGGTGTGTACAGTGATCGCGGAATTAACGAATTTCGTGTATTTCTTGGGATTCTGATACGACGAGTTTGCTGTATCCAGTGATGTTTTTTTTTTCGGTTTTGTGTTCGCGAAGCAATCATACGTGCAGTACAGTGATCGCGGCATTAACGAATTTCGTGTATTTTCGTTTTTTCAACTTCACATTAATCGTTAACTTTTACGTAATATCGATGAAATGTGTATAAAATGTTGTTTTTTATTGCTCATATCATCTTTTTTATATCTATCTTCTTAAATTTGTCAAATAAAATATTTTATTTCACTCATAAATGCAGTATCTAAAAAAATCAACTGTGTATGGTATAATTTAATAATTCTGTATTTAAATTATCATTCTTTTGTCCAAATTGTTTTGAACGAATAAAATTTTACATTCGTTACATTGTTACTCTCGTATAAATGCAATATATTTTTCAGTGACGTTTTTATCGCTAAATTCATTACTTTTCCTATGTGTAACTATTTAAAAATTAAGAATGGCAACATTTTACCACTTGCTTATTGTGGGTTACAATATGATAAATGTAAGTAAACAATTTAGAAATCGCCAATGTGGCATCATTTTTAAAAAGCGCCAAATGGTGGCTTGAAATAGGACTATGCCGAATGCACCATTGTTATATAATGGCCTGTATCAATGAACTTTCCTTTATGCAAAATAGCAGATTTTGTTTAAAGGTTATATTATTTATTAAAACCTTTTGGTTTTAAAATCCTGTTATTGGGCACGTAATTTAAAAAGTTTTATTCGGACCCATAGAGACATTTGTTGAAGAAAATCTGGCTAGTTGCACAAACAAATATTTTCCACAAGAATTTAATCGAGTTTGACACATTTTAGTTCTGTTTTTGCAATGAACACAGGCAATGTTTTCAGTCTGCCATCGTGTTAGGAGATCATTGAAATCAACTGCATCTTCCCTATTATTAAAGTCATGTAGAAATCTCACAATAAATGCATTAAATGGTTCTGTACTAATACATATATCTCGATAACTTGGGCAATTACCACATTTCTCCCAAAGATCTTGCTTCAGTTGAAAAAGATGTATGGCATTGACTTTTCGTTTTGACAAATTTTCCAGTAGGTAATCAAGAAATTCTAACGGGTCTTGATCAGTACCATCATGAAACTTTACATGAAGTGTTTTTCTGACTTCAAGTGTATCAACGGTATCAATCTGTGGATTTTGCAAAGTAGTGAATATTTGTTTCAAAGCTTTTGTTGTAGGACCAGGATCAATAACTCTTTCCTGAATTTTTTTAACTAATTCTGGGATACAGAAGAGAGTTTGCAACACAGCATTTGCGTAACACAAACGATCTGTATTTGTAAAGCCTTTAAAGACAAAGTAATTTAAATCAGTAATATGGTTTTTATTATTTTTTTCACTAACAATTACTGATATGTCAGATGAAACAACCATTTTACTCTCAGGGTATTTTCTGGAACATACAGCTAATTGTGGCATATCAGATCTGTATTCCTTTCTAAGACGATTATATTCCTTAATAGCATTTGGTGAGGCATAAACTTTACTTGCATCAAATTTAAGAAGATGTAAACCTTCTAAACTTGTGACTCTGGATAAAGCAACATAAGACATGCCACTTTCAAAAATGGTAGGACCCAAGTTAATCATTACACAATTCAGGCTCATTCCTTGACTTAATTTCACGATTTCCTCGATAATATCGTGAATATTTATTTGATATATCACTTAACGGTTCAGACAGAGATACTCTTTGTATAGGGTTAGGATACTCTTCAATTGGGCCATTTAAATCAATGAAATGCCGAGAGCAAACATACCAGTCTCTAGTCACCGTTTCTGTATTTGTTATACCGCAAGCAGAAAGCCATTCGTTACATTTACTCAAGTTTTTCTGTTGTTTAGGAAAAGGGAAAAACAAAACTCCCAGCATATAGTCTTTGTAAAAGTATCGTGCATCACTCTTGCAACCAGAAAATTTGCATTTCTTCACCATGTTGAATTTTAGTAATCATCGATTAAGAGAGAAATTTAAAAACGCATTTCGTAACATCACAGGATCACTAGATAAGTAAATATCGAACATTCATCCAATTTTGATAAAGACAGTAACATCTAAATTAAAATCCAAATACTGCTTAAAGTGATAAAAACATAACACGGAATATTTAAAATACCTTTTTAATGTAGATCGTTCACAACTATTGGTGACATCTTCGGATCTTAAAGATAAATACAATATTCTCGCATATTTTTGAAATAGTAAACATATACCACGAGATCGCATGTCCAAGGCTAGCAGGTGCTTAAATTGGCCAAAACTGGGAAACGTGAAAAATTATTATTTGTTTTTATTTTTATTGCTTCTTCAATCTATCGATCATCGCGTGCCAAATTTTAGCTAATTATTTTAAATATTCCGTATTATGTTTTCATCACTTTAAGCAGTATTTGGACTTTAATTTAAAGACTCCACGTTTACTACATTTAGAGTTTTTTGATTGGAGGATTTATTTTTTTACAGAATTAGGTGTTTTGAAGAAAATTTGTGGAAGCGCGTACAAAAAGTCGGAAAAACTCTAGTAAATTAACTCGTTCAATGGGATTTCCTGTGTTAAATTAACATTAGGATGTCACACTGGAAATAAATAAGCCTTGCGCTACCGCGCAAGGCTTAATTACAATAAAAGTTTTCCTAACAAAGTAACTTTTATTGATACATTTGCCTCGAACCCCTTTTTCGATCCCTAGTGGAATTTACTAACTCAGACAATACTTACGCATAAGTAATGACAGGTTATTTTAGAAAGCCTTCAAGCTTAAAAAAAATAGTAAAACTTTTATTTTATTTTTTTAATTTTAAAAACGATAACAAAGTTGTAGTGAATATGGAATTCAAGAAACAGTAAACGTTCATTTAAATTTAAATTTCATATTTTAACACAGATTGCTGACACAGATAGCAGGTTCAATTTTAAAAAAGGCAAAAAATATAGTTTACAGAAAACACATTATGCAACAGTCATCAGACAATAAAATATTTAAAAATAAAAGACCTTACTTGGTATAAAGTTTCTAAAAGATAATTACTTTGGATTTATTTAGATAATTCCGTAATAATAGTGTTTTTCTGAAAATTTCACATTTCTTTGAAACTATTTATTACACCACACCCAGAATTTAGCGAGACACTTAGATATTTTGAACTTTGAAGCTTTGAAGGGGGGGGCTATGAGACCTATAGCGGCAGAGGCTGTCGTCTCAAATGATCCAAAAACCCACAACTGGTGTAAACACCGAAGCAAACCAAAACCACACTAAAGTGCTAAAAACGATCTATGCTCAGAAGGAACCTCAAAGCTGAAACCCGAAAATCTCTGGATGAACAAAATTTACTAACGAAACAAACAAACGAACTTAAACCACCACTGTTTAACACCCTATAATCCCAGCAACTACTGCGATGAGACTGGTACTTCAAGCAGGTAAACAAAATGTGCTCCAAAGAGTCAATGCAACCACACCTACTGCATCTGCCATCCGGAATCAAGTGGAAACGCGCTAAAACCTCAGGGGTGATCAACATCCTACAGAGAAGCCGGGAAATCAACACATCCTCCCGTCTGTTCCAAGCCCAGGACGAGGTAAGGCTAACCGAGGGAATATTTCCAAGCGAGACACTGTATTTGGAGGCATTGTAATCGAGATCGAACTGACTTGCCGCTTCACGTTTGTGAGCGCTGGTAACATCCTCTGGCGAAATCCAGTCAACCAGAACGTCAGAATAGGTGACGCCCTTGGCCAAACTATCGGCTTTTTCATTCAAAGGGACACCCCGGTGACCCGGAACCCAAAGGAAGAGAATCTTCGAGAGAAATTTAACGGAGCGAATGATTTTGTTATGAAGCCAAAGGATGACCATAGGAGATTTTATAGTTATAGTCTGAAGAGCAGACAGCACCGACAAGCTGTCAGTCAGCATGACGACTTTCGACGACGAGTGCGCCAGTTCGTCCAGAGCTGTCCCAATTGCGAGGGCCTCCGCTGTGAAGATGGAATTTACATGGTGGACTTTATAAGCAAACTGATTCGTTGAATTACAGCCAGCTATAGAAGTGAGGAAAGTGGTCTTCGAAGCATCGGTTGCAATGACGTGCCACCCAGTGTACTCCTGAATGAACTCAGCAAAATATGGAGCGATCACAGCCGCGTCAAGATCTTTATCTTGGAACGGAAGCCCAGCAGTGAAAAACCGGACAGCTTCAGAATCCTGGGGTAATGGGACTTGGAATCGAAGGAGATGATCTGGAGTAATCCTGAGCTTTGTCAGCATCTCAGAAACATAGGGTATATCTTCAACAAACAAGTCTAGCCCATCTGCCCGAATGTCCCAGAGGGGGGACCAACTACCCAACGAAAGATGTTTCACCCAGAAGTTGAACGCTAAGGCTTTGATCCTGTCTGCAAGTGGGGCAGCACCGGCATGTCTTCTAAGCACAATGTTTGGAGTCCACTTCGGTAGACCTAGCGCGATTCTAAGGGCACTGGTTTGGAGAACTTCTAATTTACGAAAGAGAGAGACCCCAGCCGAGTTGAGAATTGACGCTCCATATTCAATCACGCTGCGAATAGAAGAGGAAGCCAAAGTTAAAAGGTGGTGGGAGCGAGCGCCATACCGTTTCTGAGCCAGAGACTTGAGAATGTTAATTCTGGTGAAGACTTTTCCCCGGAGGTACTCAATGTGCTTCCGGAAACCACCACGCCGTGCAATATAAAAACCTAGGAACTTGATCTCCGTACACCACTCGATTAAGCCTCCGTTGACGCTAAAGTCAAAGTGGCATTCAGCAGAGCGTCTGGACAAGTTGATAGCGTGACATTTATCCGGCCGGATGGAAAGCTTCCAATGTGTGCACCACTGAGCGACTAGCCTGAGCGCTTCTTGTAATTGGAAACGGCAACTCTCCAGAGAGCTGTTGTCACAGTAGAGAAAAATGTCGTCTGCATAAATTAAGTATTTCACCCCAAGACCCTCGAGGACCTCGAAGAAATCGGCCAGAAAAATAGTAAACAGGATGGGACTCAGCACCGCTCCCTGCGGGACACCTCTATTGATATATCTGAGTGGCGATGTGACATTCCTCCAGGCCACCTTGATGGACCTCCCAGAGAGAAAGCGATGGAGCCAGCGTAAGATGCGACCAGTAATGCCAACTTGGGCGCATTTGAAGATAAGTCCGTCCACATAAACAGAGTCATAAGCAGCTTGCAGATCTAGAGATATGCCCAAAATATATTTTTTCTCTTTCCTTGCAATTAAGAGGTCCTGATGAAGCCGGGTAAGTGCGGCCTGGCTATCTCTGAAGGGTTGAAAGCCAAAATGTCTACGGTCCAGTATAGTATTCTCAAGGAGGTGATAATTGATACGTGTAGATATCATCCTTTCACAAATTTTGCAAACCACAGAAGTAAGGGCGATGGGGCGGTAGGAAGCAGCGAGTTTCTTAGTTCTACCAGGTTTGAGGATTGGCAGGATAATCGCCGTGGTCCAGGATGATGGGACGTCCCCAGTGAGCCATATGTCGTTATACAATTGAAGCAAGACTCTAAGCGAATGTTCATTGAGACCTTTAAATAATGCAGCACTAATCTTGTCCTCACCTGGGGTCGAAATTTTTGTCCTGCGGATGGCGTCTTTGAGCTCGGCAATAGAAAACGGATTGTTTAACTGGGGACTGGCTTCTATGCCATATGTGATAGGAATGTGTTCATGATCCCCCTCCGCAGTGAAGACTTTTGCGAAAATTTCCGCTTGGAAAGCCGCATCTGCGCTGGAAGTGTCCCCTACTTGAAGAACAAGGTGTGTTTCTATGGGAGAGCTGGAGCGAGTTCGAATTTTGCGGAAAACCTTGTGCAGAAGCCTGGGATCCTTCGCGTCAGTGCAAATCAAGTCCCAAAATCGCTGCTTTGATTCTTTAATAACTTTTCTAAGTTTGGCAGACACCCTCTTGAATTTAATCCAGTACGCGCTGGAAATCAAACCCCGGGCTTTCTTAAGAAAAAACTTCTTTTGCTTGTGGAGATTGCTGCATCGCGCATTCCACCAGGCAGGGAGGCATTTGTCAAGCCTATTACGGGAGAAGCTGTGATTTTGCATCGCACTGTGAACCTTAGATATTTTGTTTTTGTTATTTTGTTATTATTACAAATTGCTTACGATTGGTTGATTGACTGATTAGGAGCGGAAAAGGAAGATGAGAATCAGAAAGGCAGTGTTCACGAATTTCGATCGGTTATCATAGACCATTTCACGAGGCTAACGAAAAAGAAAGGGGAACAGATGCTTTACACTCACGCAAACATATAAATATAAGTTTGGCGACTTTTTGGTTGACGCGATTTTCAAGACCGCGCCAAACGAATAACTTAATACAATGGCTAGGTTGCCATTAAAGGAAAAAATCCTCTAAATTTGGTGACTTTTTCCTTATTTTAACCGATTTTTTTTTTCTGCATGAGTGTAAAGCATCTTAGCCAAGAAAGGCTGCCACGGTGCTTTAGGCGTTTCTTTTTTTACAGACCACGGGAGTCACGTGATGCTCAAATCCCCCCAATGCATGTATACGAAAAGAGCATCACATCACACTAGCGGCATCACACTCGACCATTTCCGAGGCTAACGAAAAAGACAGGCTTCCGCGGTGCATTCCACTTATCTTTTTTTACAGACCGCTAGAGTGACGTGATGCTCTTTTCGTACACCTGCATTGGTGCATTCGAGCATCACGTGACTCCCGCGGTCTGTAAAAAAAGATACGCGTAAAGCACAGCGGTAGCCTTTCTTTTTCGTTAGCCCTCGACCATTTCGATATGACGTCAAAAACATGGAACCCGGTAGCATATAAGCAACCTTTACATGGATACGGACATGGGAAAGAATCATGCGCTGTGATTGGCTAATGGTATAAGCCGACATCACGCGTCACGCCCACGTTTTTCGGCCTAGTGGAGGAGAGAATCGACAAGTGTAATGGAATGGCTTTATGGCTGAATAACAATGTGGAATTTCAATGAAAAAATATCAATTTGTGGACGATTATTTTCTTCCTGTTTAAATTTTGTTTATCGTATTTGATAAAGCTACTCGAAATCAAATGAACTGCAGAAAATCCACATTATGTAAAGGAATATTTATCTGCATGTTTACAACGTAGTCAAAAATATGGGATGATTGCTTTACGAGACTAAGTTTATTTTAATACAATAATATATATATATATAAAAAAAGGAAAAAAAACTCCAGCTGGAATGTATTGAGAGGCTGCAAAGTGCATATTTCGTTTCAGTCTCTAAGTGCATACTTGGTAGTTCATTGGCTATAATAACCATAGTTTAAATGAAAATAGACATTTCAATAGTCATTTGACAAATACAAAACGAAACATTCAGCTATTTTCTAGAAATATCATGTTTGCTTCTAAGGTAAAGTAATTTTAGTTCGGTACTTTTTGTATAACTATAATATTTTGTAATTTGTGCAACAATTGCTTATTTGTGTAACATTATAATGGATGCATATTTTTTTAGTCGGCTACATCTGTAAGACAAAAACTTATTTTAGAAAACAAAAATGTTTTTTATTTTATATTGTTAAAGATGCATAAAAATCGTTTTTGCTTGAAATTATGTATTACTCGAACATTTGAATTATAAATACATTATAACATATCTGTGTAACTATCAAAGTTGTAAAATTTTAAATATGAAGAAATTGTGTTAAATTATTTCTAAAATTATAATTAAATATGCTTGTTAAATACGCTGAGAACAAAATTTATATAATGTTAAACTTGAATAATTCAGCAGATTATCGATAAACGAGATTAAATTAACTTAATTAAGAAATAAATATGAAATAAACATTACGAAGATTACTTTAATATGGAAAATACAGCTAACTAGCTTTCGCCATGCAACAACCTGCGATATCAACAAACCATACTGTTGCCATTCCAGTCAACAGAAAAAGTTACATAAAAGAATAAACACATTAAATACATGGAGTATGAGTAAGAATGAAAAAGATAGGAAAACAGTCTAATATTGTCAATTGAAGTTCATAATATTAACACTTCCCCTTGAACTTGCAATTATGGCATTCTTACCATACCCAAGAGAGTCCTTAACATTTCAAAACGTCTTTTAGGTAAGGCTTTAGTGAAAATATCTGCAATTTGATATTCAACATCAATATGTTGAACACTGATTTCACCACTTAAACACTTTTCTCGAACAAAATGATATCTAATATCAATGTGTTTTGTTCGCTGATGGAACTCAGGGTTTTTAGCCAAACGAACTGCACTCGCATTATCAACTTGCAGAATGGGAGTTGATGTTAATGGGGCAATGTCATCAAAGAGGCGTTTCAGCCAAACAATTTCTTTGGTTGCCTCACTTGCAGCTATATATTCTGCTTCTGTGATACTTAATGACACACACTGCTGTCGACGACTTGCCCAGTCAATGGCTCCTCCACTGTATTTAAATGCAATCCCAGAAACTGACTTTCTGGTTTTTGTGTCACTGGCATAATCTGCGTCACTGTATGCTTCTAAGACACCAGGATGAAAACCAGACTTAAACACTAATGCAAAATTAGGTGTTCCTTTGATGTACTTTAGAATTCGCTTTACCATTGACCAATGTTTTTGTTCAACTTTATCCAAGAACTGAGAACAATATGACACAGCAAAGGCAATATCTGGACGGGTAGCAACTGCCATGTACATCAGGCTGCCTACAGCTTGTCTGTAAGGGACTTTGTCAGAATCTGTGTTGTTATGTCTTACGTTAATGTAGCGAACCGTACAGGCTTCAATGAAGACACAATTATTTAACTTGCATTTATATATTTCACACATAACTATTTAGGTTACACAAAACACGACATCACAAAACACAACATAAAACCGGCTAGCGTTCCATTAATCTAAGTTACAGTTAATGTTCGTGTACCGTGACGGTTTACAGTTAATGTCCTAATACCACATCTCCCTTCCTTCAAAGATCCATTCTCTGCGGAGGATGAACAACTCGTCCAGATCTGGTGGTATACTGATGTTGATGCTTACGTGGAGACTTAACAGAATTATGTTTACCATCGTTACAGGATGAATGAAGATTCTGGTGGTTTGGTTTGGGTGGACTAGAAACTCTCTGTGGTGTTGGAGACTCCTTACTGGAAACCTCTTGTTGAAGGTCATCCACATCATCAGTCTCCGGCTGGAAATTAGCTGATGGGATAAGATGCATTCTATTTCGTCGATATACCCTTTTCCCCGATTTGATTATATATGAACGTGGATAATCCAATTTCTGTTGAACTGTACCAGTAGCTTGATTGTTTGTGATCCATACCCCCTCTCCAACATCAAGATTAGTGAGATCTCTCACTCCGTGACTTTTGTTATAGTTATCTTTCTGTCGTTCTATTCTCTTATCTTCCTTATTTTGAAGCTCAGCCCTATCCTCAATCCTCGGCTCCAGTTGTGATCTTGCAATTGGTAGGGTTGTCCTAATACGCCGATTCATAAGGAGTTCAGCTGGACTGAGGCCATTCTCTAATGGTGTTGCTCTATATACCATTAAAGAAAGATAAGGATCTTCAGCTTTTTTCAGTCGCAACTTGATGGTTTTCACTGCAGATTCAATAAATCCATTACTTTGAGGGTACCTAGGGCTTGATGTGTGATGAGAAAACCCATAAAGCTTTGCGAATTTTGAAAATTCAGACGAATTAATTGGCTCAAATTGGGAACCATTGTCAGATCTGACCCCGTTAGGAATCCCATGTCTGGCAAAGATTGATTTGCAGTGAAGAATTACTTCCTCAGAGGTTAATCTTTCCAGTCTTGCGATTTCTGGATATCGTGAAAAGTAATCGGTCACGAGTAAGTACCAAAATCCATGAAGCTTAAAAAGATCCATGCCAACAGTTTCCCATGGTCTTTCAGGAAATTCGGTAGGGATGAGAGGTTGATGACGATTAGTGGTCTCCTTGATACATGATGTACAATTTTTTATCGTTTCTTCGATTTCTTTATTTATTCCAGGCCAATAGACGGACGATCTTGCTCTCGCACGACACTTTGTAATTCCCAAATGTCCCTCATGAATTTGTTGCAGAAACTTTTTTCGCTGACTGGCAGGAATGATGATTCGACAGCCCTTCATTATGAGTCCATCTTGGATTGATATTTCATATCGATGATTCCAATAGGGTAGACAACTTGGTTCTAAATTTTTTCTTGATGGCCAACCGTTAAGGATTAAGTTTTCTAGATCTTTGCATGTTGCATCAGACTTTTGGAATTGTCGTAACTCTTCTAACCTGTTACATGAAGCTGGTAATGAGGAAACTATCATACGAATATAAGCATCAATTTCTTCCTCCAATTCTTCAACATTTTCTTTAGTTTCTTGAGGTTTTCTTGACAAGGCGTCTGCTGCATAAAGTTTCTTTCCTGGTATGTGGAATATAGAATAAGAATATCTCATCATCCTCATCTTCAACCTTTGCAACCGTGGAGATAAGTCTTCAAGGTTCTTCTTTGAGAAGATTGGAATTAGAGGTTTATGGTCTGTTTCTAACCTAAAGTGAGTTCCAGTTAGATAATCTCGAAATTTTTCACAACTCCAAGCTAGAGCAAGTGCCTCTTTTTCTATTTGAGCATACCTCTTTTCAGTAGGTGTAAGTGTTCTGGATGCACATGCAACAACAGAAATTTCTCCGTTCTCTTGCTCTTGTCTCAAGGTGGCTCCTATTCCATAAGAAGAAGCATCTGTTGTGACAATTGAAGTTTTTTTGTGGATTATATACCTTTAAAACTGGTTGAGATGTTAAAACATTCTTCTAAGTCTGAAATGCTTGTTTTTGAGGTTCGTCCCAGACGAAATCATTCTTTTGACTCAACATAGACGTTAACGGTAAAAACATTTCTGCATAATTTGGAACAAATCTGGCGAGAAAATTTGCCATACCTAACATCTGCTTCAACTCAGTTTTGTTCTTTGGTGGTGGATATTCTTTCACCGCTCTAATTTTATCTTCATCAGGGTGGATGCCTTTGTCATCAATAATATGTCCCAAGAATTTGATTATCTTGACTGAAAATTTACATTTCTTGTCATTTAGAGTAATACCTGCTTCTTTAAGTTTTTTCAGAATGATTATCAATCTTTGGTCATGCTCAGTCTGATTTTTTCCCCACACTAAGATGTCGTCCATGTGACAAATAGCACCTTGGATATTTTCTAGCAGCTGTGACATTCTACGTTGGAAGTGTTCTGGAGCAGATGATATTCCAAAAGGTAATCTTAAGAATCTATATCTTCCGAAAGGAGTGATGAAAGTCGTGAGATATGACGAAGATTCATCAAGTGGAATTTGCCAAAACCCCGAATTAGCATCTAACTTTGAAAAGAACTTAGCCCCTGTCAGAAGATTCAATGAATATTCCACTGAAGGTAATGGATGGAATTCTCTTTCTACAGACTTGTTCAACTGGACTAGGTCGACACATAAGCGAACAGTTCCATCACTTTTAGGAACGATAACCACCGGTGAACACCATTCTGTGGGCTTGGTTACAGGAATAATAACTTTTTGGGCAATCATCTTTTTGATTTCCAGTTCAGTTTTCTTCAGGAGTGGAATGGGTATTCTTCGTGGAGCTGAAATAGCAAAAGGGACAGAGTTCGGTTTAAGCTTATAACACCCTTGTAGTAGCCCCAGGCCATTAAACAATTCAGGGAAATCTTGCTTAGGATTCACTGCGCTAATTTCTGAAATGTTTGGTCCTAATCCAAAAGCTAGTATAGCAGGTTTTCCCAATAAGTAGCTTTGCAGTCCTTCAATTACATGGATATCTTCAGTAATTTTCTTTTCCCCGTATTGGATTTCTTCGACAAGTTTTCCTGCGAGTTTTAGAATTTTCCCATCCGGGCCACAAAGCTGCTTGTCTGGTTTTAAGACTTTTGAATCCTTCAAGATTGGCGATGTAGCAGGTATAACAGTGTGATCTGCTCCACTATCTATTTTGAAGCGAATGGTTTTACCTCTTATTTGAATAGGTACTGACCATAACATATCATTATCATTATTATTCGAGTGTGTATGCCTAATTGTTCCTAAGAAAGAAATTTCAGATTTACTTTCATTTTTCCTACAAACTCGAGCAAAATGTCCTATTTTCGAACATTTTAAACATTTAGCATCTTTTGCTGGACATAATTTTCTATTATGTGCAGATTTTCCACACCATTTGCAAAGCTGAAAGGGTTTTTGGTTATCTTTTTTCCCATAGTTCCTTTTATCAGTTTCTTTAAACTGCGGATTTTGACTGGATACCTCTTTTTTTAAATTCACTTTTGATTTGTTTACACTGAAAACTATCTGTACAGAAGCATTAATATTAGAAGTTAGAATTTCTTGTTGCTTTTTAATTGATTCCGATAAACGAACTTTTTCTACAGCTTTGCTTAAAGAAAGTTCTGGATCTAATTGTAACTTCTCACTTAAGGATTTATCTCTAATACCGACAACTATTCTATCGCGTATTAGTTCATCATGAAGAACTCCATAATCACAATGTTCAGCAAGGGCATAAAGTGAAGTTATAAAATCATTAACAGATTCCCCTTCATTTTGAATGCGTTGGTTAAATTGTGCACGCTCGAAAATTGTGTTTTTCTTTACTATGAAATGATCATCAAAACGTTTGAGAACAATTTCATATTTCTTCTGATCGTCTTCCGACAAGTTAAAAGACGTAAAAATGTCTTCTGCTTTATCTCCCATGAGATAAATAAGAGAATTTACCTGCTCTACTTCTGTTTGGTTTTTTAAACCGGAAGCGAATCGATACCGTTCGAAACGTTGCTTCCATTTCACCCAAAATGCCGGTGATGAAAAGGTAAATTTTTCTAGTGGTGTAACCTGAGATCTATATTCTATATTTTTAGACATTATACTTCTTAACAAAATGAATATATATGTGTCGTATAATTATGCAAGAAAAGGAATATTCTTACTTGAAGTTTTGGTTTCGTTTCAATATTCGACTGTAGTCAACATTCTTTTTTAACCGCTTGCCACCATGTGTTGTTATGTCTTACGTTAATGTAGCGAACCGTAGAGGCTTCAATGAAGACACAATTATTTAACTTGCATTTATATATTTCACACATAACTATTTAGGTTACACAAAACACGACATCACAAAACACAACATAAAACCGGCTAGCGTTCCATTAATCTAAGTTACAGTTAATGTTCGTGTACCGTGACGGTTTACAGTTAATGTCCTAATACCACAGAATCAATCTTTACATTATCTTCCCCTGAGAGATTATCCTTTTCCATGGGAGTAGAAACTGGGTTGGCATCTTTCATGTTGAACCTTTCCAAAACTTTAATAGCATAATTTTGCTGACTAACAGCAATATCCCCACTTGTCAGCCTTTTTATCTCTACACCAAGATAATATTCAGCATCTTTGTATGTTACCTTGAACTCACGCTGCAATTCTTCAAGGAAATGATTCTTGATCTGAGGAGTTGTGGCAACAAGTCCATCATCAACATGTAATGCTAATAACAACTTTTGCTGTTTCTCGTTACTGCAAAACAAACATGGATCAGCATTGCTCTCTGTTAGACCATACTTTTCCAGGAACTCTTTAAATCGCTTGTTCCAGCACCTTGGTGACTGCTTCAATCCATAGAGGCTTTTAACTAGTCGACACACACGGCCTGAGTTGTCATCGTATCCTTCGGGCTGTTTTATGTAGATTTCTTCTTCTAACGTCCCATACAAGGAGGCAGTTTTAACATCAAACTGTACCAGGTCTAAATTTTCATTTGCTGCAACACTTATCAAGGCTCGAATAGTTTCAAAACGTGCAACTGGGCTGAAGGTCTCTGAATAATCTACACCTTTTCTTTGCGAAAATCCTTTAACAACAAGCCTAGCTTTGAACCGATCAATGTCACCATTAGCATGACACTTCAATTTATATTCCCATCTATTTGTAATAGCTCGTCTTCCTTCTGGTAGGTCTGTCAAATACCAAGTATTGTTTTCTAATAACGATTTAATTTCTTCATCCATTGCAGTTTGCTATTCATTTGCCTTTTCTGACTTTACCGCTTGGTAGTAGTGTTCTGGTTCTATCTGTTCTGCAATACAGCATTCAATAAGACGTTCAGGTGCCTTTAACTGCGTCCTGTTCCTCAGATTTCGATCATGCTGCACATTTTCAGAAGTTTCTTCTGCATCAAACTCAGTTCCATTACAGTCAGGAGAAGGACTTTCATCTATGCTAAGCTGTTCCGGCTCAATTGCAACAATGGTTGATGTTGATATAGATTCAGGAGAAAACACTACTTCTCTTGTTCGTTCGATTTTTCTCGTACTTTTGAACCATACACGATAACCATCAACATCATCTAAGTAGCCAACTAAAATACCTTTTCGACCTTTCGGATCCCACTTCTTGCGCTTCTGCTTGGGGGGTATGATCAAAACACTCTGTGCCAATAATTCGAAGATGATTGAGTCTTGGAGTTTTACCACTGTTGCCGCTAGAAGCGCCGTCTATGTAAAATGTTTAAAAAAAAAACTACAACTTTTTTGTGAGTTGGGTTTGAGATGCCGATCAGTGAAGTTGTGTAAATCTCGGCTCTCGACCATTTTTATTGAGTGTTGTGAGATATTAAATGAGATACAGTCCGCAAGTGAGTTTATTTTATTTTGAGAGTGTGTGTTTATTATTTGTAGTGATAAATTATTATTAACTGAGCTATCGGCGTAACCATATTATTGGTCTCCTCTCGCCGGAGAAAGAATGGAATTATTCGATGTTTATGTTTTTTCGGGAATCGTCTGCAGAAGATAAATTATGTTTGGAATTCTATCAAGTAATTAGAATGAGTAAAACGAAAATTAAATCATCGTATTTTTTATATTAAAGTACAAAATACTGTGATTCAGAATTCTCTTTGTGAATATTGTTAATAGAGTGTGAATATAGAAGAGTGTGAATATTGTGAAGTGTTTTTTGTTTCTAGAAGAAAAATAATTTCGATTAACCTGGAGAATTTCGTAATACGGAAAAATGAACTGTGAATGTGTTTACGCAGAAAAGAACCGATGTTCTTTATTATTGAGCTAATTTGAGAATTGAAAGAGTGGATTAAATCTTTTCAATGTGGAATTATCCGATTTGGAGATTTATTAATAGATAAAGGTATGGCAGTTTTATTTATTTATTTATTGTGAATTGTATTTATAATACAATGTTTAAAGGTGCAAAAAAGGAAGATTATCAGCGAATTGCTGCTGAATTAGACATAGATATATCAGATTCCAAATTAACTATTTATGATTTAATAAATTTAATAAAGGAAAGTTCGAAGTATAAAGCAGATAATAAACTGGTTGAAGACATAGCAATTATTGAGGAAAGGAAAAATGAAGAATCAAAATTACTAGATCTTGAGAAATTAAAAATTGAACATGCAAAGTTAGAAATTGAGTTGGCTAAGGCCCGTGCAGAAACTAAAAATGATAATTTAAGTGATCTCGAGAAAAAAGATAATATAGAATCTTTAGACTCTCTGATTAAAAGTGTAAGAACGTTAACGATTAAAATTCCATCTAAACCAGAAGGTTGGAGTTATTTTTTTTTCATCGTTAGAAAGTGCATTTATTTCTAAAAATGTCCCAGAAAAATATAAATCGGAAATTCTACTAAATCTCTTAGGAGAAAGGGCAACAAACGTAATTACGTACATCAAAGATGGGGAATTAGAAGATTATTCAAAAGTAAAGGCTATAGTACTTAGAGAATTTGAGCCATCCCCCAGACTTGTTTAGAACATTTTAGGAAAGCACAACGTCATCCTAATGAAACATATGTACAATTTGCATCCCGATTAACAACGAGTTGGGATTATTATTTAAAAGTGAGGAATGTGACAGATTTCGAAACTTTAAAACAGTTAATAGTTTCTGATAAGATTTGTCAAACGCTTGATAAAGATGTCATGTATTTTATAAATGTTAGACAAGCAGAATCGTGGTTTTCTCCCATTGAATTATCTCGGGAAATTGATTTATATTATACGTCTAAGGGAAAACCCGTGGTTGACAATTCTAGAGCGAGTAATAAAAATACTTATTATCGAAATGTTTCTAAAGTTTTTCTAACTGACGTAAAAAATTCTAAATGTATTTTGTCATGTAGTGAAAATCATCCTTTGCATAAATGTCCTGTTTATAAAAACATGTCAGTGGGTAATAGAGTTGAGCTTGTAAAATCCAAAAACCTTTGTTTTAACTGTCTTATGAATCATAAAGTGATTGGTTGTAAATCTAAATTCTCTTGTATTATTTGCAAGAGAAGGCATCATGTAACTTTGCATTTCCCACGTGAACAAAAAATAAATAAAGGTGAAAATCCAGAGATAATTTCACAGGAAATGAGTTCTAAAAACGAAGTCGGTAATAAATCTAATTTGGATGCTTCATCTCCAGTATTCCAGCCTTTCCAAGTTAATAACCAAAGCAATTTATTTTCAACGGTATGTAATTTGTCTAACGAGTTAAAAGCTGTGTTACTCAGCACATTTGTTTGTTTAATAAAAGATGAATATGGTAATTTTCATGAAGCACGTGGTTTATTAGATGTCGGTGCAAACTCTAATTTTATGAGTAAAAGGTTAGTAGATAAACTAAATTTGAAAAGAGAAAAGACTAATATTTGTATTTCAGGAATAAATAATTTGTCTCTTAATGTTAGATCTAGAGTTAACACAACTATTTCGAATAGAGATA
Source organism: Maratus michaelseni (assembly GCA_963931845.1). Taxonomy (NCBI): domain Eukaryota; kingdom Metazoa; phylum Arthropoda; class Arachnida; order Araneae; family Salticidae; genus Maratus; species Maratus michaelseni. The sequence goes on along the minus strand of OZ007597.1, from coordinate 193,790,011 downwards.
AAGATTTTTATTTAAAATTAGATTTTTTAGTCGTTCCGAAAATTACGGAATTTACGCCTTCTAGACCGCTTGAGATTTGTATTTCATCGTTAAATAACATCAAATTAGCTGACGAAAAGTTTAATGTGCCAGGCTGTATTGATTTGCTTTTGGGTGCAGAAAATTTCTATGAATTTTTAAGGCCAGGTCAAATTTACCCCCAACCATTAAATACTAGAATAGTGTTACAAAACAGTGTTTTCGGTTATATTGTTAGCGGAAGCCTTCCGGCTAAGGTTGAAAGTAATATACATTGTGGGTTGATAACAGATAATTTGGAGTTAGAAAGAGTAATTCGAGATTTTTGGGAAATAGAAAACATTGAGAGAGAATCTGAAGTTTCTAGAAATAAGGAATCAGAAATTTGTGAAGAACATTTTCTGAAAAATTATTCCAGAACTGCAACAGGGCAATACATGGTAAAAATGCCATTTAAGGAAGACCCATCTTGTCTTGGAGAATCAAAGAAAAAGGCTATGAAAGTTTTAAATTCATTATGGAATCGCTTAGTTAGAGAACCTAAATTTAACGATCTTTATAAAGTCTAATATTTAAGTATGGGTCATATGGAAGAGGTGATAGAATCTGAAGAACCAGATATCACTTATTACATACCCCATCATTGCGTGTTCCGTGCTGAATCAAGTAGCACACCATTAAGAGTTGTCTTTAACGCTAGCTCCTTAACTTCTACCGGAAAATCTCTAAATAGTTTGCAGTATAACGGAGGAACAATCCAAGATGAATTATTTAGTATAATGTTGCGATTTCGAAAGCACAAATTTGTTTTTGTAGCAGATATTAAGAAAATGTACCGTATGATATTGATACATCCGAGTCAAAGAGATTTATTGAGAATCTTGTTTAAACCTGAGGTACATGAACCAGTTAAGGTGTATAAATTATGTACGGTGACTTATGGCACAACGAGAGCCCCCTTTTTAGCAACAAGAACCCTTACCCAGCTAGCTAGAGATGAAGGAAAGGAATTTCCTTTAGCTGCAAATGTATTATTTCAAGACGTATATATGGATGATATTTTGACAGGTGCTGATGATCTAGACACAGCTAAAGAGATCCAACAACAACTGATATCTTTGTTAAAGAAGGGAAGCATGGATCTTCACAAATGGTCAGTAAATAATTCTTCTCTTTTGTGTAATAATGCAATACCTGAATATTCATTTTCCAATGAGACAAAAACCCTAGGAATATTGTGGAAGCCGCAACCAGACTGTTTTGGATTTAATTTAATTATAGAGCAAAGTGAAAGGTATACCAAACGCTCAGTATTATCACAAATTGCCAGAATATTTGACCCGTTGGGTTTGATAGGTCCAATAATTACGAAGGCCAAGGTTTTCCTCCAAAAATTATGGTTGCTGAAAATAGATTGGTGTGATTATCTTCCAGTGAAAGAAAATATCGAATGGACTAATTTTCTTACTTCCTTAAAAACTGTAAATATGATCAATATCCCAAGATTTGTATTTGTAGAACAATCTAATTGTGTGGAATTGCATGGTTTTTCAGATGTTTCTGAACTTGCTTATGGGGCGGTCGTTTATGTAAAATCTATTAATTCTTATGGTGATTCTGCTATTAAACTGCTCACTAGTAAATCTAGAGTAGCTCCTCTAAAGCATATTACTATCCCTCGTCTAGAACTTTCTGCAGCAGTCCTATTATCTAAGTTGATGCAAAAAGTGTTAAGTGCTCTAAAGCAAGAAGTTTCTAAAACTTGTTTTTGGACAGATAGTACTATTGTACTTGCATGGTTAAAAAAGGAGTCGAATGATCTAAAGACATTTGTCGCAAACAGGGTATCGATTATACAAAGTTTAACTTCGATTGATCAGTGGAATTATGTACCTTCCAAGCAAAATCCTGCAGATCTCATTTCTAGAGGCCTAGATCCCATCAAGATCCAGCAATGTGATTTATGGTGGTTCGGTCCATCATTCCTACAACAGCCTAAGATGGTGGAGTCTCCTGATATTATTTCTGTTGAAACCAGTGAGTTGTTTATCCGTGAACTGAAAGCACCATCAGTAACTCAAGTATGTACATTAGTTAACACTGTTGAGCCTTTAGACATCATTAATAACAGTTCTTCATTCATAAAGCTGCAAAGAGTAGTAGCATGGTGTTATAAATTCATCCATAACTGTAGAAATCCCTTGTATCCCAAAGGTGGAACTTTAACCAGCAGTGAACTCTCTCAGTCCTTATTCTGTATAGTAAAAAACATCCAGAAGACTTCATTCGTGAAGGAAATGCAGTATTTGGAAAAGGGTAATGCAATCCCTAACAGTAGTAAACTGACAAACTTGTGCCCGTTTTTAGATGATAATGGTATAATCCGAGTTGGTGGTAGACTGAAAAACAGTAACTTAACTGATCATCAAAAATATCCAATGATTATTCCTTCAAAACATAATTTTATTTTTTGTGTAATTAAATATTTTCATAATTTGTATTTTCATGCAGGTGTTGAGACAACTCTTTCTCTCATCCGAAACAAATTTTGGATCTTATCTGCTAGAAATATAGTTCGTAAAATCATTTTCAATTGTATGACTTGTAAAAAGGTAAATTCTAAGAATTCAGAGCAACAGATGGCTGATTTGCCAGCTTCTAGAGTAACAATGGCCCGAGCATTTATGCGTACTGGATTGGACTACTGTGGTTCCTTTGAAGTCAAAAACTTCATAGGTAGAAGTAAACAGGTAAAAAAAGTATTTATTTGTGTATTTGTGTGTTTTACTACAAAAGTCTTGCATTTTGAAATAGTAAATGATCTAACAAGTGAAGCATTCTTAGCAGCACTTAAACGCTTTATAGCAAGGCGGGGAAAACCTTCTGATATATATAAGTGATAATGGTCGAAATTTCGTTGGTGCCAATAAAGAATTAAGAGCAATTCTCAGATCTTTATTTAAAGATAAAAGTGAGGAGGAGATAGAAAATTATTTAGCTAATGAAGGTATTAACTGGCATTTTAAACCCCCTTCAGCTCCTCACTTTGGAGGTTTGTGGGAAGCAAATATCAAATCCCTTAAATACCATTTAAAACGTGTTGTAGGTAAAACTATTTTAAGTTATGAGGAATTATTACTCTTATTACTCAAATTGAGGCAGTTCTTAATTCTCGGCCACTCTGCCCCCTTTCAAATGATCCAAATGATGTTGAAGCTTTGACACCTGCTCACTTCCTTATTGGTTCCTCTTTAATGGCCTTACCAGAACCAAATTATACAGAAATTCCTATGAATAGGTTGAGCAGATGGCAATTAGTTCAAAAATTAACACAACATATTTGGAAAAAATGGTCATCAGAATATTTGAACAAGCTCTTAAATAGACCTAAATGGTACAAGGGAAGGGTAAAGATAAAAGAGGGAGATTTAGTATTAGTAAAAAATTCTGATAATTATTGCCCTTTAAAATGGCATTTGGCCCGAATTATTAAAATTCATCCAGGGATGATAAAATTCACCCAAGACAATATTATAAGAGTTGTCACCTTGAAAGATAAAAATGGCACATATAAAAGGCCAGTGACAAAAATTGTTGTTTTGCCATATGTGAATGATGGTTTATTGAGTACTTAAATTCATACATTTGTTTTATTAAACTATATACTTTTCCTGCAGTGTATTACATTCTTGTGTTTATATTTGTAATTTTAGTATTTTATTTAGTGTAGTATTTTTGAGAAGAAATTGTGTTTTTTGAGATTGTATTTTTCACTTAGAGATTGTGTTTGAATTATATTGCATTTATATTATTGAATGTTAGCAACATTCAAGGCCCGGCGGTATGTTGCCGCTAGAAGCGCCGTCTATGTAAAATGTTTAAAAAAAACTACAACTTTTTTGTGAGTTGGGTTTGAGATGCCGATCAGTGAAGTTGTGTAAATCTCGACTCTCGACCATTTTTATTGAGTGTTGTGAGATATTAAATGAGATACAGTCCGCAAGTGAGTTTATTTTATTTTGAGAGTGTGTGTTTATTATTTGTAGTGATAAATTATTATTAACTGAGCTATCGGCGTAACCAACCACAAAAAACTTCATAAGGGGACTTTTGTTCAACGGCTGATGTTCCAGCACGATTCAATATATGTACTACAGCATTGACTATTTCAGCCCACAGGGATTTTGGTAAATCTTTTGCGATCATGATTGATCTAGCTAACTCGACAAGAGTTCGATTATTTCGTTCAGCAGATCCATTTTGTTGAGGTGTATAGGGTGTGCTGTATCGAAATTCTGCTCCCATTTTCTGAAGCAAACCTCTCAAAATTTTGTTGTCATATTCCAAACCACCATCACTAAGAACTGCCTTTATTGGTTTTTGTGTTTGATTTCTGAAGAAAACACAAAATTCTTCAAATTTGGACACAACCTCAGATTTATACTTGAGAAAATACACTTTTCTGAATTTAGAATAATCATCAGTAAAACATACATAGCAATTGGCACCACCTAAGGATTCTTCTGCCATAGGCCCACAGAGATCAGTATGGATAACCTCACCAACATCCTTAGCTCGTTGTTGACGATTTCGGAATGGTAATCTATGTTGTTTGCCTAGCACACATGCTTCACAAAACTCACCATCATTTTGCACTTCTATACCTTGAGTGTGAAGAAACTTTTTCACATGTTGCTTATTCAAATGTCCAAGCCTCTCATGCCAGAGTTGAAGCGAATTTAATTCAGTAAGTTGAGCTTCAGTAGAGGGCACTGTAACAATGTTAGTTGCACTGTTTGCCTCAGGTACTATTACTTTGCATAACAATCTGAATAGGTTTCCTTGGCGTATACCCACAGCAACAACCCCTTTGGGTTTTACAAATTCACATTTATCATGAGACATGTTAAATTTTGACCCATGGTCTAGAGCTTGACTTACCGAAAATAAATTTCTCGAAGCATCTGGTGCATATAGAACATTTTCCATTACACTGTCTTTCCAGCTGCCATTAACTAACATGACCATATGCTTCCATTGTGGAACTGTTACCAACCCTTACTTCAATTGGGCACTTATACTGTGTATAACTTTGAAAGACGTCATGTCTGTTGGTTATATGTTGTGTGGCTCCTGTATCAATGACCCATGTGTCATCACAATTGGCTACATGACATTCACTAATAAAAACTTCATCGTTTGGTTTTCTCTCATGCACATTATTAATTTTCTTAACCATACAATCTCGTTTCATGTGGCCCTTTTTCCACATCTAAAGCATTTATACTGCTTCCCCTGCTTGTTTGCAGGCTTTTCATACTTTTCTGCAGCACTGTGAACCTTTCCCAAACTAGCCTTGGCAAGTAAGGCACTTAGTTCAGTTTCTCTAGAAGATTCTGACATTCTTCTTTGCTCTTCTGCAATAAGTAATTTCTTCAGCTGCACTAGTGTTTGTTGTTCTTCAGGTCTTGCACACCAAGCCATTTTCAGTGGCTCAAAGTCACTAGATAATGTTTCAAGAAGTTTACTCATTATCACAAAGTCATTTGGTTTGATATTCAAATCAGACATCCGTGACACTAGGCGATCTAATTTTGCTATGTGCATAGCCATTGAATTCGTTGGATCTCGCACAAAAGATGAGAACTGCATCTGGCAGGCATATTGAGCTTGGGTATTTTTCTGCTCAAACAGCTCCTGTAGTTTCACCCATATTTCTCTTGCAGTTTTGCACATCGATACGAGGTCACATATTCTGCTATCTAGAGTTCTTGAAAAAATACCTCGAGCCGCTCTGTTGCCTTTATTGTAGCTGGCTAAGTCACTGTTATATTTATTCCGATCTGCAGCAGAAGAGTCTTCGGCAACCGGTTCTGGCTGTACGATCTCGCCAGAGCACACCTCGAACGCATTTTCTTTTTCCATTAGCAAGCCTTCCACCACCCATTTCCATCTGACCCAATTCTCTGAGCCAAGAAGTTTATCAGTCGTAAAAAGTTCCATATTTCTATCTTAATTAACTAACCAAACACAATTCAAATTTGAAACACGTTTTTACCGTTGGTTAGGTCTAATCTTCGTTACCGTAACTATCGCGCAGTAGAATGCAAGTCTGGTCACATAACCACTTGAATAATTCAGCAGATTATCGATAAACGAGATTAAATTAACTTAATTAAGAAATAAATATGAAATAAACATTACGAAGATTACTTTAATATGGAAAATACAGCTAACTAGCTTTCGCCATGCAACAACCTGCGATATCAACAAACCATACTGTTGCCATTCCAGTCAACAGAAAAAGTTACATAAAAGAATAAACACATTAAATACATGGAGTATGAGTAAGAATGAAAAAGATAGGAAAACAGTCTAATATTGTCAATTGAAGTTCATAATATTAACAGTTAATAATAAAAATAAAATATGATTTTATCTAAAAAAAAATCTTTTTTTATAACAAAAATTAACTTCGATTACCCTTTTTTAATTTTATATTGCTAGTCGTATTTTTTAAATTAACTATGTTATAAATATTAAATGCTTATAAAAAATCAATATTTCTAATGAAAATCTATAAAAAGATATCTATTTAATTGATAATTTTCATAAATTATAATTACTGTTTATTATAATTTATGAAATAATTTATTAAATGCATTTGAAGTTTCCAAGAAATCACTATTTTTGTTTCGCCACCGTGTGTGTAGATGGCAGCACCAAACAGTTAACTCTTATTAAAAAAAAAAAAAAAAACTTTTAAGTCTTTTATTTATGTGGACAATTTAATCATGTTGATTTCTTGTCTAGATTTGATTATATTATCTCAATTCTTTGAGAAATTTGGAAAGTAGAATTAAATATTCAGTAATTGCCAGGATTTTTATTTATTTATTTTTATTCTGATTCAAAAGTTCTACTAACTATTGCAGGCCAATCTTTTTTTTTTTTTTTTTTTTTTTTTTTTAAGATGTATCAGAAGTATCAAAGAATTCTATTATTTCCCTGTTTTAATAAAATGTATGTAAGTAATAACTGGTGTGAATTTCCTTAGGAATTGTAGATTTATTTTATGGATTTTATATTAAGGTATGTCCCATTTTTATCTCGATATTGTTATGTTAAATTTATTTTATGGCAGAATATTTCATTTATTTTTTAAAAGATTTAAAATAAAATTTAGTATGTTTTTCTTCTTATTATTATCCATTCATTTATGTGTAATTCCTTAAAATTAAATCAATTTAAAATTAAGATATAAATATCTATAGTCCTAATGCATTGACAATACATTTACAAATATTAGGCATGTGTTTTTAAATATCATACTTACTCTATAGGAACATATTATTTATTACATATTCGGATATAAACAATGATATTTACAGTTAAGATTTCGAAGAAATTCGGTATTTTTTCTTTTGAATTTTAAATTTAATTTTTTCTGTTCCTTGCTTCCTGAACTTTAAATTAAACAAAAAATAAATTAATAAAAGATTATATTAAATTTTTATTATTTATGTTTGTTCCTTGCTTTCCTGAATCTTAAATTAAACAAAAATAAACTAATAAATTAAAAATATTATATTAAATTTTTATTAAAACAGACTTTTATTTACACTTTTGCTTTGTTAGCAACGTAAACCCCCCCCCCGGCCCCCCACACACGCACCAAAATAAATAAATAAATAAACTATAACATTGAAATAAACAACAATTAGATGAATGTTTCAGAAATTAAAACTTACCGATGTTGATAAATGAGATTTAGATTTATATTACTATTTGAAATGTTGAGCAGATATTTTTTTGCAAAACTTATTTTAAATCACTATCACCTTTTATCATTCATGCATTAATAATAAATCATTTTGTATCTGCAAATATAGTATATTCAGTTATTATATTTCAAAAAAAATATATGACAAGTATCAACAAAACAAACGCCTTTTAAAATCGGGTTAAATGGACGAAAGAGCCGATCAGATAATTACAGCGCAGGATTCTTTCCCATGTCCGTATCCATGTAAAGGTTGCTTATATCAAGGCAACACTAGATACCGGGCTTGCTCATTCACTCTCAAAACGTCACAAATGGTGGCTGGCCGCGACCAGCGACTGGTCCAAAGCAACGCGCCCATCGTTTTGTGCCAATCGCTGTATGTCTTTCCTCCTAGTCAGCCACCTTTTGTGACGTCATCATAATGAATGAGCAAGCCCGGTATGTAGTGTAGCCTAAGGCTCCTATAAGGGGAGCTGACGCATATCCATTCTGTTGCCCAAAATAACCGCCATATTGTGACCTAGCTCAGCATTAGGAAACCGCCTGAGCAGGTGTTTGCCGTCCCCGTTACTGTCACTCGCCGTCCACTAGTACGGTAAGCTAACCGGTTTTAGCTTGGTTTTTGGTCCGCTGGGTCATTAAATGGCGGTATGATTCAGCCTGTATTATAGGAGCTCTAGTGTAGCCCTGCTTATATGCAACCCGGTATCTTCTACCTGTGCGCAATCTACGCTACCATAAAATAAACATACGGTGAACTTGATGAGTAACTAAAAGGAAAAACAAATGTTTTCTGCCGCCTGGGTCATTTTAAATTTGCACGCATATATATGCTAGTATTCACCATCTACTTCAATCTAGAAAACTTGAATCGAACGCTCAAATGGTATCAGGGCTACACTAGATACCGGGCTTGCTCATTCATTATCATGACGTCAAAAAAGGTGGCTGGTGGCGACGAAAGACATACAGCGATTGGTACAAAACGATGGGAGCGTCGCTTTGTACCAATCGCTGGTCGCGGTGCGGCCAGCCACTATTTGTTACGTTATGAGAATGAATGAGCAAGCCCGGTACCTAGTGTAGCCGCGACCTACGTCATACACGGCTTGTGCATGACGTTTAGAACGTCACATGAAGTGGATCGTTTTTACACGTTGATTGGTGCAAAGCGGCGAGCCCACCGTTTTGCACCAATCGCCATGTAGAAATGATCCATTCCATGTGACGTTGTAACTATCATGCATCGGCCGCGAGGCTAACAAAAAAGAAAGGCTGTCGAGGCTAACGCGCATAATTTCCCTGTCCACCGCTGATAGACGATCGCGATTATCATGCTTTTAGGCTGGGATTACGGTGCCTCGCTCTACCGTATCTTACGCTCGATCGTAGGATAGGCGTTCCTGCGATCAGTCGTAACTTCGTATTACGGTGCCTCAGCGTAAGTCCTCGTGCTTCGGTGTAAGTCCTCCTGCAGTCAGCCAATCAGAGGCCGCAGTTACATTTGTTTCGGTTGCGCGCGCATCCACTTGCGTCTTAACTTACGGCTGCTTCGAAGCTGTCGTAAGATCGCGAGGCACTGTAATGCCGTTTACGTTTTGTTTATATCGTAAGTCTCTAAGTTGATCTTAAGCGAGGCACCGCAATCCCAGCCTTAGATTAGTTGTTAAACCGAACGCTTTTTCAATCATTTCCGGTTGAACTTAGTTTCTTATATAATATCTATTAATTTCTATATAATCTAATTAATTTATAACTGTAATATATTAAATATTATAGTAATATAATCTAACTAATTTCTGTATAATCTAATCCCTATATAATCTAATATTTCTATATAATCTAATAATATATATTATTTTCTTATATTATATCTTCTTATATCTTCATAATCCTCCAAAATACCGGAAATGACTTAAGAAGCGTTTGCTTTTACAAATAATCAGAAAGCATAAAAATCTCAATCGTCGATCGGCGGTGGAGATGGAAATTATGCGCTTTACGCGTATCTTTTTTCACAGACCGCCGGAGTCACGTGATGCTCGAATGCACCAATGCAGGTGTACGAAAAGAGCAACACGTCACTCTAGCGGTCTGTAAAAAAAGATAAGTGGAATGCATCACGGTAGCCTGTCTTTTTCGTTAGCCTCGATCGGCCGTGTATAACGTAGGTCGCGGTGTAGCGCGACCTACGTTATACACCGCGGTGCATGACGTTTAAAACGTCACATCGAGTGGATCATTTTTACACAGCGATTGGTGCAAAACGATGGGAGCACCGCTTTGCACCAATCACCGTGTAAAAATGATCCACTTCATGGGACGTTTTAAACGTCATGCACCGGCCGTGTATAACGTAGGTCGCGGGTGTAGCCCTGGATTTTAACGTCATGCTTCGGCCGTGTATAACGTAGTACGTAGGTCGCGCTTTATGTCACTTACTGTATCCAAAATTCAGGCAATCTGATTGATCTACGAATAACTAATCTAAGATATGAATTGGTCTACGAATAAAACTAATCTACGATACGTTTGTTTATTAGCTTCACGAACATTCCTTTAATGGCCGTATTGGTTAATGGGGATGTTTGCTGGGTAACATGACCATTTCTTCATACGTGAATTTTAATAAAGAATAATAATGTTTAGAAACAAACACTCCCGTCAGCCAATCTCCTCCTTTTCCCGCCAATCAGGCAAACTCATCCTAGCTGGTACACCAATCAGATTGTCCTTTGAAATTAGTGACGTCAAAATTTTGATCTAATTGACATCATCTGCGCTTTCCTCGAGGCTAACGAAAAAGACAGGCTACCGCGGTGCATTCCACTTATCTTTTTTTACAGACCGCTAGAGTGACGTAATGCTCTTTTCGTACACCTGCATTAGAGCTCCTATAATACAGGCTGACGCATCCTCGCAGATATGTGTCTCAAAGTCGAAAAACCAAGCTAATTTTCCGCCATTTAACATCTAGCCTCTTTCAGAAGGTGGAGGAACGAGGCCTTAGGCAACCCCAGCTCCGGCAGCGGTAGATTGAGATGCTGAACTGAGACCCGAATAATGCGAAACAAAATGGATATGCGTCAGCTCCTATTATAGGAGCCTTAACCTGCATTGGTGCATTCGAGCATCACGTGACTCCGGCGGTCTGTAAAAAAGATACGCGTAAAGCACCGCGGTAGTCTTTCTTTTTCGTTAGCCTCGCGCTTTCCTTATGCAGATTATTTGTGCACGCTAAAAGTTTCTTCTCTATATGAATAAATTGGGCATAGAGAGGAGTATAATAGACGCTGCAAGAAAATCGATACTTAATTTATCTCCACTACAATTTTTAATAAAGCTTGTTAAGCACATAGATGTTTTATAGAAACTGCTTTATGTGTCAACATACGTAAATAAAAAAAAAATTAAAAAAAACATTTCAGAATTCAGGTACTTTGCAAAATAAAATTGTATTTACCTTTGGCTTCAATAATTGCCCATAAATATAGTCTTTGCCTTCATTAGGTATGTTTTTTCAATTATGCCTTTTTTCTTTTACAAGTATTTTTCTGTCGTTCTCTTCGATGGCGTATAAAAGGGCCTTTAGAGTACATTCGTTTTTGCCTTTCTGGATTTTTTCCGAGACCACTATACCATTATGGCATGGCCGAAGCGCATACGGAGAGACAAATCCGGTCGTGCGTGCTAAAAGTCCCTCAGGACTTGGGTTCGGTGGTCGTAGACGCACCGGGCAGTCCTCAGGCGTCTGGCGGTGCAGCCTAGTTTTTTTCATACCATTATGGCATAAAAATATTTTCAGCATTATCGTTTGCTGTTAGATGGAGTGTAATGTTAAATACACTGGCTACAAATGTTAAGCTACAAACAAATTTTGTGTGTGAACTTATTAATGAAGGAACATAAAAAAATTAAATTTGGAACATAAATGTCTCATACTATGATATATCACATGGAAACATAAAAAAATGAAAAGGAAAACTTTTGCTATAATACACAGTAGGTTAAAAAATTATAAAAATAAGGAAGCATTACACTCCGAGAGCGTGCCTGCTAACATGAAATGTGGGATTCCTGCACAGCTATGCAGATCGTACAACGAGAGCTCTTATACAAGTTAATGAGGTTCTCGATATAAATGCGAAAGACATCAGAATTTTGAAACAGGAGAATAAACGTGAGAATTTTTTGGAATAAATCGGGAATTTTGGGCATTTTGTTGGAAAAAACCTGATATGTCAAATGTTTACAGTTATTTTCGTTTCTTTTAAATACAAATAACTTTTTCTATATAATGTAAGATTTGTTTCCCTAAAATTTAAACTGGATAAAAATTTACATAATTAGACTATACTAAAGATATTGGTTATATATATATTTTTTCCATAGCATATTTAATAAAACAAGCTCTAAGCAGCATACATACCAAATATTAAAATGTCACTGCACACTCGAGTAATTTAAATTATTTATTAAAACAGCAATAAAGAGTTTTGTCATTTTTAACAATCAATGATCACAATATAAAAAAAAAAATTATATTATTTTTTCATAATTATTTCTAATTGATAAATTTAAAAAATCAATCATTTTAGAAACATGAGAAAAAATATCTGCAATCTAGATTCAAGCAATAATTCACTTTAATCAGCTATAGCTATATATTCAATAATGAGCTATAGCTATCCCCAACTGTAAAATGAATCTGTAGTTTTCAAAAATTCCAAATTAGCAGACCCGACCGGTGTTGCCAGGTCCTGGTCCCGGGCCAGTCCAAGTTTGAGAGAAATACTAATCTCAGTCCGGTGCTAGTCTAATGAGAGAAAATTGGCTCGAAACAGGCCCGTGGCCTGCTTCGGGTCATGCCGGTTCCGTGCAGATAATTTATCAAACGAACAATAACTACAAAAAATACGAAAAATAAAATCCTAACCTGTTAAATTTAGATCATTTCCGATAAATCTTTAAAACAACAATCGTAAAAATAAACTATTTCGTTTTAAAGTTCATATTTCATTAAAATTGGCAATCATTAACAAATTGAAATTTAAAAAATATATTTTGAAAATAAAAGCCCAAGTGACAGAGAGAGATAAAATTTGTTTCTTTTTTTCCACGTCCCTTTTCAAGGAAATTCGTCATCATAGCTACAAGTTTTAATGATAAAAGGGTTATTCTAGTAAACCCGACGCGGGGAAATCTCTCTTTGGATCTTCGTTTGAATCGTCGAAAATTTCATGTTCTTTTAATCTCTTAAAATATTAGTATAATTTTGGAACGATTATATTTTTTACTTTTAAAACTTTTTCCAACGGTCTTTGAGGGTTTTCGCCATATGAAGACAAAGTATAACATCGGGTGGCTAAGGTGTGAAACAGATATCGGCTTATAAAATCCCAAATACTCAAAATGAAAAGTTTAAAACAATTACGCAAAAAAATGTAAAAATCGATGTATGAATTCCAAACGAACTTTATTGAAAAAAGGACAGACTTTTTATTTTGGGATAGAAGATTGAATTTGGATTTCTTTTATGTTTAAAATCTGCTGCTAACTAGGAAAATCGAGGAAATACGCGAATTATTTCGTCTAATAAAAAAAGAACAAAAAAAATTCCAAAATCTGATGCTCAGGTGCACTCGGAATTGTCCTATGTCCGGAACTAAATTTGAAAGATTTCCCGTACGAAAGATTTCCTTAGCTGTTACGCACACAAAGACACAATAATATATATATATTTTTTTAGTATAGATAAGCAAAAAATATTTCAAAATTCCCAGTTTTTGGAATTTTTAAAATTTTTCATCCTAAAATACTCTGTTCTTTTTTGAGTTTAAACCAGGTTTTTTAAACACCTTTGAATACTAACTGTTGATGCAGCTTGTTTCAACAATTCCTATTCATCTAAATGTTTGAATTTAAGTCATGGAGAATTTATGAAAGGACTGACATTGTTCTACGACTCTTTCTACAGAATCCCACACATGGTCGGGGGATAAACTCAAGAGTTCGACCGATCTAGCATCGAGTGATCCCAAGGGATCCAAAAGGAAATCGCGAACAATCTGCCATCCCCAAAGCATCGTGTGAAATCCAGCCGCAAAGCCCGCCAGTAGACTAGCCACAGCTGAAAATATGCACACCGAACGCGCCCCTGTAAAAACCTCGAAATTCGAAGCCCCTAATGACGCTCATGATACCCGCGGAATATTATGAGTGGGATAAAGGTTAGGTGATTATGTGGGCCTATCATGTCATTGTCAAACAACAAATCTCCCCTTCTTAAAAAAAAAAAAAATGAAATCCACCTATAATCTATGCTTAGGCCTACCATAATCTATATCTATATGTCTAAGTCAAATTATAAATAACAAGAACGAAAAATCATGCGTCAAGCATAGATTATGTAACACTTTCCAACGCTTCCAAAATAATTTTACAAATCATACCGTTTAATAAGCTAAAAGATAACATCTAAGAAATCCGAATACTTTTATTCAGCCCTGTATAGGATCTATAGATTTGTATATATACTACATAGGATGCTAAATTTTAGTTCAGTTAGGAAACGCGTAGCACAGTTTAAAATTTTCCGTCTGGAGTTAAATAATACGGAAATGTGTTCGCAAACTTTTGTGCTTCCCTGTATAGGATCTACAGAATTTATACACACCATGTAATAGACAAAAAGCGAGTTAAAATTAAAATCGCGTTCATTAACTTAAAACGCACTTCCAGGAATTATTGTTAACATACAGTAGAGAATTCTTTTGTGTGTCCCTGTAAATGAACGATGACAGCTATACACACAATATTCTGTAGTAAGCCTCTTGTAATGCACCTTATATAAATTTCAATGCGTTTAAAATAGGGAAACATTATTTAAATAAACCGCAGACGATTTTTCTCCATAGACGTAATGTAACGGAATTCTTTTGACTGTCCCTGTAAAGTAACTATAAGTGCTATGCACACCCTATTCCATATTAAGCTTCTTCTAATATACCTTATTGATATATATAAATTTCAATGCGTTTAAAATAGTGAAACATTATTTAAATAAACCGCAAATGATTTTTCCCCATAGACCGCAATGTAATGGAATTCTTTTGAGTGTCCCTGTAAAAAACTATAAGTGCTACACACTTCCGTTGAAATAGGGAACATGCTATAGATAACGATTATAACATATAAAAATTGCAGAGCAATCCGAGCATATTTACGGGAGTTAGAGCACGGCCAGACGGCCAGACAAACCGGAGTCATAAACACTTTTCAACTAGGTTGGAAAGTGTTAAAAATGCAATGTGGGCCGGCAGTTCCTTGAAAAAGTCTTCTACGAGGTTCAAAGAGCTCATCCCTACCGCTGTGCTGTTACAAAATACTCGCATCGAAGATGTGCTGTGGTGTTCAAGAATTGTAGCCCACCAAAATAATTAATTTTCCTTATAGTGGTGGGCCATAAGTACGCGTTTGTGTACAGAATCTCATGAATGAAGAGAGTGCAATTACAATCTTGCTGTATATAATATGCATGCGTTTGGCTGCATGAAAGATGGGTGGATCTGTGATCGCACGGTGGGTCATAGGAATAAGGTTCTTGAGCCTCATATGAGATTTTTCTGGGAAAATGCAGGTGCAAAGGAGCATACAATTTGTTGATGGTTTCCTTGAGGGAAATAATAGAGTATCTTTATGTAACAGATTAGTCATATACCAAAGGGCATATGTTCTAACTAGAAGTTTTTGCAGGAACTGTGACAACTCACACTACAGAACTGGATACTTGAACGAGTTTTCTTAGCAAGCTAGACGAGTAAAATACTAGTTTGGAGATAATAACAGACTCATCAAATCTATTTTTGGTCAAAACCTTTTCGAAGTATCAAATTTTACTGCCTGTATATTGGTACTCTGATACATGAAAATATTCTAGGCATGACTAAAATGGTGACAAAAATGCTTTCTTTTAAGAAAATTATAAGTGTGTAATTACAAAAAAGAAGTTTTTTAATAAACATTTCATTTAAACACATACAGATACAAGTTATTCGACGTACATTCAGACTCCATACCACTCGTCCATAATCGATGTTCCTTTTAATACCTTTTCAGCAGCTTCTTTGAGAATCTGACGTTGAGTATCACTCAGCGTAGCTTTACCATCGCCCACAATACCTTTTCGGAAAAAAATTACTTCTTTATTGTGGCCAGGATGAGTTAAACACAAATTCTTTTTCATGTAATCGAAACTTGTATGAAGCATGATACTGTCTAAACGATCTTTACTTCCTTGCAGGTACTGATAGTGTTCTTCACTGAGAAACTTGGCAATCCTCAGAATTTCTTCTTTCCGGTTGGCATGCAACTTTTCATAAGACACCATTAAAAGATTGTCGTCATTGCGATGCTCGTAAAACGACAGAACATGTTGGAAGTAGCTTCCATAACCAATATTTCCTGACACAAAGTGTTCGAAAAAAGTATCAAAATCAAGGGAATCATTTGGATTTAAATTCCGTCTAAAATGGTAAAATGATACGACGGTATCTTCAGGATGACGGTAAGTATAAACGGTTTTCGACTTGGGATTCTTATGAACGACGTTGTAAGCTAAATGATGCTTGTAAAATCTTGGGTTTTTTTGATCAAGTACAGCTGCTACGCCAGATAATTCGATGTAAGGTACAACTTTGTACAGTACATCGCCAAAAGATGGAAATGTTTCGCCACCAGAAGTAATTTGAAGGACAATGTATTGCATCCAGGTCGTGCCAGTTTTTGGGTAGGATGCAATTATCACGTCACCGTCTTCAGGTACTAAATCCATAGCATCTTCGATATTTTTCTTCGTGAAGTATTCCGAAACAGGACATGGAAATCCTCTGACGATTTGATACAAAGGCTTCTGTCCGCCAGACATAATTTGCAACCTGGAAAAGAAGCGAATGTAAAAATCAGTGTGCTAGATATATTTAAATAGACATATATGAATGAATATATATCATATATATTTTTTGCAAATGAATATCCAAAACATCAAACACAAAATCCAATTGAAAAATTATCGGAACATACATTTAGTTCAGTCACAAAGAAAGCACTTAAAACCAGAAACATAAGATGCCTAATATTAACTTATATACTAGCTGACCCATCCGACGCTGCCTAGGCACATGATAATAACCTTAATTATACCTAAAATCAATGCTGAATGAATATTTATATTTAAACGAAAACCTGTGTAAACGATTCTAATGCCGGGGTCCCCGATGCCTTCCGTAGCGTACAACCTCGACTTTGTATGACTTTTTATTTTCAAATGAAAATCTATCCAAACAAACTTAGAGTTGGGGTCTCCAATGCCTTCGGCAGCGTACACCGGGCGAGCTAAGCACGGTCCGGTCTGTTTTAATTTTATATTTTTAAACGAAAGATCGGCGTAGGTCGGGCCTGAGATAATAATCTTCAATTTACCTAAAATCAGCGTTGACTGAATTTATATATTTAAACGAAAATCTTTCGAAACGAACCTAATATTGGGGGGGGGGGGGCACTGGGCAGCTAAAAAGTGTTTTCTTCTAACTATTTTTTCCACATCAAGTCATTTAACATATGAAAAGTAGCTCTTATTGTCCAAACTCTTTGAAATGTTTCTGAGCTATAAATATAATACTTCCGAATCCCTTGTATAATTTTCGTGCTAAAATATTAATATTTTATTGTAAAAAGCAGTCTTTTTCTTCTCACATTTTTTTTTCAAACCGAAATCCTATGGGAAAAAATTTGAGTTGCAAACTGATTATTTTACACATAAATCTCATTATTTCTAAATCTTAATTTTACTCGAACAACAGCTAAAAGGTAAGTTTAGGGTAATATAATTTTAGACCATTAGCGCAAAAATAGTTTACATTATAAATGTAAACAAGAAATGTCATATAATTTTTTTCCCCAACTGATGATTTCCCACTTAAATCTGAAATTTCTGAATCAAATATATATTCGGTCATTAGCTAAAAGTTTAGTATACGGTTTTAAAATTTTTGAGCGATTGTGTAAAATTAAGTGTATTTTCTTATATCAAAATGTGCATAGTGTTAATCCTACGGGAAAATGCGTGGAATAAAGGAAAAGTGACTTTTGAAACGGAATATTTTTCAAAGGGTTAATATTTGTATTTCTTTTAACGGAATGTACCGTTGGAAAGAAAAAAGAACATACATATGGTTTTGTATTTCTCTTTTAAGCGTATTTTGATTTTCCGAACCGATGCACAATTTTCAGTTATGCCGGAAAAGGTAGGTATGGAAATCGTCGTGTATGTAGATTTTTTTTTTTTTTAAATACTCGTTATTGCCCTAACTCTTTGAAAATTTTATGAGTTAAAAACTTGTTTTCCCAGATGCGTAAAAATATCGTGAAAAAAAATTACTTTAAGCGATCGTAAAAAGACTTTTTTATTGTTTTTTTTATTGTTTTTTTTTTAATTATTTTAGTTAATTTTATAGTAAAACAAGAACGAAAAATCATGCATCAAGCATAGATTATGTAACACTTTCCAACGATCCAAAATAATTTTACAAATCATACCGTTTAATAATCTGAAAGATAACATCTAAGTAAACAATTTGGAAAACGCATAACATATTTAAAAACATGATTTCAAGAATTTCCAACGTATACAATATTCGGAAAAAATATCCGAATACTTTTATTGAGCCCTGTATATGATCTATAGATTTGTATATATACTACATAGGATGCTAAATTTTAGTTCATTTAAGAAACGCGTAGCACAGTTTAAAATTCTCCTTCTGGAGTTTCTGTCAATAAACGGAAATGTGTTCGCGAACTTTTGTGCTTCCCTGTAGATGATCTACAGAATTTATATACACCACGTAATAAACAAAAAGTGAGTTAAATTTAAAATCGCGTTCAGTAACTTAAAACGCACTTCCAGGAATTATTGTTAACAGACAGTAGAGAATTCTTTTGTGTGTCCCTGTAAATGAACGATGACTGCTATACACACAATATTCTGTAGTAAGCCTCTTGTAATGCACCTTAGTGATATATATAAATTTCAATGCGTTTAAAATAGTGAAACATTATTTAAATAAACCACAAATGATTTTTCTCCATAGACGTAATGCAACGGAATTCTTTTGACTGTCCCTGTAAAGTAACTATAAGTGCTATGCACACCATATTCCATATTAAGCTTGTTGTAATACACCTTAGTGATATATATCAATTACAATGTGTTTGCAATTGTGTAACATCATTAAAATAAACCGCAAATGATTTTTCCCCATTGACCGTAATGCAACGGAATTATTTTGAGTGTCCATCTAAAAAAACTATAAGTGCTACACACTTCAGTTGAAATAGGGAACGTGCTATAGATAACGACAATAACATATAAAAATTGCAAGGCAATCCGAGCATATTTACGGGAATTAGAGCACGGACAGACGGCAGACGGCCAGACAAACCGAAGTCATAAACACTTTTAGACTAGGTTGAAAAGTGTTAAAAATGGTTCTTATTGTTAGAACTCTTTGACATTTTTATCGGTTATAAATATGACAGTTATGCAACACGTGTAAAAAAGTTCGTGAAAAAATATATTGACAGTTTGTAAAAGCAATTCTCGTCTTTTTGTTTGTTTGTTTGTTTTCGCGTCGACTCCTTTAACATAAAAAAATAATTCTTATCGTCCGATAATGTTTATGGGTTATAAATATAACTATTTCCAAGGCTGCGTAAAAATTTCGTGAAAAAATATGCATATTTAGTCGTGAAAAAAAGAACCGAAGCCGTGTGGAAGCCACCCGCATTTCGATCGAAAATTTCGCTGATATTAATTTTTCTAAATATTTCTTTCTACCAGTGACGGATTAATCATCTACCGGGCCCCTAGGCTTAACACATTGGGGGCCCCCTCCTGCTCTATATGTATATACATTGATATACAACATATATATATATATATATTATATATATATATATATATATATATATATATATATATATATATATATATATATATATATATATATACAAACATACACACACACACACACACACATATACATATATATACATACATATTTTTAGAACTAAAAAAAAAGTCCCAAACTTAGCGTCGGGCCCCTAGGCTTCAACCTACTCAGCCTATTTGGTAATCCGCCTCTGCTTTCTACTCGTTCGAAAGTTTCGAAAATTTTATAGGTGATGTAAATCTGTTGTGCCAAAAAGATGTAAAATGACTGTGGTGAAATATCGCCGTTTAAATACTTTTAGCGTAGAAAAGAGAGTGTTTCCGGGAAGCGCAAAGTGACCTGGAGTTGCGAATTTTTTCGATAGGGTTACAATTAGTATTTTTGAAAACTAATTACACCGTTGAAAAGAAGAAGGTCTCAGTTTTAAGAAGGTATATTTTGATAATCCGTATCTGTAAAATTGAGCCCTATGGGAGCACCGGCGATAGGCAGTAAAATCGAACCCTCTCCAAGAGTTAATATTAATATTTTTTCAAACGGATTGCGGTATTCTAAAAGTAAACATACGAAGTTTAAGAACAAGATTTCCCTTTTTCCGAATCCCGAACAGTTTAACCAATGAATGCTTTGACAAAACGGCGATGAAAAAAGAGCATTCGTTTTTTCGCTGCTACGTCGCACCATGCCGGTCCGGAAATGCGATATACTCTATCCAGCTACGTCGGTACCTTTTATGGGTTTTTTAATTTTGGTTTTTAATTAGTATCTCGGTTAATTATTAAAAGATGAAAAATCTTAGTCTGGGATGCATTAGGAGTAGGCCTAGACGATGTCAGACATTTAATATTGCAATATATCAACGAGTTAAATATTAATATTGGTGATACATCGCGATAACTACCTTAACGTGTGTGGGAATAAAAAAAGTGCTAATTTCGAAAGTTAAATTGTATGATAGCAGCTATTTAAGTACAAACACATGTAGAATGCAGCGATTTAAGTACAAACACATGTAGAATGCAACGGATCAATGTTTTATATCTATTTGCTCACACAGCATCTTTAAATAAATATATGTATTTAAACAAATTAGAAATATTTTAGAAAAAGGAAAGAATATTGGAAATCTATTTGCACCTATACCACTGCTTGCATGGTGTTTTTCTTTAAAAAATAGTATGCTACTTATTCTTCCTATTTTATGCATTATTTATTAACTAGCTGACTCGCCCGGCGTTACCTAGGGCCATGATAAATCTTAAATAAACCCCAAATTTGTATTAATTTGTATCTTTAACCCGATATTTTCTTCTTTTTTTCACGTAGGATCCTTTTATAGTTTTTATAAAATAGCTTTTGTTGTCCAAACCCTTTGAAATTTTTAATGGTCACAAATATATAACGGTTTTACAGCCCGTGTAAAAATTACGTCAGAAATATTGTTATCTGGTTGTAGAATAAATATATATGTATATATTTTTGCTTTTTTTTTTATTTCGCGTCAGGTAAGTTAACATAAAAAAAAAAGTAGACAGGGTTCGTATTGATCAGGGAATTTTCCAGGAGCTTCACCAGTATTTTCTTTATAATTAAAGAAATCTAGGTAGAACTCGCGAAACTTCGCCTTCTTTTAAGGAGAGATTTCCTGTAATAAAATACTGGCGCCGATGAATTTCCTGGTCGCAAAATTCCAGGAGCTGTACAAACCCTGAGTAGAATTCGTCGGCTGAACTCGCTGAAATTTTAGTCGTTTATAAATATAACTGTTTCCAAGTCCTCTGTAAAAGTATTTGAAAATATATGCGTGTTAAGAGCCTACACTACTCTCGGGAAAAAACGCTCAAGCTAATGTTAAGTCTATGGGAAGGTTATTTTCAAATTTCTTGCTCGAATTTTAATATTTGTAAGTGATTTGTTTTGCATAGGATAGCTGAGGTCGATCTCTAACGTTGTTAGTTTTTACTTATTCGAGTTCTGAAAGCCCCACAGGGGAATACCTTCTTTAGGTATTTTACCGGTTACGCGACCCTGGATTCCCGAGCGATCTTTCTCTTTTCTGTCTTCTTCTCTTTTTAGTTGCCTATCCTTTTTTCCTTGTTTCACAATTTTTAATCTTCTTTTTTCAGTTTGTTATACCTCTTTGTTCTTGTTCATGTTTGGATTTTTTTTACTAACTTTTTTATTCATTTTATTCTTTGTCCTACTAACGTTGTTTTCGTTCTTTTGTTAAAAAAAAAAAAAAAAAAAAAGAAGAAGGAGAAAAAAATTAAAAAGCTTAAAAAGACAAAAAATATACATTGTTTCCAAGTTTTCTCTCACATGACTTCTTTTTTAATCAATAATGGATTTTAAGTAGCTTTCAATACAAAAAAGTCCTTCCGGCCTGTACCGGGAGGAAAAGGTAGCTTTCCCATATCTTCGTTTTAAAATTTTAGCTAATGTTACACGAAAACAGCAAGTTAAAATGCAAAGAAACGCTTACAAAAGATTCGTTAATACTGAATTTGAATAAGAAATTCGCCAAATTATTGAGCAATAGCCAAATTGGCTTCATTTATGAAGACTTATTTTGGTCGCCAAATTTGGCGATATTTCGCTAAATGTCGCCAATTTTGGCGATAATTTGGCGCTAACGGATATGAATATATAGTTTTATGCGTATGATTGGGAAAATTATTACAACAATGAAAGAAAATAATTTGCGAGTAATCGCGTTAATGTGCTGTTTTGTTTCAAAATGTCAGCCACCCTAGAATTTCAAACTGCTCTATCTCAGCATTCTATTTGAATTTTTAACTTTTTTGTATATTTATTTCAGTTTTAAATTTTTTAATGGCCGCCATCTTGAAACAAAATGGCGGACCAAGCTGGCCAACGAACTCGGTCGAGACATTGGTGAGCTTAATACACACAATTAGTTTCATCAAAATCGATTTATAAATACGAGCGTTATCGTATGACATAGGTCAGATATATATAAATCAACATTTGAACGGAAGGTTGTTTTGGGGTCTGGGGGTCATGATCGGTGAAAATATATCGAAATTTTCCGGAACTGCTTTCCTCCGAACGGCTGCAATAGGTAGCTTTATACTTAAGTATAAAGCTACCTATTGCTACCTTTATACTTAAGTATAAAGCTACCTATTGCAGCCGTTCGGAGGAAAGCAGTTCCGGAAAATTTCGATATATTTTCACCGATCATGACCCCCAGACCCCAAAACCACCCTCCGTTCAAATGTTGATTTATATATATATATATATATATCCATATATATATATATATATATATATATATATCTGACCTATGTCATACGATAACGCTCGTATTTATAAATCGATTTTGATGAAACTAATTGTGTGTATTAAGGTCCCCAATGTCTCGACCGAGTTCGTTGGCCAGCTTGGTCCGCCATTTTGTTTCAAGATGGCGGTCATTTAAAAAATTAAAACTAAAATAAATGTACAAAAAAATTAAAAATTCAAATTTATTTTTTAATTACGTGTTAGGCCTTGATACAAGGATTTCAGAGCATTTTTTGGTTTACCTCTATCTTAAAAAATGGCTGAGATAGAGTAGTTTGAAATTCTAGGGTGGCTGACATTTTGAAACAAAACAGCACATTAACGCGATTACTCGCAAATTATTTTCTTTCATTGTTGTAATAATTTTCCCAATCATACGCATAAAACTATATATTCATATCCGTTAGCGTCAAAATTGGTGACAAAATTGGCAAAATTGGTGACAACATTAGCAAAATTGTAACATTTGGCGAAATATCGCCAAATTTGGCGACCAAAATAAGTCTTTATAAATGAAGTCAATTTGGCTATTGCTCAATAATTTGGCGAATTTCTTATTCAAATTCAGTATTAACGAATCTTTTGTAAACGTTTCTTTGCATTTTAACTTGCTGTTTTAGTGTAACATTAGCTAAAATTTTAAAACGCAGATATAGGAAAGCTACCTTTTCCTCCCGGTACAGGCCGGAAGGACTTTTTTTATTTTCACGTGAGACACTCTGGATGTTGAGGTTTTTTAATCTCATCGACTCGGTTCTACCTTTTTAGGCTGATCTTGAGCCTCAGAGTGCAGGGCATTTTCCGAATTCCGGTTCCGTGATCGGAGGACGCCATACATTGTATGGTGGCTGTTAGGACCAACACCGGGAGACTGGTGCCTTTCGGTGGAAGGGGTTGTAGGTTAGATAGAGCTGTAAAGGCTTACTTAGTGACTACCTGATTCCAATGTGAAAGAACTAGATATTAGGAAATGCTATCGAGTTTAATCCAACGTTCGAAAAACGTGGAGGTTTGTTGAAAATAGTTTTCGCCCTTTTGAGACCTGCGCCCAGAAGTAAGGGAAAGAAGAAGGGTCGGTGACCAGGCCCGACACCTGTCGTTTTTTTTAAATTCTCTCTAATTATGGCTGCAACTAAAGGAAATAAAATATGCGCAGTGGAAGCCCCACAGCCAAATACGTCCTAGGCTGATAAAGTTGAGGAAATTTTTTCTGCCAATTCTGAAAATAAAGGTGCATCCTCTGATGCAAGCAAAGCTTGTAGCATAGGAGAGAGAAACCTGTTACACGTGTCTTATAAAAATGCCGATACTGATATAAATAACTCCTGCAATGCAGAGGAAAGATTTTTCGTTGTGAAACGTCCAGAAGAGAGTTTCGATAGGACTTCTCCCTTTCTGATACATAAATCTATACAAGCGCTAGTTGGTGAACCAAAGACAATAAAATAACTACGATCTGGTGAACTTCTAGTTGAAGTAAACAATAGCACACAAGCAGCTAACTTAAAGAAGTGTACACACTTTGCAAATATCCCTGTATCTGTAAGTCCACATAGAACTCTGAATACATCCCGAGGAGTTATCTCTGAACCTGACCATATACACGTTACGGAAGCTGAAACAGTAGAGAACCTTAAGGAGCAAAATGTGATTGAAACGAGAAGGATAAAAATCAACCGTCGGGATGAACAAATACCACAAAATCAGGTACAAATACCCACTAAGCACATAATACTTACTTTTAATTCACCCAATTTACCTAAGTCAGTAAAAGCTGGATACTTGTTATGTTCTGTCAGAGCGTATATTCCAAATCCACTGCGATGTTTTAGATGTCAACGCTTTGGACACTCAAAAACATCATGCCGTGGTAATGTCACCTGTGGTCGTTGTAGTGAAGTGGGCAATGAAAGTGTAAACTGCAATGCCCCAGTTTGTTGTGTAAACTGTAAAAAAGAGCATCCATCCTATTCAAAATCTTTTGAACGGTGGAAAAAAGAAAGGGAAATACAAACAATACGTGCAAAAGAGAATGTGTCATACCCACAAGCCAGGAAAATAGTTGAATTTAGGACACCCAAAATTGGAGTATCTTAAAGAACATTACTGAAAAGAAAAAATATATATATTAGGAGAATGTCGGGTAGCCGCGAACGGCGGGTAACCGTGGACATTTCAATTTCTAAGAAATTCAAAGTGTTGCGTAAATAAAGAGGTAAATGAACGCCCTCTAGAGTCGAAACAAATGCGGTTTAGTTGCGACGTGAGCGCCGAGTAAGTTAGTCGTGAGTGAGTGTTTTGTTTCCGTCAATAAATTTTCGTTTCTCCTGTCAAACTTTGTTGCAGGTTATTAAGAAAGATTAATTATATTAATTAGATCTTATTTTAGATGATCTTTATTAGACATAGATGATCTTTTTAGATGATCTTTATTGACAGTTTGTAAAAGAAATTTTTGTCTTTTTTTTTGTTTGTTTGTTTTCGCGTCGACTCCTTTAACATAAAAAAATAATTCTTATCGTCCGATAATGTTTATGGGTTATAAATATAACTAAAAATAAATGTACAACGTTAAATAAGCACAAATTAAAATCATTTATACTGGCAAACAGCTGTTTCAAAGCCCTTAAGCTTCATCTTCAGTGCCAATTCAAAAGGTAAAAACGAATTAAAAACTCCTAAGCCATGACCGCTTGCCTGCCATCTCTCGCCCGCGACCAGATGAAATGGCGCTGAATTTTTCAAAACAACAGCGGAGACGAGGAAACACATGTGACAGAGAGACCAATAGGAACACTCCGCCAAACGGGAAAGTTTAAGTGTGGAAGCGAATAAAGGAGGGGGACGAAGAGAATGAATTATGCGAAACGCAGCCAGACGTTTGAAACGCCTTGTACGGCAGAGAAAAACCATAAAAGGGGGGGGGGGAGGGACAATGAATTAAATGAAAGGTAGCCAGACATTTGAAAAATTTGGTGTACTGGACAAATCATTAACCAAGCTGCTCGAATTTTTCCATATGTAATAAGCTTCCCAGAAATTTAGGCCGTAAATTGATGAGCATTTCTGAATTATCGTACCTTCCGAAAAATTAAAACTGTGATTTTCAGACCAACATTGGTTAGCTATTGCAGAACGTTTAATATCACAATTTTTAATATAGTTTATATGTTCCCCTAAGCGGACTCTTGGTTTGACCTATCTACATTTTATCACATTCGCAAGATATTTTATAAATTCCCCAATGTGAAAATCTGTCTATTGGATGTTTGAGGTCTGTAAATTTGATTTTGTTAAACGGTGCATAAACTATTTTAAAGTCGAAACTTTTCAAAATTCTAGATATTTGATGGCTTATTCTCGGGAAATATGGAAGTATAATTAAATTTTCATTGCGAACATTGTTAACATTGGAATGCGTACGTTTAATTTGTTTATTATGAATTGAATCAACTATTTCAACAGGATAACCCCGGTCAATGGCTATTGATTTGATGTAGTCTAACTCCGCTTTGAGTAAACTCTCAGATGAACAAATTTTTAGTGCGCGATGAACATATGTATTAAAAGCAACCAATTTTTGATTCGGGGGGGTGAGATGAAAAACGGTGTGGCGGTAATGAAACTGCGAATGGTTTACGATAAACTGTAGTTTGAAATGAGTCATTTTCGCGGTAAACCATGACATCAAGGAAAGGTAGTTGGTTGTTATTTTCAAGTTCAGATGTAAACTGTATATGTTCATCTACAGAGTTCATAACAGAAAGAATATGAGGAATATCTATATCACTAGGATCAACTAAAGCGAAACAGTCATCGACGTAGCGGGTGTAAAATGGAAAATTTAACTTATTGAAAAGGTTTGACTCGTAATAATGCATATAGAAATCACTGAGAATTGGGCTCAGGGGCGAGCCCATAGACAACCCATCGGTCATGCGATAAAAATCACCATTAAAAATGAGCGTGTTTTGTGATAGACAACTGTCCGTAAGGTGTAATAATTCATCTATTTCAAACTGTGAGAAGTGAAATTCCTGATTTAATTTTTAATTCGTTTTTACCTTTTGAATTGGCACTAAAGATAGAGCTTAAGGGCTTTGAAATAGCTGTTTGCCAGTATAAATGATTTTAATTTGTGCTTATTTAACGTTGTACATTTATTTTTAATATAACGGCACAAAGTTTTAATCCACCTTTTAGATATAAATATAACTGTTTCCAAGCCTGCGTAAAAATTTCATGAAAAAATATGCATATTTAGTCGTGAAAACAGGAACCGAAGCCACCCTCATTTCGATCGAAAATTTCGCTGATATTAATTTTTCTAAATACTTCTTTCTACTCGTTCGAAAGTTTCGAAATTTTTATAAGTGATGTAAATCTGGTGTGCCAAAAAGATGTAAAACGACTGTGGTGAAATATCGCCGTTTAAATACTTTTAGCGTAGAAAAGAGAGTGTTTCCGGGAAGCGCAAAGTGACCTGGAGTTGCGAATTTTTTCGAAAGGGTTACAGTTAGTATTTTTGAAAACTAATTACACTGTTGAAAAGAAGAAGGTCTCAGTTTTAAGAAGGTATATTTTGATAATCCGTATCTCTGAAATTGAGCCCTATGGGAGCACCGGCGATAGGCAGTAAAATCGAACCCTCTCCAAGAGTTAATATTAATATTTTTTCAAACGGATTGCGGTATTCTAAAAGTAAACATACGAAGTTTAAGAACAAGATTTCCTTTTTTCAGAATCCTGAACAGTTTAACCAGTGAATGCTTTGACAAAACGGCGATGAAAAAAGAGCATTCGTTTTTTCGCTGCTACGTCGCGTCATGCCGGTCCGGAAATGCGATATACTCTATCTAGCTACGTCGGTACCTTTTATGGGTTTTTTAATTTTGGTTTTTAATTAGTATCTCTGTTAATTATTAAAAAATGAAAAATCTTAGTCTGAGGTGCATTAGGAGTAGGGCTATACGATGCCAGACATTTAATATCGCAATATATCAACGAGTTAAATATTGATATTGGGGATACATCGCGATAACTACCTTAACGTGTGTGGGAATAAAAAAAGTGCTAATTTCGAAAGTTAAATGGTATGATAGCAGCGATTTAAGTACAAACACATGTAGAATGCAGCGATTTAATTACAAACACATGTAGAATGCAGCGATTTAAGTACAAACTCATGTAGAATGCAGCGATTTAAGTACAAACACATGTAGAATGCAACGGATCAATGTTTTATATCTATTTGCTCACACAGCATCTTTAAATAAATATATGTATTTAAACAAATTAGAAATATTTTAGAAAAAGGAAAGAATATTGGAAATCTATTTGCACCTATACCACTGCTTGCATGGTGTTTTTCTTTAAAAAATAGTATGCTCCTTATTCTTCCTATTTTATGCATTATTTATTAACTAGCTGACTCGCCCGGCGTTACCCGGGCCCATGATAAAATCTTAAATAAACCCCAAATTTGTATTAATTTGTATCTTTAATCGGATTTTTACTATAATTGTGATGTTTGTAATGCCAAAAAACGGTTGTGACACCATTGATTAATATGTCCGGAGCTACCCACCGTTTCTTGTGACACCAAAAAAAACGAGGCCAAACTATTTTCAGTATATTTCGTTAAATAATTCGATATTATTAGCAATGTTTAATTAAAATCCTTAAAAAAGTTCGTAATTTTATTTTAAGTATAAAATAAAGACAGAAATTTCATTCATTTGTTTTTTATTTGCAATTTATCCAAGTGTCCGGGGCTACCCGATCTTTCCCCCCTATATACAAGAGGATAATCCATTTAACAGTTCAAAAACAAACCATACTAGACTACAAATAAACTTTTGAAAAATAAAGCATTTTATTAAATATCTCCGTTTAGTTTATAAGCGATTTCAGATTACAAGTTTCAAGCAAAACAATATATAAATAATTGTGATTTATTTAACATAATTCAATCTCATAGATCAAGTTTTGAAATCTACTTCGAGAATTGTGAATTTATCAAGCAATGAAATTTAAAGATAGCAATTCATCTAGATAATTTTAATATGTCTTAAATTCGATTTATATAATTATAAACAATAAAAAAGATTCAGTCATAATATTTCATCACGATATCAATCAAAAACAATACATATTTCTTTCAACACGTTTACAGCAGCTTCTTTGATAACCTAAAGTTCAATATCACTCAGCAAAGCTTTAGCAACAATATCTTTTAGAACAAAATATATATATACTGTAGCTTTGTGTTTAGGTTGATCCTGGCAGACACTGATGTGATATTAAAATGAGTCAGCGTAACGTCAGACTCTTTTTCAAGTTATCAAAAATTGTGCGAAATATTACTCTATTTAAAAGGTCTTCATCCTTTATCAAACGTTGATAGTACTCTTTACCAATAAGAAATACATAGACGTGGTTGTGAACAGTAGTGTAATGGACAGTTTTTTTCTATTGTTCTTTCTACATTGTTATTAGTCTTCCTGAACCATTCAAATTTCATCCAGATTCGGATTTCAAAGTAACTTTTACATCCAGAAACACAGCTTTGTCATCTTGCCACAATATTTGTATTAATTAAGAAAATAAAAATCACTGTAGCTTTTTATTCAGGTTGATTCTGACGAACTGAACCCTAATGTGACATCAGGACGAGTCAACATTTTCCTTTTAATGTAATCAAAACGTTATGAAGTATGAATCTATTTAACCAAGATATAAGCAATTATGAACAAGGTATACCTCTAATACTCTGTCCTCTAACAACTGTCAAATAACGGATCAAGTTTTGAATTTAATAATTAGACAAAAACCATAAAATTTAAAATTGGCACTAAATCTTACAATTTATTAATATGTCTCTAATTCGAAATAAATAATCCCAAACAATGCAATATTTAAATAAAAATCACATTTCATCACAATACCATTCAGAAATAATAGATGTTCCTTTTAATACTTTTGCAGCAGCTTCTTTGAGAACTTGACGTTGAGTGTCACTTAATGCCGTTTTGCCATCTCCTACAATACCTTTCCGGAAAAACTTTACAGCAACTTTGTCTTCGGGTTGATCAGGTTGAAGCCCTG
This sequence comes from Maratus michaelseni, assembly GCA_963931845.1. NCBI lineage: Eukaryota > Metazoa > Arthropoda > Arachnida > Araneae > Salticidae > Maratus > Maratus michaelseni. Next base: position 193,759,783 of record OZ007597.1, on the reverse strand, counting down.
ATGTGATATCAGGATGAGTCAACGTCAGATTCTTTTTCATGTAATCAAAACTTGTATGCAGTATGACTCTGTTCAACAGCTCTTCATCTTCAAGCAGACACTGATGGTGCTCTTCACCAAGAAATTTTGCTATTCTGAGAATTTCTTCTTTCCTATTGGCGTGTAATTTTTCATAAGACACCATCAGAAGATTGTCGTCATTGCGGTGTTCATAAAACGACAGAACATGTTGGAAGTAATTACCATAGCTTATATTACCCGATGCAAAACTGTCGAAGAACTGGTTAAAATCAAGGGGGAAATTGGACTCAATATTCGACATAAAGTGATAGAAAGACACGACAGTATCTTCGGGGTTACGATAAATATAAATAACTTTTGACTTATTGTTTTTTTTAACAAAGTTGTAAGCGATGTGGTGTTTGTATATTCTTGGTTTCTTTTGGGCATGAACAGCAGCGACACCAACCATTTCTATATAAGGTACTACTTTAAAAGTGGCATCATCGAAAGAAGGATAATATTCTCCTTTCGACAGTATCTGCAAGACAATGTACTGCATCCATGTTGTGCCAGTCTTTGGATAAGATGTAATTATGACATCTCCATCTTCCGGCAGTAAATCCATAGCATCTTCGATGTTCTTTTTGGTGAATCGCTCCAAAGACGGGAAAGGAAAACCTCTGACGATTTGAACAAGAGGATTTTCTTCAGACATGACTTATTACAGCCTAAAAAAAGTTAAGTTCATGAGTCTTTTTAGTTTAAGTGCATTTAAACAAGTATTTATATAGAATTTTATATAGGGGAAAGAAGAGCAAAACCGTATAGTCGGGTAAAAGCGGATATCTGAGTTTTTACTTGATTTGGTGAGCCCTCTAGCAGTAATGGCTGCAATACGTAGCTCTAGTTAAGAAGAAAATGCGCCCATTATGGTTCCTCTTTGTTAGAATTTAGATAGTTTCTGTTTTGGTAACTTTAGTTTATCTTTTTAAAAATATTTGATAGTTTTTAAAAAGCTTAATTAAGAACATATTTAAGGTTAACAAAACTCTTTATAATATTGTGTGCAATATACTTAAAAGAAAAATTGTTGCTAGCACATACACGTGCATTTTTACTGCTTTCTTTCCGATCTTCATTCTCTTGGAGTAAGATCGGATATCCTAAGTGGGGTAAAAAAGGATTTTGAAAATCAACGCTTGAAGTACCGGGGAACAATGTTTGAAGAAAAGTCGGATAAAACTAGAAGGACAACAGTGATTGTGGTTTTCTAAAGCAAATAAAGAGGTGAAATTCTTTTCTGTAATTTCTCTAATTGTTTCTGTTATCTGAAATGAGTCTCTTAATTAGTCTTATTGTTAAAATTTTGTTAGTTATGTTCCCTAGTTAAAGTTGTATAATAAAAATTTGTGTTACTTTTCAAAAGAAAGTCCTGTTTTATTTCCTATAAAATTGAACATATCATGCAGTAAGACCGGATGATTGAATTTTTATAGGAAAACATTTTTTAATAAAAAAAAACTGATAAATTAATCACATTTTTATAACGATATTATTGTACAAGGATAAATGCAGACTGATGAGTGAGAGTGTATACGTGAAGTTACATTAAATTATGGCTTTAAGGCATGTTATAACTGCTTTTTTAAAAAATCACCTAAAATTTCTCCACTTTTTACGATTTTTTAGCGCAATTATGCAGTAATATTAATGTTTTTTTTTTTTTACAAATGAAAGAGCATATCTTAAATTTTCAAAATCCATTTTTTATTTGGAAAGTAGTTGAAAAATGGTCCTCTGGTGGCCTTTGATACAGGAGTGTGCAAAAATTGACGAACCCCTTAATATTTACGATATTTTTGTACGATATTTTTGTAGTCCTTCTCGGATGGGTTTATCAATTTTTCAATCCTGAAGAAAATGGTGGCCGTTCAAGTTTCAAGTTGTCGATTTTAATATGATTTTGGGACTACCACACCAAAATAGAGAAATATACTGTGAAAAAAATCATAAAGTTAAAAAAATAAAAACAATATTAAAAAGAAAAGAAACTTTACCCATAGAAAAGAGAAAAAAAAACTGTGAAATATAATCATGAAGTTCAAAATACAACAAGACTAAAAAGGATATAGGGAAAAGAAAACAACAGTTACCAGATATAATACATGACCCAAACAGGAAGTCAACACATAACACTGGCTATGAATTGGAGAAAATCATTACATGTTGTGAAAATATGCTTTAAAAGATGATTGACCAAGGAATATTATTGTACAACAAAGCCAAACATAAACCAATATAGAACCAGCTCTCTCTGTAGAAAATTTAAAATAGAACACCAAACATGTTTTCAAATGAGTTAATAAGGTGCTGCCATCTATGGGAAAAATAGTGAATATTCTATAATTTAATAAAAGCATTTGATTACTATTATTAGTTTATATATATATATATATATATTATATAACATGCCTTAAGAAGCAACTAATAATGAGCATATGATTTAACCCTATATTCCCTAATTGAATATAATCGACTTCGAGTATTCTTTTCACGGAACAAAAACCGAAAAGTAAACTGAAAATGCTGGCATTTACCCCTTACCCCCCCCCCCCCCCCCGTCACAAAAAAAGAAGAAAAAATACAATACAGACAATAAAAATTTTTTAAAAAATTCAATAACAATTTTCAAAAATTTTATCTCAAAATGTGTTGTTTCGATGATAAATGATAATTCTGAATTTTTATTGTGACTGTTTAAAAAAGATATGGATGATATGATATCTTGCGTTCAAAGATACTTCAAATAAAACGCCTCCAGATTTATTTCGTAGCAAATAAAGCATTTAATTAGGGGTGTCCAACTCGAGGCCTGTTGTTCGCACGTGTGTTAGTTTTGTAATGCGGAGCTGTCCATCGCAGCTCCCGCGGGCACATATTCTTGGCGCCCCCTTGCAATGTTTCTTCTTTCGAAAAAAGCCCCTTTTAAGAAAAGCTTTGCTTTAAAATCATTAAAGTTTGATGTTGTTATTACTATTATTATTACTAGGGCATTCAACACGGACTTTCTAGGATACAGAATATATGTGAAAACCATTTTTTTAAATTGAAAACTCTAATAGAGTTTTTGCATTTAATAATTTTATCTCCTAACAAAACCAAAGAACTTTTTTTTATATGAAATTTGTCAATTATATATTCAAATAAAATTTTGAAATTTATTAAAATCAGTAATTTCGTAATTACCTCGTGCAAGAAGTTAATAATCGAAAAGATCGTTAAAAATTTCGTCATCTACAGTTTTTTTTTTTATTCTGATAATTTTAGCGGTTTTAAGCGCTTATTTCAATTACATATGTCTATTAAATTTGTATTAAGTAGCTTTCAATACAAAAAAGTATAAAGCTACCTATTGCAGCCGTTCGGAGGAAAGCAGTTCCGGAAAATTTCGATATACACTGCTCAAAACAATTAAAGGATATTGCAGTTTTAGGTGGATGTTGTATCTGGGAAACTTTTTAGCTGATTGATACATGGTCGACAGACATAGTAGGTTATATGAGAATAAATTACACATGTTTGGCAGAAAAAAATGCATTTTATTGCGCATTTGTGTACAAAAGGAAAAAAACACAATTTGTGCATATGAGAAAAAAAGAATAAGAAAAGGTGTTTTCTTCAAAGAAAATCATTTTCAGTAGGGGGTATGGTTTCCACGGGCGGCCAGCAACGTTGAACACCTTTGAGGCATGGACTCAATGAGGCTATTAATGACGAGTTGGGGTATTCTGCCCCACTCTTCCAGAAGAGTTCTTTCCAGTTCTTGGAGAGATTGTGGGGGTTGTTGGCGGCCAGAAACTCGTCTTCCTAGAGCGTCCCAAACGTGCTCGATTGGATTCATGTCTGGAGAACACGCTGGCCATTCCATTCGAACGATTCCTTCCTCGAAAAGGAAATCCTCCACCAGGTTTGCACGATGTGGCCTGCAGTTATCGTCCATTAAAATGAAGTTATCTCCGATTGCTGCAGAGTAAGGGACTACAATAGGTCTGGGGATCTCATCCCTATATCGGCGACCAGTCAGAGCTCCATCTCGAATGATGTAGAGGTCAGTGCGCCCGTCAATGGAGATGCCACCATACACCAACACTCCTCCACCGCCAAATCTGACACTTTCGTGCACGAACGCAGGATTATTCCTACTGCCACGGTCCCTCCAGATGAAAATACGCCTATTATCCGGATGCACAGAAAAACGGGACTCGTCAGAAAACAGAATATTGCTCCATTCATTTCTCCTCCAGTTGACATGCTCGGTTGCCCACTCCCTGCGGTCGCGACGATGCCTTGATGTTAATCTAACACATACCATCGGTCGGCGAGCATACAGACCTACAGCATGGAGCCGGTTTCGGACAGTCTGAGTTGAAATCGTGGTGCCTGTAGCCGAGCGAAGGTGTTGTTGGAGAAGAGTAGCGTTCATGTTTCGGTGTCTCCGAGCTGTTAACGCTAAATACCGACCTTCATTGGGCGTTGTTGCCCGTCTACGACCTTGCCCTGGTCTTCGGCCTGCACATCCACTCTCCAAAAAACGGTTCCAGATCCTGGAAATGACACTTTGTGACACTCCAATGGCTTGCGCTACTTCGGCTTGAGTTTGGCCCCCTTCTAACCTACCAACAATTCTCCAAGCTTCTGAATCTCTCAAATGACTTCGCTGAGACATCGTACTCATCGAAACAAAGCAATCACTGAATGCCGATCATCCTTGTCTTCAATCTCTTTTATACAGTTGAAAGTCAAATTTCATTCGCTGCCGCTGAAGCGACGTTTTTGACGTCGAACTCAAAATTTGCATACTCCACAGTTTGAAAACCAGAAAAATTTGCATTTGTGATTATCTTCTTCTATTTTCGGCAAAAAAAATTTCGTTTATATCTTTATTTTATATAAAACTTCAAATATCCTTTAATTGTTTTGAGCAGTGTATTTTCACCGATCATGACCCCCAGACCCCAAAACCAACCTCCGTTCAAATGTTGATTTATATATATAGATGTATCCATATATATATATATATATGACCTATGTCATACGATAACGCTCGTATTTATAAATCAATTTTGATGAAACTAATTGTGTGTATTAAGCTCACCAATGTCTCGACCGAGTTCGTTGGCCAGCTTGGTCCGCCATTTTGTTTCAAGATGGCGGCCATTTAAAAATTTAAAACTAAAATAAATATACAAAGAAGTTAAAAATTCAAATTTATTTTTTAATTAAGTGTTAGGTCTTGATACGAGGATTCCGGAGCATTTTTTGGTTTACCTCTATCTTAAATAATGGCTGAGATAGAGCAGTTTGAAATTCTAGGGTGGCTGACATTTTGAAACAAGACAGCACATTACAAAAATTTTCATTGTTGTAATAATTTTCCCAATTATAGGCATAAAACTATATATTCATATCCATTAGCGCCAAATTCTCGCCAAACTTGGCGACATTTGGCGAAATATCGCCAAATTTGGCGACCAAAATAAGTCTTCATAAATGAAGCTCAATATTGCTCAAGCTATTGCTCAATAATTAGGCGAATTTCTTATTCAAATTCAGTATTAACGAATCTTGTGTAAACGTTTTCTTTGCATTTTAACTAGCTGTTTTCGTGTAACATTAGCTAAAATTTTAAAACGAAGATATAGGAAAGCTACCTTTTCCTCCCGGTACAGGCCGGAAGGACTTTTTTATTTATGTTATTTTATTTATTGCTTAATAAAGTTTTAATTTTGTAATTGAATGTTACCTGGAAACAAATGCTGAACATTTCATATTGTTTAAAGTGCAAACAGATTGACATTTTGTAATCGCACCTGCAAGCGATAGAGATAGATTTAAAAGAAAAATCATGCTTGAAATTTAATTTAAATGCTATAATGAAGACACAGTATTATCAATAAAGATAGAGTTTTCAAACAAATTGCATTTGAAAGTAGATTTTTCCCCCTATATAACGGTGTAAAATTTTAAAATGTGCGATGTTTAGAAATTAAAAAAATTGCAGTATCAAACATCGTAAAACCAAAATTTCATCGTCAAGTGTTGCCATTCGCAAACTGACGTCAGCGTTACGCATGAGCACGTTTGTTTTTTATAATGTAGGTAGATAGGCGAGATTAAAGATTTTGAACTTACAACTAAAAATTAAACCTGCGGCTCTTACAAATTAAGGACCTTGGCTTCAGTGCCCGTCCATGGCCATTTTCTTGACCATAGGCCCTGATGTGCTAGGCAGCATATGTTCTGGCCATACGGTCAGCCTTACGCACGGACACGTTTGTCCTTTATAATATAGATAGATAGGGGAGATTAAAGGTTTTGAACCTACAATTGAAAATTAAACCTGCGGTGCTACAATGTATTAAGGACCCTGGCCAACAGTGCCCGTTCATGGCCATTTTCTTGAATATGGGCCCTGATGTGCTAGGCAGCATATGTTCTGGCCATACGGTCAGCATTACGCACGGACACGTTTGTCCTTTATAATAGAGATAGATAGGGGAGATTAAAGGTTTTGAACCTACAACTGAAAATTAAACCTGCGGTGCTACAATGTATTAAGGACCCTGGCCAACAGTGCCCGTTCATGGCCATTTTCTTGAATATTGGCCCTGATGTGCTATGCAGCATATGTTCTGGCCATGCGGTCAGCTTAACGCGGAACCTCCAGTGTTTAGCTCCCAAGCACGTTTGGTACTCATTTTATCGACACCAAAGAGATGAAAAGTTGAGTGAACCTTGCCCACACTGCAAATAGAAGAGTCTTAAATTCAGCCACATATGTGACTGAAAAAGGAGTTCAGACACACTTAAGTGTCTGAATGTGAAATTTCAGACATCATAGATGTCTAAATTTAAGACACATGAATATCTTACTACGATCGTGCTATAAATGAACTGAGAAAAATATCTGAATAATAGTGATATGCCTGAAATTAAGGCATTTAGATATTCAGTCACTTGTCAGTCGCATTCAATCAAGTGTCTGAATGCGATACAACTGTATCATATATGTGATGACTGTGTATACAATTGTATTGCAATATGTTTGCCGTATCATCAGAAAATGTTTTCGAATGGATTAAAGATGTTTAAAATACTTTTCAATCCAATAAATTTGGTACTACTTTATGAAAGAAGTAATTTGATTAGACCAACACCGCAGCCCAGAATTGAACTGGGAATCTGTAGTGTGGTAAGACAGGCATGCTGATCACAACGCTACTCGGTCTAAAAGTTTTGAAAATCTCCTTCAAAAATTGTTGACATAAACTATTCACAAAAAATGAAATGCTAAATTTACCAAGATTTATGCTTTTTTTACAATTTATTTTTACACGGGACACCGTTTATAACCTGTGGGCTTATGCCTTACCATTGTGCGTATGTACTATGCTACCCGTTTATAAATCGCGCCGTATGTGAATCGCTACCAACCCTACAGTAAGATAAAAGTGTTGCATGTTTTCATTCATTTCAATAATGTCACCCTTCCACGTCTGCTACAAGTCATGTACTGAAAGGTTGAGCAGGTTTGCAATAAATGTGGCCCGGCAGATAATCGAAAAATTCGTTAAAAATATAATTTTTAACAAATTTTCTTCTATCTTTATAAGAAGAAAGAATTGGATTCATGAAAATTTTCGTCTTCCAGTTTTCGACGGATTTATAAGTTTTAGAAGGTCCTGAACACGATTTGTCTATTTTAAGAAAATGTCTGTCTGTGAGTTTGTATGTGACAAAAATTTTGTGGGCGCTGTATCTCAAGAACTAATGTACGGATTTTAATAAAACTTTAGATACAGTTAGTCCCTCATATAAATTGGTGCTGATTAATTTTTGGTGTAAATTGTCCAACAGGTGCTATGCTGCATTTTTCGCTATTTCTGCAATAGCTCTATCTCAAGAACTAATACACTAATTTTCATCAAACTTCAGATTCAGTTAGACCGTGACACAAATAGACGCTGATTACGTTTTTATGTAGATATCCCAACATGCAGTGCTGCTATGCTACTTTTTTTTCATGATTTTCACGATAACTATATCTCAGGAACTAATGCACGGATTTTCATCAAACTTCAGATTCAGTTAGTCCTTTACATAAGTTGTTGATTAGATTTTGGTGTAAATCTCTCAACATTTGGCGCTGCTATGCTGCATTTTTCGCGATTACCGCAATATCTCAAGAAGTAATGCAATGATTTTTATCAAACTTCATATTCAGGTTTACCTTGACATAAATAGAGGCTGGTTATGTTTTGGTGTAGATATCCCAACAGGTGGCGCTGCTATGCTACTTTTTTCATGATTTTCACGATAGCTGTATCTCAAGAACTAATGCACAGAATTTCATCAAACTTCAGATTCAGTTAAACGTTGACATAAGTTGTTGTTGATAGGCTTTGGTGTAAATCTACCAAGAGGTGGCGCTACTATGCTGCATTTTTCAGGATTTACACAATTTTATCAATACACTGTAAAAAATGAAGTACTCAAAAATGAGTAAGTCCATGTACTCATTTCGAAATGAGTATTTTTGGATCACAAATGAACATGTGCATTCTCAAAAATGAGTAAGTTCATGTACTCATTTCGAAATGAGTATTTTTGGATCAAAAATGAACATATGATCAAACCCAACATACTTGTATATTTCATAATGTGTAATGACGAAATTACGGAGCCTAAAAAGCTATTATTTGAAGGAAAAACGAAGAATAAGAGAAACGAAAAGTGGATCTGGTTGTTCGGGATTTTCATCAACGTGGATCCACTACAACACTTTTACTCTTTTTTTTCCCTCACATTACACATCTTTTTTTTTTTTTTTCTTGATAGTACTTCAAAATTGATTTTTTTTCCCACTAATTTTTTTAAAATTTATTTTAACTTTTTTAACGTGAGACAATATTGTGTTATTTAAAAATTTCATAACATAATATCTTTGCAAATTACAGCTATGCAAATTGGTATTAAACTAAACTGATTTGGCCTACAAATTTATGAATTACGCTAAAATTTATTATTTTATAAATTATAATTTTACAAAGTTTATAATTTTAGTATTTCAATCTATGATCTTTTCTAATGTCATTTTTTAATTAATAATTCTTCGAACTACCTGTTACTTCAGACATTATTTTAATCTTTAACACATATAGACAGGCACTGTACATCCTTAAAAACATATTTAAAACCTCTATCCCTTCCTAACAGATGGCGCCAGATGCCAGATACTGTTAGGAAGGAATAGAGGGAGAGTTTCAAAGTAACTAACAACATTTGAGAAAAAGGCGTGTCCCCCTCATGGAGCGGTGGTTTGGGTCGCCAGGTTAGTAAACAGGACGTCGCGGGTTCGATTCCTCTCTACGGCAAGGGTTGGTTAATTACTATAAATTCACGCAGGAATGAAAAAAATGAGGAGAAATGTATGTATAATCCCTTATAAGGTTGTCCTCGCGAAGTAACTTTTTTTTTTATCCTATACATTTTATTTTAACGACATAAAATTTTTTTAATTTGAATACATCCATGGGATCAAAAATGAGTACATAGCAGTTCATATTTGAATACATCCATGGGATCAAAAATGAGTACATAGCAGTTCATATTTGAATACATCCATGGGATCAAAAATGAGTACATGTGTTTCTCAATTTTGAGTACATTTGGATCGGAGCTATTTTGAGTATGTGACGTATTCAAAATTGAGTACTTTTTACTCAATTTTGAGTACCCATTTTTTACAGTGTAGTCATATCTCAAAAACTAATGCACGGAATTTAATAAAACTTCAGATTCAGTTAGACCTTGATATAAATTAGCACTGATTCATTTTCAGTGCATGCAAAACCTGTGTGAGATAGAAGAAAGTTTTGGGATTGGCACATCCCACTACTTTTAACGTAGTTTTTAACACTTTCCAACCTAGTTGAAAAGTGTTTATGACTTCGGTTTGTCTGGCCGCCTGCCGTCTGGCCGTCTGGCCGTCTGCCGTCTGGCCGTCTGGCCGTCTGCCGTCTGCCGTCTGTCCGTGCTCTAACTCCCGTAAATATGCTCGGATTGCCCTGCAATTTTTATATGTTATAATCATTATCTATAGCATGTTCCCTATTTCAACGGAAGTATGTAGCACTCATAGTTTTTTTACAGGGACACTCAAAAGAATTCCGTTACATTGCGGTCTATGGGGAAAAATCATTTGCGGTTTATTTAAATAATGTTTCACTATTTTAAACGCATTGAAATTTATATATATCACTAAGGTGCATTAGAAGAAGCTTAATATGGAATAGGGTGTGCATAGCACTTATACTTACTTTACAGGGACAGTCAAAAGAATTCCGTTACATTACGTCTATGGAGAAAAATCGTCTGCGCTTTATTTAAACAATGTTTCCCTATTTTAAACGCATTGAAATTTATATAAGGTTCATTACAAGAGACTTACTACAGAATATTGTGTGTATAGCAGTCATCGTTCATTTACAGGGACACACAAAATAATTCTCTACTGTATGTTAACAATAATTCCTGGAAGTGCGTTTTAAGTTACTAAACGCGATTTTAATTTTAAATCGCTTTTTGTCTATTATGTGGTGTGTATAAATTCTGTAGATCCTATACAGGGAAGCACAAAAGTTCGGGAAAACATTTCCGTATTATTTAACTCCAGACGGAGAATTTTAAACTGTGCTACTTGTTTCCTAACTGAACTAAAATTTAGCATCCTATGTAGTATATATACAAATCTATAGATCCTATACAGGGCTGAATAAAAGTATTTGGATTACTTAGATGTTATCTTTTAGCTTATTGAAGAGTATGATTCGTAAAATTATTTTGGAAGCGTTGGAAAGTGTTACATAATCTATGCTTGACGCATGATTTTTCGTTCTTGTTTAAAGGTTAAATTAGTAAATTTCTACGGAAATGGAATGTTTCAATGAAGATTATCACACAAAGGCAAAAATGTATTACGAATGTTTAAGGAGAATGATAATGATTTCCATTATTTCTCTGTTCAATGGACAATACAGCTATGCATTTGATAACTGAAACTGAGCTATATGGATACTTGCATATTTATTATAGTATATTATAGTATACACCCGCCCACTTATTAAGGGGAACTTAAAAATTCCCTGATCGCGAAATTCCATGTGGAAAATCCCTATGGGAAAATTTAAGTACTTGATTACTTATCACCTAATATCGAAATACAGTTTCCACTACTAGAAAGTAGACGTCAGATGCCGACAAAATGCGTCTTTAGCACTTTCCAACCTAGTTTATTAGCACTTTCCAACCTAGTTTATTAGCACTTTCCAACCTAGTTTAAAAGTGCTTATGACTTCGGTTTGTCTGGCCGGATGGCCGTCTGTCCGTGCTCTAACTCCCGTAAATATGCTCGGATTGCTCTGCAATTTTTATATGTTATTGTCGTTATCTATGGCACGTTCCCTATTTCAACTGAAGTGTGTAGCACTTATAGTTTTCTTACAGGGACACTCAAAAGAATTCCGTTACATTGCGGTCTATGGGGAAAAATCATTTGCGGTTTATTTTAAAAATGTTTCACTATTGTAAACGCATTGAAATTTATATAGATCACTAAGATGCATTAGAAGAAGCTTAATATGGAATAGTAGGTGTATAGCACTTACAGTTACTTTACAGGGACAGTCAAAATAATTCCGTTACATTACGTCTATGGAGAAAAATCGTCTGCGGCTTATTTAAATAATGTTCCACTATTTTAAACGCATTGAAGTTTATATATATTACTAAGGTGCATTACAAGAGGCTTACTACAGAATAGTGTGTGTATAGCAGTCATCGTTCATTTACAGGGACACACAAAAGAATTCTCTACTGTCTGTTAACAATAATTCCTGGAAGTGCGTTTTAAGTTACTGAACGCGATTTTAAATTTAACTCACTTTTTAGCACTTTCCAACCTAGTTGAAAAGTGCTTATGACTTCGGTTTGTCTGGCCGTATGGCCGGATGGCCGTCTGGCCGTCTGTCCGTGCTCTAACTCCCGTAAATATGCTCGGATTGCTCTGCAATTTTTATATGTTATTGTCGTTATCTATGGCACGTTCCCTATTTCAACTGAAGTGTGTAGCACTTATAGTTTTCTTACAGGGACACTCAAAAGAATTCCGTTACATTGCGGTCTATGGGGAAAAATCATTTGCGGTTTATTTTAAAAATGTTTCACTATTGTAAACGCATTGAAATTTATATAGATCACTAAGATGCATTAGAAGAAGCTAATATGGAATAGTAGGTGTATAGCACTTAGAGTTACTTTACAGGGACAGTCAAAATAATTCCGTTACATTACGTCTATGGAGAAAAATCGTCTGCGGCTTATTTAAATAATGTTCCACTATTTTAAACGCATTGAAGTTTATATATATTACTAAGGTGCATTACAAGAGGCTTACTACAGAATAGTGTGTGTATAGCAGTCATCGTTCATTTACAGGGACACACAAAAGAATTCTCTACTGTCTGTTAACAATAATTCCTAGAAGTGCGTTTTAAGTTACTGAACGCGATTTTAATCTTAACTAGCTTTTTGTCTATTACGTGGTGTGTAAATTCTATAGATCCTATACAGGGCAGCACAAAAGTTCGCGAACACATTTCCGTTTATTGACAGAAACTCCAGAAGGAGAATTTAAACTGTGCTACGCGTTTCCTAACTAAACTAAAATTTAGCATCCTATGTATATATACAAATCTATAGATCATATACAGGGCTACATAAAAGTATTCGGATATTTTTCCGAATATTGTATATATTAAAAATTCCTGAAATTACGTTTTTAAATATGTTATGCGTTTTCCAAATTGTTTACTTAGATGTCATCTTTCAGCTTATTAAACGGTAATGATTTGTAAAATTATTTTAGAAGCGTTGGAAAGTGCTACATAATCTATGCTTGACGCATGATTTTTCGTTCTTGTTGTTTATTACGTGGTGTATATAAATTCTGTAGATCATCTACAGGGAAGCACAAAAGTTCGCGAACACATTTCCGTTTATTGACAGAAACTCCAGAAGGAGAATTTTAAACTGTGCTACGCGTTTCTTAAATGAACTAAAATTTAGCATCCTATGTAGTATATATACAAATCTATAGATCATATACAGGGCTACATAAAAGTATTCGGATATTTTTCCGAATATTGTATATATTGAAAATTCCTGAAATTACGTTTTTAAATATGTTATGCGTTTTCCAAATTGTTTACTTAGATGTTATCTTTCAGCTTATTAAACGGTAATGATTTGTAAAATTATTTTAGAAGCGTTGGAAAGTGCTACATAATCTATGCTTGACGCAGGATTTTTCGTTCTTGTTAAAATAAGTACTAGATGGAGCCCGTCAAAACTTGACGGCAAACAACTTGATAGTACCATAAAAATAAAATTCACAGCTGTTTTAAAAATTTTGCAAAAAAATTCGAATAAAATAAGAAAAATTATTCTGTCCATAGCAGGGATCGATCCCACACGATAATCGGAATAGAGAACAAACGCACCTTATACTACTCGACCAACGTTTTCGAATTTGAGTGTGCTCTAAAACTGATTAGGTTCTAGATTTAAGTTTACGCATGCGTATTGGACACGATTTTATGTGGATTTGACAAAAAAAGCCTGTTATTTTAAATATGTTTAGGATGTTTACTTCCGATAGCGTTAATGGCGCCATCTGTTTCAAGATAAGAAAATCAAACACAAGCCCTATTATTTCTACGATCGCTTATAGTATACGAAATGACTTTACAGCTTATCAGTTAAATTTTATTATGGATTATGTAAATGGTGGATTTAACAGAAAAAATATATACGCAATTACCTCTAAGTTTTAAAAACCAATCCAATGTTGACAAGATTTGTTTATTCAAAAAATTTCTGTACGAATTAAAACAATTACGTCGACAATATATCAACAGATTTGATGAAGAAATAAAACTAACATAATTTGGGTCACAGAATTACGAAAAATGCATTTATTTTTCTATATCTCTATTGATTAATTATTATTGATTAATCTAATTGATTAGGTACAATTTTGTTCTAATATTCTGCAATAATTAGGTATAGAACAAATGCCAAACTGTAAGGAAATCTATAATATTCAGCTTACTTTGCGAATTTTCAAAGCAAAAGTCTTATTTTCATATATCCTTTGGAAAAAATAAAGGAATTTGTAAATACCTCGTTCCACATATTTTAGAGAGCCATTTTAAAACAACGGAGTTTTTAATTGAATATTAATCAATTACAATTGTAGAGCTAAAAAGAGAATATACTAAGAAAATGAAAATGCCATTACTTAAAAGAACAATTTGAAACATATTAAACTCTTTATAAGTATATCCAGCTTGATTTTTTTTTATAATTCATATATGGATATTTTTGCTTCTTTCTTTTTTCTCTTCTTTTCTTTTCATTTTTTTTAAGGAGCATAATCGTATACTTTTCTTATTTTATTTACCACAGTCCTAATATTATGAAAAAATTAAAACATTTAGTATTTCTGATTTTTTTTTTTTTTTTTTTAACTACACTATTTTTAAAAACTTTCATTAAATTATTTTGAATCAGTCTGATTCTAAAACCCCGAATTTAAAATTTGCTGTTTGCAGCTAACAGTTAATAATACATATTTTTTATTTAGCAATTAAAACAAATTATTCTTGGGTGTTAAATTTTACTTAATTATAAAGCATTCTAATAAAAAAAAAATACAAATTATATAACTTTTCCTCCTGAATTAAATGTGGCATTATTAAAATGAATTATAGCCATAAAGTAAGAAAAATCATTCTGTCCATAGCGAGGATCGAACCCACACAATAAGCAGAACAGTGAAGAAACGCGCCTTACACCACTCGACCACTGTTTTTGCATTTGAGTGTGCTCTAAAACTGAGTAGGTTCTAGATTTAAGTTTACGCATGCGTATTGGGTACGATTTCATGTGAATTTGACAAAAAAAAAAGCCTTTGGTTTTAAATATATAGATTTTTAAGAAGCTGATACAATTTTGTCAATTGAAAAAGAGATTTTTAAAATGCTTGGAATGATTCAAAGAGACATTTCTTAAAAACACCCCTCGTCTGCATCTGGCATCTACTTTCTGATGGAGAACACTGTATTTTGATAATTATATTAGGTAACGAGTATGCACGAATTTGACACTGCGTTAGTCGCATGCGTATCTCTGTGATACAAGCCGCCGTTTTATTCTTGTAAGTTTTAAACCAAACTAGCGGAGATTCGCCCGCTACGCTGGTCGGTTTATTCCAAAGGGTCCTCGAATTAAACGAACTTAGGATTGGGTACGCCACTGTGTTCGGATCGGATCAATTCGGATTTAAATTAAAATAAAAATAAAAATAAAAATATTTAGAACCCTGCAGAAACTGCATGAACGTATTTTTAAAATCTGTGTTTGTTGATTTAGTTTTTGTCTGAAGGGTGAAGCGTTTCTCTTCAACAAAAAATGAGAGGGTCGGGGCAAGAGAGTGCCAAGCCACATTTTTGAACTTCTGAGATATTTCAATTTGAAAATTTGATCCAATACTCAAATCAATATATATAAACTAAAGTTTTTTCGCCAATGTCTTAGTAACATTTGAGATAGTCTGAATAACAATATGGCATTACTTTAATAATATTACTATTACGTATTTTGTAAATTAGCTATCTTCATTGGGGGCATAAGCATCTGGGGCAAAACCGAAACCTGCCTCATAGGCTGCCACCAAGTGACATTAGAAACAAATTACATGTTGGATATAATAATTTACATTATTAAGCAACATATTACAGTGTTAGATTTATTTCGCCAAAAATGTGGCTTGGCACTTTCTTGCCCCTACCCCCTCAATTGACAAAGGCTCCAGGCAAGAAAATGGCTTCTTGTAAAATTCATCTGAAGGAAAAGCTGCCATTTCAAAGAAAGAGGAAGTTTTTCTTCCCATTGGAAGTGGGGTGGTGGAATGATGAATGAGTTTCTGGTTGTGTGGGTTGGAACCGCTCCCCATTCCCTTTTGCTTTCATAGCCCACTCTCAAACTATAGAAGGGGAGAATCCCCCTGGTATTTCCCTTTCTATTCCTGCTTTGAAAAAAGGTTGGAACATGCGCATTGAGGTTAATTTCATGTGAAATCTGAAAAAATGCTCTTTTAGTTTTAAATATATAGATTGATTCGGAACCTGTGACTCCCTCTACCTTCGTCTCGCCAGTATCAATTTTTCACCCGCAGCAGTTGTTCTCGAACCGGCTAATGCATATTTAAAACTTACAATGGGAAAATGGCAGCTTGTATCACATGCGATTAACACAGGGTTAAGTTTTCCTGTAGATTAACATGGTATATCGAGATGGGGATTCCTCTTTCCAGCGTTAATCGTATGGGCTTGGAAAGCATTCATATTTTTAGGTGCGTTCTATATAAATACGTAGCACATAATAGTCGTCGTCTGGCCCGTCCGTCTGCCTGTCCGTCCGTCAGCATATAACAGCGCAAAAACTATCCAACCAAACTGTTTGGAATTTAATATATATAAACGTTGCAGAATTTCGTAGAGTCATTTCAAATTTCATGAAAATAGAATCAAAACTTAAAAAGCTATTAATAAAAATTGTTATTAAGTAATTTGAATTTTTTAAAAATCAGTACTTCTTTGTTATAGCAGCTTCCGAGGATTAATCGTCAAGCGACCGAGATGTATCCCTAAGTTATCTGACATGTATGACGTTATTAGTCGTATATGACGTATATGGCATTTTATAATCTCTATGAACAATTTACAGTCACATTCTTCATTCGTGCTTCATATGCCCCTGTAATAATCAAGTACTGTTTGTTTGTAGTTTGCAGTAAACCTGCACGAAAAGCATACGATAAAGGAGGAAAGATATGGCCTGTGCAGTACGACATCTAACAAGTGACATAGGCGTTGGGGGGAAAATTACCTGGAAAATTTTTTATTCTCAAGAAAAAAATTGTTGCATAGAAAACTGTTCTATATAGGACATAGTAACCACAAAGTAGGGGGCGTAATGTTCTGAATTGCCCCGGGCACTAAAAACCCTCAATACGCCACTGAGTTCTAATCCACATTTACGTCAAGTTCTAAGAAACCTACGTAAAATTCCGAACAATTAAGTCGATGGACACAATCGAAAATCGATTGTACATGTATAATAAGCAGTTAGACGCGAAACGGTTAAATATCTTCCATTATTTAAACATCGGTAGTTAATCAGAATATTCATTCAGGCTGTTAGCCATTCAACTCTCCAATTTTCCTCGCTAATGTTAAACCTATGGACGCGCAGTGAATGTGCATGTTTGAAATATCTCCCCTGGAACTTCATATTTTTAAGTTCTACTTTCTGTGTTCTGCTTAAGATATATCTCTTTTTTAGGGTTTCGTTCATTTCACGAAACCCTATTAGTCCCGCTTCGTTGTCTGTCTGTCACAAAGCCGGTTCTCAGAAACTATATAACTTACAGACTTGAAATTTTGTGTACTTATAGCTGAATACCTACTATGAAGCTAAAAAATAAATAAAATTGGAAAAAATCGTATTATTTTAATATATAAAGATAAAAAAACCAAAAATCTAACAGCCTGTTCCCATTAAATTTAAACATTTTTCGTTATAGCAGTTGCCAACAATTAAAAATCTACAATAAAATTCTTTTTACAATAATAAATTTTCTATTGAAAGATTTCCACAGGAAAAATGAAAATGAAATAAAAAATTCCACTAATTGAAAAAAAAAAAAGATTAATAGGACGTCATATTGGTAATAAAACGGAAATTTTCAAACATTTCTCAATAATACAAGGAGTATCAGTATGTGTAAATACAGAAAGCAGCTTAATATGACGTCATTAGAGAATGGAAAAGAAAATCAATCTGACGTCTAACATTTTGAAAGTCTCTATACAACATGTTTAATTTTGAAATTGATTTTTTTTTTTAATATTGCACTTAGTTCACATGACAGATAGTGTTATGACAGAGTATAATAGCGGGCTTCGCCCGATATCGGACCAGTTCAGATTTATGAAAAAGCGAGAAAAACAGACCGGTAAATTTTAACTTTATAAAAAACATTACTTTTTTTTTTATTAAATTTATTTGGATTTATTAAAGAAAGGAATATTAAACGAAACCCTTTGCGGGATCTCTTATCACACTTACCCACTTGTTTCTTAGTTGTCAAAATATTTCTATAGTATACGCTTAATTTAATATTTTATGTGTTAAAAGCTGACGGGCTGTGAGTAAGAGTTTAACACTTCAAATAAAACTAACTATATATTTTAGAAAATTTTGACAACTAAGAAAACTAGTCGGATGTGCCAATCACAAAACCTTCTTCTATCTCATGCATGTTAATCTTTCAAAAAAAAAATCGAAGTTAGGTGAAATTCTGTGCATTAATTCTTGAGATATGACTATCACTAAAATCGTGTAAATCCTTAAAAACGTAGCATAGAAGCGCCACTTGTAGGGCTATTTACACCATAACCTAATCAGCAACAACTTATTTCAATGTCTAGATGCATCTGAAGTTTGATGAAAATCCATGCATTAGTTCTTGAGATATAGCTATCTTAAAAATCATGAATAATGCAGCACAGCAGTGCCACCTGTTCGGCTATTTACACCAAAAACGAATCAGCACCAACTTATATGAACGTCTAACAGAATATAAAGTTTTGTTAAATTCCATGCATTAGTTCTTGAGATATGACGTATGACTATAGCTAAAATCGTGTAAATTCTGAAAAATGCAGCATAGCAGTGCCACCTGTTGAGAGATTTACACCAAAATCCAATAAGCAACAACATATGTCAACGTCTAACTGAATCTGAAGTTTGATGAAAATCTGTGAATTCGTTCTGGAGATATAACTATCTTGAAAATCGTGAATAATGCCACATAACAGAACCACTTGTTGGGCGATTTACATAAAAAAACTAATCAACGCCAATTTACATCACGGTCTAACTGAATCTAAAGTGTTATTAAATTCCGTGCATTCACTGTAAAAAATGAAGTACTCAAAAATGAGTAAGTCCATGTACTCATTTCGAAATGAGTATTTTTGGATCAAAAATGAACATGTGCATTCTCAAAAATGAGTAAGTCCATGTACCCATATCGAAATCAGTATTTTTGGATCAAAAATGAACATGTGCATTCTCAAAAATGAGTAAGTCCATGTATTCATATCGAAATGAGTATTTTTGGATCAAAAATGAACATATGATCAAACCCAACATACTTGTATATTTCAGAATGTGTAATGACGAAATTTCGGAGCCTAAAAAGCTATTATTTGAAGGAAAAACGAAGAATAAGAGAGATGAAAAGTGGATCTGTTTTTCGGAATTTTCATCAAAGTGGATCCACTACAACACATTTACTCTTTTTTTCCCCCCTCACATTTTACACATCTACTTTTTTTTTTTCTTGATAGTACTTCAAAATTATGATTTTTTTCCCCACTAATTTTTTTAAAATTTATTTTAACTTTTTTAACGTGGAGGCAATATTGTGTTATTTAAAAGTTTCATAACATAATATCTTTGCAAATTATACCTATGCAAATTGGTATTAAACTAAGCTGATTTGGCTTACAAATTTATGAATTACGCTAAAATTTGTTATTTTATAAATTATAATTTTATAAAGTTTATAATTTTTTCCTTAAATTTATAAAATTAGTTAATATTTTTTTCTTTACTTTTATAAAAATAAAGTTTTTAACTTTATAACGTTTTTAATTTATTTCTTTAGCTTACATTTTTATAAATTAAACAATTTAATTTAAATAAAATCAATAAGCCCAGATTTAAACCTACCTATCCCAAGGTCATTAATTTCAAATTTGTCTCTAAAAATCATTTTTTTTTACTATTTAGTTTAACCGAACCGTACGCAAAAGCTCTCAGTATAGCTGAAATACTATAATAATTTAATTTATTATAAAAAAATTTATTTACATAATTTTTTTAAAATAAGACATTAAAAAAATATTTTAATAGCATGTAATAAACACGTCTGATTAAGATAATTGTTGTTTTTATTAGAATTGATAAATAGATAATCAGGCAAATAATTTAAAAAAAGTATATGTTCGAATAAAGAAATTGTTGGTACTGTTGTAAAAAGAAGCAATCAGTATTCTTAATGCAATGTTTTACGCATATAATACATAATAAATTGAAATTTATCTGTTATAAGGCACCAAATCATACAGGAAAATATTGAAAATTATGAAAAGAAAACATTAAAAACATTATAGCTGAAAAAATCCATCTACAGATGAAACCTCAAGTTTTTGCAAGTTTTGCAAAATAACTAACAATATTTGAGTAGGAGGCGTGACTACTCATGGCGCGTTGGTCTGAGTCGTCAGGTTAGTACACAGGACATCACGGGTTCGATTCCTCTTATGGGCAAGAGTTGGTAAATTACTGTAAACTCACGCTGGAATGAAAAAGATGAGCAGAAATGTATATATCCCTTATAAGGTTGTCCTCGCGAAGTAAGTTTTTTTTTTTTTAATATCCTATAAATTTTATTTTAACGACACAAAATTTTTTAAATTTGAATACATCCATGGGATCAAAAATGAGTACATAGCAGTTCATATTTGAATACATCCATGGGATCAAAAATGAGTACATGTGTTTCTCAATTTTGAGTACATTTGGATCGGAGCTATTTTGAGTATGTGACGTATTCAAAATTGAGTACTTTTTACTCAATTTTGAGTACCCATTTTTTACAGTGTAAGTAGTTCTCGAGGTAGAGAGCCCATAAAAGCTTTGTCACATACAAACAGACATTTTCTAAACACAATCAACTCGTGTTCAAGACCTTCTAAAACGTATAAATCCGTCGAAATCAAGAATTCGAAAATTTTCGTAAATCCAATACCTTTTTTCTTGTACAGATAGAATAAAGTAAAAAGAAACATCCTTTAAGAAGAGTACACAAAAAAATAAGTTAAAAATATTAATTAAACGAGGAGATACTTTAAACAGGGCATGATTACCGACGGGGCACACTTACACCAGTAAAATTTAATAGAAACTTTCGTCTTATGAAAACGCCCTAATCATGCAGATTTACTGCCATGAATAAGCAAAAAATTTTTATTAAATTTTACTGGTGGAGAGTGCCCCGTCGGCGTCGGTAATCAGGCCCTGATTTTAAATATACTAATATTACACTCTACGCCCATAGGCAGCGATGAGAATTAAAAAGTTGACTGACTAACAACCTTAATAAAAAAAATTGGAATTAAATATATTTTTATTTTTTAAATATTGATACTTAAATAACACTCAGGGCATTTGAAAACGCTTACAGTAGAAAAAATTAACGTACCTTCTATACAGTCACAACAACAGAAAAGGGTCAACAGGCAGCTGAACAAAAGACGCAATTTCTCCTTTATAAGGTTTAACTTTTGTAAGGTCACACTTTGACTTCACTACTTACACAATACAGAGAAAAGGCTTTATCAAACTCGCTAAAAGGAATTCATTCTGTAGCTGATATGATAACTCTGATATTCTTTATCTTTATGATAATGTTAACTATCGTTATGTAATTTTGCACTGATTGTTGATAAAAGAGATATTAAGATAGATTGATAAATACATGGGCACCGGCAGAACGAAATCCAGGGATGAGCAACAAACAGATGTGCCTGTAATCAGCTGTCATGATCTTTTTTTAAATAGAAAATAAACATAAAATAGGTGAAACTAAGAATTTTTTGTCAGAATACTCGTGCAAAGCAATTTTCAAAATATATCAACAGAAAATAGAATACAGAAAACCACCAAAAACTAAAAATAAATAAATAAATAAAAATACAAAAATTAAGCCTTTAGCGGTTTTTCTCAAGATAGAGAATTGAAAGTTTATTTTCCGAAAAATGCTTAGTTCCATTTTCTCTTAATGTTTAAGGAAAATCCTTTTAAGGCTGTTCTCAAATTCAAACAGGCTGCTTTGTGTCATATTCAATAATTCATTTTTGTTTACAAACGCTTGAGATTGTCTCTTATACACAAACTATGAAATCCAATTTTTCCCATTTTTTTTTTATAAATGCAGGGGAATCTTTTAGAAAATGTGGACAAAGCTGGCTTTTTGGATGGAATTTCTAGACTTAACGGTCGGATAAAGGTTGTTTTGAGACAACAATAGTTTATAACACAAATTGCAATTCATTTATCGAAAAATCGATCACAGATCACTCCAACAGTGTTTAAAAATCAGTTCGTGAATGTGTCGAAATATTTCGCAGAGAGAATTTTTTTTTTTTTTTTTTTTTTTTTTTTTTTTTTTTTTTAATGGTGGGAGGGGGAGAATATTTTTAATAGAGTTTATAAAACATCAATTTTGAAATAGAAAATTATGCAAATTTTACTAAACAAAAATATGAATTACACTCTTGACTTTCATTTTGATAATGGAATTTATCCGTGCAAATTGAATAATTATTGAGGTTTATGATACTTTACCATGTGAGATTGATATTACGCAAACCTCAAAAACAAAAATTTTTGTACATATTATTTTTTAAATTGCGTATTTCACCTGTATGAAGGGTATTTTTTAATTCTAACTTGCATTTTCTAAATTTCAAAATGTAACTTGCTTAATAGTGCACATAAAAATCCTGTAACAATTCTGATAAAATAGAAGAACTAATAACTATTAAAGTAACAGTAACTGGAAGACATTTGAGGATTTCAATTTGATAAAATTGTAGATGATACAAAAAATATTGAAAACTATATGAAAAATGAAAGAAAAGCAAACAATCTATTTAATAGTTCAAAACATAAGACATTAAGAGACCACGCATGAAGTTTTGAGAAATTAATAGTTTTATTAAAAATCTTTATTTAAAGAAAATATTTGTATATTAAACACTGTACAACTATTTAAAATAAATGCATACAACAGTTCTTATCCAATTAACAGTTGTATTTGACACTAATGAACAAATTTTATTCAAATATTCGTCTGGCATTGTTATTAGAATTCCCATGCATTCGAGTGAACTTGAATAAACGATATATAAACAATTATGAACAAGATATTTCAAATACGAAATAATAGTGGATCAAACTTGGAATTCTAAATCAAAAATTATGCGACAGTTAAACACTGAAAAAAAAAATGTTAGTCCATCTGGACAATTTTTTAATGTGTCCTAAAATATCAATATCAGTTATTTATCATTTATAATATTAAAATATCAATATCAGTTATTTATGATTTATAATATTAAAATATCAATATCAGTCATTTATCATATATAATATTAAAATATCAATATCAGAAATTCAATATCAGTTATTAGGAACAATATAAAATTTATTTAAGGAGTAATATTTCATCGCAGTACCTTTCAGAAACATCAATTTTTGAAAACTAATTCAACAATCGTGCAATAGTTTAATACTGTAATTATAAAAACTGGTAGTACACCCCGACAATTTTTTTAATATGTCCTTAATTGAATTTCAGTTATTATAAACAATATAAAGTTTATTTAAGGAGTCATATTTTATCGCAGTACCTTTCAGAAACATTTTTTTTATTTGAAAAATAATTCAAAAATCGTAAAATGTTTAATATTAAAATAAAAGAAATGATAGTACATCTCGACAGTTTTTTAGTATGTCCTTAATTTAATTTCACTTATTATAAACAAATAAAATTTATTTAAGGGGTCATATTTCATCGCAGTACCTTCTTAGAAACATAATTGTTTTGAAAAATAATTCAAAAATCGTAAAATGTTTAATATTAAAAAAAAAAAAAAAAAAAAAAAGATAGTACATCTCGACAGTTTTTTAGTATGTTCTTAATTCAATTTCAGTTATTATAAACAAATAAAATTTATTTAAGACGTCATATTTCATCGCAGTACCTTTCAAAAACATAATTTTTTTGAAAAATAATTCAAAAATCGCAAAATCTTTAATATTGAAATTAAAAAAAATATATAATACAACTCGACAGTTATTAGTATGTCCTTAATTCAATTTTATTTATTATAAACAAATAAAATTTATTTAAGGCGTCATATTTCATCGCAGTACCTTCTTAGAAACATAATTGTTTTGAAAAATAATTCAAAAATCGTAAAATCTTTAATATTGAAATTTAAAAAAATATATAATACAACTCGACAGTTATTAGTATGTCCTTAATTCAATTTTATTTATTATAAACAAATAAAATTTATTTAAGGCGTCATATTTCATCGCAGTACCTTCTTAGAAACATAATTGTTTTGAAAAATAATTCAAAAATCGTAAAATGTTTAATATTAAAAAAAAAAAAAAAAAAAAAAAAAAAAAAAAAAAAAAAAAAGATAGTACATCTCGACAGTTTTTTAGTATGTTCTTAATTCAATTTCAGTTATTATAAACAAATAAAATTTATTTAAGACGTCATATTTCATCGCAGTACCTTTCAAAAACATAATTTTTTTAAAAAATAATTCAAAAATCGCAAAATCTTTAATATTGAAATTAAAAAAAATATATAATACAACTCGACAGTTATTAGTATGTCCTTAATTCAATTTTATTTATTATAAACAAATAAAATTTATTTAAGGCGTCATATTTCATCGCAGTACCTTTCAGAAACATCATTTTTTGAAAACTAAGTTAACAATAGTGCAATAGTTTAATACTGAAATTTAAGAATGGTTAATGCATCTTCGCAATCATTTAAATATAGCCTATAGATTGGATATAAGTACTTACAAACAAAATTGAAATTTACTTAAAGCATCATGTTTCATCGGAATACCATTCGGAAATAATAGATGTTTCTTTTAATACTTTTACGGCACCTTCTTTCAGAACTTGACGTTGAGTATCACTCAGTGCCGCTTTGCCATCACCTACAATACCTTTCCGGAAAAAATTTACTGCAAATTTATCTTCAGGTAGATCAGGCTTAATTCCTGATGTGATATCAGGATGAGTCAACGTCAAGTTCTTTTTCATGTAATCAAAACTTGTATGAAGTATGATTCTGTTCAACAGCTCTTCGTCCTCAAGCAAACACTGATGGTGTTCTTCACCAAGAAACTTCGCTATTCTGAGAATTTCTTCTTTCATGTTGGCGTGCAATTTTTCATAAGACACCATCAGAAGATTGTCGTCATTGCGATGTTCATAAAACGAAAGGACATGTTGGAAGTAATTACCATAGCTTATCTTTCCCGAAGAAAAATTATCGAAGAACTGGTTAAAATCAAGAGGATAGTCTGATTCCATACTCCGTATGAAGTGATAGAAAGACACGACAGTATCTTCGGGGTTACGATAAGTATAAATAACTTTAGACTTGTTATTTTTTTTAACAAAGTTGTAAGCGATGTGGTGTTTGTAAAATCTTGGTTTCTTTTGGGCATAAACAGCAGCGACGCCAACCATTTCGACGTAAGGCACTACTTTAAAAGTGGCATCATCAAAGGAGGGATAATATTCTCCTTTAGATAGTATCTGCAAAACAATGTACTGCATCCATGTTGTGCCAGTCTTTGGATAAGATGCAATTATGATGTCACCATCTTCCGGCACTAAGTCCATAGCATCTTCGATTTTCTTTTTGGTGAAGCGCTCCGAAAGAGGGAAAGGACAACCCCTGATTATTTGAACGAATTTCTGGAGATAAGTCTTCTGCTTTTCTTCAGTCATAACTTAATCCTAAAAAAGGTTAACTAGATAAGTCATTTTACTGAAAGTGTATGTAAGTTTTTTTTCTTTTGTTAACCCCTTGGGGACGAGCGACACGTATACGTGACGCATAAGATGCTCAGAATCCTGGATTATTCCCTCCAGTTACTTTTTATTGTAAGCTTTGCCTTATTTAATGATAGCATTTCTGAGATTCAATTAGGCGAAAATTTCTGTTTTGAAAAACCGGTGGTAAAAGATTAAAAATTCTGTAAAGGACGCTCGTCGCGAAGGGGTTAAAAATAGCAAAATACTTTACAAGGAATTAAATAGAATTAAATATAGAATTATATACAGGGTGTCCGAAAAGTCTGAAAATGGTCAAATAACTAGAGAAATATACATCGGAATGAAAAACGAAAAAAATGCATGTTCAATATTTTTTATATAAAAAAGTTGCCATTTTTCTAAAATATTAAACACGTATTTTTCTTTTTTTCAATCCGATGTATATTTCTCGAGTTATTTGACCGTTTCCAGACTTTTCAATGGAAACGATTGTTAATGCATTTTACTCGATTACAGCGCCATCTACGATTTTTCGAAGAAAATGTTCAATACAAAAGTTACGAATTTTTCCCCGTAGAATCCGAATCTGTAATAAAAAAGGTGGGTTATCATTTAAGATTTCAAAGTTCCACCTCAGGGGGCAGAGTTTGGGAGGCAACTTTGATATCCCTAAATACGTTTTTCAAAAATATTGAACATGCATTTTTCCATTTTTTTAATCTGATATATATTTCTCGAGTTATTCGAGCGTTTACAGACTTTTCGGATACCCTGTATATGTTTCAAGTACTATTTTCATAACGCATAGCTTTACCGAGATTCATAATTTGAATCCTCGAATCAGTAATTGAGTAGGCTCTGCAGGGGGTAAAATGATCATAAGGGAAACATTTTTAACACTTTCGAACATTGCTGAAAAATCCTTATGACTTCGGTTTGTTTGGCCATCTGTCCGTGCTCTAACTCGTGTAAATACAGTCGGATTTCCATGTAATTGATATACGTTATTGAGTTTTGCCATGACATATTCTGTAGTGAAAATGAAGTGTAGCATTCGTTTACAGGGACACTTAAAAATTCCGTTGGATTATGCTCTACGGGGAAAATCAGTTTGAAATTTAATTTAATGAGATGTTACACTCGTTACATTATGGTCTACGGGGGAGAATCAGTTTGCAATTTAATTTAATGAGATGTTACACTCGTTACATTATGGTCTACGGGGAAAATTAGTTTGCAATTTAATTTAATGAGATTTTACACTCGTTACATTATGGTCTACGGGGAAAATCAGTTTGCAATTTAATTTAATGAGATGTTACACTCGTTACATTATGGTCTACGGGAAAAATCAGTTTGCAATTTAATTTAATGAGATGTTACACTCGTTACATTATGGTCTACGGGGAAAATTAGTTTGCAATTTAATTTAATGAGATGTTACACTCGTTACATTATGGTCTACGGGGAAAAGTAGTTTGCAATTTAATTTAATGAGATGGTACACTCGTTACATTATGGTCTGCGGGGAAAATTAGTTTGCAGTGTAACTTCATGAGACGTTACGCTATTTCAAACATATTGAAATTGATATACAGGACTGAGGTGCTTTACAAGATGTTTACTGTAGTATATGGTGTTCATAGCATTTAATGTTCATTTACAGGGAAACACAAAATAATTCGGTTACAATACTGTCTACTATGAGCGATAATTGCCATACGTGTAAGCGTTTTTAAATTTAACTAATTTTTTTTACGTAATACTTGCTGCGTATAAATTCTATAGATCACATACAGGGCTACATAAAAAAATCTCGGGTATATTTCAGTTTATTGAAGGAAGTTGCTGAAGAGAGAGTTTCGAACTGTTTTATACGTTTCCCAACTGAAATAAATTTTAGCGTACTATGTCGAATATATAAAAATATGTAGGTCATACACAGGGCTACAGCTGTGCCCGAAAGAATTCGGATATTTTTCCGACTCTAGATGGTCATTGTGGAAATTGGTCTTTTGAAAGTGTTATGCGTTTTCTTTATATTATTTCCTTAGCTATCTTCTTACACCTTACTAAACGACGAAGTTTCGTTACAGTATTCTGGGTGTGTTGGAAATTATTTCATAATCTATGCCTCACGCAGGATTTTTCTTTCTTTTTTAATTTTCAGCTAAATGAAAACTTCCGCGTTACACTAAACGTATTATTATGATGAAAAACGTATGCAAAGAATAGATGCATTTTTAGCTCACCGGCTATCAAAGACTGAGAGCTAATGACCACCGGTTGGTTGGTTGGTTGATTTTATGACGGCCGATTATCTACACGAGGTATATAGGCAATAGGGGAGTAAGTGCCCTCCGTGGGGGTCTTTCTAAGGGATCCTAACCCGTATTTACGGCAAGGTTCGAAGAAAACCACGGAAAACTCCGAACGGTTAGGTCGACGAGCGCGACAGGGGTTTGAACCCAGCACCTCCCGTCTACCATCTTTGTGAGCAGAACCTCTCGGCCACTGGTGGAGCCTAATGACCACCGGTTCTGTATGTATGTACGTACGCATGTATGTACACTGGTGTCCATAAATTAAGGGGCAGTGACCAATTTCAGACGTTTCGTCGAATATCCTACTGAAACTCGTGAGGAAATGCCCTTGAACTTTGAGGATGTAAAGAACATGTTTGACTTTATGTTTTTCAGTGAAGATTTTGTCACGAGGAGAATTAGAGGGGGGAGGGAGGCAGTAATAATTTTAATAATAAAGTAATATTTTCTATCACCGAAGTAACAGAAAATGCAAAAAATGGTCTGTCACTGTAGAAAATGACTATGTAGTTCCTGTTCAACATTTGTGTGCATTTGTGTAAACATAGCACTTCAAAATGTTTTTCTTTTTTTATAGCATGCAGTGTTTTCAGCCGAATTTAACACTGCTTTCCAAAAAGTTGTAGAAATAGAATACTGCAGTTATAATATTAATATATTGAATTTTTGATGAGATATGGGTGTTTGTATGAAATAAATTTTAACTGCGCATGCGCGAACTACAGCAAAGTTTTTTTTGTCATGATTTGATAGTCAATACTATAGGGCAACTCATACAAAAAGACCAGTGAAATATCTTGAAAACTCAAAAAGTTACGGCAATAAATTGATAAATTGAGGAGGAAATCCCATAGGTTTATATGGGATTTCCTTCTCAATTTATCAATTGATGAAAAATTTTGGAAAAAGGATAGAAAAAGTCCAATTATTATACAATAAGATATTAATAATTTACTTAATTCAAAAGAAAGAGAATGAACATAAATTTTATGTTATTTAAATTTACAATTCGTATAATATAAAAAAAATAGAAATGTAGCTTACTTCACTGTTTTTATAAGAATGAAATGATAGGTCTGTTTTCGTTTTCATCTACTCTTCGACGAGTTTTACTATGCAAATTTCTCTACATCATTTTTTTCAGCAGGTGAGCTTTTATCTTCTTGCTCCAAGTAATTAAATAACGCCTCACCGTGACTTAATTTTTGTTGAGTTGAAGATTTTCTTCATCACTTTCAGGACATATTCTTCGAAATTTCTTTAATTTTTATTGAGTGGAAGATTTTCTTCATCACTTTCAGAACATATTCTTCGAAATTTCGAAGAATTTGTCCTGAAAGTGATGAAGAAAATCTTCAACTCAACAAAAATTAAGTCACGGTATGACTCATTAGTACACACTGAGGCATTACTTAATTACTTGGAGCAAGAAGATGAAAGCACACCTGCTGAAAAAATGATGTAGAGAAATTTGCATAGTAAAACTCGTCGAAGAGTAGATGAAAACGAAAACAGACCTATGAACCACAAGCGACACGTAACATAATATCATCGTTACTTAAAACTTCGTAACATTCCAAAATTCGCGCTTTTTTTTTTTTGGGGGGGGGGGGGGGCATACCGGTTAATCCGCAGAACGGATAATCCGATCGCGGTTAATCGAGAATCTACTGTAGTTTCAGCGACGTATTATCGCTTTGCATCCCTTGCAGAAACTCATTAATTCAATGTCAGAAAGAATTTATGAAGTTATTCTGAAATAAGGAGAAAAACTTCCTATTAAAATAAACATTATAACTAGTACTATATATTTCATTTGGTGGACCTTTATTTTGCAACACTCACTTTACATATATTGCTTTAGTTTTTGTAAATATATGTGCTATAGCTTCTTGTTTATGACTATTTGTTTGTTGTTATATAAGAGCTTTATAGTTTGTACAAAATATTCTTTAATATTCTAATGAAGTAATTCAATAAAAATTTTAAACACGTTTGATACACTTGTACTTTTCAAGGACTTGGTTACATATTTTCAAAGACTGTTACGAAATATGCAACATTACATGCACTAAAATGGTTTTACAACAAGTATTCTATACTAATAAAAGAAAGTTTCGCTCTGTGTGTGTGTGTGTGTGTCTGTGTGTCTGTGTGTGTGTCTGTTGGCGATGGCTAGGAAAATCTAGCCCACCTAGAAGGCTGCAAATTTAGATTTAGGTAGTCCAAACTCTTTCCTGGTGCACCATTACATCAGAATTTTAATATTTTAATTATTTACTGAAATATTAATTAATATCCACAAAGAACTCATAAAAAATACGCTTTTATTCTCTTGGGTTGGTTGGTTCACTGGTTGGTTGCATCGATTCTTCACAGAAGTATTTAAATAAACCAGAGTAGCGATGCATAAATAAGGATTTCTAACTAAATAGTGTCAATATGGATTGAAGTTATCAGCATAGAGCCATGCGACTGCCGCGCCACCTGTACATGACAAATTACATATACGTCCCACTGATTGAAATATTTTCCAGGCAATTTTTTCTTCATGACAATTAGTCGTTTTTTTTTTTTTTTTTTTTTTTTACATGACATTCATTATTATGATGGAGATTGTTAATACAGAAAACTTTATTTAACAGATTCTTTTTATATTTGCTGGAATGAAGAGGGGCAAGGGTCTAATTACATTTAAGCTTCAAGGTGTATTTCTAGAAAGCAGTTACCAGAATTTCCGAATAATAGTCAAAGCCAATTTCAAATTAAGTTCCTAGCTTAACCAAATGAATCAATCTTTAAAGATGTATTGTGATCCTCCTAATTAGTTATTTGCTGAAGGGCACTTGAACAACGCCCCCCCCCCCCCCTCCTCCCGGCCCGTCCTTCAAGGTTTTTTCTCTAACTCTGCTCTGTTTCCATATCTCAGAAACTATCTTTCCGATTTCAACGCAAGTGATTTCAAACATTATAATTAATTTAATAGTCACCCTTTATAACAATAAACTAAATTTATGAGTAGCGGTTACCACTATTTACGAATAACAGTTTAAGCCAAATTTGTTATTAAATTCAAAGCTTAAGAAAACGAACCAATTTTGAAAGATGCATAGTGGTCCTCTTAATTAGTCATTTGCTGAACGACACTTGAACAACCCCCCCCCCCCCCCGTCCTCCCTTCAAGGATTTTTTCCTCTAACTATGCTCCGTTTCCATATCTCCAGCAACTATCTTTCCGATTTCAACACAAGTGATTCCAAACATTATAATTAACTTAATTGTCACCCTTTATAACAATAAACTAAATTTATGAGTAGCGGTTACCACTATTTACGAATAATAGTTTAAGACAAATTTCTAATTAAGTTCAAAGCTTAACCAAACGAACAATTTTTGAAAGATGAATAGTGGTCCTCCTAATTAGTCATTTGCTGAAGGGCACTTGAACACCCTCCTCCCCCCTTGAAAGGATTTTTCTCTAACTATGCTCCGTTTCCATATCTCAGCAACTATCTTTCCGATTTCAACGCAAGTGATTCCAAACATTATATTTAACTTAATAGTCACCCTTTATAACATTAAATTAAATTTATGAGTAGCGGTTACCACTATTTACAAATAAGAGTTTAAGCCAACTTTGTAATTAAGTTCCTAGCTTAACAAAACGAACGAATTTTTATGCATGCATAGTGGGCCTCCTAATTAGTCATTTTCTGAAGGACACTCGAACTAGAGATCTGCACGGGCCGGGCCAAGGCCCGAAACCCGTACTCAGCCCGGCCCGCGGTCCGGGCTCGGGCCTATTTTTCTTCACGGCACTCGGGCCGGGCCATATTTTTTTCTGAAGGTTCGGGCCGCGCCGGGCCTAGTGATTACTCTTTACGGGCCGGGCCGGGCCTTACTTTTTTCCTGAAGGATAAGGTCGTGCCTTAAATTATTTTTTCCAAACAGAGCCAGGACTGGTTTCATTCTTCCTAGTCTTCACGCCTCAAAATTTTCAGTCCTGGTTTTGACCCGTATGAAAATCATTGTCTCGGCGTGCCTGGGCCGTTCGAAGGTCAGTAAAATAAGATCTGGCATAAAAATCTTTTCAAAACATGCATACATTTTTAAATCGCCATTATTTTATAATTAAACATTAAAATTTATTCTTTTTAAGGAATAGTAGATTTATACACTTATTAAAATATGGCTAAATTAAAATATAGTAAAACGTGTGAAAAAGAACCTGCTTATGACGGAATCCTGTCTTAAATTGAAAAATGTGTTGATCCATTAAAAATGAATATACTAATACGTAAGAAAAGAATATATAATACATTTACACCTGATAAGAAGGCAAATTGTCTATAACTCATTTTTTTTTCTTCCCTATGCAATTACATCTTAGAAGATTTTACTGTATAGCATTTTTCTGATTTTTAACGCTTCAATAAATGGAATATGGATTAACAATATTGATGATAACTTAAACACATACATACAACAAATAGAGATTTATTCAAAAAAATAAACATTCCAGCTTGCGGCACCTCTATAAAAATGAAGATTATAAACATGAAAAAAAAGGCTAAGATAGGAATTTTTGGTTAGATCTCCTCCTACGAGGCAAATTTTTAACCAAATCGACGTAAAAATTATGTTTTGTAGAAATTCACTCGGGCCGGGCCGAGATTTTTCTGGGCCTGGCCGGGCTCGGGCCGAACTTTTAACTTTTAAATTGGCCCGGCCAATATTTTTTTAGTTCGGGCCGGGTCGGGCCAAATTTTTTTTGTATGAGTCGGGCCGGGCCCGGGCCTGGAAATTTCGGCCCGTGCAGACCTCTAACTCGAACATCCCCTCCTCTCGGCACCTCACTCAAGGTTATTTTCTCTAACTGTGCCTTATTGCAATAACTGGGCTAATAATGTTCCAATCTTCTCGAAACCAGCTCAATTTTGTAGTGCGCCTACTATACAGTAACGTAGGCAGCGGGGACCTGTCTCAGAAGTTCGTTCGGAAAGAGGTTTGTTTACAACAGAATGCTCCCCTGGCGGTGGTAGGGGGAAATAACAGATTTTCTAGAGCGTACGAGCATGCCGGGTATACGGTTCCGAAGCCATCGTAGACCGTGGCCAAAGTTTCATTTTTTAAGAGATTTAAGTTTATTACAAGGGCTCGGGCAACGCCGGGCGGGTAAGCTAGTAATACATAAGAGAAAGAATCATCACACTGCCTGTCTATTTCAAAGAATGCTTATCAAATCTTTAAAAAAAAAAAAATGTGTAATAGGCATTTTTAAGTCAACATTAAGGTATCCGCACACCTTCGGAGGTAATTTTTTGAAAATTTTGAAATTTTCTCTTTATACCAATTTTTTTCTAATGGCATTTAAGTTAAAACTTTGAAAAAACATTTAAACATCTTAGAAATTACACAGAAATAATTTTTTTAAAGTGTCGAAATTATGTGAAAATTTGACATTTGTGCAAAACATGATAACTCAAACTCAAATCAATGCCTTCACATTTTGTAAATTGCGTAATAAAGAGAATAACTTTTTCTAGGACATAGACTAGCCGCATTATAATAGCATCTCTATCGCAGATGCTGGCACTTAAAGTGCTAATGTGATGAAAAATTTGTAAAATTTCTTGCAGCTTTTTAACTTATACCTGTGTAAATATAAAACTAATTAATGTATCATCATGATTGTAGTCTCTTCCCTCAAAAAACTTTTGTAAAATAAGGAAAAAAAATTTCACGGCATTTCATGCATAATTTTTTGCTATAGGATGTTTTGCGTACAGTAAAAATCTGAAAAACTTCATTGTGAGAAAAAGCTAAAAATAACTTTTAAAGGCGGTTCTTGCTATAAAAATAATAATTATTATTATTATTTAAAGGTTTAATTATATACTCTATGTATTTTCTTGAACATATAATCCAATTTAAATGCTAAATCTCGAAAAAAGAAGAATATAAACATACATTTCAGCTTACTTCCGGTTTGCAGAACGATATTTCCTGTTGTAAAATTCTTCGGCAAGCTGTAATAGATGTAACTTTAAACGGCTGTAACTCGGGTTCTAATTCAGATAAAAGACACAATTAAAGCAGAATTCGATAGATAAAAGATCGGATTTTAATATTATTGCAAAAAATGAAAAATCGATATTTTCATCGAAAATTACGTTTCAAAGGTGTGTGGATAACCTTAAGAGAATTTTTAAAGAATAAAGTAATTTTATATTAGAAAGGTACATCTACACCTAGAAAGAAATTCCAGACATCATAAAATGTTAAGAAAACACAGCTGGATATTGTTTATTTAGGAGAAAAAGAAGACACCACGTCACTACAAGAGCAGAAGTAATGTCTCAAATGAAGTTCCTTTTACGATATGGCATTTTTACCAGTATTTAGATATTTTCTTGTAAAGAACATCACTTCAAAATTAAAAGTAAGATAAAGAGCAAGCTAAATGTAAACATCTCCTCATTCTGTTACTTACCATTTATCATAATACATTTCGTACCTCAAAGAGTTTAAAATAATACTAGAAAAAAAAAAGATTGTCGAATGATTTCTTTCGAAAGTTTTCCCCCTCAGTTACGATTTTACTTCAGCTCGATTTTACAGTATAATACTGGCATCCCAGCTGCCAGTATTATACCGTAAAATTAACAGTAATAAACAGTAAAATAAGCGGTAATACACTGCCGGGCAGTGTATTACCGCTTATTACTGTTAATTTTACTGTTTATTACTGTTAATTTTACGGTATAATACTAGCAGCTGGGATACCAGTATTATACTGTAAAATCGACAGTTATTCTTTTGCAGTGTAGTTAGTGTGCTATCTTAAATGTATTCAACGCTTGAAAAACTTTATAGAAAAATGATTGA
Source organism: Maratus michaelseni (assembly GCA_963931845.1). Lineage (NCBI taxonomy): Eukaryota > Metazoa > Arthropoda > Arachnida > Araneae > Salticidae > Maratus > Maratus michaelseni. The sequence continues at coordinate 193,724,648 of OZ007597.1, read as the reverse complement.
AACAATTAACTTACCTTCTGTTGCGTCGCAACGACAGAAAGAAAATCAACCGAAAGGTAGCTGGGCAGAAGACACAATGAGTACTTCGCTATGAAGTTTTTCTTTTCTAAGGTCACGCCTTGACTTCATAAGTCATATGATCCCGTGAAGGCTTGAATAAATTCGGCCGAAAATAAATCCGGTTTGAAACACCGAAAAGTGAGATTCTATTCATGAAGAAAACGATAATTTCCGTTACATAATTTCGCACTCACTGTTGATAAAAGAGATTGGAAGAGATTATGGTAATCTAATCGGTAGAGAGAATAACAGATCTTTACTAATTTTCATTCATGAGTTCGGGCCGGGCGGGATTGGTTTTCACTCTTTCCGGGCCGGGCTTTACTCTCAGAGGCGAATACAGCCCTCCATTTAGAAGGGGGTAATGCCTCTTTTTGGGGGAAGGGGAAAGGTTGCATGTCTTCATGACAAATTTTTAGGATCTTACGTCTTATTGGCTGTTTTCTGACCCATAACCTGAATTCATTTTCATTCATAAGTGCATGAAATTTTCCGTATATTCGTAAATCCAAGTTGCAAAAAGCCAGATAATTTCAGGGATATCAGTAAACAAGTTCCAGTTTATTCCAGTTTTTTTTTTTTTTTTTTTTTTTTTTTTTATAAAGTACTTTTGATATAACGGTACTTCCAAAATTGAAAATGTCTGCTTATAATTTATTTTTTTAACCAAAATCAAAAAAGTAAAAACGCAGAACGTTAGAGATCGATCTCAGCTATCCTATGGAAAAATAAATAAATAAATAATAAAAAAATAAAAATAAAAATAAAAATAAAAATAAAAATAAAAATAAAAATAAAAATAAAAATAAAATAAAAATAAAAATAAAAATAAATAAATAAATAAAAATAAAATAAAAATCATTTAAAAATGCATTAAAATTCGAGAGAGAAATTTGAAAATAACCTTCCCATAGACAAAACATTAGCTAGAGCGTTTCTTCCCGTGACTAGTGTAGGCTCTTAAGAGCCTACATCAGTCACGCGAAAAAACGCTCCAGCTAATGTTAAGTCTATGGGAAGGTTATCGCGCGATTCCTCGCTCGCATTTTAATATTTTTAAATGTTTTTTTTTTTTTTGCATAGGATAGCTGAGGTCGATCTCTAACGTTGTTAGTTTTTACTTTTTCGATTTTGGTTACGGTTTTTTTATAAGCGGACATTTTCAATTTTGGAACCGGTTGGAACCGGTTCTGAAAGTGAAATTACCCTTATATAAAATAACTGGAACCAAAATCGAAAAAGTAAAAACTAACAACGTTAGAGATCGACCTCAGCTATCGTACGCAAAAAAAAAAAAAAAAAAAAAAAAAAAAAAAAAAACCATTTAAAAATATTAAAATGCGAGCGAGGAATCGCGCGATAACCTTCCCATAGACTTAACATTAGCGTGAGCGTTTCTTCGCGTGACTAGTGTAGGCTCTTAAGGGGCTTCTTAATTCACGAGAAAACACTCGCTCGCTAATGTTAATCCTTTGGGAGAAAGTTTTAAAGATATCTCGTTTGCATTTCAATATGTTTAAAAGATTTTTTTTTTTCTTTTTTGCAGTGGGTAACTGAGGTCAATCTCTACAAAGGTACTTCTCGCTTTTTAACACTTTCCAACCTAGTTGAAAAGTGTTTATGGGTCATTCCACAGCATTTGGCTTTACAAGTTTGAAAAAAATGTTTTATAAAAAGTTAAGTGTAATACATAATTTTAAATCTTTAAATCTATTTTATTAAAATTTATCCAAAATATTATATATATTTTTTAATCAAATAAAAATTAGAGCATTTTTTTGCAGCCATATAGAAAAATTTGGTCTTAGGTCCCATACGTAACAAATAGCTTTGTCCCGTACGTAACAGAAATAATTAGCTTTCATTAATTAATGACGCAATTTTAAAAAATAATTTTAAAGTTAATTAATAAAATGTATATTTCTGCTTCTACTCATTAAATTTATTTGTGAAAATATTAAATAAATTCAGAGCAAAATCCAAATTGCTAGAGGTACTTTTAAAACAATTTTTTGTGATGTCCCGTACGTAACACAACTTTATTAATTAAAAAATATGTATGTATTGGCTCAAACAAAAAAGAATTTCATAAGAATCCAGTTGAAGTGATATATAATGCATTAAAAATAATTGCAAACTTTCTCATTTATATTTTGATACCGAAAAAATTACAAATATATCTCAAAAATTTGCTGTGAAATGTCCCGTACGTAACACGTGAATACTGTGGATGACCCTTATGACTTCGGTTTGTCTGCCGGATGCTAAATTCTAAAAGATAGTCACGTTTTAGCATTATTGGCATATCCAGCCACCTCATTGGTCATTTAGATGTGTCCTTTTTAGAGAGTAATCCCTTGGCGGTAGGGAAAACGTCGCCAACTCGTGTATCGATTTCTATGATTAGAAGAACGAAGAGGAAAAAAATAATTTGGTAATTTTGAAGCAAATGTTTATCTTCAGCTTTCATTTAAAATAAGCCATTGAAAATAAGATAGTTTGATGACATTTTATAGAACGAGAGTGAAACGGTTTAGATTTTAAGCTGCATAAATATTTAAAAATGATATGACAAGCACTTTTTCAGGAAATGGAAATAAAAAATAAAATTTTGCTTTTTAAATCCAAAAGAATATGAAAATTCCCATATTGCTCTAGAAAATTTAATACTTGTTGTTAGAAAAACACCTTTTTACAGTTTAAGATAGTATAAAAAAGCATTTAAATTATATATATAAGCTCTTATTAAATAAATATAAGCGTCAAAACTGTACATTTTCAAAAAAATCTATCTAAAAGAAATTAACTAAAAAAACGCTGTAAGTTTTAAAATAAATTTTAAACATAAAGAATAAACATTACAAAAAATATTATATAAAAACTTTTGTATATTTAAGTTGATTTTTTTTATTTATGCTACGCTGTCGTTTTACAATAAAAGTTTAATATTATGTAATATATTTATATACTAGCAAGCTACGCCCGCTACGCTGGTCAATTTCTCTTAACGAACCTTTAATCAAACCAAATATTCACATTTCATAATTCACTTTTATATTTTAACAGAATAAAAAGGATACTATAATTTGTGACTCGTGCTATAGTCAATATACACGTCAGGACACGTCGCCCTTATCATTATCTTTTTACGCGTGAAGGTTTCGCTATGGTACTCTATTGTGAAATTTGGTAATTTTAGAAATTCAATAGTTGCAAAATCGCAGAATCATTAGATCATTTTTCTTTATAAATTGTTCTTAGAGCGCATTTATATCTTATAAATAACAATCATCCCGAACTTGAAGTTTCTAGCTCCTTCAGCATCGCAAAAATCGCAATTTTAGAACGTTTTTCGCTTCTGCACCCCCCTCGGGGTAGTGGCACCGACATAAAATATAGCCTATGTTGGAGCAGGGATTGTCACCATCCATTTGCCACCATCACTTTTGAAATCGCTTTAGTAGTTCCAGACATTCCATACAAATTGTAATTTAGAATGTTTTTAGAAAATTTTTTGCTTATTTCAGCCTTTTAAATTTCGAATTTTTTTAGATTTTGTTCTTATAGAGCATTTAAATCTTGTAAGTAACGACCATACAAAATGTCAAGTTCCTAACTCCTTCATTATTGAAAATATCATAATTTTGGAACGTTTTTCGCTCCTGCACCCTCTGCGGGCAGTGGCACCGACAAAAAATTTAGCATATGTTGGAGCAGGGACTGTCACCATCCATTTGCCACCATCACTTTTGAAATCGGTTCTGTAGTTTCAGAGATTCCATAGAAATTGTAATTTAGAATGTTTTTAGAACGCTTCTTCCTCATCTCACCCTTTTAAATTGCGAATGTTTTTATAATTTGTTCTTAGAGAGCATTTATATCTTATAAGTAACTACCATACCAAATTTGATACTTCTATCTCCTTTATACTCAGCCAATCAATCACGAAAATTATCATGCAAGCGCCTTAACACAGTGAACCTACAAACAAAATTTGAAGGAAAACGGAATAATTCTGCATGAAAAACCCATTTATATAAATTAAGGGGGGGATTAGCCCCCCGTTCCCCCCTTTATACTTAACCAATCAATCCCGAAAAGTAATCAGGGAAGCGTCTTAACCCAATGAACCTATAAACAAAATTTGAAGGAAAACGGAATAATTCTGCATGAAAAACCCATTTATATAAATTAAGGGGGGGGGGGGGAATTAGCCCCCCGATCCCCCCCTTTATATTAACTAATCAATCCCGAAAACTAATCAGGGAAGCGCCTTAGCACAGTGAACCTATAAACAAAATTTGAAGGAAAACGGATATTTCTATGAAGAGTTATCGCATTACGTACGTACATACATACATACAGAACCGGCTGCCAAGCTCTCAGGGCTTGACAGCCAGTGTGATAACTGAAAAATCGCAATTTTAGAACGTTTTTTGCTCCTGCACCCCCTGGGGTTAGTGGCACCGACATAAAATATAGCCTATGTTGGAGCAGGGGTTGTCACCATCAATTTGCCACCATCACTTTTGAAATCGGTTCGGTAGTTCCAGAGATTACCCCCTACAAACAAACAAACAAGATTTACTTCTTTATAATATTAGTATAGATAATGGGATATAAAAAAAAATAGTATTTGTACAGGTGTAATCCATTAAAGCCTTATACTAATTTTTACTAATCTACTTCAAATAAATAATGCTCTAAGCCATCTCATAATATCTCAGATTTTTTTATTATGAATCTGATGGTATTTCGCATACGCGTACAGTTTTGAAAATTATTGGTGGGGCTTACTCTTTTTTACGCAAATATGTGTATGTGAGTATAAAAAAGATCGATTGGCAATTTAATGTTGCCTTTTTAAACTCATATTTAAAGAAATTAAATATAATCGTATATTGATAAATAATCACTTAAACAATAAACATTAATAAACAATATTGATAAAGTTAAACAAAACATTAAGACAATATAAAAAATATCTGACGGTTCGGCCTATAGGCACAGGTAGATTTCGAAAACGCAGACCGTGGGGCGCCTGTTTATTGGGAATTGCAGAAGAAATATCTTTTTGCCATGATGCGGTATTTCGGACCGCCCACTTCAAAATATACGTGTGCCTGTGGCCGGAGGCACCAAGGATTATTTATTTATTATCATTATTATTTTTTGTTATTGTTTTTTTTTCTTTTTTGCAGTAAGAGTTGGTCCTATAACAAAAATTATGAATATAAAAGTTGTAGATAATATTAAGGAGATTTATAATAATTTTAAGCGGATTTGATATCTTGTGAATTCAATAAACCCGTATCCCCCCCCCCCTCCCCCTTGAGAGCATTTTTAATGAAATAAAAAATCTGTCATACATAAATTTTTGGCCCTTTTCCTAGAAGTAATAATAACTTTAAACGGCTTCGATATGTATCATAATTAAGAAGTTATGTTTTTTTCTGTTTTCACAAGAAGGTCCTCATTTTGCCCATTAACGAACTTGACCGAGATTTTATAGAGCTTGATTTTATGTATCAGTTCGGAAGAGATTTATGCAGAAATGATTCCAGAATTATGGAAGTTATCATGTCCATAAAAAAGTGATATAGATAGATAGATAGATAGATAGATAAAGTTTTGAACTGGGGGTGGTTTTGGGTTCTAGGAGAAGTTATGATCGGTGTAGATCTGCAAAAAAATTTCAGAAATTCCAACTTAGGGGAGAATGCAATAGGTAGTATTTCTTACAATATCTACCTAAAATTCGAATGTACAGGCACGTTTATAAAATGATACTCGCTGATATTGGCGAATCGTTTATAATAAAATGACAATGAAAGTTAACTCTGAATAACGTCTTTTTTCTGTATAGAGATTTTTTTCTATTTTCAATTTTTATATAAAAATTCAAACGTTGAGCATTTTATTTTAATTAAAAAAAAGGGGAAAAAATAAAAAAAGAGCATAAAGTAAAAAAGTTTTCCTAATGCCGTTTATCCTTATAACAAAAGAAAAATGGGGAAAAATGGAACATTTAAAAATTCTATAAAATACTAGAAAGTTAAAAAAGAAAGAAAAAAAAAACTAAACTTTTTTATATTAAAAGGAAAAAAAAAGAAAAAAAAGAGTCCATTTCAGCAGTTATTGGTGGGGCTAGAGCCTCACGAACCCATATAACTCTACGCCTATTTGTATTTCTATAAAGGCTGTATTTTCCGAATTACCTTAACATGCATATAGGCGTACGCAGGAGTGTGCAGAGGAAAGCTACGCCCTGTCCCCTCTATAAATCTTTCAATAAGGTAAGAATTTAAAGAAAAAGTATATAGAATAGAAATATCAAAAGGTGCATGTAATTGTGATTGAACATGTTTTTCTGATTATGGCATGATTGCAATAGATTTTACATTATTTTATTTAATTTAACTTGGTTCATGTATCTAAAGATGGAATTTTGAAATAGATTTTTCATACTCTTCCTGATAGGCTAGAATTATAAAAATGATGTACACACGTGTGTTTACAAACACAATACATGGTTTTAATATTTTTAGAACGTAATTATAAATTAATCATAAGGCATTTTAACGTAAGCAGGGCAAAGCTGGTAAATTGCCAGATATTATTTATAGTTGCAAGTGTAAACAAGTTACAGCAACAATGAAGGTTAGGTTTATGTGCCAAACCATGTTCTCTAAAATATGACAACTGGCTGTGAAAATGCACCATTGAAATATTTAAACATTAAAAAGTAAAAAATGCATAAAAAATAAAGAGTGTAATTAAAAAATATGTATGCTTTTATCAATTAATACTTTAAAAATTAATTAAATTATGATTATATGTTGTGAAAACAATTTAGAAATCCTGAATAGATAATTTAAATAATCCTTTTTCTATTTCCTGTTACCATATGTTAAAACAAGAAACAGAGCAAAAATTATAATTCTTAATAAATTCACTAGTTCGCGCTTTCTACCAAGCATAAATACAAGCGGTGAATTTTCCATAATCGGGGCGCACATCCAATTAACACATTGTAATAGAATTTTTTTGGAACAACAAGATTTGCAGCCATGAAATTAGGCGGGATTTTTACAATAAACATTCAATACTTATAAAAAGTGTTTAAGAAATAACTTTTTTTACTTTCATACTTATTTTATGGGGACTTATTTCATGAATCTTATTTAGGTTTTAGCTATAATGCCTTTCTTTAAAATAAAAGTACATGATAATTAATTCATTTCCGAATTAATTTGGGGGAGGGACGCTCTTCCCTTCCGAATTTTTATCCAAACTTGATAAAATTGGGTAATTTTAAAAACATCATTGATGATTTTTTCTTAGAGAATTTTTCTTTTACCGTTTTTCTGATGTTGGGGATAGATAATTTTCATTCCCCCCCCCCCCTCCTATAGTAATTTCTTTCTTTCTTTCTTTTTCTTTTTTTTTTTTTTTTTTTTTTTTTTGGTACTATTTACACTGATGTTTAACGAGAATTTATAATATTTAATATATTTTTATACTATCTCCAAAGTCCAGAAAAAGTCCTTTCTGATGATAGTTATTAACTTTTTCTAGGTTAATTAGGTTAACTTCTATGTTTCCTTATATTAGGTTAATTTCTATGAAAAAAACAGAAGCATTATTTAATATTCAATTTATTAAAATAAAATAATGTATTAAAACTTCAATTCATTTTATAAAATTTCCTGTTTTATTTTAACAAAATGCACAGTATTAAAAAGAAAAAAAATACAGCTTTTTAAATAATTTACAATTGTTTGCTGTATAGGGGTGATAATAATCAACAGTATGAAAGACGGCCATACTAATTAACATTTATTATTAGTCATGTTTTTTTTTAAATACTTACATTTAAGAGAGGAAAATCGGACAACAGTTTGGATGTAGCATTCAAACATTTAAATTTTTTTAACAACATCTACACTACATCAAGGACTGTCATTAAAACGAAACTGAAACCATATTTGTAAACTGTTCAATTTTCGAAAATTTCCAAGACATATCGGAGTGCGCCAAATCTAAAACGCCAAGCATCAATCACGTCATTGACACGTGACTGATAACAGCGAATGAGAACGCAGTTCAAGCCAATAATGCTAAAACGTGACTATCTTTTAGAATCTCGCCTGCCGGATGGCCGTCAGGCCGTCTGTCCGTGCTCTAACTCCCGTAAATATGCTCGGCTTGCTCTGCAATTTTTATATGTTATTGTCGTTATCTATAGCATGTTTCCTATTTCAACTGAAGTGTGTAGCACTTATAGTTTTTTTACAGGGACAGTCAAAAGTATTCCGTTACATTACAGCCAATGGGGAATAATCCTTTCAAGTGCATTTTGATGACGCTACGTCATTTAAAACATAATGAAATTGATATATAATTATGAAGCGCATTAAAACATGCTTTTTTGTAGAATATGAGGTGCAAAGCATTAATTATTCATTTACAGGGTCAAACAAAAGAATTCTGTTACACATCGTTCAAAGGGGAAAAATCGTCTGCATTGTAATTTAGTGATATTTCACTATTTCAAGCATAATGAAAATTATATGCATTACTGAGGTGCACTATAAATTGCTCCCTTGTGTGCATTGCGATTATTTACAGGGACACACAAAAGTTATCGGTTACAGTATATGTGCGATATTTACAGTCTATGTGCGATAAGTGCGTTTTCAACTTAGGTTTGCGTTTTAAGTTTTTTTTTTTTTTTTTCATAGTACGTGTGTGTTTATAAACTCAGTTGATCCTATACACGCTACACAAGGGAAGTATTACAGACTATGGGAGTGAATTGCTTAAGGGTGGTTTTTAATTGTGTTTACGCGTTTTCCTGCTGAACTATATTTAGTAGACTAATAGAAGTTTGTGGAATGTAAATAAATTCATATACTACGCAAAAAAAAGATACATTGTCGTTTACGTTTAGTAATTGCTGCAAGGGAGTTTTAAGTTGCCTTTTAGCTTAATAGGTGTGGTGTGTACAAAAGTCTTCATATAATATACAGGGCTGTACAAAAGATTTCGAGTGCATTTCGATCGATTGGCGAAAATTGCTAAATGTGAATATTCTAACATAACTATATTTTATCATGCTATATACCCACATCTGTTGATCCTATACAGGGCTGCACAAAATAATTCAACTACTTTTTTAACACTCGAAAAGACTTTCGAAAACTGTATTTTTCAATATGTTATATGTTTTCTAAACTGTTTACTTACATATCTTCTTTCACCTTATTTAACGATGAAGTTTCATTAAAGTTTTCTAGCTGTGTTGGAAAGTGTTTCATAATCTATGCTTGACGCATGATTTTTCTTTTTTGTTTTGGTTTTCGCGTCGAGTCCGTTAACATAGAAAAGAAAAGTTTTTGTCGTCTGAACTCTCTGAAATGCTGGCTCAAAAAGTTATGTGAAAAGGCCGTTTTTTACTTTTTTTTCCGATTTTGTTTAAAAGTTTTTTTTATTAAGATACTTTCACTTGTTTCGAAAGTGAAAGTATCCTGATTAAAAAAAAAGAAGGAGAAAAACTGCTTTTAAGTGGATATTTTTCGTTTTCGAGAAAATTGTAAAAGATGTTAAACTACGTTAACATTATCCAAAGTTCATTACTTCTGAGTACTTCCAGGTATTACACATAACCTTCATCAGGGATGAAATACAAACTTGCTATAGTGTATAGCTGAAAGTACCCGGAAGTAATTGACATTGGACAATATTAATGTAGTTTAACATATTTTTACCATTTTTGCATCTTTTTAAGTAATGAAACACATTAAATGTCATTTAAATTTTTATTTTTTTTTAATTTTTTAATTTTTAATTAATTAATTAATTTTTTTTTTTTTTTGTGTGTGCTCTTGGACGATAGAAGAGACAATGGTAATTTTTTATAGTATTTTAAGGCCAGCTCTACAGACTGGATGGTTTCTTCTTAAGTATAATAGAAAAACCACAGCCCTGGCAAGATAATATCAAGAAGAAACTATCCAAATACATTTCAATGAAAGTAAAATAATTTTCCTCTGCAATCTATACTATCCATCCATTATAAAATAAACCATAGAGATAGTAACACGCAAAAATACAATATGTAACGATGCAGCATCTTTTAACTTACCGAAATTGTGGCTCGAGTTACTCCATGGTACAAATATGGAAATAAACAACCAAGTAAAAATAAAAGATAACGGGCGTATTTTTAAAAAAAATACATGAAAATTAAAGTATAGGATTTCAAATATTTACTTCAAAGACCGTGCAATTATAGAATATTCTCATTTGTTTGTGATAATGGCTCGGAATGAGCCGAAACATGTCAACAATCTAATAAAAGTTATTTTACTGTATATATTATGTTTTTAGTTTACACCTTTTTAGTATTTAAAAGAAATGTATTATTACAAGGTGATATAATTTATTGTATTTTGATAATTAATACGTTTAATTTTAATAAAGGGAATAGGAAAATATGGGCGAGGGCATGCCCCAAGTGCCCATACAAGAATCTACGGCTCGTTAAATGACGCATTTTCTTTCTAATACATCTTTCAAAAGAATTATAATTAAAGAGTAATTATATTACATCTATTTTTTAATTTTCAATGATGACAAAATTACTCATTATAAACTAGCTGACCCGCCCGGTGTTGTCCGGGCCCGTAATAAAACCTTAAATGAACCCCAAATTTGTATTTTATATCTTTAACACGATTTTATACCAATTTATAGTTTTAATGACAAGATCTAGAAAATATACTGATAATCATTGATGTGCGCGTAAGAAAATATTTTTAGGTAGCTTTCAATACAAAAAAGTATAAAGCTACCTATTGCAGCCGTTCGGAGGAAAGCAGTTCCGGAAAATTTTGATATATTTTCACCGATCATGACCCCCCAGACCCCAAAACCACCCTCGTTCAAATGTTGATTTATATATATATATATATATATATATATATATATATATATATATATATATATATATATGACCTATGTCATACGATAACGCCCGTATTTATAAATCGATTTTGATGAAACTAATTGTGTGTATTAAGGTCACTAATGTCTCGACCGAGTTCGTTGGCCAGCTTGGTCCGCCATTTTGTTTCAAGATGGCGGCCATTTAAAAATTTAAAACTAAAATAAATGTACAAAAAAGTTAAAAATTCAAATTTATTTTTTAATTACGTGTTAGGTCTTGATACAAGGATTCCAGAGCATTTTTTGGTTTACCTCTATCTTAAAAAATGGCTGAGATAGAGCAGTTTGAAATTCTAGGGTGGCTGACATTTTGAAACAAAACAGCACATTAACGCGATTACTCGCAAATTATTTACTTTCATTGTTGTAGTAATTTTCCCAATCATACGCATAAAACTATATATTCATATCCGTTAGCGCCAAATTCTCGCCAAAATTGGTTACATTTGGCGAAATATCGCCAAATTTGGCGACCAAAATAAGTCTTCATAAATGAAGCCAATTTGGCTATTGCTCAATAATTTGGCGAATTTCTTATTCAAATTCAGTATTAACGAATCTTTTGTAAGCGTTTCTTTGCATTTTAACTTGCTGTTTTCGTGTAACATTAGCTAAAATTTTAAAACGAAGATATAGGAAAGCTACCTTTTCCTCCCGGTACAGGCCGGAAGGACTTTTTTCTTTTAGGTAGTTTTCATTACAAAAAGCTTCCTATTGCAGCCGTTCGGAGGAAAACAATTCCAAAAAATTTTGGTATATTTTCACCGATCATGACCCTCAGACCCCGAAACCACCCTCCGTTCAAATGTTGATTTATATAATTATATATATATATATATATATACGTAGTCATGCTGTAACTCTCTTATTTATGTACCGATTTGGATGTGACTGAGCATGTGCATAGGACATACCAAGATCTCGACCGAGTTCGTTGGCCAGCTTCATAATGGCAGCCAATTACATAATTTATTTTTTTTATTGAAAAGATGTACAAAAAAATTTTAAATTGCAAAAATTGTTTCTGTTATGTTTTAGAACTTGATACAGGGATTCTGGAACATTTTTTGTTTTTACTGTATCTTAAAAAATGGCTGAGATATGGCAGTTTGAAATTCTAGTATGGCTCAGATTTTGAAACAATTATAAATTTGTTATGCTCTTCTCGTATTTATGAACCGATATGAATGTGACTGATCATGTGTATAAAACATACCTAGGTCTCGACCGAGTTCGTTGGCCAGCTTCATGCACCATTTTGTTTCAAAATGGCGGCAAGTTAAATTTTTAAATTTTTTTAAAAATTCGAAAATATGTATAAAATATTATAAATTGAGAAAGTTGTTTCCGTCAAATGTTCTATCGTAATACGAAGATTCCGGTCATTTTTTGTTTTGGCTTTATCTTAAAAAAGGGCTGAGATATAGCAGTTTGAAATTCTAGGGTGGCTGACATTTTAAAACAATCTGATTTTTGTTATGCTGCAACTCTCATGCTGAAAATCACATTCAAATTCAGTATTAACGAAAACCGAGATTGAATCTTCTATAATCGGGTTCCAAGCATTTTAGCTTCTGTTGTTTAAGTAAAATGAGTTGAATTTTTTAAAACATGGACTATGAAAGCTACCTTTTCCTCCCGGTACAGGACGGAAGGACTTTTTTCACGTAGAGTCGTTTCATTGTTTAAAAAAGAAGTAGCCCTTCGTTGTCCAAACCCTTTGAAATTTTAAATTAAATATAACGGTTTTAAAGTCCGTGTAAAAATTACGTCAGAAATATTGTTATCTGGTTGTAAAATAAATGTTTTATTCTCGCTGTTTATTTTTGGTTTTCGCGACGCGACGGTTCCGTTAACATAAAAAAAAAGTTTTTGTCGTCCGAACTCTCTGAAATTTTAGTCGTTTATAAATATAACTGTTTCCAAGACCTCTATAAAATTATGTGAAAATATATGCATATTAAATAGTGAAAATGTTACCCGAAGCTTAGCGTAGCCGCGCCGAAAAATCTCGTTATTATGTGCTTTTCTCGAAAATTTCTCAGATTTTATTTTTAAAAATATATATCTTCTCGTCCGAACGTTTCGAAATTGGTCTAGGTGAAGTAAATCTGGTCTTCCTGGACGCTCTAAAAAGGTCGTGTCGAAATACGAACGTTTATTAACTTTTAGCGTAAGACAAAAAATCGTCTGCTGATGCGCGAAATGACTTGCGTTCGCCGGTATTTCTAAAAGGGTTAAAATTCGTATTTGTTAAAGCCAATTATACCGTCAATTACAAGAACATTTGGGCTTTAAGAGCATATGTTTGGTTTGTCTGTATCTAAAATTGCGTTTTGGAGGGCGTTGCCGTAAGGGGAAAAATATTCACCCGAGAAAATTACCCTTTTTCAAAAATGTTTTCAAAGGATTAACATTATTTTTTTTCGAATTGATTACGGTATTTGAGACATAAGAGTGCGATCTTTCAGAATATGGTTTTTGTTTTTAAATAAATCAAACAGTTTAGTCGATAGAAGTTAAAGCAGAATAGCGAAATAAACGTATTCTTCATTCTCGTTCGCTTCCGTACATCGGGTTCTGGGCATGCACGAGTGCTGAAAGCCGGCTAGAAAGAAAGAGAATAGTTATTGATCAGTTTTTGATTAATATTTTGGTTAATTATTAAAATACTAAAATTCTCAGGCTCAAGTGCGTCAGGAAAGGCCTTGGACTATCCTCACCTAAATTTTTCAGATTTCTAGGTGCGCTAGATTTCGCTAGCCATCGCTGAAAGACACACACACACACAGAGCGAAACATTTTTTATTAGTATAGATTTATGTTTACGGTATTGTGTTTTTATGTATTTTAGAGTTTTGTGTACGGCATATATTTTCTAGGTTTGTACAATATTATGTTCACGCTAAATTATTTTTTAATAAAGAATCTTTAGAGATGTGCAATACATGCGTTTCTAGATGAAAAACTTAAAACAAAAGACATAAACTGCCGTTTTTCTTTTTTATACATCTTTTATTGTTAAATATAAATCTGATTTATGCATCAGAAAACTTGTATCTTTAAACTTCACATTGAAATACTTAAACAAACATAAAGACTCCCGTCCCCATTATATTCGATTATCACATTCTTGTTATTTAAAATATTTTTTAAAGTTTTTAAATTACTTTTAGACAAAGCTGTAACAATCACCTTTTATAATTATTTTCAATTTTCGTTTAAGCACGCAATTCCAATGAAATTGATATGTCCTTTAAACAACTGGCGGGTTCCTCCTGGTGGTTCTGACTCGGCCTCTTCAGTGGAGTTGACCGGAAGCCAGGCACTGCGAGATATTCTGCGTTGCGAAGCTCTGACTCGGCCCCTTCAGTACGGAAGATGACCGGAAGCCCGACACTGCGAGATGTTCTTCGATACGACGGGAGCAGGAGACGGATGGACCACCACCTCACCGTGGTGCATCAGTAAGAAAGGGATTTCCGAAAAAGCCGGAGACGCCACAAACACTCGGTGTTGTGGGCCACTGGGTCTGGGTCTCCCCGTCGCAAGCGCAGGTTCTCTGCGGCGCGAGGACTCTGCCAATCCTCGGAGCCTCTTCCGTAGTTGGTGGAAGAACGTCCCGTAGACCAATCTCAGTTGTTCGGGAAGGCCCCTCGCCCTGCACCGAGGTAGGTGACGCTGAGCAATGGCTAGCTAACGGTGTCCAGACCGTCTCCAAAAGTTTATCCGATAAACTGACGAAGGCGAGATCGAACTCTGAAGAGCACGGTGTGTGGTGGCTCTATTTTGGCGCTTGGTCAGTGCGTGAGGCGGCGTGCAGCGACCCTCGGTACTGGCAAGCGGTAGAGCGTAGTTACCGGCATGGGACTCTGGGGCAGGTACCATGATCCGCAACCACCACGTCATCCTCTGCAGCTGAAGTAGTTGTGCGTCGACCTCAACGGTTGAACAGATAAGGGAGTGCCCAGAACTAAGTATGGCTTAAGTCCGAAGGCGGACCTTCAGGTCGCTGTGACGGAAGCCATATCTTAGACTGGACTGTTTGGCTACGAGGATTCGCACCGGAGGCTCGCCGACTAACACGGCGGATTCCAGCCAATGTGGGACTTAGGTTGATGTCTCCGCAGGATCTTGGGATGGCCGGGTGCTAAAAGGACATCCGTAGGCCAATCCGTCGAGCCTAGGCGCTTTGCACCAGCCAAGGATGGTGACACGAAGGCAACAGCTATCTAACGGTGCTAGGACAGCTTCCAAATTTATCTAAGGCAAGACGAAGGCGAAAACGGAGTCTGTAGGAGTCTGCGTGAGGCGGCGTACAGCATCTCTCGGTAATGGCATGCGGCGGAACGTAGACATCGGTGCGCAGGGATCTCAGCTTCGGCCCTTACGACGGGGTCCTTGTGCTCCGAACATCCCCTGCACCTCCCTCTGTAGCTGGAGTAGTTGTGTGCCGCCCTCAAATTTCGGTTGGAGAGAGAAGTGCCCGTTTGACCAAGAGTGGTTTGAGTCGCAGAGGGCCCTTCAGGTCCGAGGTCTGCGACTCGTATCACCTTCTCTGGGAGGGGATCTGTACCTCTTCTTCGACAAACCGATTACGAGGAACCGGGCTGGAGGCTCGTCAGTCAAGTGACGGCGTCCAGACCTAAGTCGGACCTTGGGTCGAAACCAGTCCAGCGCGTCTATGCGTAGCCAAAGCTTTCTGTGCCTGGCGGGGCTATGATGTCATACACTCATGCACAGTTTTTCTTTTTTTTAATCGGTTATAAAAAGGAAAAATGTCACCAAATTTAGGGGATTTTTTTCTTTAATGGCAACTTGTCTATTGTATTAAGTTATTGGATTGGCACGAGCTTGAAAATCGTGCCAACCAAAAAGTCGCCAAACATTGGTGCGTGAGTGTAACACATCTGTTCCCCAGGTGGTTGAGACTAGTAGGAGTCTTTGAATAACTTTCACGCTACTAATCTCGATCGGGACCGCTTCTTTAGCGTTTTTGAAGGAGTTTTCCATGACCTTCAGAGTCCGATAGTGGTTCTAAACTTACTTTCCGTTGTTTCTAACATTTGTTGTGTTTTTGTTTTGTATTTGTTTTATTATATGTGCATGATCCTCCCAGTTGTGTCTATCGGGGACCACCTGCATTTCGCTGCAGGGCTTCCCGAAAGTAAAGCTACTGGGTGGGGGGTAACAACTTTAGCCAAGGCGTGTCTATGAGTCAGAGACTGTTTTCCTTAAGGTCCCGGGCTGGCGAGAGGCCTCTCATACTCGCCGCGGCCGATGGACAAGTTGTTTCTTCCCTTCCTAGGACTCGATTATCGAAAGTTGCGGTAAAGCAAGAGTCGTTGGGGAAATCCGACATGTGGCCTAGGACCAGGTTCCTTCTTTAGGGTTCCGGCTACGAAGCCGTCGAAGGACTCCAGCGTCTCTCCAAGTGTTCTGTGGTGGTGTCTTCGAAGTTTGGGCTGCACCACCTGTTGCATCAACCTTTGTCGTCAATTCATTTGGTAAAGGGTTGAGAGACACAGGAGGCTTACGCCCCCGTCTCTACCCCTAACCGAAGAGCCCACCTGTGGAGGTGCCTGGGTAAACCGGCCCTCTCTGGTGGTGACCTCGTATGGATTCACGACGAGGCTAACGAAAAAGAAAGTCTACCGCGGTGCTTTACGCGTATCTTTTTTTACAGATCGCGGGAATCACGTGATGCTCGAATGCACCAATATAAGTGTACGAAAAGAGCAACACGTCACTCTAGCGGTCTGTAAAAAAAAGATAAGTGGAATGCACCGCGGTAGCCTGTCTTTTTCGTTAGCCTCGTCGGATTCATGAGAATCTGGAATCGGCGGTGAAGTACGCCTGCCTTCGGCAGGAGTAGCTTGTCATTATCCTTTAAACAAAATTATGATAATATGATTATAATTTCGTAAGCCCTACAATGCAAATTAACATTTATTAGGGTTCAAATTAAAATTAATTTGGGCGCAAATTACATGTAAATGTTACGTTTGCATGTAATTATATAATCAGGAATTGCCGTAAAAAAACTCCTGACATCATCTATTTCTCTCTTGCAAGAATTTTTTTAATATCTGTCACCGTTTGGAAGTTATTGAATTTTAAAATCAGTCAGTCTATTTTAAGGACACCCGGTATTTTATTATGAATATTTTTTTCAAATTTAGATTGGTTGGTTGGTTGGTAATAAGGCCGACAAGAATCCGGCAGGTAGCGCTAGTATTTTGTGTTTGTTTGCAAAAACGCTTTGGATATCTGGCAACTGTCAATTTCGTCTGCTCAAGCGTGATGGCTCTCCAGGATTTGTACGCTGATGTCTAGAAAACAAAACAAAATATAATTTGATGTTTTGAATTTATTTCCATATTGAAATTCTTTCTTCGTACTGAATTTTAGACATCATAAAGGTGATTTGCTTCTTTATGTTTCAGATTCAATCAAAAAGTAAAGTACCGTAGTTGTTAATTACATGTTTAAACTAAAACAAAAAAGAGCTCCATAGTGATAAATTCCCACGAATTTTTAGTTGAAGTACGGAGATGCGAAAATCAGTAGCATCAAACATTTCTCTCTCTCTTTTGTTTATATGTGAAATTTAAAATGTGCTTATGTTAATGTGTATGATTTTTAAGTTGTTATGAATATGTGTTGTATGTCATTAATTATTTATCGAAGATAATGGCTTCATATAGTGAAACTGTAATTTAAAATTAAATTGTGAATAAATTTAACTAATTGTTTTGGTTAAATGGGAGAAAGGTATGATGTTTAAGCTTTCATAATTATGTAATTTTTTGTGCTATTAATATTGCCTTAAGTTTTTCCATTTTCTTCTTCCAAGATTAATTATAGTTTGCAACAGGAAGTTTAAGAGTGGGTAAAAGGGGCCACAAATTGTCAAAGAATGACTTTAAGAAGTTCTTATGTGTAATAAATAATTTATACTAATTGTAAATTGGTATAGATATTTTAAACCTTGATTGAGAAAAAGTATAAAGAACCACCACTACTTTGTCATTGCTGCAGGACCTCCATATATCTTAGGCCCTGATTTACAGATTCAGAATATTTCCTCCTCTTATTATTTTTAGTAAGTGATTATGCTTGTATAATTTTTCAAATAGCTGTTTGCTTAATGGTTTCCTGCTATAATTGCACTTGAAATCAGGGTTGTAAAAAACTCAGTCCAGGTGGGTAACCAGGCAGCTACACACTTCAACCCTTATGGTTGTAAAATACCTCGTTTTTTTAAAAACCCAGCCCAGGCGGGTGCACGGGCAGCTATACCCACTACAACCCTGCTTGAAATGAGTAATTTATTACCTTTAATTTAAAAATATTTTTGGTACTTCCTTGTTATAGCAGTCCCCGAGGATTAAATAGCAAATTGACCAAAATGTATTGCCAAGTTATATGACACATATGATGCTAGTCATATACATGATATAAGATTTACTGCATATCGCTCACCCGGAAGAAAAGTGACACAACTCCCGAAAAATTCATTTTGCGTATTATTCAAGTAATAGGCCTGACTTAGGTGTATTTTGCTACAGGAAAAGTGTCATAAATGTAGTTATCCGGAAGATTACTACGTGTCACTTTGCCACCACAGAAGGGAGGGGGGGAGATGGGATTTGGGTTTTGACATGAGTTTAAAAAAATAAAAAAAAATCCGAAGTATTTTTTCAAATGAAAAATCTAGATGCAGTAAAACCTCCATAATGGACATTCCCTAATAGCAGACACCTCTATTTACCAAACACTTTTTCAGTTTCTAATAGGGATGCACCAAATTGTAACTGTCAAGCCAAATACCGAAATTCGGCCAACCGAATAGTAGTAACTATTCGGCTGGACGAATATTTTTATACTTCAGAGTTTAAAGATATTAAAAAGTTAAATTTTAAAACACTTGTATAGAATATTTAACAGAGATACTTCCATTTTGATTAAAGAAAACTTTTTTACATGTAAACATTGCAATTTAAAAAAAAATGCTTTCAGTTACAGTTTAAAAACTTTTTTAATTAATAAAATTTTAAATTTCATGTCTCCTTCTGTGAATTAAAACAGACAAATAAAATTTTCTTATATGCTAAAAATAAATATTTTAAAATCAAAGAGAAATTTTGAAGGAATTGGAAGAAAAATTTGACAATGATTGTGTTTGGATTAAGTTACAGGCTGACTTCAAATGAAATTTTCTGCTCGTGTCAAATACAACCCAACCATGCAGGACTCTAAACCAGAGTTATAATTTTGACCAGTCAAAACTGATATTAATCCGGACATAAATAAACCATTAATAATGTAATATGAAATATATAACATATGTTGACATAAATAAGCCATATATGATTGGAAATTTTTTCATTTCTTGCTGTTTCATTTTCGTGACTGTTTATAATTATTTTGTGCACAATTACATTTTCTTAATATTGAGTTATCAAATATTTAATGATCTAAAAACAAATTATCATTTAAGTAATGAATCTATAACTGTATATAGTATGTAATGATCTTTTGCTTCTTTATGTATGAAGAATGTTAAAAAATAAGGTACTTTTATGATAGCTGGGTGCCAGTGATAGCTCACCAAATCTTGTTTCAATTAGCATAATTTGAATTACAACCCTTCCAATTCAAATGATTTGAATTCAATGATTTGAGTATTGATTTCAATTCAATTCTTGAGATTATGTTATTTGTATTGATGTGTTTGTGTTTACATATTTTATCATGATTATATTTTAGCTATTTTTAAGTAAGTTTTTTAAGATATTATGTTGCAATGTAAAATATTGGTTAATTTGTTGTTAGCTAATGTTAAATGATTGTCAACAAAAGAAAAGGTCTGGCAAGATTAAAAAAATTTTGGCAATAACTGGTGCCTGGCTAACATAAAAGTATCAAAAAATAATTTATTTGGAAAAAAGTATTTAAAACTTTTCAGAGTAATTCTTTTCTTCATTAAATTTTATTGCTCTAGAAATGCTATGGATTGAGGAGATTTTTCTTTTCTTACTTTTAATTTTTAGAAATTAATGGATTTTTATGTTTTTTTCCACAGAAATCTGTGCTAACCTGAATTTGACACAGCTTATTTTACTACAATTTAAGGTCTGTATATCCTCCATGTGCTTTAAAATATCTTATTAAAATTTTGCCCTATTACAGATTGTTTTTTGTTTTTATTTTCTTCTTTGTTATCTGTCTAATTTTTTTCTTTTTAAAATTGGCAATTTAGACTAATTTATGCAGTCATATATTTCTGCACCGTTTTACTCAGTGATACAATAAATATCTTTTTTTGTTTTATATTTCATTATCTTTTTAGATATACAATGCTTGAAAAGCATGGAAGTTATATTATTTACATTTCTTAATGCTGATATGTATTCTACATTTATTATTAAAATATTTGAAGGACTATTGAAACAATATGATTTGCTGAGAGTTATTTAAACTATTATAAAGCTCCTCATTTTATGCTTTGAAACATACATATTTTGAAAATAAAATTTTAACGATCCAAAGAAAAAAGAATACATCTTTCCATTTTTTTTAAAAAAAAGGGAAAAGTTAACGGGAATATCATACATAGTAAAGCATGAAAGATTTTTAGCATACCCATAAATAATTTTGTTAGTTTTGCCGCTGGAAAGAGAGGGTAGGGATTTATAGCAGCAATTGGTTTTTATGCATTTACCGAAAACTATTTTATAAACATGTAAAACATCAAAATTGTTCCTTTTAGAAATAATAATGATTCAAAACTTCTCAAGATAAAGATCTTGCACTACTGTGTTATGTTATAACATCAAGAATTTTCACAAAAAGGACCAATATATTTACAGTGCTCCTTTCAAGAAAATTGAGAAAACAGGAAATTTGACTTAGCCAATCGATGCATTTAATTGTTATTATTTATGATGATGCTAACTTATTTTTGCCAAACAATATCATATGTCTAATCAGGCTGCGGACATATCAAATTCTAAAAGAAAGATGCTAAGATTTTCCCTAATGATGAAATTGCTTTTACTGTTTCTGAAGCTAGTGAATCAGCATGTATACAATTGTTATTTTCTTCCTCGAATGCAGATCTATATTCCTGGAATTGATGTATATTTTATCTGTAGCTACAAATCTTTTGGAGGAAAAAATAATATGAAATGGAGTTTTTTTTTTAAATTGCTCTGAACATTACTTTAAATTCAATAATGCACAGGTTTGTTTTCTGGTGTGTGTATTTATGGCAAACAAGCTAAGAGAAAATTTATTGGATCATTTGCTAACATCAAATGTGTGTGTGTGTGTGTGTTCTCTCTCACAGTATAGTTTATCTAATGATAATTTGCAGGGTTCGTAAATATCATATTTTCGAAAATATCTCATATTTTGATATACAGCGTGTCCAAGAAAGATCTTTATTATTCTAAAGTTTAATAATAAAAATATGAACAGATCAAATGAAATGCAGTTTGAGGCAAAAGAATGGAGAAATCTAAAGTTTTTTTTTTCGTACTAATTTCAATTGGTCCATTCTTCTTTGTAGAGAAGACTATTAACAGATGTGGATTACTTGATAGAGTGTCTCCCGAATGATGAATTGGTCATTGAAGACCAATACCTTAGCATCTGCGATCACCTAACATAATTCAACTAGATTTTTTTTTTAGAATTATGTTACACATTCTTTATCAAACACCTATTTTTGATATTTTCATTTTAAAGGAACGGATAAAATTCACAATCCTCACCATTATATCGAAAATGGTGGTGAAAATTTGGTGGGAAATTGATATATATTCAGCATTCTGCATGCTAGTAATGGAGATCACCTAGAGCTACATTGAAAATTACTGTAAAAAAACTGTTAGATTTCTTCATTCTTTTGCTGCAATCTGCATTTAATTTGACCTGTATGCATTTTTGTTATTAATCTTTAGAACAATAATGATCTTTCTCAGACACACTGTATGGTGGTGAAAATTTGGTGGGAAATTGATATATATTCAGCATTCTGCATGCTAGTAATGGAGATCACCTAGAGCTACATTGAAAATTACTGTAAAAAAACTGTTAGATTTCTTCATTCTTTTGCTGCAATCTGCATTTAATTTGACCTGTATGCATTTTTGTTATTAATCTTTAGAACAATAATGATCTTTCTCAGACACACTGTATATCCACTATTTTTTATATACATCCGATATTTTAAAAATATACAATTTACTGCTGATTATAAATATTTTCAGACTTAGTACAAATTAGAAACTAAAACATATTGCATCTAACATGAAAACTTAAAAGAACACTATTCGAAATCTCTTTTTCTTTCTTTTTTCACTTACATAACAATATTAAAGATTATCTGATTGAATATGGAAACAGTTTGCTTTTTACATTCTTCAAAAAACAAACTATAGGATTTAGTATCAAGTTGTCAAGAAAATTTTATGTTTTATACAGCAAAATTTTAAATACAAAATATTTTAATTAATTGAAAAATTTTAACATAAATATAAGCTTGTCTTCTTTTTCAATCCTTAATCTGTTGTGCAGTTTAAACTGAACAACAACCAGACTAGAAAAGATTATTTCTAATGAAGCTGTAAATAACTGATTATCTAAATATAGAGTTTATTTTTCAATGGCTGTTCTAAGTTAATATTGTCACACATGGTTATTGGTTCTACATTTAAAAATTCAGCTGTAATCGTAAAGCCTGGCAAAGATTTTTTATTATTATTATTTGGCTACAAAACTTCATTGTCAATAACAGTTGAAAAATTCATTTACACTTGTTTTGACTGAAAATTTCATACACAATGATATTTTGAAAATAAATGTAAATATATGAAAATATTAAACAATGTGAAATTTTGAAAATAAATATCAGATATATCCATTAATATGCATCACCAAACCCTGATAATGTGTTTATTAAGTTTGTCTACTAATCACATATTAAACCCAGGAAAGTTCCATAAGTGGCTATGTCGCCTATTGACATATTTTATTGAGCACGACATAGCACAAATTTAATTTCATTGTTGTAACCGTGTTTGATTTCAGACGATTGTATAATAAAATTGCAAATATCTGTTCTTTAAAATTCATAACATATTTTAGTGGTTATTTCAGAAATATATTTATGTTGTGATACATTATTTCACAATTTACTGTTTTATATATGTATATATAAAGGAAAAAAAATATTTGTTTGTTTCATACATTTTCTGCATACCATATATTCAGGCATATTATTACACACACCTAAAATTTGAACAAATGTTTTTTCTATTTTTAGATATTTCTTCTGTATTAAGTGCACCCCCTTCTTTCTAAAGAAACCTTCATGAGATAATGTATCATGAATATAGAACAACAACAACAACAAAAACCACTGAAATATACAGGGTGTCTGAAAAGTCTTTCCCTGAACGCTATTACAAAATTTATTCATATCCACTGTATATGAGATAGACATGTAAAATTGGTACCAAAAATGTTGGAAATCTAACCAAATTTTTTTGTTACAGGTTTCTGTTTTGTAGCAGTGTCAGTGTCTATCAAACTAGACCACATATTGAGAACTGGCTGACCATAAACCTCAACTGAAAGCAGGAAAAAAGTGAGACTGTCTTTCGTACGAAGTCCCAAGAAATCAGTGCACATGGCTTCACATGAATTACAGATGTCAAAAGAATCTGATGATACCAGAAGACACACTGAGCTTTTTCCTGATTTCTGAACTTTTACAGTTTCCTGGAAACTGACACTGATACATTACAGCCATGTTACGGAAACCTGCAACAAACAAAACTTGGTTAGTTTTCGAACATTTTGGCATCAGTTTCATATGTCTATCTTATGTATAGTGGATATTAATAATATTTGTAATTAGAGAAAGACTTTTCAGACATCCTGTATAATAACTAGTACAAATATATATTTCAAAAGAATAAAAGAAAAGTGAGTACATACGAAATATGCAGTGTTCATTAAAGTAGACAACTCAGTTTTTATGCTCATCTTTTCTTAGTTTTAAATCTTTCTTTTTTGTACCTGACATATAATACGCATCTATAAATTTTGATGGATTTCTTGTATCAAAACTGATGTTATATGCCGGAATATATGGTAATTTATTTTGATTAAAAAATATTGATCTGGGGAATTTAAATATTTACGTAAACATTGTGTAAATATGTAAACATTTTAGAATCGATAACTGCTCACATACTCTTGCTATATTTGTAACTACTACCACGTTGTTCCTAACATCGCTATTGTTTAATGGCAAGCTGGGTGATATATCCACTTATGGAGGTTTAGCCCTTAAACTTTAAGAATTTCAAAAATGCTCCTGATATATTTGATTCTTTTTAAGAATTTTTTATACCTACTTTCGGCAACAAAAAACAGTTATCTCTGAAAATAAAGTCACTACAGTTGAACCTCGAAAATCCGGACATCTAAAATCCGAAAATCTCTAAAATCCGGACATTTTCCCGATTTCAGTTTTATTAATTTTTGAAATAAGACTTTGCTGTAATTTCCATATTTCTCGTGGAATGCAGTTAAACACTTTTAACTGAAAACTAAATAAATAAATATGAACATGTTCTGGTATATTTTTATACCACCTGACCGTTAATCAAGACTTTAATTATTAAAAAACGGGCAAGTTAAAAAAAGGAACAAGATTCTCAATAAAGTGAGAGAATTTTGCACTTTTTAGCCTTTGAAAACGTTGAAGTGTTTTTGAAAGATCATAAAAAATATTTTGTCAGGTTCCTTATTTTTATTTCAGTATTTTTTAATGAATAAATAATTTTAGATACATAAAAGGGTGATAAAAGAATACATAATTACCGTAATATACCGTTTTTTCGTCCCTCCCCCGCAATTTTGTAAAGAAATTAAAAATTTTCGAATAATCCCAAAAAAGCAGCCTTTCCAATAAATAAATAAATAGAGCATGCTAAGTACAATATTCTGGGAATGGCCTTAAACAGTAAAGAAATCCTGTCACTTTTCTCTCTTATTCACTCTTTTCCCCACCCTCTTTCATTCGTTTTCTTTCCCCTCTGAATCATGAGAAAACAAATACTTCTTTCTCCCTTTGTTCATTCTCCTGATTTGATCTCTCTGATTGGCTGAATTGTGGGTGTGCCTTTAGACACCATAGACTTCCTGTTATCATGAAAATCAGATTTTCTATCTTCAAAAATGTGTTCTAAGAAAGAAGGAGAAAATAAAAAAGCATGACATTTAAAAAATATTTTATTTCAAGGGTTTAAAATTCAAAAATTTTTTGATGGATTTTGGCATTTAAGAAAGAAAAGTATGAAAATTTATATGTAGTTAGTTCTTTTGTATTTTTAATGATTTTGCCAATGCGAAGTTATAAAAATGATCCAAAGAAGAACATATGTCCAACGGTTGCATTCATTCAATGCTTGTATTTCGCAGAGCATCATAACTGGGCCACCTCTGATTATTTTACAGTTTTTTACTGCGTTTGTGGGGGGAAGGGAGGGGGGTAACGAGATTTTACATTATCTTGATATGTATGAGAAAAAGTTAAAAATATTGAATAATAAAGCATGTTAACTCTTCAATAAGTTGTGAAAAAAAAATTGAAAAATCTGCCAATTTTTTTAATTGAAAGTTTCGGTTTCAGATCGTTCAGTGTTCCGGTTTTTAGAGTGTTCTGGAAATCAGGACGCCGGATAATAGATCCTATACTGTATTATCTATTGTGCACTATATTTCAATTTATTTTGTTTTAATATGTATATTTAATTTCAGCATAGGTGTTATATTTTACTGTATTATTCCTATTTTATTATTTAATTTGCCAATTTGATCATAGTTTATTTGCAGTGGGGAAAAAATTGCATTTTGCATGTTATTATACTATCATAAAAAATATTTTTAACAGATCTCCAAAATCAGGAAAATTCGAAAATCCGGAATCACCGCGGTCCGGCCGATTCCGGATTTTCGAGGTTCAACTGTATTTTCAAAAGTATTATAAAATTTTAAGGAAAGAAAGGGCTAGGAAACCCTCTCTCTAAAATAAGTGGGAAATATATTAAAAAAATAAGGTATTGTAGCTAAAACCCACAAATAACCCCCCCCCCCCCCCCCCCGGCTAAAAAAAAAAAAATTTTTAATGTTTAATATAATTAGTTTAGAAAACTGAAAACATTAAATTGTTATAGTAAGAAGTGTTTCTGTATGAGAAGGGTCAAGCTACAGTAGAATTACTATTTATATTAGTAATGAAATATGATAAAAAATTTTAAAGCAAAACTAACATACAATTTAATTGCAATCATGCAATAATGAGTTTAATCACAGTCAGCTTTTACATTCGCTCAGTACTTTTTATTATTATTATTACTTTTTTCAAAGATGGGAAGGATGTCCTTTCATCCGCTTGCATATATCCATGCTTAGCATTATATAAATTATTATCCTTTAACATTAAATATTTATAATTATTATTTACAATTTAATTGCAATCATGCAATAATGAGTTTAATCACAATCAGCTTTTTATATTTACATCCTCTCAGTACTTTTTATTATTATTATTACTTTTTTCAAAGAGGGGAAGGATGTCCCTTCATCTGCTTGCATATATTCATGCTTAGCATTATATAAATTATTATCCTTTAACATTAAATATTTATAATTATTATTTACAATTTAATTGCAATCATGCAATAATGAGTTTAATCACAATCAGATTTTTATACTTACATCCTCTCAGTACTTTTTATTATTATTATTACTTTTTTCAAAGATGGGAAGGATGTCCCTTCATCCGCTTGCATGTATCCCTGTTTAGCATTATATAAATTATTATCCTTTAACATTAAATATTTATAATTATTATTTACAATTTAATTGCAATCATGCAATAATGTGTGTAATCACAATCAGCTTTTTATATTTACATCCTCTCAGTACTTTTTATTATTATTATTACTTTTTTCAAAGATGGGAAGGATGTCCGTTCATCAGCTTGCATATATCCAACCATGCTTAGCATTATATAAATTATTATCCTTTAACATTAAATATTTATAATTATTATTTACAATTTAATTGCAATCATGCAATAATGAGTTTAATCACAATCAGCTTTTTATATTTACATCCTCTTAGTACTTTTTATTATTATTATTACTTTTTTCAAAGAGGGGAAGATGTCCGTTCATCCGCTTGCATATATTCATGCTTAGCATTATATAAATTATTATCCTTTAACATTAAATATTTATAAATAAAATGGAAGCTATAATAAGGACTATTTTGCTACCTTACATAAGTTTTTACTATTGTTATGTCATAAATAGGCATGTGAGAAATTTCTGTTTTTAGTTGCATTTTAATTTTGTTTACATTACATTCATACTTTCTTTTAAATCTATTTCAGGTGAAACTTACTTTTTCCAGAATTTTTACTAATCCAGGTGATTCCATCTTGATTACTTGACTGTTAAAATCTGCTTGCAAAAGAATATAGATTTCCTCATTTATTTTCAAAACTGTCTTTATGAGAAATAATATTAATGTAATATTTTCATTGAAAAAATTACATTGATTTTGCTAATATTTGTGAAATTGTATACAAAATTACATAATATTGTCTGAACTGTTATAATTGGATTTGAACTCATTTTTTTAAAAGAGTGGTTTGAAAAAAAAAACTCAAGAATATTCATTACATCAAGGATATGTTTGTCAAATCTCCTTTTTTGTTAATTTTTAGAATGCTTTTATTAACCTGAAGTACACTTTTAGTTGTCCTAAAGAGTCATATTCAAATAAATTATTTAAGATGGATCTACTTAGTGAAATAGGAGAGAAAAAGTTTATTTGTACTAGTTGTCAAAAAGATTTTTCCTCTGAAACTAATTTCGACCTGCATCTTCAAACCTGTTTGAAAGAAAACAACAATTATGTTATGGATCTTTCTAGTGAAATCAGAGAGAAAATGTTTATTTGTGCTGGTTGTCAAAAAGATTTTTCCTCTGAAACTGATTTGAACCGGCATCTTCAAACCTGTTTGAAAGAAAACAACAATTATGTTGTGGATCTTCCTAGTGAAATCAGAGAGAAAATGTTTCTTTGTGCTGGTTGTCAAAAAGATTTTTCCTCTGAAACTGATTTGGACCTGCATCTAAAAACCTGTTTGAAAGAAAACAACAATTATGTTATGGATCTTCCTAGTGAAATCAGAGAGAAAATGTTTCTTTGTGCTGGTTGTCAAAAAGATTTTTCCTCTGAAACTGATTTGAACCTGCATCTCCAAACCTGTGGGAAAGAATACAGCAATTATGTTACATGTAATGGATGCCAAGAAAAGTTTCCTCTTGATAAAAATACCTTACACACTCCTTCTCTAGAAAAAAATTATGTGTGTGCAGACTGTCACAAAAAATATTTACAAAGATTCCTTGACACCCAAAGAGAAAATTCATTCATGTGTGACATTTGCCATAAACTGTTCACTCAAAAGTGTGCGTTGAAATTGCATCTTCGAACACATTTAGAAGAGAAACTTTATAAATGTACGGAATGTCTAAAAGAATTTAATCGTGTAACAAGTTTTAAACAGCATATGATCACACATAGGCCAGAAAAACCATTTATATGTCATGTATGTCAAAAAGGATTTTGTTCAATGCGAAGTTTAAGAGTTCATTTTCAAACTCATTCTGGTGAAAAACCTTTTACTTGCTATGAATGTCAAAAAACATTCCATCAGAAAAGGATATTGGATGAGCATCTTCGTACCCATACAAATGAAAAACCTTTTGTGTGTGACATCTGTCGAAAAGCATTTTCTCAAAGTGGTAGCTTACATGCACATTTTCGTACCCATACAGGAGAAAAACCATATAAGTGTGATATTTGTCAAAAAGGTTTTGCTCAAAAAACAAATTTGACTAAACATCAACGATGTATGCATGGGTTCCGCCAAGGAAAGGCAGGGGAGGGCCCATCTTTCCTCTTTCAAAATCCCTCCATGGAGTTTAAAAACTTGATTAATTAAATTTTCTTTCTCTGATTTTGAAAAAAAAAAATAGAAAAAATTATTCTTTGTAAGTGATTTAAAAAAATTAAAACACAAAGAGAAAGATGAATTAAGAATTTTTCATCAGGAGGACTCTGCCCTCTCTGATACTGCCTTCCCTTTGAAAGTCAATTTTTAATTCTGTTTCTTTGTACATTCATGTGTTTAAATTTTATTTGAAAAGGGGAGTTGAGCCCCCCCCCCCCCCCCCCCCCCGATGAAAAAAGGAAATTGTTTCAATTCTCCTTTTTCAAAAACAATGGTACAAATTTATTTTTGAATATTAATTATTTTTTAACTCTTAAAGGATCAGGGTCCATAAGCCGTGTTTTTGGCCCATGAAATAGACTAAAACTCAATTTTGTTATACTGACTTAATTATTTCACTTTTTAATATTAGAAGGTTTATCCTGTACGATTTCAACAGTAGTTTTTGCATTTTGTTCATTTTTATATAACTTACACAAGCTCAAAGTTTGTATTATTCGTAGTTTTTGATGAAAAATAAGCAATTTCTTCTGATTTTACTTCAATTATTTATATGAGCGCAATCGTGCAACACTTTCTTCTTTACATATATTATAAAATACATCAAAATGTACAATATATGTAAAAATAAAAGTGTTGCAAAGCTGCGCTCATAATAAAAAAAATATATATATATTAAAAATTCAGGTAAAATTAGGAGAAATTGCGTATTTTTCATAAAAAACTACGAATAATACGAACTTTGAGCTTGTGTAAGTTAGATAAAAACGAACAAAATGCAAAAAACTATTGTTGAAATCGTACAGGATAAACCTTCTAATATTAAAAAATGAAATAATTAAATCAGTATAACAAAATCGAATTTTAGTCTTATTTCATGGGCCAAAAACACAGCTTATGGACCCTGATCCTTTCTATATTGATTTTTATGTTGATATATTTTTTAAGTATTTTAAACACAAGAAAGGGGGTGGGGTGGAATTCTATTAAAAATTTATATTTTGGATTATTTCATGTTTATATTCTCCATTTTATACAATGTGGTTAAGGTTGCAGACCACAGGTATATCTTTTCTGAAGTTTTGCCCCTCCTTGGATTTTGTTCTGCTGTCATCCATGTATGTATGCATACTAATAAGTGATATTTTTTTTAGATTCAATATGATTGGAAAGAAATGTGATTAATTAAAATCACACTCATTATAACATATGTAAGGTAAAATGGAGTAATTATGTGTAAGCAATATGTGTTTCAACAAAACTAAAAAAGGGAAAATTCCAGAACATTAGGAAAATTTTTTGGTTCTAAAGGAGATTCGATTAAGTTATTCTCATATAAGTACATTGTATGATAACTCACCAGGAAAATAAAAATATTTTTATATTTATATATTTGTTTTGTCAGATTCAGTGGCAGCTCGTGTGTAGGCATTGCAAAACTGCAGCCCTTTTTATTTTAATTCAATATTATCAATAATATTCAGCATTATGAGTCTTTTTTTTTTCTTTAATTCTTTCTTTATAATTCTACATTATATAATCTTTAAGTTTGTCACCAGTTGTTATCCCCTATTTTTGAAAAATTACAAAAATCTTTGTATGGAATTGTGCATTTTACAGTACCAGCAATACTGTATTTCTCTACTGTGCATGTGTACACAATCTGAGATGAAAGACAGCACATTAGGTAGAGAAGAAGCACTGTTATTGTTGAAAGCTATTCTTATATAATATTGAATTTTTTTGTTAAAAAGACACCGTAGAGCAAAGAAGTCAAATTGGATGTACAAATATTTTTATGAAATATTTTCATATTGTGTTAATTATTTGTGTATAAAATTGGATTAAAAATTGATGGGTGTTTTTTTCTTATTTTTATATTTTAGCAGATTTACTTGAAAATATTGAACATTTACACTAATATTTATTTAACCAGAACTATTTTGGACCATTTAAAGTCTAGAAAAAATCTTTCTAATGATATAGTCATTAATTTTTTCTAGAGAAATGTACAAATTTTTTATATAATGTAAAAATAATGGCTAAACTTTTTTGAAGCAGCACCCCCAACAGTTTTAGCTTTGAGCTGCCACTGATCAGATTATTAAAACAAATGTTAGCTAGTTAGTTCATTATTACTTAGTCGTTTTACAAATGAACTTGAATTATATAGTTATTTAGCTACCAGCTTAATTATTGTATCAAAGTAAATTTATCGTAAATAAATTAATTAAAAGCATATTTATAAGCAGCAAACAAATTCACCAAAATGTCTTTTGATACAAAACTTCACATTTCAATAAATTGCACTGAATGAAACACAGTAATAGTAAAAAATTTAATATATGCCGTTTAGGACCTATTATCCGAAATTCAAAAATCTGAAAGGAACCAAAATAAAAAAAAAAAAAAAATCTAAAAATTTTCTGAATTTATAAATTTTTACTAAAATTTTGCAGATACCTGAAAAATTTCAAAAATTTTACAGATTCCTAATTTTCCTGACCTTCAAGCAGCCCTTGAGCAATAGTGGAATAATTTGCCCCAGAACCTAATTAACGCTCTTATAAACAGCATGACACATTGCTGTGAGTCTTGTATATATGTAAGATATTACCATACTTCATATTAAAGCAATTAAATTGCCAGGGAAATAGTTTGGTATGATACCTAATTTTTGTTATGTTTTCATTGTAAACATTTATGTTATTTATTATTTGCAATAAGCTAATAGAAAATAGTTTATTTTGTCTATTCTGAATGATCATATCTATATGCATTTGTTTTGTACTTTTCAGTTTATAAACTTTTTTTCAAAATATGCAATACTTTTGAACACTGGTGTATACCAGTTTTTTTTTGTTTTGTTTTGTTTTTTTTACATGAAATTGTATTCTGACAAAAGAAAAAAATTGTAAATACACAATTTTCTCCTAAAATTTGCTTTAATTTTATTTATATTACTTATTTTATGATTAGCAGACCCACCCAACATTGTTCATGCTAATCTGGAGAAGGGGCTTCCACATAAAAGAAACAAAAAGGGACTAATCTAAAAAATACCGAGATCATTGTAACTGTCCCTGTGCATTTCATGCCCATAAATTGTAATAAGGTGACCATAGTAATGTGGCATATGTGATTCCCAACCATAAATCATTAATATGGCAGTCATTATAATGAGGTCCTGTGTGATTCACATGTCATAAATTGTCCAAATGACAATATTCATTAAAGCATTAGTTTGTGGTACTTGTTTATTTTCATGTTGACGATTTCTGTTAAACAAAATCTGTCACCAAACTATGTGATCCGATGCCAATAATGCTTAAGCATGGCATTACGTTAATTGAGAATAGAGTCTTGTACAGGTCGAGTTATAAGCCTTAAAGCCAATCCAAATATCTATTTTCCTTTATGAAAGTAGCTATTTATTTTATTTATAATAATTTTAATTATAGCTTAATGATTGTACAATTAGGGAATGCATCTAATCATGATCCTCCCAGTTATCTGATTTATTATTATCTTGATCTAATTATTTTTATCTTAATTTTGTAACATACGGCTGGTCCCATGATTGTCACATAATCAGGAATATGCTCTATAAGGCTAATTATGTAAAAGAAATTACTGATCTTTTAATAACTGTTTCACATAACACATTGCCAAGCAGTTTTAATTAATGGCTCAGCTAGTATTTTATCATTGTATTTATATTCATTATTATATATATTTTTTCATAAATGTGATTATTAGAAACTTTTATAATGAAATAAATACTTCTATTCAGACATTTCTTTCTACCTCATGACTTGAAAAATAAAAAAAATCTGAGAAGAGCAATGAAAAGTGTTAGTTTTTTTTAAGATTGTTGTTGTTTTCAAAAAAGTTCTTGTGCAATATTGAAAGACACGTGAAAATAATTCACATATGTGAATAGTTTAAATTATTATTTTTTGCAACTATTGAACAACTTAAAAAAAGTTCTTTGAATTGCTTCAAGCTTTTCACCAATCATGTAAAATTTTATAAATATTTTTTTTATTGAGATAAAAATAATAAATAAACTGTTTTAATTAAAAATGTCATACCCAGGAAACCAAAAGTCATTTTTAAGATACATCTTGAGAAGGTGCATGAACATATATACGCCAATTTTTGTTTTTATTTAATACTAGAAAATTGGCAAATATAATGTCATAATATAGAATGAAGTTGCAAAATAAAATAGATCTTTTGTGGGCTGAATATAAGTAGACAATGTAATTGGCCTTTGTGTTTATCAATAGTGCCATTTTGATGTCACTTCTTTTACTATTATGAAACAATTATTTAAAATAGTCTACTGTTATGTTCTGGAAATGTTTACATGTAGCAAAAGATTAGAAATGTGTACATTGGCACCGTCTCTATTACTATCTTTATACAATTATATTTTAAAAAAAAATCTATTATTCTTATGCAGTAGAAATTTTTACATATAGCTGAAATAGACATGTAAATATTTGCTAAATTTCTCTTTAAACTATTTTCATTAATCATGAATTTCGTTTCATTAAATATATTGGTTATTGCTGATATTCTTCAGTTCAATCAATTTATAATTACAGCATATTATTTTAAAAGTACTTTTTAGCTCACAGGCTACCAAGCCTTAGAGCTAATGTGCCCGCCGGTTCTGTATGTACATATCCTGCACATCCCTGATTAGTTTTGGGGGTTCATTGGTTAGGTATAAAGGGCAGGGGGGACAGGAGGCTAATCCCCTCTTAATTTAGATAAATGTGTTTTTCATGCCAAATTATCCAATTTGATTAACATTTGGTTTTATAGGTTCATTGTTATAAGGTACATCCCTAATTAGTTTTGGGGGTTCATTGGTTAAGTATAAAGGGGGAACGGGGGGTGTTAATCCCCCCTTAATTTAGATAAATGGGTTTTTCATGCAGAATTACCAATTTGCTTCAAATTTTGTATATAGATTCATTGTGGAAGGTGCTTCCCTGGGGTTCATTGATTAAGTATAAAGGAGGAAAACGAGGGGCGGCTAATCCCCCCTCCTTAATTTATTGTCGATCTCTTTTTTTTGAGGGGCATTATTCTTTGAAATAGGAGTATAATATTACAATTAGTGTGAATAGCCTGTGAGCTCAATGCCATCGGTTTAACTGGGCACTTTTCTTTTTATTGGTAATATATTCTTCTTTACTTAATTAGTTAATCCAGATATAATAAAACATCAAACTTTTAAAAAAGAGAGAGGGAGAGATAAAACGGAATTCAACAGAAACTCTCATGTTTCATAGACCAAACTGAATTGCTTTATAGAAAGATACAAAATATTCAAATAGCAAATATATGGTACCTTGGAAGCTCATAAAACTGTTACCATTTTGCTAAAAGTATATCTTTTTGAAATTTCATAAATTAAACATTTAGTTTGCATTTTATATTTCTGTAATATACTTTCTTGTTTTTCATTTTATATTATTTCATCACACATTTCTGCGTTATATAATATGAATTTAATAGGTATATTTAAATACCAAATTTTAATGGATTTTATTGTGTAGACTGAAAAAAACTGGATCTATTATTTATGTATATGATTTGTAAATAAATATGAACATACAACTTGTCTGTTTGTAAATATGTGCAGTCTTGTCACATACATGTACAGTACAGAACCATTATACCCAGAATGGTAGACACCAGAAATATTTTGGATAACTGTTTTTTTTTTCTTTTTGCTGGATAACTGGCTGGCATCAAAGCAACATCCATTTAATCAGATTTGTAGAATATATGTGGTTGTGTCATTGTTTTCGATTTCAACTTGATTATTAGATTAATCATTCAGATTAAAAATCAGATCCAATCAAGATCAAAGATTAATTAGAGTTTGAAAGAGGACAGTTTATAGGAATACTTTATAAACAATAATTCTGCTTAAAAATCAAAATGCCCTTTATCTAAATGCTTCCATTTCAAATACTAAATGTTGGCTTCAAGTTGTGCCAATGCATGTAGTAATATGTCAAGCAATGCACATGTTAAACTCTCACTGTTTGGTACATTCTTTTTTTTTTTTTTCTGGAAAGATTTTGAAGTCAATTGGAAATATGATTCTGGTTTTCTGGCTTTTAGATAAAAGGTTGTGTATATATATATATATTTAAATCAAAACATGAGCTTTACAGGAATGAAATACAGTTGACTCCCTCAAATCTGCCACCGTAAAATCTGCATATCGTTTCTGATGTAAGTAACTTAACTTGCAGTTAAGATGTAGGTGTAAAATTAAAGTTTTTTTTTTTTTTAATATCATTCTGTACACATTTTAATATGTAATTCTGGTTCTCAACTCATGTTTTCTCATGAAGGAAGTATAAATTTATTTTTGAAAAAATTCAAGATAGTGCTGATATCAGTGACGATTGTGATACTTTTACCAAATAATTTATGTATTAATCAAGCTATTTTGGTTATTAACAGTGGCGGATCCAGGGGAGGGTCAAAGGGTCAACTGACCCCCCTGTGATGAGAGCTATGGTGATGTGAGCCCTTATCTTTGCTGACGAAACCACCGATGCTGGAACTATCGAGCAGATGAGTCCTAGCATTCAATATTGGTATATAACTACGGAGAAAAGCAGGGAAGAGTTTGTAGGCTTTGTAGAAGCTAGAAGAGGCTTAAGTAGTGAGTTCCTTGCAGACCTAATTGAATAAAATCTAGAGAAATTAGGTTTAAAAATTGAAAATATGCGAGGTTAAGCTTACGACAGTAGTTCAAATATGGCTGGAAAATTCAAAGGGGTCCAAAGCAAGCATAAAAGAAAAACAGGCACTTGTTATTTACATGCATTGCGCGTCTCACAAACTAAATCTTGCCATATCTAAAGCCTGTTCATCATGCAGTATTAGAAACGCTGTTGGTGTCATGAAAGAAGTCATCAATGCAATTAGGAATCCGCTAAAAGAATACATTGGATGCGAGAGGAAATACAAGAGCATCATTCTCAAGAAACGCGATTGAAGCTCTCAAAACTATGTGAACCTCGGTGGATTGAACGCCACAATGCAATTTTACAAGTTTTCGATGCCATTGTGTGCTTTCTAGAATTATTAGATGCAAAAGAATCGTCCTCCAAATCCGCATCTTTAATTGCATCAGTTCTGAGATTTGATTTCCCTATTGCAGTGCAAATCATTTCCTCGATCTTGAATTTAACTAATTCTTTATCTGGTAATTTGCAAAGCCTTTCGTTAGATTTGAAGCAATGCTATGATATGGTAAAGCATGTTGTCGATACTTTAAATTATTATCGAAACTCATCATCATGTCATTCGAAAATATACGACGAAGCATCGAAAGTAGCAACTAAACATTCCATTGAAATTACTATGCCGAGAATTGTAAAAACAGAGCACCACAGATCCAATACTGCAGCGTCAAGTCCTGAAGAACATTACAAATTTAATTTATTTTTGCGTTTATGGATTTTATCATATCAGAGTTGGTAACAAGATTTTCCACTGCTGAACATTCAAATATCGTTGCATTACATGGATTGATCCCGGCATTTGCCAATGAGGATACTGAAACATTAATCAATGCAGCTGAACCTTACAAAAAAAGAAAAAAATACCTGGGACATTTTCTGAATTACGAGGAGAAATAGACTTATGCCAGCGGCAATGGAAAAACAAACCGAATAGCGAATTTCCACGCTGTGCAAGTGAAAAAATATTACACGCTTCAGAATTTTACCCGAATATCAAGACTCTTCTCCATATTTTATGTGTCCTTCCTGTTCCTGTTACAACCTGTACCAGTAAATGGTCTTTCTCAACATTAAGACGGGTAAAAATTTACTTGAGGTCAAATATAAAAGAAGAAAGGCTAAACGGTTTAGCAATACTTAACATTCATCGTGATAAGGAAATTCACCCTAAAGAAGTATTAAATAAATTCGCAATAAAGCATCACAGGAAATTGCAACTGCTGTATTTTTTAAGGTAACACAGCAATGCTTTGCCATTATGTTTTTCATTGCAATAAAAAGTGTTCTCCACATCTTAAACATGAAAATGTTTTATTTTTTTTAATTGAAGAATTTTAACATTTCTGTATTAACTACATATTATAGAATTAATAAATTTTATATTTATATATTTCATACAAAAGGATAACAAATTGGTTACTAAAAGTTAATTTAATAATATTATTATTATTTGTAATTTATATATTAATTTAATATTAATATAATTTTTAATGGTTAATTTATATTATTTCATGAAAAGTTATTAATTACTGTGTAATATATTATATTTTGAAACAGGTTTAAATGATACTTCGCTTTTCTTCCACTTTAGTGATAATTTTATAAGTAGAAGGTATAACGCTGGCCACTGAAACTTGACCCCCCTGTGAAAATTTTCTGGATCCGCCCCTGGTTATTAAATATGGCTAAACAGGAAATAAAACTTTGTTATTTTAATTTTTTTTTGTGAATTATTAGTGTACATTTATAAGGTGGGTTTCACTAAATAATTCAAGAAAAAATTATCTCATCATCATTATGCCTATTTAGTTATGCATTATTAATTATTTACCTGACCATATTATGCATTATTAATTATTTACTTTTAATATTTTAAATGTTTTTTTTAACTTTTATAATTTTTATTTTTTTACTTAATAATTTTACTTTATTGTAAGCATTCATTATAATTTCGAGTGCATTATTAAATTTAAATTATTGTTTAAAAAATTTAAACAAAACTGTGACCAGAAACCCACAAAATTCTAAAATCTGTACAACCTCTGGTTTTAAACTATGCGGATTTAAGGAAGTCTTCTGTATATATATTTTGTTTGTTTCTTCATGAAAGGAGATAAAACTTTTCAATAGTTTCTTTGTATATTGATCCAGGCAAGACAGAGAAAATGGCCCCAGTAAGAGAAAGAAAATTTTTAAAAGTCCTTTCTGGCAACTTATTCATTGTTTCACACACTCGCAAATTTTGTTCAATACTTCCACAATTTTTTTAATATGCAGAAACCAGTAGCACTTTATCTTATGTATACAAACGGAATCAATTTATTTAATGCATATACAAATGAGCATAATACTTCGTCAATTTTGGTTTCATGGCTGTTTAGCAATTAATCTCATTTTCTTAAGCCGAAATTGCTAAAACGCTATTTTATAAGAAATAAAAGCCCTTATAAAAAGGAAATAATCAAATTTTCTGTTTTTTTTTCCTTTTTTCTTTAACACTTTGAGGTCTAAGCGCGGGAGACACTCGGGTTGTTGTTTTCAGTGAAGCAAACTAAGCCCAAGAGTCTCTCTGAGCTGTAAAAGTACGGACTATATACGTTCGCTGTCTTTTCATATATTATCTACAAGCCTTTTATTTTGTAAAAAAAAAATATATAGATGGCAGCACTAAACAGAAGTATTTTAATATATGAAAATAATCTAGAATTAGCATCACTTTGAGCGAATTTTATGAAATAAAAACTAATTAATACTAATTTACACAAAAGCAAATTTTACTAAATAACGTTTATATACAAATAAAACCTATTTTTAGATATTTGTACAACAATTGGGTAAGTTTTTATTCAAGTCTATGTAAAATTTTATGTTAAAAAATTATGTTTTCTTATGTGGAACTTAAGAAAAATGTAATAAAACATGCTTTTTACAATAATTTCTCATTAAATATTAATTTTTAATACATTTAAATAGTTCCTTCATTATGAATAAGAGCAGTTTGAAGTTTATAATTTTAAAAACAATTAAAATACATACCTTCCAAGTATTTTTTAAAAAAACATAGAAAAGTATCAAATAACCTCAGTCCAGAGGGAGATATATGGTTGAAATAGCTCAGACCAGAAAGTGTTAAGAATGAATTCAATACTAAAATCGAAATTATCTCTTTTAATCCTCTGAGAATGTTAGTATATTTCTGCATTTTAATAAAAATATTCACAAAACTCAACTTAGACTTTCGATACTTTTCTGTTAGGCAGGTGCAAATATCACCAACAGCAGGTATTTTTCTCATTTTGGCAACTGCTTATTGCACGATCCTTGGTTTAGGAATTCAAACATATACATCAACAGATCAAATTAATTACATTTGTAAAACAATTTTTACTGATTTTATTTAAAATACAAAAAGAAAACAACTATTTTTTAAGCGAAGTTATAGCATAAATCGACATTGTTTAGTTCAAATATCAAGGCAGCTTTGTAGCTGGTGGCGCAAGCTCATTTTATACCCATGCAGAAATATAAGGGTAAAACATCTATTTCTCTTATTTTAAGAAAATTTTATTTTTTTTGTGTGTGTGCATGTTGGATTATTAGTAAGCAAAATGCCTTTTTCTGTAAAAAACATTAGTTTGTTCCTATGCTATAAAACAAGCTTATAATTTTTCTTTATAATTAAGTGTTCTGGAATCCTGATAAAATAAGATCATATTTCTGAAATCTACCACAAAAAAACATTTTTTTAATGTAAATGATGACAACGGAAACAATATTTAACAGTTATCACCTGCACAAAGTTAACAGAAAATTACCAAACTTTCCCTTAATTCTTTGATGTCTTTCATACCTCTTTATCTTAGATATTCCTTTAAACATAACTATGTTAAAAATGTTCTTTTTATGTGACCAATCTAAGCTATTTCCAGGAAATGTAAATTATGGGTAAGATATTTAAAAGGATAATGTATATGGATAGTTTAAAATTAACTGCCGACTATACACAGCTAAAATATGCATTAGTTAAACAAAAAATAAAAACCGATTAACCGATTTGCATTTAATTTGTTCTCTCTGACATACAGTGTGGAAATAAGACATTTTTCTCCAGGGGAGAATTTTGTAGTTCTGTTAGGAACAATATAGAATCCCAGAGGCTATTATTTGTCTTGGCACAGTTATTGAAAAAAAAAACAAGACACTCCTTTTGAAACCACTGCTCAGTAATAGTTTTTTCTTCTTCTGAAATGTCTGTCTTTTCAGAATCTAAATTTTTGACTTTATTTTTTAAGGAAATTGAGTCAGTTTTCCCAAATTAATTGTAGTACATAGCAATGTTAAAAATTTAGAAGAATACAACAAGTGGATGAAAGAATTTGGTAAATTGACTAATACAAATTGGAATTCAAGAACATCAAAGCCTTGTGGACAAAGAATTGCTTGTGTATAAATATATTACTTGTAAGATAATTTAAACCAACATTTGTAATATAATTGTTATTGTAAATGATTCTTGTATTAGTTGTAATTTCTCGAAATGATTGTTAATTAAACTGTTGCACCATCCATTAAATATAATGATGAACATAAATTTATGTGTTAAAATAAAATGTTAAAATATTATAAATAATTAATTTGAAAGCCCTTCATAATTTTTTACAGAGAAAATTTATTAAAACTTCAATTTTAATTTTTTTAATTTGATTAAATTTAATAAATAATGAGTTAATTATTTAAAAAATGTAATCTAATGAAAAATATTTAATTTATTAAATAAATTTAATAATAATTGATAATTTAAGTTTTTTTTGGAAGGGAAGGATTATTTCTTACTTCTTCAGCTTAATTAGTAATTTATAATGTATTTTCAATTTTGCATTTTTCTATTTCATTTGCAGAAGAAAAAAATTGTCAGCACAGTGCTTTTATGAAAGTGCTAACTGTGTCAAATAAAAGAAGTTTGTTAAAAAGTTTAAGATGTCTAGCTTCAAAAAATATATACCGTAAAATCCCGTTAATCCGCCCTTCCCGATTAAGCGCTCCCCTCCCACTTTGTATACAAATTGGAAAATTCAAAAAATCTCAAGAAAGCGCCCTTCCCCAAAAGAAATTTCGCCACTCACGTCAAGATCAACAGCAAAAATTTTATCTCATGAGTGTTTTTTTTTTTCGACGATTCTTTGATACATTGCAAATGTCTACAAACACAAAAGTAACATACACAACCTCAACTATTGTCAATCTGAAAAAGCAACATAACCATTTATTAGTTTTGCTGCAAATTTATCTCCATGGCGATATGAAGGTAATAAAAATATCGATAGTGAAAGTTTCTCATAAATAAGTTTAAAAATGTGTATTTGATGCTGTGTGTGTAATATTTTGATTAAAAAAGAATCTATTTATTTTATCAAAGAATTTATAGTCATATTTAACGTTATTATGAAAACCAGTCGCAAAAAAATTATCGATTGACTGATCAGTAGATGGCACCACAGTCAAATTTGTAGCGTATTTTGTGCTATCTTTGTGATAGCAATGTTTTTCATTTTAAAAATCTGGCAACACTACTAATTCGTTCTTTATGTTCTCAATTTTTGTGATTTGTATTATTTATTTAGCATTTATAGATAATATGATCATGATTAAATAAAAAACTGTTATTTAATCTTCCTAATTTACAACAGATGGCGACACCACATAAATTGTTACTAGTTTTAGAAAGTATTTCAGAACATTTTCAACTGCAATTTCTCAGTGTTTTTTAATTATTTTAAATTATTAAGTTCCTTTTACTTTTCTGTTACCGCATTAATGACAGATATTAATGTTATTATTTATCTAAATGCATTCCAGTTTTAAAGCTTCTGAAATCCAGAATTTTCTGTAATCTGAAATCGCTATTAATCGTGAAGTTATACTGTTTTTCTATTTTGTATATCATTTTTTGTACAAAATATTTTTCTTTTGTCACTTTATTAAAATAATGCATACTTTGTGACAATCGGCCATTAGCATCTCCCCACCCCCCCTCCACCCATAAATATCATATACTACAATTTTAATACCGTGTAAGCACCCCCCCCCCCCCACCCCCTGATTATTTAACGATTATCAGTCACGTTTAGGGGGTGGATTAACGGGATTTTACGGTAAGTGAAACTGGACACAACCAACAACAACTAAGAGAAAAGAAAAGTTGTAGAAGTAAGGAGAATTTAAATTAATTTATTCATAATTAATTCATTAAATTAACTTAAAAAATAAAATTTTGATCTGTAGACAATAAAAAAAAATGCTTTTCTGTGTATGCAAATTTCAGATTCTAACAGAAACCCGAAAAGTGATTTGTTAAAGATTTTACAAATATTATAAGACAAATATATATAACAGATTTTACAAATATATATAAGAATTTTTTTAATTGAAATTTTATCAAGTTTTCTCTGCACAAAACTGGGAATAAATTTAAAATTAAACATTTAAAAAAAATAACTTATGCTTATCGTTATGTTAATAGATGGCACCACAATTTAATGAACAATCCATAAAACAACCATTTACAATGAAAATTACATTACAAATTCTGCTTTAAATTAAAATT
The DNA here is from genome assembly GCA_963931845.1 of Maratus michaelseni. Classification (NCBI taxonomy): domain Eukaryota; kingdom Metazoa; phylum Arthropoda; class Arachnida; order Araneae; family Salticidae; genus Maratus; species Maratus michaelseni. The sequence continues at coordinate 193,682,074 of OZ007597.1, read as the reverse complement.
ATACTTATACAAAAGAAAATCTTCATCCACAAGACTGATATTTTTAAATTCCAATTTGTATTAATAAATTTTCCAAATTATTCCACTCACCAATTAAGCTTGGGGAAACTGATTTAATTTCATTAAAAAATGAAATCGGAAGTTTTAGCTTCCAAAAAGACATTTCAGAAAAAGAAAAAAAACCCATTACTGAGAAGTTGTTTCAAAAGCACTGAGTTCTGTTGTTAATAATCATGCCGAGACAAATCACATAAAAGAAACCAGCCAATCAGGAGTCTGGAAAACTTCCCTGTTTTTCCTACATGAGTAAAAGTAGTTAGTTTATATGCATCCTGGAGGGAAGAAGGGAGAACATTTTGATGCTTTGGGGGAAAAGTCCCCCCCCCCCTCCGGGTCACCTCCTTAATTTATCACTGTGACACATCACTACTTCAAAATCAATTTTTTTTTCTTAATATCTAAGGTGGGTAAAGAAATATGAGTAGAACAGTTATGTGTATTTTTCATTTTGTCTTTACATTATACAATTTATTAAAAAAAAAAAAAAATAATAATAATCTAGTTAATATTGATTGCCATCATCATTTAAAACACCAAGCATATCTTCAAAATAAAGTACAAATTTCCTCTAGCAATAGTTTTATATCTTATTGCTTTATTATAGATTCATTGTTGCTTGACATCATATCTGAAATGTCTCTGCTTTTGAAAATGCCTTTTCTTCTGCAGATAAAAAAAAATTTGCGAGTGTGAGTTGTTTGTGGTAAGTTCAGTTTAATGTGTTGAATGTTTGTTTTTCTTGAATTAACTCAAAGCTGGCATTTGAAGAAGAAAACAACATTGAGAATTATGATATCAGTCTTTTCTGATTGATGTAAGCTTCTGACACAAAATTTTTATAAGCTTTCGAAGAAAAAAAAAAGCTTTACATATTTGGTATCTACTACACTCATTTTTGTTAATATGTTCAAGGGTTGTGTTAAATATAGATTTTTAAGAACTTTCAAATTCTTCTTTGTTTTCTTTCTACAGCAGTCACAAATACAACTTTTGTTATATTTAACTATACTGTACAAAATGACTCAGAATTCACTTTATGTTGCAGAATGTTAATGAGATATTTTAAAAATAAAAAGTTTAATAGAAACAAATGAAACTAACACACTATCTCATGAAAAATAGCTTTGAAGAAATATGAATATGTCTGTCACATGTGTTTCAAATACACTGCATTAATATAAGTAACTATGCTTAGTATGTTGACTAGTATTTGATCACAATGAATTTATTGCTGCAATTGTCATGATTGATTTTAAGTAATAAAAAGTGTTGAAATGTTATTTATGTATGAGCAAAGCTAGAGTTACAGCACTGTAATTTTTAGATATACATATTGTGTATTCATATTAGAACTTTACATTAAAATAAAAAATCCCTGACGGCTCGACCTACAGGCATGGGTAGACTTCGAAAATGCAGACCGTGGGGTGCCTGTTTGTTGGGAATTGCAGAAGAAATGACCTTTTTGCCATGATACGGCAGATGGGAACTGCCCACTTCAAAACCTAACTTGTTTGCAGGCGGAGCCAGCAGAGATTTTTTTTTGTTCTTAATTTTTTTTTTTTTGCTATAAGGATGGGTCCTATAAAAAACTTGTCAATATAAAAGTTTTAGATAATATTAAGAGGATTAATAATAAATTTAAGCAGATTTGATATCTTGTGAATTGACAAAGTTATGATTTTTTTTCTTCTAACACCCCCCCCCCCCCCTTTGGGGCCATTTTTAATGATACTTAAAATCTGTCATACATAAATTTTCGGCCCTATTTCTAGAAGTAATAATAACTTTAAACGGATTCGATACGTATCATAATTAAGAAATTGTTTTTTTTTCTGTTTTCACAAAAAGCCCCCCCATTTCCCCTGCCCCTCTGGTTCGATTTTGCCCATTAATGAACTTGACCGAGATTTTATGCCCCTTGATTTTATGTATCAGTTTGAAAAAGATTTATGCAGAATTTTTCCAGTTATCGTGTCCATAAAAAAGTGACATAGATAGATAGATAGATAGATAAAGTTTTGAACTAGGGGTGGTTTTGGGTTCTGGGAGTCATAATCAGCATAGATCTGCAAAAATTTTTCAAAAATTCCAACTTAGGTGAGAATGTAATAGGTAGTATTTCTTACGAAATTTACCTAAAATCAGAGTGCTTCTCACTTGTGATCTATATTGAATAATTGGTCAAGTGCGAGTTTTACTTCTGCATAAAAGGTTCTGTACTATAAATTTATTAATTACTAACAAGTAAAGGTATTATAGTTTGTGGCGGTGAATTTCAATTTTTATAGCTCATTCGATTTGTCTCATTGAGCTTAGTAATTTTATACCTTGCATATCAGCTATTGCATTTTTATAATGACAGGGGCCGGGTCAAAGTTCAAAATTTCGTTCAATGAAAAACAGATGCCTTCAAAGAAATAAGTGTAATTTCAGTTTACTAATTGTTTTTACAGTGCCATACATTGCCAATAACTACTATAAGGTTATATTATTGCTGCTATTATAAGAATTTGTAATTTCAGCTAAAATATTCGTATGCTACTTGACAGGCAGGTTTTCGCAAATTATGATGTCCTCGTCTAGTTTTGTTCATCTTGTCAATACTTTTTCATGAATTACAAGCAAAATTCTTATAATAACAGCAATATAACCTTATAGTAGTTATTGGCACTGTAAAAACAACTAGTAAACTTAAATCGCACTTATTTCTTTGGAGGCATCTGTTTTTCACTGAATGAAATTTTGAACCTTGACCCTGTCATTATAAAAACTCAATAGCCGATATGCGAAGTATAAAATTACTAAGCTCGATGAGACGAATCAAATGAACTATAAAAATCGAAATTCGCCACCACAGACTATAGTTAGTACCTTTACTTGTAAGTGCAATATTACAAAAAATTGCTGCTAAAAGAATAATAAGACTTTCTAAAACTATACAATGTAGGGTTGGGTATAGCTATACTATACTAGCAAAGTATAGATGGATATACCATGCACATTCGAGAGATATGTGAGGCCTTGCCTTACCCAAAACAAAGATCTTGTACAAAGTTTAAATTTGGCATTGTGCCAAGCATGCTTCAAAAGGAGATCGCAAAGTGGCAATGTCGCCTTGGTTTTTCCAGATAGGTTTTTAATTATGGACAATTTTTTTTCAAAATTATCAACTCCCCTGCTGAACACCAGCAAAGTAAAATTTTTGTGTAATGGAAAAATGTGATTTTCTTAAAACTATGTGACCAAGGATATAGTTTTCCTGCAAGGTTTTAATAAAATACTACTACCCCTAAATTTTTCATAATTTTAGTTTCTGTAGATTCAGAAATGGGGGGGGGGGGGATATTTTTGCAGTACATGTTAGACAATATCTCTGAAAATAGAATACCTAAAATTTAAAAAATATTTTTTTTTTAGTTTGGTCTTACAAAATCTTTTAATGATACCCCACAAGATAAACAAGCAAACAAAAAAATTCAAATAACTTAATTAGCCTCCTTAAATTTTTCCTAAAAATATTTGTGATCGTCTAATAATCTATAAATATGTGGGTCAATAGACGTTATAACTCTGCCAAGTTTGAACTTCCCACATTCTATAGTTTTTGAGAAAAGCGCTTGTGACAGACAGACACACAAGTGAACTTTTAATTGTCCTGTTCTTACTTTTTAAGTACGGAACCCTAAAAATGTCATGGTTAGCAAAAAAAAATTATTTCAAAGAAAATTATACTTTTGTCTAACTTTACATTGTAAAATCAATATTATATGCAATGTTTTAATTCTTATTTTCATATATTTTTATGAGATAAATAGTGTATTTTCAGAGCATATAATAAAAGTATTAATATTAATAATGTACCGTGACTCCCATTTGCTATTCACATTAAACAATGTGAGCACTACAATAGTGTAAAAAAAATAAAAATAAAAAATGACTTGCAATGAATTAATTGAATTTAGTTTAAAAAAAAAATCAATTACATAACTTTATGCTTAAAAAACAACTATTCTTATTATTATTTAATAATTCTAGTAAAAAAGTAATTTAATGACAATATTGTTAATACTGAAGGATTAATCACTCGGTATTAATAAAATATGCAAAGAAATAGCCATATTTACATAATTTAACTTTTAAAAATAATCTCTCTCTTTTCTTTCCAATAGTTAAATAAATGATCTTTTTACCCCCATATATATATGTGTGTAATTATTAGTTTGAAATACACTAAAAAATTTTATCCCAGATTTTTTGTTACATCAGATTTTTATTAGTAATTTGAGATGTAATAAATTTAATTTTTGGTGACAAATATTGTATTTTCTATTTATTTTCAGTAACATTTATTGTATTTTATTCTTTATCCAAAATCACAATTTTTTCCTATTTTTTCAATGATAATCTTATTTCTATTAATCTAATCAATAAAATTTTGGTATGTATTAATACTACATTAGTTTTTGGTTTTTTGTAGACACATTTTTACATACCCAAAAATAGTTTTAATGATTTATTACATAGATTATATTAATATTTGTATTCGAATAAATTTTTACAAATCACTTGGTTATGATTTTTTTTTTTTAACAATGCTTAAGAAGAAAAAAGCAATTACAGTAGACTCCCTTAAATCTGCATAGCTTAAAATCAGAGGTGCGGATTTGAAAATTTTGCAGATTTCTGGTCACTGTTTTGTTTACATTTTTAAACAGTAATTTGAATTTAATAATGCACTCAAAATTATAAATATAATGAATGCTTACAATAAAGTAAAATAATAAAAATTAAGAAAATCTAAATATTTTTTTTAATATTAGAGTAAATGCATAACTAAATATGCATAATGATGAGATAATTTTTTCTGAATTATTCAGTGAAACTTTCTTTATAAATATACACTAATAATTCACATCAAAATCTTAAAATAACTATGTTTTATTTCATTTTTAGCCATACTTAATAACCAAAAAGCTTGATTAATACATAAATGTATTTGGTAAAAAAAAAAAGTGATAGCCACTGATATCATGACTATCTTGAAATTTTTCAGAAACATATTTATGCTTCCTTCATGAGAAAACATGAGTTCAATCATAAAGCAGAATTCTATATTAAAATGTGTATGAAATTATAAAAAAAAATGTTCATCTACATTTTAACTGTAAGTTTCATTGTTTACATCTGAAAGGATGTGTGGATTTTAGGGTTGCGGATTTGAGGGAGTCTACTGTACTTATTATTGGCCGAGTACAGAATACTTCAGACATTATTCTCTAGGAGGGAATTTTGTAGAGAGAGAGTATGAAGTTCTGGGGCAAGGAGCAGGGTGCAATTTACATTTTTAAACCATTAGCAAACGCACACAAAGCTGCCATTTGCAACTAAAATCATTGTAAGTATCTACTTTGGAGAAAAACCAGATAAAATAAGACTTTTCTTATACTAGTTACTGAAGAAAAAATATTTTTCATCAATCCCAAAGCTGGCAACTTTTTATTTTTTTCTAAAGCGTGATTTTCCAATTTTACATTTCAATATCAATTTTTTGTTTTTAAATCTATAAAAACTTTCATTAGAAAAATAAAATGTTCTTTTCAATCTGAATGTAAAGAGCAAAGATGCCAATTGTTCTGGTTTTAGTAGGAAATGACAGACTTTTGGCCCCACCACACTTTTACAGTGCATTTCTCCCAATTTTTATGTAAAGATGTTTAACCCTTGACAATGATCCACTGCGGACTGTTATGTCCTAATTTGGTGTGTTAAATCTTTCTACATCAACAACATAAATGTTAGCAACAGGGTTGGCAAGTTTTTGACGCATGACGGTTTTTACCGGTTTTAACCATGGTTTTTACCGTCATGTCAAAAACCTCCTTGTCAAAAATGTCAAAAACCCATTTTTTAGTAGTTTGTTTTTACATTTTTTTCCCCATTCTATCTTTAATATTAAGTTGTTTTACATAAAATATTCAGTATCAAAAAGACTCTATAAAGTATATTTATCCATCCAAGAAAAATAAAAAAGAACTAGGGGGCTCAGCCCCCTACTCGCTAACGCTCGCCAACCCCCCGTGAATTGCGAAGCAATTCACATTGAGACCGCTACGCGGTCCCAGCTCGCTCGCCCCTTTTTATCTTTCAGCAATTCTAGCCGGAAAAAGTTCTACCATAAAACATTTGAACATATGAAATTGACAATTTTTTTTAATGTAAAAAAGTAATTCTCCGTTGAAAACATAACTAAAAATGCATTTAATTTGCGCTAGCAATGGGCATATAAATCATTTAAATACTATGAAGAAAAAAAAGGATCTTGGAAACATAATTAGTTTAAAACTTATTGCACGACAATTTTTTTTAATGTAAAAAAGTAATTCTCCATTGAAAACATAACTAAAAATGCATTTAGTTGGCGCTACCAATGGACATATAAATCATTTAAATACTATGAAAAAAAGGATCTTGGAAACATTAGTTTAAAACTTATTGCACCTATAATATTGTACAGCGCGGCTTAAATTCATTAGGGAAAAAAAAAATGATTATAGATTTTTACAAAAAATATCATTTTTTACTTCAATTTACAGCAACAGATGGTGGCAGGTGCAACCTAGACAGTTGATTTTTTTTTTTTTTCGATTTTTGAGTGAGTGAAATTCGTAAATGAATTCTTAATAAGAGTTGTGAATTCTTTTGAAATTAACGATATTACTCATAATTAAAATGAGGAATCATCTCAGACGCTTTGGATTACGTACATGTTATTTTATTTTTAATAATTGTTAGTTTGAGTTTCATTCTATGGTTTCACTGCTCTCACAGTGACCGCCATATTGGATTGGAGGCAGAGCTGATCTAACACAATCTAGTCTGTTCATTGGTCTGAGCTCTGGAAACTACGGTTGTTGCCAAACCATAAGCTACAAATTCAGCCCTATTTTCGCGCCACGTAAGACAAATATAAAAAAGAATTGCATTAGAATAATACGTGTACATCTCTGTTAGAAGATTTCTACAATAATCTTAAGCTATTTGGCAAAGTCTAAAAAAATTAGATTTTTTCAAGAAATCTTGTAACCTATAAGTATTAGATTAAACAATGTGTATAATTTTGGTACAATTTATTACATTGTAGAAAACAAAACTTTAAGATTCTACTTATTGAAGTGCAAATGAAAATTACCACAGTTGCATTTATGAAATACATAAGATATGCATTTATGAAATACATAAGATATGCATTTATGAAATACATAAGATATGCATTTATGAAATACATAAGATATGCATTTATGAAATACATAAGATATGCATTTTAAATTATTATATCGATGAATATTCAAATTTATTTCACTGCCAGTCTATGCTTAACATCTATTGTCATACAATGTAACAGAATTTTTGCATCTCTAAAATAATTTTAATGTACTTTATTAAAAATGTATATTGAATGCTATTTAATAATTATAATAACCTTTTATTATCATTTAATATTAATGTTAATTGCAGTTGTAGAATCTATATTAGTGAAGATTATGACAAATATTGTTCTTTTTTGTTACTCTTGTATTTTAATATCTTTAAAATAGGAAATGATCTTCTTTTAAATAAATTTAACAAATGTAATTGTAAATAATAATAATAACAAGAACAACAAGGTAAAATCAATCTAGAAATGTATTGTATGCTACACTTACACCATAAGTTGGAGGACAATCGAAAATGATAGGTTTTTGACGGAATAAACTGGTAAAAACACGGTTTTTACCACTGTCATGTCAAAAACCAGTTTTTGACGTCAAAAACCCAACCCTGGTTAGCAATTATAATTATGTAACACAATAGTTATTTCATTAAAAATCTTAAAAATAAAAAATAAAAACACACAACATTTCAAATATATCAATTTTATTTTATGATTTTTAGAGCAAATTTCATATGACAGCATATTTAAAAATACTGAGTGTCCTAAAAAGGACTGACTGATATTAAAATTCAATAACTTCCAAATGGTGACAGACATTTAAAAAATTCTTGCAGGAGAGTAATGCAAGATGTCAGGAGTTTTTTTACTGTGATTCCTGACTTTAGTTCGAATTACCAGTAATAGATGGCACTGCGAGCAATAGGAGTGCAATCCAGGCCAAAACTAAAATCAACCAACATTGATGCGAAGGAAGAAAGTTCAATACATGGAGTGGGTCTCATTCACTAATACAATTTTGTTGGTGGTTGGTTTTGCCCAAGAGCCTGGTGAGCAGCTTTTTATTTCTATACAGTTGACATGATCCATATAACACAGAAACCCAACATTGATGTGAAGGATGGAGGTTCAATTCATGGAGCGGGTCTCATTCGCTAATGTAATCTTGTTCTTAGGGCTCAATTCTGAATAAGATTTTATTGGCGAATGAGACCCACTCCATGTATTGAACCTTCTCTCCTTCCTTCACATCAATGCTGAGTGATTTCTGCTTTTGCCTCAATTGGATGTCTATTGCTCGCAGCACCATCTATTGCTGATAATTCGAACTAAAGTCTGGAATCGCAGTAAAAGAAACTCCTGACATCATACATTACTCTCCTGCAAGTTTTTAAATATCTGTCACCGTTTGGAAGTTATTGAATTTTAAAATCAGTCAGTCTATTTTAGAACTCAAAGTATATATTTATATGGCAATGTGGAGTAAGCGGTAAAATTCATTATTGAATTACTTGAATTTGTTGATTTTTTTTTCATCTATAAAATTTAAATATTTTACCAGTAATAAAGCCTGATCAAACCACAGTACCTAAACCTCATATAAAATTAACTTATTTATTATCTGATTTTCTTTCAAAAAAGAAATCCATCTCTTCATGTAAGTGAAGATGTCTATTTAAATGACTTCTCTGTGAAAATGTTGCAAGACATTCTTCACATTCAAAAGGCTTTTCATTTGTATGTGTCCTTAAATGATCCTCTAAATGCATTTGCTGAGCAAACCCTTTTTCACATACAATACATTTGAAAGGTTTTTCGTGGGTTTTAATGTGATACGTATATTTGTCATTATTTGAAAATTCTTTAAAACAATATTTGCATCTGAAACGCTTGTGCAAAAGAAGGTGACTATAAAAAACAGTTTTTTGGGAGAATTGTGCTTGACATTTATCACATGTAAATTTTTCTTTATCGCCTGGTCTGCAAGAATGGTTATCCAAAGCACTTTGTGAGAAAAAGTCACTTTTATAAACATTGCATAAGTGAGACTTTTTTTGACTTGTGTTAGAATTATGAAAATTGTTTGCAGCAGAGGATTCTTGCGGTAGATCATACTCTATATCTCTACTTTGAGAAACACTGTGTATTAAAGGAATTTTCACATCTTGAGCTCCATGACATTCAAGAGATTCTTCATTATTTTGATATACATTTAGATCTGAAGACTTCTCTGGAAGCATGTCATTATCAAACGACTTATTATTTTGAGAAAAAGTGGAATTTAAATTTTTCTCATAATACTGATCAGACATTGAAGAGTAATCTATATTCTCAATTTCATCATCCACTAGAAAATCTTCGTCAGGTATAGAAACATCACACAATAAAAATCCCTTTTTACTATGAGTTTGACGATGGACATTCAGGGCAATCTGGTGAGAAAACACTTTATCACATTTGTCACATGTTAATAAATTTTTCTCCTTATGAGATCGAAGATGTTTTGACAAATGACATTGTTTAGAAAATATCTTGTTGCAGATATTACATATATAGCATTTTTGGTTAAAATGTGAACGGAAGTGAACATTCAAGCCAACTGCATGAGAAAATACTTTAGGACAAATGTGACATTTATAAGACATTTCTCTTAATGAATATGGGGATATTTTGAATGATATTATAGAAATCTCATAGTTCACATTTTGTCAAGATTTAAGATGTAAAAATTTCCACCAATGAATCTTCTAATTAAAAAATAAATAAAAATCTTGATATATTATATATATATATCTGTTGCAGATTTATTTGGAGTAAAACTTTAGACAGGAAATATAAAACTGGTTAGCACCTAAAATAATAAATTGATAATTGTAAGAAAAAAGGAAACCAGCTGTGTAAAAAAGTAACAAAAATTTAATTACAAGACATATATGTTAAAAAACAATAAATATATAACATAACATAATATATTATACCTGATGAATAAAAAGTTCTGGAAGGGTGTCATATCTCGAGAAATAGACGTTGAATTGAAAAATGGAAAATATGTGTTCAATATTTTTGAAAAATCTATGTTAGGGATATCAAAGTTGCCCCCTCCCCTCCCAACTCTGCCCTCTAGGAGGGAAACTTTAAAATCTTAAATGATAACCCTCCTTTTTTTTTTATTGCAGATTTGTATTCTACTAGAAAAAATTTGAAACTTTTGTATTTAGCATTTTCTTCAGAAAATCGTAGATGGTGCTGTAATCAAGTAAAATGCAGTGAGAATTGTTTCCATTGAAAAGTCTGGAAACAGTCGAATAACTAGAGAAATATAATCGGGTTGAAAAACGAAAAAAATACGTGTTCAATATTTTAGAAAAATGGCAACTTTGATATCCCTAAATAGATTTTTCTAAAATATTGAACATGAATTTTTCCATCTGATGTATATTCTTCGAGTTATTTGACTGTTCTGGGACTTTTCAAAGAAAACGATTCTTACTGCATTTTACTCGATTACAGCACCATCTACGATTTTCTGAAGAAAATGTTAAATACAAAAGTTACATATTTTTTCCTGTAGAATCAGAATCTGCAATAAAAAGGGGGAGGGTTATCATTGAAGATTTCGAAATTGGCCCCCTTTCTCCCTCAGAAGGTCGAGTTGGGGGGGGGGGGGGGGCACAACTTTGATATCCTTAAAAGAGTTATGTAAAATATATCGAAAATATACCTGAAAGTCTAATTAAACAAACATAACACTGTTTAAAGAAAATTGTGACAGTCATTGCTGGCTCTAGGTTTCAGGGCAGATCCAGCTCTCCATTTAGAGGGAGGAGTCCTAATTTTTTTTTTTTTAGGGAGGGGTTACATTTTTTTCATGAGCAATTTTTATATCTTAAATTTTGCCTACAACTCCAAATTAGCTGTTATACGTTGCATTCATTAAGTCATTTTAATTTGTAAATACATAAAATTTGCAGGTATAAATATTTGTAAAAATAAAGATTTTGCAATTTCTTTTCAGATACCAAGAAATGGAACATTTTCCCATTTTCTTAAAAAGGCACAGGCTCTTTCAGAAAATGTTAACAAAATCGGCACTTTAAGCCAATTTTTGAGACTCGACAGCCACAAAACGATCATCATGAGCAAACAATTAAGAATAATTGAAGATGCATCATATATATAAAAAATTTTTTAATATTACTCGGTTTTTTTGCGTTTAAAGAGTATTGTCTGCAAAATTTTATGCATTTCCACTTTAAATGATTTCTTGAGTACAAAAACTATTTGTTTTGTTAGAAGGAAATCTTTTTTTTTAAATTATTTTTTTAACATTCTCTATGCACATTTAAATTAAAAGGTGTATTGTTGTATAGAAACTCTTTGTTCAGAGGGGGTTCGTTGTAATCCCCAAGACCTCGCCCTTGAATCCACACTTGCTAGGTTTAGACATACTAGATATAATCCACAGGTGCCTGTATATGTATATTAGGAGAGTCTTTCTCAGCAGTGGCTGGTGAGACAAATAAGTGAGGAGACTGAGATCAACAGAAAAACATGGACATTGACCTCCCCCCCCCCCCCCACGCCCCAACTCACAGTTATAATTTAAGGCTCTCTAAAATCAAAGCTAATTTTTAATTCATTCAGGAAATTATTTACATATGTAAATCCCTAAAGTTTACTGCTGTTCTTACTGATATACAAAAAAAAAAATCAAACAGAATTTTCTGTTTTCTTATTAAAGGATCTTTCAGAAATTTTGACATAGTATATTAGACCAATTTTCTGAATATGACAGTCAAAGAAAGGCTGTCACCAGCCTGTAATTGATTATAATGCAACATATATTTCATTTATGGAAAAATTAAAAATGATATTCAGTTCCTAATCACTTAAACAATAATGTCTGTAAATTTCATACATTTACTAATAAAATAATTTCATGAATGCTTCAGAATATTCCTACTATCACTGATGTTACATAAGGCTGTACAGAGAGGTTCTTGTACTGAGGAACCTTCTCTTAAAATAATAAGAGTTCGATAAACAATTGATAAAAGGGCTTACACTAAAGGTGAAAAAAAGGAATTTCGCTTAGTAGCCACTGGCCGGTAGGTTAATTTTTTTTTTAGTAGCCAGTTACTGGCTAGTGAGAATAGCTTTTTTAGTAGACAGTTACTGGCTAGTGAAAATAATTTCTTTAGTAGCCAGTAACTACATTTATGTCACTGAATATTTAATTTTTAAAAAAAATATAATGACTTTACAGTAAACAAGTAATTTATGTACTAAATAAAAATATTTTAATTTATACTGTTTTGAATAAACTTGAGATATTAATTTCCAAAATATTTTAAATTTTTAAATAATTTCCAAAATATTTTAAATAAGTTAACAGCAACGTTATACACATCATGCTTATGTAGCTAACTACATAAGTCACACTAAGCTTAGGTACTTGTGTAGCTAACTACATAAATATCTTTTTTTTTTCAATTCCTACTATTAGCTCACACTCTCTATATATTTATATATCTTGTTCAAATTTTCAATCGTTAATATAAATATTTTCTATTCATCCTATCAAGTTCAAATAAAATTTTTTTAACTTGTACTGGATGACAATTGATGTTAATACAGTTTTTTCAAATATTAATTCATTAATTAAATTAATTTTAATTTTATATTTCATTTCTGTTCAGAAGTATAGACTCACTCCATATTTATAGTCCCACCTTCACACGTAAAAAGATAATGGGGCTGTTCACGGACGAAGATCAGGCGGATCACGGGCAAAGGAGACTATAAATGTGGAGTGAGTCTATACTTTTGAACAGAAATGAAGTATAAAACTAAAATTAAATAATAAAATTTAATTAATTAATTAATATTTGAAAAAAACTGTATTATCGTTAACTGTAACATCGCTATGGCACTTTATTGTGAAGTTTGGTAATTTTTGAAATTCAATATTTGGAAAACGGCATAATCATTAGATTTTTAATTTATATCAAGAAAAATACAATTTTTTTAACTAACAATTTTGTGAGAAATACTTTTCGAGCTATTAATTTTTTGTATTTTAGCTATTTATTTTTTATTTAATTTTTAATACATTTCAAAAATTTCTCTTATGTAAGATATTTAGCAGGATATAAATTTAGGGATAAAAACCATCAGTGGCGAAGCGTGTAGATCGCTGGAAAAAAATTTCTATTTGACCTAAGTAGGAAATGACTTTAAAAAATAGTTTTTATATTACTTGTTTAAATATTTGTCAAGAATTAAGGTCACAATAATAAAATAGGTATATTTATGCACTAAATAATAACCCACAACATGATGTGAATTACATATACACAACTTGTGGCCAGCAGGCCAAACTCTCCAGAGATTCAGGAATGTATTTTGCAAATTAGTTTCGGGAAAAATTGCAATTTTAGCCATTCGGGAAAGTAAAAATTATGAATTTCGACGATCGGGTACTTAAAATCATTAATTTCATCGGTCACACGTGTAAAAATCATTAATTTCATTGGTCGCACGCATAAAAATCTTTAATTTCGACGATCGGGCAGGAAAACATCATGAATTTAGCCATTTAGGAGCGTAAAAATCAGGAATTTAGTCATTTGGGACCATAAAAATCACAAATTTAGTCATTCAGGAGTATAAAAATCATGAATTTCGTCATTTGGGAGCATAAAAATCATCAATTTTGTCAATTGGGTGCATAAAAATCATGAATATCGTCGATCGGGCACATAAAAATCATGAATATCATCGATCAGGCACAGAAAAACCATGAATTTAGTCATTTGGGAGCATAAAAATCATGAATTTAGTCATTTAGGAGCGAAAAAATCATGAATTTCCTTGATCGAGTGCGTAAAAATCAAATTTCCCCGATTGAGCGCATAAAAATCATGTATTTCAGCAATCGAGCACATAAAAATCATGAATTTTATCATTCGGGGCACGTAAAAATCATGAATTTCGTCGATTGGGTGCGGGAAAATGTTGAATTTCGTCGATCGGGAGCACAAAAATCATGAATTTAATCGAACAGGCGCATAAAAATCATGAATATCGTCGATCGGGAGCGTGAAAATCATGAATTTCGTCGAACAGGCACGTAAAAATTATGAATATTGTCGAACGGGCGCCTAAAATCATGAATTTCGCCGATAGGATGCGTAAAAATAATGAATTTAGACATTTGGGAATGTAAAAATCATGAATTTCGTTGATCGGGAACGTAAAAATTATGAATTTCATCGAATGGGTGCGGAAAAATCATGAATTTCGTCGAATGAGCGTGGAAAAATCGCGAATTTTAGGAAAAAAAGGTAATCGGAAAATCCTGCATTTGGCTGCTTCTTTCCATATTTTTAATTGCCAGTTTTCCAAGTTTTATCGACGAGTGGCGACTGGCGAGTGCTTATTTTCACCTTTAGCTTACACTTATATAAATTTAAATATTCATTTATTTTTAAAGTTTTAGGACCAGCATCCATTACTGGAACGCTTAATTAGTCAATTTCTAGTGATTGTCATCCCATGTGTCATTACTAAAAGTGTAATTTTAGTAATGATCAGATTATCGTGCATAAATTCTTTTGATTTAACTGAAAAGCTAAGTAATCAAATTTAGTTTTTGAATTGTGCTTATCAGAATGTTATAAAAATAATATTTTGTATAAATAGGTGCTTTTAATTAATTTCATGTGGTTAATAAAACTGTTAATATTATAACAGATTTATTTTATAAAATGCATATTTCAACTCTATCAATCAAACCAATCAGGAAGCAGATAATAATGTTCAGGGATTCAAAGAGGCTCATGCCCTCCCAATTCAAATAAAGACAATTTTTTAAGTCACACAGGGTGTTAAAAATCGATTATTTTCTACTGTCAATGTTTGATTAATCATGTCTAATAAAACAACTTGGTACTTTCGTGTTATAGTGGTCCGCTAGGATGAATCGCCAAGCATCCAAGAGTTATCATCAAATTCAAATTGTAAAGCATATATACGACATTATAATAATACATGATGTATATAATATTTCATGACGTATATGATGTCATATATATGACACAGAGATCTGTCCAGACTTTTCTCACAGGGTCCTGTTTTCTTGAAATTGCGAGCAGCTTTTTATATTTGTGAAAAATCTTGTCATAATTTTATGGACTTGGAATGATTGTTATATTTAGGTTCTTGTTTATATATTTTTAAGAAGATATATATATGCAAAATACATATTTTTACTTTATGTATGTTGAAGTGACAAGTCAGATTTTACATTTTAAATGATTAAATCTGTGAAATGTTCAATTTGGAAATAGAAAAGTTTTGTAAAAGGTCTATTTTTAGCCCAAAGAATTTTGCGAAGGGTCCTATTATATTAAGGTGAAACGTTTTGTGAAGTGTTCTGTTTTGAGATAAAAAAAATTCTGAAGGGTCCTTTAAAGGATCCAATTTCTTCCTAAACAGATCCCTGCATGCATATGATGATATATGACACATAAGACATAAATAATATGTATATAATGATGTATATGGCACATATATGAGTGTTTGGAGTATATATATGCATATATAAGCATTGTGATGATCTTGTCGAAATCATAGCTGAAACCGTGGCATAATCTGTTTTTATATTTATATAACAGGGGTCGATGCAGGTTTTTTTTCTTGGGACCCATTTTCTGAAAAGTAAAGGTTATTTTTATGCAATTTATTATATTTTTGTGAAAAATAACATTTTGTAACAAAAATTGAAATCCAGTTACTCAAATTCGAAGCAAGCATATATTAACAAAAACTTTTCAAAATCCTTTTGATGAAGTTTTCACTGCTGGTGAACTTGTTCATTTACAAATTACACATTTTGAAAATTCACAAAATAATAAATTAATTAATAAATAGTAAGTTTTTATGGAATAGAATTTATTGAAAGGGCCTATTTTATTAAATTGATTTTTGTGAAGGAGCCCATTTTATTAAATTGATTTTTGTGAAGGGCCCATTTTATTAAACTGATTTTTGTGAAGGGGCCCTAAATAGGCCCCAAATCTTGTCTGGATTGACCCTTGTATAATAAAACAATTTCTGGGAGGCCACTATAACACAAAAGTACCAACAACTCTGTACATAGAAAAATATTATAAATATTAATTACATTATTTATGGTAGTAATGAAACTAGTAAATCTGCAGATCAGAAGACTCGAACGTCAGTCAATTTGGCAGTTTTATTTTGAAATCCTTTTACTTGGTAGGGAAGAGTGGGGCACATGTAAACAATTCACATAAATATAGCTTTTTCTCATAATTCGGTTAATTTGTATGTATAAAAACTACACAACATTAGTAAACAGAACTTTTTCTTACACATGGTAATTTTTTTAAAACCACTTTTAAAGTACTTCTTACTTTTTTTAAATGGTTTTATAAATTCAAAAAAATGTTTGCATGTGCCCCACCAGTGGGATAGTTGTGAACACATGTGAGGCACGGAAAAAATATCCTTTTATTCTTCAATTCCTACTATTAGCTCACACTCTCTATATATTTATATATCTTGTTCAAATTTTCAATCGTTAATAAAATATTTTCTATTCATCCACTCAAGTTCAAATACATTTTTTTAACTTGTAGTGGATGACACTTGATGTTAACGCGGTTTTTTCAAATATTAATTCATTAATTAAATTTAATTAATTAATTTTAGTTTTATATGGGAGAAAAAAATTCTCCCATTGTTTTCATAAATGAAATGAAAGATTTTCTTCAAATTAGTAATGCCACAAAAATAAAATACCGCAACGATGATTATAGAAAAATGTTCAATAAAGATAACGTGGGACATTAATGCTGCACGGGTTTATTTTATATATTTATGATTAAAAAGTAGGAATTGACTTTTAAAAAAATTTTATTGTACTTGTTCATTTGTCGTCATAATCATTATTTATATTATCTGTTAAATTCAGCACAAAAAATATATATTTCTCTAGTTTCTATGTGATTTGTTTAAGCAAAATACAGTGCAACATCGTAAATCCGGACTCATTCAGAATTAGCGATTCCGAATTTTAGAAAATTCCGGATAATGGAAGTTGTCTAGTGGCGCCATCTAGTGAACTTCTTAGAAACAAAAGAATCTACTTAATTTCATTTTACACAAATACAACTAATATATATAAATTATTTATACGATCGGATTAGCAATCAACTATTAATAAAATTGTTTATTTTCTATTATTAACTATTAATAAAATTTATTCAAAAGGAATTATCAAGGCTTGCTTTTGAACTTTCTATTTTTGTACTTATTTACAAAGTAACTTGCATCGGTAAAAGAAAGAAACATGAAATTATTATTCATCTATTAGAAAATCAAATTCTTATTTCTCATTTTCATTATTATTATTTTAGAATGTATAAAAAAAAAAAGCTTTCAGGGAAGAAAAATATCAATGCATTTTTACATCAATATACATGGTTGAAAGTTTCATTAACTTTTGTCAAAAATTGATTGCAGAAATCTATTATAATTATTTTCAATCGGGACCTTTAATAAATATTTTATATTGTAAATATTTTGACAATATATATATATATATTTAAATATTTATTTGGACTTTTCATATTACGTCATGAAGCCCAAAAATGTAAACTTAAAAAATAAATAAATAATGAAAATGAAATAAATTACAGCGAAAAAATAAAACAAAAAGAATTCGTTTTGTAATTTAAATAAAAATATTCCACATTTAGAACATAGCTTTCTTTTCTTCTATCATCCCCACTCAGTAGAAGCGGAAAGGGGAAAAAGAAAACTAGGTCAAACAGCAGAGTTGTTGATGGGGAAAAAAAAAAGCTTTACGAAAACGAATGTTTATTTTTCTAACTCATCCATCGCATGGCTGGAAAAAGAGAAGTAATCATCAGTTGTGTTACGAATTCTATTGCGGATAGATAAAGGAAAATAATGCAAATAATAATAAAAAAGCAAATATGGAAATACGTTAATGAAAATATTTATACAAATAATTTCCCAAATACAGGTTAAGTAAAGAAAAAGAAATAATTAAGCATTATTTAAAATAATCTAATAATGATTTTTGTTTCATTTTGGACTTATTGTCTATTAGCTTTTCACGGATATTAAACACAGTCATGATTTCGTGTTCATTAATGTAGTAATCACGTTGTTCCAGACCCTTAATCACAGTATTTAACATTTCAATCATCTGATTTGTCGGTATTTTTTCTTCAGTTTGTTCCTCGTCACTTTCATTTTTGGTGTCGCTAGAGTTTGTGTTTGAATTTAATGCATTGCTCAAAATTTCGTCATCTGTCAATTGATTTACTATTGGAGCATCGTCATCACAATGAAAAATATCTTGCATATCAATTTCTTTCAAATTAATATTCTGCTCTTTTGCATATGCTAATAAATTAGAAATTTTCGTTTTTTCTTCTGATAATTTAAACCCGTTGAAATCTTTAGTATTATTATCAGGGATAAATAAAGTCTGAGGAAGAATATTGTGCCAGGCATTTTTCAAAGTATCTTCAGGCATGTCTTTCCAGGCACTTGCAGCGAACCAAATAGCATCTTTTATCGAAAAATCTTTTACAAATTCGGAAATGTTTTTTCCGTCATTTACGTAATCTAGCATCCGGTTAACAAATTTACTTTTGTACTTGCATTTAAAAGAACGCAATATACCCATATCCATTGGTTGTATTATGGATGTGCAGTTAGGTGGGAGAAATAATACTTCATTATTGCCTTCGCTTAATTTTTCACTGTCAGGATGGGCTGCACATCGATCAATAATCAGCAATATTTTCGCATCTGCAGGCAGATTGGCGGACGAACGATATCTCCGTACTTCTGTCAAAAAGTTATTTTTATACCAGTCTGTAAATAGTTCTTGTGTAATCCACGCTCGCTTGTTCGATTTGTAAATTACAGGAATCGTTTTTGCTCCAGTAAGAGCTCGGGGATGAGCACTTTTCCCGATAACCATTAATTTTAATTTGTGCGTTCCAGAAGCGTTTGCACAAGCCAAAACTGTTAATCGTTGTTTTATATCCTTCACGCCACCGGGATTTTTTTCTTCATTCATAGCCAGAGTCTTTCGCAGCACATACCGCCAGAAGAGAGCGGTCTCGTCAGCGTTATATATCTGATCCATTGATAAATTTTCTTTTTCTACTAACTCCATTAAATTAATTACAAACTGCTCCGCAGCTTCGTGATCTGCACTTACTCTTTCACCACAAATTCTTATTTGTCTAATACCATGACGTTTTTTAAACTTATCTAGCCAACCCGTCGTATAATTGCATGGCGTTGCTAGACATAATTCTGCATGATACTTTTTAGCTTGAGCCATGATCATAGGCCCAGTTAGAGGGACATTTTCTGATCGACGTTGTCTAAACCAGTCTATCATGACTTTATCCAAATCCGGATTATTTGCGCCTCTAATAGTTTTTCGTTTGGCCATTTCAAATGGTGAATCACTTTCAAAAAAGAAAGAGAGAATATTTTTCTTTTGCTTTATTAAGTCATATGCTGTTGACTTCCCAATATCATATTCAATGCACAAATTCCGGACTGGAGTTCCTTGGTCGTATTTTTTAAAAAATTCCACCTTCTTTGCAATCGATAACGTGCAATGTTTTTTTTTAATGCTATTCGGGGAATCGATGGCTCGCTTACTACTCATTATGTAAGCTTTTTATTTGTCTCACAAATGCTATACTAAACGTCAAATTTGGTAAGAAAGAGCGAAATATACTAATCCAGATACTTAGAAAAATAAAAATGGCGCTAAAATGTTGAATGACAATGAATGGTAGATTCCATTAGCCTATTTTGCCGGGTTGAACATCCTCCAATCGTACATTATTTAACAAAAAAAGTGGAAGAAACAAGTACTATGATTGGTTTCCGTATAAAACATTTTAACAAAATACTTTTAGCGTGATTTGCATGGTGGCGCCATTTGTTGTTGCTCTGAATAACTAAAATGACAAGATGATTCGAGAGTCCGGATTTTGGAAGTCCGGATTTAAGATGTTGCACTGTATTATAAAATGAAAATAAGTAGATACAAAGCTGTTCTTACCTCATACCCAAGAATAATGTGTTATCAATTTGAAATTTTCACTTATGTTACTCTATTCCCATTCAACACATTACATTCATATCTGTTGTTTTAGAGATGGAAATAAGCCATCATTGCAAGTTTGAAAAAAATTAAATAAAAAAATTTGTAAAGTTGTTTAACATAATGCTTTTTGTATTAGCAATGCTTAAAAAATATGGTTGTAAACAGTTTAATAAAATAACACATTACACTTATTGCATTTTTGAAAACAATAAATGGTACTTCTCCATTATCCCGTTGACCACTTTTCATAAAAAAAAATTATCACCACATAAACAAATGGAAAAATGTTGCCATTAGAATATCAAGATAAATAAATAAATAAAATAAATTCGGAAAAGCCCCACTCACCAAAGTGTCACCTAGCAGTAAGTTTAAACACAAAAAATTACAATATATTAATGAAAATAGAAAACAAAATCTTGGATATTTATTTATTTACATTTTTTTTTCTTAATTAGTCTTCGGCTGGTGAATAAATGTTTGTGATGTCAGTTGAAATTGATTTATTGCACTTAACTATGCAACACAACATTTTTTCAATGCATTTTCACTTTTAATATCATGGCACAGCCATTTAGTGACGCAATTGTTATTTTAAGTAACAAAATAACTAATAGATCGGTAAAATATAATAAAAATTACAGGTAAATGTCAAATTAAAAACCGCTTCATGACATAACAAACACGTTTAATACTTCTGACATCAAGTGAATGGGACTGCATTTTTTGCATTAAATCTTATAGTTTGGCGATAGTTTTTTTTTAATGAAAAGTGGTCGATGGGATAATGGAAAAGTACCCAATAAATTTATGTAAATTACAATTGAACTTAAACGAGCTTGTTGCTCTTTGTATATTTAATGACAGATGTGGCTGCGGAAGTTTTAATATAATATCACTTTTTTGTATGATGAAACTGTATTCTATTTTAAGAAAATTATAGGTATTAGAGTGATATATAAACAAACAATTCTACTTTAAAGTCACAATGAAGAAACAGAATCACAGAATGATTATTGGGACACTTGTGAACTGTTCACATCTGCCCCAACTAGTCTGTTCACAAGTGTCCCACATGGCTGAAAGAGTTAAATTAATAAATCATTAAAATTTCTCAACTTTAGAAAAAAAAAACGGTACTTTTCGGTTAGCCGGGCACCAGTGATATATGTACATATATAAATACATATGTATATACATATATATGTATATATACATACATATATGTATATATATATATGTGTATGTATCTATATGTATACGTAGATATGTGTATATGTGTGTGTGCGTATATATACATGTATATATATATCACTGGCGCCCGGCTAACCCAAAAAACTTTATCAGAAATATTTATACTTATTCATAGTATATGTTAAAGCATTAAAATTGATATAAATAAATTAATTAATTAAGTTGATCACTTATCAAAGTTGGAACTGAGATTTTACTTTTTGACATCTACAAAATGTATTTTGGCTACTGAAGACAAACAAAATGACAAAGAGCTTCAAAAATTTATCATCATATATCTAGAGGTATTGCCATCTTTTGTAATTTTTTTTCAAATAAAAACACATAAAATAACTATTGAAAAAAAATATGATGTTTACATCTGCCCCACTTTCCCCTATTATTTAAGTGATTTCATTTTTTTTTTCATATTTGTATTACTACTAATTATTACAAATAATATATAAAGTAGTTTCAGGAAATTTAACTCTTATGAATTGTAATGAGAAATAAGATTCCATGAACTGATGTGTAAAGACACTTTTTCTGATTTTTTTAACCACTTTAAACTCTCCATTGACTCAATAATTTGAAAACTGTAACTCTCTGGAATTCAGTATTTTAAATCTTCAATATGAAATAATTAAAATCTTGTTCTTGTGATAATAAAAATAAGTAATTATTCTCAGATATTTTAATAATTATTGATAACCTGTTGTGATATGGTTAAATTTATTTTAAAATGATTATTTTGTTTCATTAGTAGGCTTTCATTAAGTTCTGGTCTTAAAAACAATTATATAGTATAACTTTTTATAGGGTGTCCATTAGTGGAATTGTGATTTATTTCTGTTATTAAATTATAATTAAATTTTTATTCACACTGGGAGATATCATTAAGAGATTGGTCAAATATTGTTGATAGATTAATATAATGATTTAAAACAAAAACGGAACATAATAACTATTAATTAAAAATTAATTTTTAAAGAAATTTCTAAATGGTGTCCATAATTGGCACGTTTACCCTGTATATATTTTTTTAATGTCTAAGTGTGGAAGATTAAATAGTCAGATGCTTACCAATTCGAAATTTAAAAACCAAGCGATCAGATAAAAGTTATAGACAACAGTTACAAAAACACATGGAAGGAGGACCAGGAAACCCACGACCAGGGAGATAGAGAGAAGGAGAACAAAGATAATGTTTCTACTTATGGAACTAAAAGCGGTACCTAGTATGGCGGCGTTTCTGGTCTTTTGGGCCTTTAGGAAGTGTAGCGCCCTCTATCTCTTTACCATGCTCGAAACCAAAATGCAGGAAGAGCAGACGACAATTTGTCATGTTTGACAGGTCACATGACCGGCCTTTGGGAGCACCAGCGCCACAAACTGGGTACTAATTCCCGGTCCATGTTGTGATCTTGAAAGCCTATCTTCACTGTTCTCCTTCTTATTTCTATCTCCATGCCCACGACGATGATAAAAACGCCATGCAAATATTTTGTAAACAATTTTCGAAGTTATAGTTAAGTAATAAATTGAAAGATTTTAAAATGCGATCCGGCTTCGGGATCATTCATCCAATCAACCAATCATCTTTTAGACGACGTGACATGCAGCTGTCTGAAAATGAATAGTCAACCAGCCAACCAACCAATTAAACAAATGTTTATTTATTTATTTAAGATGCATAAAATGTATTCGAATTCGGATATTTATGAATAATACATTTATGTTTCTTTGAATCTCATCTGTCAGGTTAATTTATTCATTGTTTTTCTTTAAATTCATGTATAAATTTTAAAATTGCTTTTTTTTTTTCTGTATTAGAAAGCAATGACAGTGCAGCTTGTTTACTTGTCCTGTACATTAATACGTCTGTTTAGAAATATATTTCACATCTTTTATTCTGGAGCAGTGAACATTTAACTTAAAGAGGTATATTTCAGTATTTAGCTATTTTTATTGATTTTTTATATTATTATTTGGAAAATTGTCTTGCTTATTTTTGCTGGCTACTAATTGCTTAATCGTTTTATTAAAAATTTATATTTTTTCGCGCTTGTTCTAGGAAATTATCCTTCACAAAACTTTTCACCTCAAAACTGAATCTTTCACAAATTTAATCATTTAAAAGTAAAATCCACCTGTCACTTTTACATATATACGGAAAATATACAGGGTGTTTCACAAAGGACCCCTAACTTTAAAAATCAATAACTCGGAACCGGTGATAGATAGAAACATGCAATCAGTGGTATGTTTATTAAAAAAATCGTAAGAATCTTATACATAAATCTCAAAATTTAGTTAAAAATAGCACCAATAGATGGCGCTGAGATAAATAGGTGTATCACATTAAAAGTGATTCAATATGTGCACCTTTTACACAACAAACATGTCGCAAACGCAGAATGAAATTGTCAGTGACTCTGTGTAGTGTGTCACCGGAAATCGACATACAAGCTTGACAAATAGCCTCCTCGAGCTCGCCGAGTGTTAAAGTATTATTCCGGTAAACAATGTCCTTTAATGTGCCCCGCAGAGTTTCCCCCAGACAGTTTCAGTAGGGTTCTGCACCCTGCCTGCCCTTTGGTCTACAATATTGCACCCTTCTTGCCCTCATGAAAAGGAATTAGCACCCTTCATGCCCCCTCAGTAAAATAATTAGCACCCTTCTTGCCCCTCAGTAAAAAAAGTGCCCTTTCTCCTTTTTGCATTACAAAATTTGCTTTCATAGTAAAAATTGACTCAATGTTGTCCTGAAAAGAGAGTCCTGACTTTTAAATATCAAAAGTGGCTTTAAAAAACAAAATAATGCCTTTAACAATTAAAAAAGTGCCCTTAAGAAGCTGAAAAGTGCCCTCAAGAATCCAAAAGTGCCCTTAAGAATAAAAAAGTGCCCTTTTCTCAGCAGTAGCACCCTGCCCCTTTTTTTTAACCTGAGGGAAACCCTGTCCCCCACAAAAAGTAATCGCAGGGAGTGAGGTCGGGTGAATACGCAGGCCAGTCAATGCCTTTTTCCTTAACTGTCGAATAGTTTAAAGTGATAACTCTGTCGTCGAAGTATTCGTCCAGAAAGTCCAAAATCGTCTTGTGTACGATGCGGTCGAGCCCCATCTTGCATGAACCACGCCGTGCCTGGTCGATCATCTAACACTTGTTGAGTGGCGACAAATTGTTTCAAAAGCGCAATATAACACTCAGTTGTCACTGTTTCTCGCAAAAAAAAGGGCCCAATAATGCCTTTGCGACAGATTGCAGCCCAAACTGTAAGTTTTTGGCTATAGAGTGGTCGTGCGTGAGTCAAATGTGGATTTTCTGTACCCCAAAATCGCCAATTGTGTCTGTTAACAACACCATAAAAATGGGCCTCATCCGTAAACCATATTCGGCCGACATCGAAACCAGAACAATCAATTTTCTCGAGCATCTCGTTAGTGAAATGCTCTCGTTGTCCTTCAGCTTGAACTGGTATGGAGTTGCGGCATTGAATTTTGTAAGGAAACATGTGTAATGATTGCCGCAGGATTCTGTACATGCTGGATGGCTTAATTCCGAATTCAGCTGCAAGTCTTCGGACAGATTTATTTGGATTACGCTCAATAACTGCAGCAAGTGTCGTTGAATTTTCAGGAGTAACGACGGAATGGGTCCGACCAACACATCGGCCACGTTGCCTGTCTTTTGAAATTTTTTGAAAAGCTCACGAATTGTTTTCCCATCTGGGCCTTTTGCGACTTGAAATCGCGTTTGAAAACTTCTCCTTGTGGCAGCAGGATTTAATCGGTAGTACTCCAATACAATAAACACACGTTCCTCCATGGTATACATCACTTTCGGAATTATTTTCACTATACGCTAATAGCGGTCAGATTTCAATGCCGAAATCGTCAACGGCTAGTCTTTCTATCCTTCTGAACTCTCTTTAGAAGGATTCTTAACGCTCTCATCGCCATCTATCGGTGCTATTTTTAACTAAATTTTGAGATTTATGTATAAGATTCTTACGATTTTTTTAATAAACATACCACTGATTGCATGATTCTACCTATCACCGGTTCCAAGTTATTGATTTTTAAAGTTAGGGGTCCTTTGTGAAACACCCTGTATGTATTTTACATACATATATTGTCAAAAAATGTATAAACAAGAACCTAAATATAAGGATAATTTCAAATTCACAAAAATATGACTAGATTTTTTACAAATGTAAAAAACTGTTCACAATTTCATGGAAACAGGACCCGGGAATAAAAGTATGGACAGACCACTGATCATTAATATTTTTATAGCGCTAGTAATCAACCATTTATGTTGGGCTGTTGGAAGACTCGATACTGGTGAATGTAAGTGACTTATTATAAATGACACATAATAAAATTACTTGAAAATTGTATGTAAAGAAGAAATTATTTTTTCTGGAGACTTGGAAATAAAGCAACATGTCCGAATAGGGGAAATAATGAGGCATGATGTAGTAATAAGAATTTACAATACTTCTCCATTATTCTGTTGATCACTTTTCATAACGAAAAACTATCGCCAAACTATAGAATTTAACACCAAAAATGCAGTCCCATTCACTTAACGTCAGAAGCATTACAGGTGTTTGTTATGTCATTAAGTGATTTTTAATTCGACATTTACCTGTATTCATTTAGTTTTACTGATTTATTAGTTAATTTCATTAATTAAAATAACAATTGCGTCCTTAAATGGCTGTGTCATGATATTAAAAGAGAAAAAACGTTAGAATAAAATTGGGATGCATAGTTACTGCATTAGATCAGTTTCGTTAATTAAAATAACAATTGTGTCCTTAAACAGTAGTGCCATGATATTAAAAGAGAAAAAGCATTAGAAAAATATTGCGATGCATAGTTACTGCAATACCCCGTGGCAGAAACACGGCGACACGGCGACATAGTCGTGGACACAGAAAATCTCTTGCGGACAGTTTTTGTCTGTACTAATGAAATAAATTTTAAAAAATTGTCCGCAACTTTCGGACACTTTTTGTCCGCAACTGTCGGACACTTTTTGTCCGCAATCGTCGGACACTTTTTGTAACGAAATTTTTTAGTGCAGACCAAAACTTTCGGACAATTTTTTCCCTTGGCAGTACGCAGCCTTACGCACCTGTTCTCCTGATCCGGACGTCAAATTCCCGCCTCTAAATTCATTCCCGTTTTCTTCTGCACATTCCGAGAGCGCACAAGACAATACGAGCTCTGCGTTCTGCGGCCGCTAAGTTCAACTGTCATTGCGAAGAACACGTGCTTAGAATGGCGTCCCGGGATAAAGTTTTATGTGCTGTGTGTGATTCTGAAATGGTAAAAAAAAACTTGAGCACACATTTTCAAAGACGCCATCCTGGTCAAAGTATTGACTGGAAATTACCCTGGGCTAAAAATTTTGGAAATATATTTAAAAAAGCGGAAGATTCTAATTCAAAGAAAGAACATATCAGCTCTGAAGTTGATGAATATCACGATCAGGAAAATATCTTGGAAAGTAATAAGAACAATGAAAACCAGAATATTGCTGAAAGCAACAATGAAGATATATCGCCAAAAGATTGCTTTGATGATAGAGCTGTGAAACGAGCACGATATGATGATGAAAAGTCTGCAACTCTAACTGATGTTCTACAAGCAGTGAAAAGTAAGTGTTACCTAATTTATATTTACTTATTGTTAGTATACAGTACGGGACCTCAAATCCGGACTGGCCGGTGCCACGATCGTTTCAGATTTCAGGTCCTCAACCAAAATAAACAGAGAAAGTATTAATTACAAAAAAAAAAAAAAAAAAAAGAAAAATAGTTCATTTGACTGCTTACCATAAAATTTCGAAATAAACCACCCTCCTTTTGACATCATAAAATACTGGCAAAAGTGAGGAGAGGCTTATAAACGGAATTTTCTTAACTCTTCATATTAATGTTTATTAACAGAAATTAATTGGTACACGATAAAGTATATTCCGTAAATATTTAAAATGAAATGTTCTAAGAAAGTTTTAAAATTTAAAAGGTAAATAAAAACAAGAGATAAACTACTCATTCTCTTTTCGTATAAAAAGGTCTCTCTAAATGTGTTAAGTTCGCATTGTTTGATCGCGAGAAAAAGAAATTATTGAGCTGTAAGCATTTAGAAAAAAAAAAAAAATGAAAAGCAAAACCCGTTTCTTCCTTACTATCAAAATAATAATAAATAATAGTTGATACATGTCTGTTGTAGGCTGTGTGAAATATTTTTATTAAAATATAATAATTTATTTAAAAATTAGGGCATCCATAAAAAAACTCATCACAGAGTAATAGCAAAGAAAAATGAGATATACCTATATCTGCCGTTTGTTTTGTTTATTTAAATGCTTTGTTTATTCAAGCATTTAAGTTGGAAGTCAAGTAGAGTATATTTAAATAGAAATAATGTAAATATATTCATGAAATATTTTTGTTGAAACTTTCTTTTTTCATATTAAACATTATCAATGGAAAGCTTATCTCATTAGCGTCCGAGTTCTTTGATCTAAACAAACAAACCACAAGTTATCAGCTTTTTTTTTTTTTTTTTTTTTTTTTCTAGCAAGTGTAGTAAGTAGGCTTTTTTGTCATTGGGAATAATTTTCTTAAAACTTACTATATTTTAATAAAAATTTGGTACACAGCCTAATTTATTATTATTGGAACTTGCTAAAAATTTGAACGAAATCGTCCAATTAACAACAGAAATATATATATATATATATATATATTATTAGGAAGGAAAAGAAGGGTTTTGCTTTAGGTTCTTTTTCTTTTAATGATTATTTCTGTTTGCTCTCAAGATTTTTTTTTTTCAACAACGCAAAACTTTGATGAAATTCACGGAATCCTTTTTACAGTTAAAGAAATTAAATTTACAAGCATGACTAGTTAAATGATGTAATCAGAAAGCATGTTCTTTTTTTCGATAAATATTTTATCTTGAATTTAAATTATATCTGCAATTCGCCGAGAAACTTTAAAAATTGTAGAAAAAAATGTTAGGCTAAAAGATCAAAACCGAATTGTTTTTTTCCGCGATTCTTCCACGAAATTGCGTTTTTTTCCGCGATTAGCCCCCCCCACAAGGAATTTGATATTTCAGAAAATTTATCAACCATTAAATGCCAGACTGAAACAAAAATTAAAAAATTGCTCAAACGTTAAAATAATTTATCAGATTTGATTGCAATAAAAACATATTCATTAAATAAAAGCTTTATGGATAGAAATTAATAATTATCATAAAAAAATTCCTAAAACGCTATATATATATATTCAATATATTGAAAATTTACCTGCTAAAACGGAAACCTGTTTAAAACGAGATATTTCACCGGTTCTTAACTTTCCCTATTCAGAGTTTTTAATGTTTTTTATGCATGATTCAGTAAACGTTTTTCCTTCGGGTAACGGGGGGATAGAGCCCCGGATCCTACCCTTAGCTATATCACTTCCCTCAAAAAAAAATCTTTGCCCCCCCCCCCCCCCAAGAAAGTTCTGATATGCAGACATGCCACTTTTCCGCGAAATTCCGCTTTTTCGGCGCTGTATTTTATCATTCCTGAGATCAATGCAAATATGAATTAAAATTTTTTACCTTTTTTTTTTTGGGGGGGGGGGGGGGGGGGTGGCTGACGAAATACACCAAAAACAAAAACGGGAGAACGAATAGTGGCCGCCAAATTGAAATTGTTTTCGCTTTCCTCAGACCTTCTGTTGCTCCTGTCATCACTTCCACCTGTCTGATCGCGCGCACCAAAGCAATTAGCGATGCCGCGGTTGCGCTATAGCGCGTAAATTACGCGAAAAATTGGAGTTGGGATGCAAAAAATAGTTCTTACGACGTCCCATGGGACGCGTAATTTTTACAGATGTAAATTCTTCGAAGAATCGTGAAACAAATGCGAATTCCGTCCAAGGACCACGAAAAAGTGGCGATTTTCATCAAAGAATCGCTGAAAAAAGACTAATTTCGTCGAGGAATCGCAAAAAAATCCAAATTTTGTAGAAGAATCGCAGAAAGAAGACAAATTTCGTCAATGGGCCGCAGAAAAAAAAGACTAATTTCGTCGAAGGATCGCGGAAAAATCGCGAATTTCGCTCAAAGGCCAAGGAAAAAACACGAAATTCATCAAAGGGTCTCTCGGAAAATAGGTAATTTCGTTGACAAATCGCAAAAAAAAGTCTCATTTCGTCAAAGGGCCGCGGAAAAACGTGAATTTCGTCAAAAGACCGTATGGGGGGGGGGGGGTGCGTGAGAGCGTGAAAGTTCAGCTTTTTTTTTTTTTTTTTTTTTTGGTGAGCTTGTACCATGTCTGAATATTCCTCATTCGCAATATTTGATAAAATTTGCTTTTTTTTTTTTTTTTTTTTAATGCAGTATATATTATTTATTGCAGGTTTGTCACAGGAGGTTCAAGAATTGAAAAGGGGACAAAATAGACCAGATGTTACTAATGTAAAATTAAATTCTTCTGGAGTATCAGTTTTTACAAATGAAGAAAAAGAAATTCTTTTAAAGTCTGCAAGATCAATTGAAGCATTGTTAAAATGGTCTGAAAATTTTGAACAATGCAATGACGGCTTGAAATGTAATGTATGCCATACAATAATTACTTACGATTTTAAAAATGGAGATAATTTTGAAGAAGATAACATGCCAGTTCCATTTAGGCATTTAAAGTATGATCTTCAGAGACATCTAAAAACAACTACACATTCTGAAAATCATCAAAGATCTGAAGAATTTCATAAGCATGAGAAAGAAGCATCAAAAACAGGAAAGTTAGCTGCTCTAAATTGTGCTTCTGCAGCATATTTGTCGTACCAACTTCGCTGTTCATACAGAGATTATGAAACTATAGTCACAGAAATGCATAACAGTGGGGCAGACATTGGTTTAAAAAACCATTCTAAAGAGTTTTGCAGGAACTTCTTGCCTCATATTTACTCTGTGACAAAGAAAGAAGTAGCAAATTTCATAATTTCTAATAAATTACCCTTTGGAATTGTTGCTGATAAAATGACTTCTAATCGACGTAGTCGTCATATTGTAGGTGTAAGAATACCTATATTTGATATCGATCATGATTCATTTTTTCAGACTATATATTTAGAGCACAATTCAGTAACAGATTTCACAGGTGAAGGTTTGGCAAGAAGCATTTTAAATAGTGTTGAAAAGTTTGGATTAAACTTGCCTTACATTCGTCAACATCTGATTGGACTTGCAGTTGATGGCCAATATATACACCTTGATGTTGGTAAGCATATTGAAAAAATCTTATCAAAAAACATAACAGTAACATGGGATCCCATGCACAAAATAGAATTGTTGAAAAAACATGCTGAAACACCAAAAATTATTATAGATGCATTTGAACTTATTCATGATGCAATGAGACATTTTTCAAAGGGGAAAAGTTATGAATTACTCCTGAAATGCTCAGAAAAGTTTAATGATTATTTTTATAGGCCCAAACAATTTAAAACAATGAAGTTTTCTTCTTACTGTGAAGATATATTTCGAACATTCATAGCGGATTATAAGACATTTATATGTGCATGTGAAGAGGATCCTGATGCTTATACTTTACGGGATAGGCTGATGAACAAACACACACTTTTACATATATTAGTCTTGGCAGACATCTGTTGTTGTCTTGGACGTACATCAAAGAAAGTACAAATTTCTGATCTGTTTCCATGGGAATATGTTTCAGCTATTGAAAGCATGATGTCTTCCTTAACAATCATGAAACAATATTTAGATGATTTGTCTGCATCTGCTAGTGAAGAATCAGCAATGGAGTTTGTAAACATCCTAAAAAAGCTTCCAAAACATTTGTTTCCATTTTTGATCATGGCAACTGAAATGTTTCCTATCAAGAGTGATATTACTGGTACATTTAATGGTGTACCTCTGCCAGATGTGCCAGTTAGCGCGAAAGTCTTAAGGCAGCATAAAGCGACTAACAACATAGAATTGACAAAAAATAATTTATGTCAATTATCAATGTATATAAGTTCAATAATTGAACAGAGCAATTTGTATTTTGGAGGAAAAAGTAAATCTGCTAAATTTTCAACAATAGAAAAATTAAACTTTCTTTTCAATAATGATTATTTGATTTATCCAAGAAATAATGTTAGCATAAGGCAGTCTAATACTGATAAAGGTTTGGATGAAAATAAATTTAATGAAATTCTAGATGAGATTCCTTGTGCTACCAAAGATGCTGAAATAAGACGCACTCTCTGGTTTGAGTATTTGGAATTTAACAAATGGATGTACAATAAATTAAGCAATTACACATCTGATGGGAATATTTGTTCACAAAAGTTTCTGTTTAAAACAGGTTTTCATGAACTGAAGAATTTAATACCTACATTTGTTCAATTTTGGTCCTCAGCTCTCACTCTACCTGTTTCAGAAGCTATCTGTGAAACCTGGGGATCAATAATTGATCAAATCAATAAACAGAGGCTAAGATCTGAAGATGGTAATGAAGAACTCGTGGGAACAAATGACAAAAGAGTATTTATACTTATAAATGGACCACCATCTGGTTATAGAAACACCAGAAAAGTTTTAAAAGCTGCATTGATTTCAATGTATGGCACAAATTATGCTGATCATTTCAAAAACAAATTCAGATCTCAAACATTAGGCAAATATGTTACATCAAAAGTGGTTGAGAAAATAAACAATCAAGATAAATGCTTACCATGTTTCAAATAGACGTGAGACACACTTTAATAACCACTTTTAATCTTCAATTTCAAATTTGAAACTAAGTTGTGATTATAAAATACTTGACCAAGTGCCTTTCTGTCTCCAAATTGTTTGTGTAGTGTTATTTTATTATTTTTTTGTATATTTATTATTTAATATTTAGAAAAAAACTTATTGTTTTCATTTACAGTAAAAGGTATTAAAGTTGGTAAAGTTCAATTAGAAGCTTCTTGACTAAATTTTTTATCCAACTAAATAACTCCTTTTTAGTTATGTAATTATGTTTTGAAAAAATTGATTTTAAATTAATTTGCTAAAAAAAAGAAGTTTAGTATTATTTTTACCAAGAATAAGAATGGCCTCATTCTCAACATCTAGAAAGAAGAAAAATTAGACATGTATGTTTATTTTAATTTATATTGATTATTAGGAATATTTAAGCATATGTGTACAATTCTCTCCCCCTCTACCCAATGCATTGATCTAATTATAGTTTTAAATCTGTGATACATTGCTACAAATTGCAGCAATTTAACTTCATACTCAATCATCAAATGTCTAAACAGAATTTTGGGACAATTTATTTATTATATATTACAGTAAATATGCTAGACAATTTTTCTAATGCTGATTTATTAAATTTAGGTTTTTTGACTTTTTTTTTTATATGCATTTAAAAAGTAGTTAAGAATATTATACATAAAATATGTAGAATACCTGATTTGTGATATATTCATTTTTCAGTGTCTTTTCTTTTTCCTAAACATATAATGTGTATACAGTTAGAAGAAAATATTGCATTGCGGTTGCAGACAGAATTTGATGTTAATGAGGCTTGTCGCAGACACAGTTAAAAAATTCTGCCACAGGGCTGCAATAGATCAGTTTCAACTGATGTCACAAACATTTTATTCACCAGCCGAAAGGGATAATAAAGAAAAAGAATGTAAATAAATGTCCAAGATAATTTTTTTCTGTTTTCATTAATATATTGTAATTGTTTTTTGTTCAAACTGATTGATAGTTGACACTTTGGTGAGTGTGGCTTTTCGAAATTTCTTGTATTTTATTTATTTTGATATCCCAATGGTAACATTTTTCCATTTCCTTATTTGGTGATAGTTTTTTGTTATGAAAAGTGGTTGACGGCATAATGGAGAAGTACTGAATTTACTATATTATAATTTCCCAATGTGCAACATGAATCATCAGCAAAGAATCAGAGTTTTCCCCAGGTTTAAAAAAGGGCAGGGTGCTGCTGGTGAGAAAAGGGCACTTTTTTTATTCTTAAGGGCACTTTTTTTATTCTTAAGGGCACTCTTTGGATTCTTGAAGGCACTCTTTGGATTCTTGAAGGCACTCTTTGGATTTTTGAGGGCACTTTTTTTAATTATTAAAGGTATTCTTTTGGTTTTTAAAGTCACTTTTGATATTTAAAAGTCAGGGCACTCTTTTTAAGACAGCATTGAGTCAGTTTTTACTATGAAAGCAAATTTTTAAATCCAAAAAGGAGAAAGGGCACTTTTTTTACTGAAGGGCAAGAAGGGTGCTAATTATTTAACTGGAGGGGGCAAGAAGGGTGCTATTTTGTAAACCAAAGGGCAGGCAGGGTGCAGCACCCTTCTGAAACTGTCTGGGGGAAACTCTGAAAGAATCATATTTTTATAAAGCTAATAATCAGCCATCTATGTTGGGCTGGTGCATGACTCACTACTGGACGTTTTATCCTATTAAAATTGATTACTAAAAAGATATATTTAAGCTCACAGAAAAACATTTATCATTTATGAATATATGCGAAATCATTTAAATAAAAGAGAATTTTTATCACTACCAATGTTCCCCAAAGCAGAATATGCTTAAAAGTGCTATATACATAGCAAAACAAAGGGCTTCACTGCAGAACATTTAAAATCTTCATTTTCAGCGAAATTCATTAGTCAGCCATCGAAAAAAATTGATATTCGTCAGTCGATTGTCAGAAAAAAAATCACCAAATTCTTCATTCATTCATTTAAAAAGATTGCAAAAGTCATCAATCGGTCGCGGGAAAAAAATTGCAAAATTTGTCAATCAATCATGGGAAAATATCACGAAATTCTTCAGCTGGTTGCAGAGAAACAGGCAAAATTCGTCAGTCAGTCATGGAAAAAACCCACGATTTTCATAAATAGCTCACAAGAAATGCAAAAATTGCCAATCAGTAGTAAGAAAATATTGCAAAATTCGTCAATAGGTGGTGGGTAAAAAAACACGAAACTCATCAGTGGATCGTCGGAAAGAATCGCAAAATTCTTCAAACAGTTGCAGAAAAAAATCGCGAAATTAATTGATCGGTCGTGAGAAAAGACCTCTGAATTTGCCCGTCTGTCTCAAGAATACTGCGAAATTTATCATTCGGTCATGGGAAAAAATAGGGAAATTCGTTAGTCAATTGTGGAAAAGAATTGTGAAATTCTTCAGGCAGTTATAAAAATTCGTCGTTCGGTCACGAAAGAAACCCCGTGATTTAAGCCAATCAGTCGCAGGTAAAAAAAATGTGAAATTCGTCAATCGGTTGCGGAAAAAATTGTGAAATTCATCACTCGATTGGGAGGAAAATCATAAAAATCTTCAATCAGTCGCAGTTAAAAAAAATCAAAATCTGTCAGTTGGTTGTCTGAAAAAATTGCAAAATTCTTCAAGCAGTCATGGAAAAAAAATTAAGTATTATCATTGATTTAGAATATAAGAAAGGATAAAAATATCATTGGAAGTACATTGTTTATACAGTAGACTCTCTCAAATCCACACAGCTTGAGACCAGAGGTTGTGCAGATTTTAGAATTTTGCGGATTTCTGGTCACTGTTTTGTTTACATTTTTTAAATAGTCATTTGAATGTAATAATGCACTCAAAATTATCATGAATGCTTACAATAAAGTAAAATATTAAAATAATTATGGGAAATAATAAAGTAAAGGTTACACAAATAATTAATAATACATGACTAAATATGCATAATGATGAGATAAATTTTTCTTGAATTATTCAATGAAACTTGCCTCATAAAGGTACACTAGTAATTTACATCAAAACCATAAAATTACAAAATTTTATTTGATGTTTGGCCAGATTTAATAAACAAAAAAGATTGATTAATACATAAATGTATTTGATAAAAAGATCAATCACCACTAATATCAGTGCTATCTTAAAAATTTTCGGAAATAAATTTATACTTCCTTTATGAGAAAGCAAAAGTTCAATGATATTAACCAGAATTACATAATAAAATGTGTATGGAATGATATAAAAAAAAAATCTTGAATTTCCCCCCTGTACCTTAACTGCAAGTTTCACTGTTTACATCTGAAAAAATGTGCAGATTTTAGAAAATTGTGGATTTTAGGGTTGCAGATTTAAGAGAGTCTACTGTATTTTAATGAAAATGATTTGACTTACTGTTACCATCCTGCCTTTTAGAAAATCATTTTAACATATCTAAGTATAAAAGGATCATTCCAGGCCAAATCCACCAAAATATTATTTTTCAGAAAAATATAATAAATTTCACAAAAATATGATAAATTTCACAAAAATAACTTTTACTTTTCACAAAATGGGCCCCAAGAAAAAAAAACCTGCATCAACCCGTTGTATTCTATGTACTTATATTCCTGTTGGGAATCAAGGAAATTTCAGGGTGAAGATTTTGATTGTTAAATATCTAGGAAAAGTCCAAAATTACTCTGAAACTGGGAAAATTGATCAGCTATTCTGTAATGTCATAATGAGATCCAATGTGGCTAGTGGATTTTCTGACTGGGTGAGTGAATTTTTAGGCAATCTTTTAAAAACTACAAACTAAATTTTATGCTCTGATTTAGTTTGAAGAGCTGTATATAAGAAAAAATATATTTGAATGTCTCTAATCCTTTCAACAGAAATCTTTATTTTAATGTAATATATCTTTCAGTCTTTATGTTTTTAATGTTTGTCTCATTTTCTTTCAGATTCTTTGTTCTTGCCAAACTCCATCAAATAGAAATCACTGTTTTCAGGATATTAACATCAGTTTATGTACATTTAAGTTGTTCATCCCATGAAGCACTGTAACTTTAATTTTGGCATTGAAAGACTGATATCTTCATTGGTTTTAGGTATGGGATTTAGATATTTAGGTTTTGATTTAAATTTTTAGACTTCCATTCATAAAAACAAAATTTAAAAGAAAAAAAATTAGATAAATCACTATTTTTCATGTATATTTCTCTGATTGTCTTGTACATTTTACTGGGTGTTATACAGCATATAATTAAAAAATTATGGCAATAAAGAGAGAGAACTGTGTAGCTATTTAAGAACTGGGTGATAAAACTTTGGATAACACTGATTTATTATAATAGTCAAAATTCATGGAATTTTATAAAAATGTGAAGAAAAACTGCTACTTATTCAAAATTGGAAATTACTTTGAAGGGTTATAATAATTTTATTATCTGTATCAGAGGCTTAAAATACCTTTTAAAAGGTACTAATATATAACTATTATCTTCATAGCAGAATTTAGAAAGTATTCATATATATCAAAATTTTAAAATATTTTTTACAAAGTAATGCTACAATTTTCATATTTTTATCAGAAGCTGAAAAAAAAGAGAGATATTTTAACAAATTCTTATCACTATGAATCCTGATATGCTTTCTCTGTTGAAATATAAACTAAATGCAAAACATGATTTTTTAAGAAGTATTTACCAAGTGTAATTTGTTCTCCTTCCCTAATCTACCAGCCAAGAACTGATGGGTTCGAATCCTGACTCAAGTATGGATGCTTGGGAGTCCGGGTCCTCTTCAAAGGAAGATCCTGATCTGTTTTGCCCTCTTGTACAAGAGATGAGCATAGAACTCCGAACTAATGAACGAACTATCGAACTGAGTAATCATCACAATATGGATACTGATGAGGAAGCATGTTTATTCAATGGCAACCTAACACCATTTTCTTGCAAAGCAACCATGGATGGTAATATTTTCATTCATTCTCCAAAAAGACCATTTGTGTGTAATTTATGTGAAAAGGCATTTGTACAGAAAAAAAACTTGAAGTTGCATCTTTTTAATCACACTGGAGAAAAACCATTTTCGTGTGAAGTATGTCTAAAAACATTTTCACATAAGACATATTTGAACGAACATCTTAGAATACATACTGTAAAGACTTCATACGCCTGTCATGTATGTCATAGAACATACACAATGAGAAAAAATTTGAATAAGCATCTTTATATTCATACTGGAGAAAAACCTTATACATGTGATGTCTGTCCTAAAGCCTTTACACACAAAGAAGATTTGAAGAGACATCTTATAACTCATTCTGATAATAGACAGCATGTATGTGGCATATGCAAGAAAGCATTTAAATGGAAAGCACATTTGAGTCGACATCATGTAACTCATACTGGTGAAAAGGCACATGTGTGTGATATATGTCAGAAAGCTTATTCGCAGAAAGACCATTTGAATATTCATCTTCAAACACACAACAAAGAGAAACTATATATGTGTTATGTATGTCAAACACAATTTTCACAGAAAAAAAATTTGAAAAGGCATTTACATAAATTTCACTCAGAAAAAACTAATGAAATGCAAAAATGAAAATCCATGATTTGGCCATGTTGTTTTATAAATACAGCAGAAGACCACTAATCCATTATGCTTGGTTCCAAGAATTTTGCGGATTTGAGACTTTTTGCAGATTACAAGTCATGTCCATTTAATCTTTGTTTACAACTCTTCTTTTTTTTCATACTTGAGGCGAATTTATAATGTTAATGGTTAAAAATAAACAAATTAGACATTATGCCATATAAATAAAGTAAGAATTATTTAAAAACCATTTATTTATTTTTATAGATATATATTTTTTTAATATACCAACAATAGTTGCTTATATTAAAATATTTGGTTTGTGTTTTTTGTGTTGTATCTTGCAGTATATAAATAGCCACAATTTCTGCTGAAGCCTAAAATTTTGTTTTTGATATTTCCAACATCCTTGACTAAATATTGTTAATTATGCATATAAGGATCAAATACGAATTAATTGATTTTTATATTTATTAAAATTTATCTAAGGCCTGTTTTTTGAATAAATGATTTTATTTTCAATTTTATATTTAAATTGTAATTATTTCTATATAAGAGATTAAATATATTGTCGAAGCAACCGTCTTTCTACAGGACAAATAGTTTTCTAAAGGAGCACATTTTTAAGAGGAGAGAAAAGAATTTTTTTAATTTACCATATGAATGCAGGGCCGTGCGAAGAGGGGGACGAAGGGGGCCTTCGCCCCAGGCACGGAATTTGAGGGGTCGCCAAATTTATACTAACAACCACAGTTTTATTTATTTATTCATTTTTTGGCCGTGGATCATTTTCCGGTGAATTTCAGTTTCTCTCTTCATCATTCTCTTATTTTCTGTCGCAAAACATCATGATTTCTCTAGGAAATAAGTCTAATTGTCTTATGTTATTTAGTTGTTTGGAATTTCTGAATTAAAATTAAATCTTTTAAATTTTTTTCTAAAATAAACGCGAAATATTTATTCAATAGAATTTATTTTTGTTTGATAAGTGATTTTTTAATTATGTGCTGCATTTTAGAGGTCACTTAAGCATTCGAAACTTGTTCTCTTTGTTATGAATATTGATTAACTACAAATTAAAAAAAAAAAAATTGTACTCCACCTTCTTTACACAATTATTGAAATAAGAGTTCAAAAACCACTAAGAAATAAGCAACAGTTTCATAATTATTTCAGTCAATAACTACTGACTCAATACTTTGAATTCAATTTACTCCAAATCGAAATTTTGTCACTTGTATCCCTTGGCTTCTAGGGTCCTCATATGATTATATAATCAGAAGTAAACTTAAAGCTGGAGGGGAAAAAATAAAAAAATTGCCATCAGTAAATTATTTTTTAAGAATTAAATTTCTTTGTTTACATTCATATATGCAGTGCAGATTACAGTTTTGAGATTAGTGGTACTCTACTGTATTAGAAGGAAATACTTGTTACTTACTCTGGGTCCATAACTAACTCAAGAATGTTTTTCCTTAACAATGTAGATAATTCAGCAAGGTTTTCTTTCTTTACAATATTTGAACTAATATTTGTATGTTTATAAAATATATGTCAACATAATATTTTAAATGTGCAAATAATGAGATACCCTAAGCATTATTCATCACATTTAAGACTATTTGAAGCCTTGCCTTAAATAAACAAAATACATAGTAGATTTTTTTTTAATCACTTGCTTTGAAAATTTAAAGTTTTTGTGATAGATTCAACTGAGATTTTGATGGTTCTAATTATATTTTCAATTTTTTTTTTTTTACTTTTTGAGTGTTGTCTTGAAAAACAGTTGTTGGCGTTCATTTTTTATATAAAACATTTACTCCCAGTGACCTTGAAGTTAGCTATCGGACAATTTATTGCATTACTATGTAATGTGTGCCTTCCAAATGCTTTTTCACAAATTTCAGATGTGATTGACTTAATAAATTATAATTTTTCATAATAAAGAACTCATTTCTCCACAAGAACTGTTTTTATTAAATTCAGATAAATTTCAAAAACTTATCTTGCAGTGTAAAAAATAAATAAATAAATAAATAAATTGAATAAAAGCTAGTTAATTGCATCTCAATATATTTCTTCCAAATAATACAGATTTATTTTTGTTCTTATTATTAATCTTTTTTTAAAAACTACAAAAAAATTTTAAGTATTTGTCTGTTTTCCCATTGAACACTTTCTATAAAAAATAACTGTTACCAAACAATGAGATTTAACAGCTAAAATACATAAGCATTACATCATATTTACTGTTGCATTTGTTACATGTTCACAATTTTCTGTCAATAATTGTATCCAAATATATCATCTGTGTATCCTGACTATGGAAGTTTGGAAGGAACAGATTGCTCTTTATTTAGTCCGAAAACATAAATAGATACAGGGTGTTTCACTACCAGACTGACAAACTTGCAGGAGGTGTAGAGGGTGCAGAGTCGACTCGGAATCACATAGGAATGTAGGGTCGAAAATGCTGTAGTTGCGAGCTATGATTCAAAGAAGCAGAGAAAAAGAACAGAAACAGCTC
This sequence comes from Maratus michaelseni, assembly GCA_963931845.1. NCBI lineage: Eukaryota > Metazoa > Arthropoda > Arachnida > Araneae > Salticidae > Maratus > Maratus michaelseni. The sequence goes on along the minus strand of OZ007597.1, from coordinate 193,641,428 downwards.
CAAGTCGTCTCTGTGCCCTCTACACCTCCTGCAAGTTTGTCGGTCTGGTGGTGAAACACCCTGTATAACATATACAGCAATCATAAAAATAACATATAAAATGTACATAAAAATTTGATAAAGCCATGAAATCTCAAGCCAAAAATTTTTAAAACCAATGAACCATGCTATTTTTTTTAATAGATATTTGCTTATCATGGGTTTTATCATTACATCACCATTGTTTATCCGTTTGCAGTTAAAATCTCATAATCATGCCCATTATTGCACAATTTTTTTTATTATGTCAGTGTCGATTATTCTTAAAATTAGTTTATCACAAGTTCTGTAGATTAAATATCCCATATTATTATATGTAATTACTTTATCTAATTTTAAAATAGATTGTATGTGTTGTCTGTTATTTATGATTGTTATGTATGTACATTATATCTGCTTACATATTTTTATTAAATAAAGAGCAATCTGGCTGAAACTTGTGAACGTGTAATGAATGTGATGGTACACTTATGCATTTTTGGTGTTAAATCCCATTATTTGACTATAGTTATTGTTTAATAAATATGTATATAAATATGCAATAAAATAAAGATGAACTTTTAATCCAGTATATCTTGTTACTATCTTTGAAGTAATTTTAAATAGATAAATTTTTCACAATGAACTCATATAAAATTAAAATAAGTTTACAGGAATATTCTAAAATTTAAAATAGTCTCAAACATTGTTCAAAAATATTCAGTAGTTCATATTTAAATTTCCTCATAACAAAAATTAGTATAGTGGATGTATATATTTCATATAAATTACTGGATGATGAATTCCAGTTAAAAAAAATAGACAAATAGTCTAGAAATAGTAAAGTTGCTTAGCTATTATGTTACAGACAAATTTGTACTCAAAAATCTCTATCCAATTTTATTATATTTATTGCACAATTTATGCAATTTATCCATTCTTAGCTATGGAAATTAGCTGTCCAAATGACTAGAGAGAAAACTTTAACAGGCTACAATTCTAAATATTATGAACAATACAATATTTATTTGTATTTATATAATTAACAGATATAGTAGTTTAATAAATTTGTACTAATGAATTAAGATATGTATTTTATAACTGCAAGAGTTTAATTTAACATTTGTCCATGAAAATGAAACCTCTGTTACTTTATTTACATTTAGCAGAATAAATAATAATAATTTTGTCCATTAGTGGGCGCTACTAATCTGTATTGCTCAAAGAACTTTCTAGAATAGAAGTCAAGTGCCATTTTCACTTTGTCTGCCATATGTTTTGAGTATAGAGCAGTATTATCAAGTTCTAAGGCGAGTGTGTTTTCTCTTTGTAACTTCTGTTACTCCAATTTTAGATTTAAATATTGTTTTAAAAATAAAATTTCTCTTTAAATCACAAAACACTAAGTAGAATAAGTTCATATAAATAACATAGTTATTTCTTAGAATATTATTATTTTTGAAAAAAAAAATTTTTTTCCTTCAATGTAACCTCTGTTACAATATTTTGGTAACAGATGTTACATACAAATAACAGAGGTTACATTTTATCCCAGAATATACATTTTTTTGTGGTAATAATATATATTTATTTATTCATAGTGCTAAATTTACTTATTATTATTAGAAGATATGTAAAACATTTCATGAAGAAATGAACAAGTTTTGCAAGCATAGCTTTAATATAACACAGCAATACAATGCTTATAAACAGTGCCAAGATAACTTAAAAGTTGATGAAGAAATGATACATGTAGATTTTTCTGAAAATTATGCATGTAAACTTGCAGAAGTACAAAGCTATCATTTTGGAGGATCCAAAAGCCAGGTGACATTGCATACAGGTATACTTCATATTTACAATCATTCACCCATATCTTTTTGTACCATTTCATCTGATAGACGATACGATCCTGCTGCAATATGGGCTCACCTAGAGCCAGTCTTCAAATGGATTAGGAAAATGGTACCATTAGTGAAGATAGTTCACTTTTTTTCGGATGGACCTACTACGCAATACCGGCAAAAGAAATTTTTTTATCTTTTTAGTAGCCAGCTAAATTATTTTGGTTTTGAACGAGGAACATGGAACTTATTTGAAGCTGGCCATGGGAAAGGTGCCGCTGATGGAGTTGGTGAAAATAAAAACTGACAAGCTTGTTGCTTTTGGTAAAGATATCACTGATGCACACCAGTTTTATGAATTGATTAAACAGGATACAAAGGTAAAAGTATTCTTCATTGAGGAACAAGATATTGATTTTTTTTTAACAAGCTGTACCTGATGATTTGCCTACTTACTCATAAACATACATCAGATCGCTACAGTACAAAACCCTAAAGTGATCAAGTATAGCGATGTCAGCTGTTTCTGTGGTGAAGAACGTGACCTATGTCATTGTTTTGATTACAAGAGTTTCCTGATCAAAAATTTTTGCAATAATGAGAAAAGTGTACGAAATGACAATGAAGAATACATTGGTGAAACCTCTATGGAATCAAAAATTTTTAATTCTGAGTGTTTTCAAGTTCTTGAATCCACTGCTGAAGAAAATGAAATTACAGAAATAACACCAGATAAAATAATTTAAGGAACATGCATAGTAGTAGAATTTGTAACTGAAAAAAAGAGAAAAATGAAGTATTTCTACATAGCCGTTGCACAAGATGATTTAGAAGAAGATGGTGAAGTGCAAGTTATGTTTTTGAAAGCTTGTGATGATACATCATCTATTTTTAAATTAGATGACAATGATATTACATACATAGAGTTCGAACAGATCCAAAAAATTTTGCCTTTGCCAACTGTAGTACAGAAAGGGGACAGATTATTTTATAAGTTTCTCCACCCTGTTGAAGTATTTGAAAAAAAGTTGCAGTCTTAAAAATTTGTGGAAATTTCTTTGGAAAATAAAATTATGTCAGATTTATGTCTTTGTTAGTTGCTAAAAAGTAAGTTTGTTTACATCTTGTAAAATTTTGTAACCTCTGTTACTGGATGTAGCCTCTGTTACTGGATGTAACCTCTGTTACTTGAAGAATTTTTCTATTTATTTTTAATAATTGTAAACTGATAATAAACCAAATGTATTTAAAACAAAGAATATTTAATGTACTTTAAATAATATTAAAAAAATCTTCTCTTTAAAAACAAAATAAGTGGTAATTATGAACTTTAACTTAGTTTTTTTTCTAAATGAGTTAAAATTACACATATAATTATAATTAAATTTTATTATTTATTATTCATCTTTCTAAAAGTATTATTTTGAACTAAAGGACATTTTTGCTAAAGTAATATATAAAAATTATATTTTTTGCTGAAATATTTATATGATAAATTAAGCAATAACTGTCCAGTAACAGAGGTTACATTTTTGACGCTAGATATGACTTTGAAAGGTTATATTTTAAGTGTAAAATTAATTTTTTTCTGTGCGGATGCTAATTTTGTGCAGCTTAAATATATATTAAAACAATATTAATGTTATTTAATAAAATCTAGATCCTAAAAAAAGACAAAAAAAAAAATCTTGAAAAGCACAAAGAAAATTGGTTTCACCCGTCACTGTTCACTGAAGCAATCCAAAACTATAAAATTCAATCTATAGGTGTACAATCTGATCATTTTAAATCTTTAATTCATAAAGAAAATTCATGGATAATGAATGGCAAATGACTCCACAAGTTTTAAAAGTAGAGAAATGGCCTAGAAATATTAAAGATGCTTACATATTATTTACAAAAACATTTAATCGATTGATTCACATGATGTTCAAGTAATATTGATGAGAAACTCTTAGATAATTAAAACTACGCAACAAGATGTATGGATGGTAAATATTATCAAAGATTAATTCAGAAATCTATAAACAAGATTAGTTTCTTGAAGTGAAGAAGTTGATCCACCTCACCCCCCAAAAATAATAATCCTCTGATAGGAAAATAAAAAATTGGTTAATTTTTTTTATGTCTGTGATACTTTGCCAGAGTTTAATGAAGGTGCCTGGCTAATAAAAAAAATACCATAAATAATCTGACAAATAATAAGACTCCAACTATCGGCAATTTTCTTCCGACAAAAACTAGTTCAATATATATTATATGGCCTTTTGAAGATGATCAATCAAGGGGTATTTTTATATGAAAAAATATTCTCACACTTATGCAAACAAGTATGGATAAATATAGTGGAGTAAAATTACATTTTTCCTCTTCTATACAACCCTATGTGAATGAAGATGGTAGTTTTATGCATAGTTTATTTCTTTCAGTTTTTAGATCTTTTTTTTATTAAATACATTTTTTCTTGTTTTAGACTACAAATAAGTTTTAAAAATATTTATAAAAAGACAAGCTTAAAAAAAAAGGTAAAAGTTGTCTAAAAAATGATGCAATATCAAATTTAATTTCCAAGCTTTTAGTATGGTACTTATTTAACATTTTTGATTAACTAAGTTACTATAATTAAGTCAAGTATCTAAATATATGTTGATACAAATTCTTTTCTTTTGCTCTAAATACATTATAACATGTTTCTAAAAAATCAAATTTTTAAAAGTTGTGCATGATGAAGTTGGCAGCCAGGTTGAAAATAAAAAATAGGTCTGTGAAAAGTGTAAAATGTTTGCTTTAGTAACAATTTCGGATTTTAACTACGCACTTGCATGCTTAGAAATGTGTATAAAATATGAAAAGATGGCCACCAAGCAGGGTTGTTCTGGTTTAAACCACGTTGGTTTAAACCAAATGTTTTTTTTTTTAAAAACCAGACTTGTTTTTTTGTTTTTTTTTTCAAAACTAAAAAAAATTGTTTTTATATTTCATCAAATGGGATGAATAAGTATTTAGATTAGGATAGACTAATTTTAATTCTGATGCATTGAACATGCTTCTTGTGTAAGAAAATTAGATGATGCAACTCAGACTTAGGTTTGAATCAAGATGTCTGATGTCGTGTCATCAGGTATCTCCTTATTTGTTGATTGTTGGCTGTCTGGTTGTTTCCATCTGTGAAAGTGAAAAGCAAAATTGTGCTACAATTTAAAAAAATAAAACTATACCTTTGATTTAATGGATAGTCAAATGTACATAACGAACCAGTGGTATGTGTAGTTGTTACAACCAAGGCAGGTAATGTGTTCTTAATTAATACATTCGGTACTGATGAAAAAACTCATACTATCTGGAAAAAAATGGTTATGGCTAGTATAAAAATATATGAATTGGAGCTGCAGTGCTCCATCCATAGACATAGTTTTGAAAATTATTTTCGGGGCTCAACTTAATAGATAACCTTCTTCCACACAAATACGTGTATATGAGTGTAAAACAGATCAATTACCAATTTAATTTTACTTATTTAACTCCCTTTTAAAGAAATTAAAATCAAAAGTTCAAACTTTTAGCAGTTTAGTTTAATTAAAAAATAGAGCATAAAGAGAAAAAGTTTACCTTATGTTGTTTATCTCCATAGCAAATGAAAAAGAGAATAAAATGGCAAAACTCAAGAAAAAAAATTATCTGTTAAAAATTGGCACATAACATAAAATATTAAAAATTCAAAAAAACAACTCTTTTTATATTAGAGAGAGTGGAAGTGGAGGGAAGAGTCCATTTTAGAGATTATTAGTGGGGCTCGACGCTCAAGCCCACACAACTCTACGCCTTTCCTATGGCTCCATCTCATCAGTTGTTCCAGGTTATAGATAATACAGCAAATGTCACTAAAATGCAGCATTTATTAAGAAGAACGGAGCATTTAATTGTTACTACATATGGCTGCTCATTACTTGTGTTAATTGTATTATCCAATGACATTCAAAATCAGTATCCAACAATCCAAGAAAACTTGTTAGAAATTATTAAGTACGAGTACTTTCGTAATAATTACTTTGCAAATGCATTATATAGATCATATATAAATGCTTTGGAATTAGTTCTCCCTACCGAAACTCTGTGGAATTCAATGAAAGATGTACTCTAAATTAACATTAAAAGTTAGTCTACTTTACTGAGCATTTATGAAGAAAACAGAGAGAAAATTGACGCTAGCATTAAAAACCTTGTGTCCAATTTTGTTTTAAAAAGAAGTCTTGAAGAAATGTTGGAACAACTGGAACCAATTGCAAGTGTCCTCGACAAAATTCAAGAAGGTAACTGCAGCATTACTCATGATGTGTATATCTGGAAAGACCTTGTAAAAGAAATTGGTAGAAAAACAAGAAAATAAAGTAGTGATGAAGAACCGTGATAGTCAATATAAAACGGCTTTAACACCTATATATTTATTGCATATATGCTGCATCCAAAACAAAAAGATGCTTTTGATTTTTCAAAGCAAAGGTAGCTAATAAATTCACTCATACCATTGATTATTAAATTCAATGCAAAGAGTTTTATTATCTAATATAATACAATCACCTTTCCAGGAATGCTTCTTTGAATCTATAGTATTGTAAATACTATAACAGTACCTGAATAGTGAAAAAGTCAAAAAAAGAAATGTATAGCAAAGTTTTTAGTGAAATTGAACAACTTTTAACAGCAAAGGCATCCTGCCCGTGTAGAGAGAATATTTTCAAAATTTGGACTTGCTTGAGATAAACTGCAAAATAGATTAAAACTCGAAAAAGTGTCAAAATTTGTGTTTTTATTTAAAGTTTTTAACTAAAATGTAAACAGTCACATGTTGTAATATTTAAAAATTTCTATAATAGTGATTGATTTTTTAAGTATATAAGTGATCACACATTTTATTGTTTATTATATATGTACAATATAAAATATTGTAATTCTTCTTAAATTTAAAATAGTAAAAATTATGTTATTAAATTTCAACAAAATAACTTAAATTAATTTTTGTTTAATGCTTGATTTCAAATACCTGAAAATATGAATGTTCAGTGTTCTTTCCAAATGTAAAATCCTTTAAACAAAACAAAACAAAAAAAAACCTGGTTTAAACAAAAAAAAAAAAACAGGTTTAAAACAAAAAACCTGGTTTTTGGGGTTTTTTTACAACTCTGCCACCAAGCCAATCAAGCATAAGTTTGAAAAAAATTGAATTTTAAGGTGGTTCTCAAATTCCCTGCTCAACAATGTGAAACTTTCTGGCATATTTTCTGTCTCATTTTTAAACTGATGATCTTCCAAATGCATTTTCCATTTTTTGATAAATAAATTATTTATCGAGTTATAAGCAATTCTTTTCACTGGATGACAAGTTTTTAACCTTTCTTGTGCTGCCACATTTGGAATTTGGTTACTTAGTTCTTTAATAAGAACACCTGCCAATGTCAGGCGTTTTCTAACAAAAATGAATTCAGAAATGTGTCAGAAAGCACCTCTTTTGGATTCGAGAGCAGCCTTAACTTGATTTTTGGAGTTTGGAGCTACTACAGAAATAATTCTTTTTAAGATAATTAATCTATTAACCATTAATTGTGAGATACTCAGTTAATGAACTATTTATCGAGCTTCCATTTGTAACATTTCAGATGAAAGAGTATAATAATCATTTTGCATTTTCTTAAAATATTTTTCCTTGTAAGTTTTATCTCTATTTTAATTTATTACCCAGATTTTTGTAAATATTAAAAACTTAGCACATGAAAAATCCTAAGCCAATATAAGCAACAAATTACATAGATTGATTATTTTCAATTAAATTTTCTAATATATCATATGTGATGTAATATTTTTGGTCTGAAAACTACCTGCATTCATCGAGAAAGTGAAAAACAAATGCAGGAAAGAAAATGGCGAATTAGTTTCTTTCAGCACACAGAACAAAACTAAAGCCTAGTTTAAAACAATTTGTGAAATTAATGTTGTCGCACCACATGAAAAGAACTTTATGCATGTGATATCTCATCCCCAGAGCTGGTGGTATTTTGATCTGCCAGAATGCACAGTCACGAATAACACCAGCAGACAAATTTTAGCTTCAACTTAGGTTGTGGACATAAAGTTAAACCAAAATTTAGCGAATGTTTTTGGATACAGAACAACTTAATTGAAATATTTAATACATAACTGATTGAATTTATATTGCAATGTATTAAGTAACTACAGCTACAACAGTGAATTTTTTCCCAGTATTTTTAACAAATAAAAATTAATTGGGAATTCAAGCGCTCGAATACGCCATCTGGTGGAAAAAAGATATAACTTCTCTCTTCAGGAAAATCCCTTGCAATCCCATTTCGTTACATGCATTTTTAATTTGTTCATAATGATTATTTTTATGCTCAATTTCAGATTTCATGTGCTATTTGTGTTCTGTGTTTATATGTCAAAGTAAAAATTATCCGAATTTGAATATCTAACACTTTTAAACGCGTTTACAATAAATAATGGTTTCAATGGCACTTTAGCATTAGTTAAAGGGCCAATTTTCCTGTACCGACGGCTGCAATCAGCGCCTCTATAGGCCGTTTTAAGTCTCAATAACATATACTCCATTGTGCTAATATTAAAATTTTAGCCTCAAGCTCAGATTGCGTGCATAAAATCCATTAGATTAAGATGTTATTCGATTTCATTAACTAAATTCTTTCATACTCTTCATGCAAAAATTATCCAAACATTTGTGTTTTGCCAATTTTTTTTCCCAAAAGTAAAGGGTGTGTCAATTATGCGAGTAGAAATATGATATGCATTTTTCTAATTAAGAGATTACTTTGATACAAGATTCTTGAATAGATTCATGAGTTTGTATATTTTTAATCTTGTATTTTTTAAATTGTTCTGTTTATGCTAATAATTACAGATATGTAAAATATAGCACTTCATATCTTTTTTATAATTTTAATGGTTTTTCTTTTCATTTTCAATACTGGAAATTTGCCCACTCTTGCCCATAGATAGTGGTGTCTATGTGTACACATGGTACTGTTATTAGTTTAAAATTTAAAAAGGAGATAAATATAAAAATTATGATTTATATATATATATATATACATATATATATATAATTTAGGATTTATATTAATTTTTTCAACTAAGTCAAAAAGTGTCTGGACAGGAGTTGAACCTAAAACCCCTGGCTTAAATTGCCAATGCTCTTCTTATTGAACTATCTGGACTGACAGCCAGCCAATACAATTCACTCAGATAACCTTTTGGCAATAGCATCTGGTCTGTTATCTGAAACAGCTCAACAGACTATACCATAGGTAATGGAACTCCATTAAACAATGGATAGGTAGATAGACTTTATTAGTTTTAACTCAATAATACGGATTGGTAAAGATAATTGACTGTTTTCCAACTAAGTGAAAAGCGTCCAGGCCGAGAATTGAACCCAGAACCTGTGACTTAAATTGCCAATACTCTCCCTGTTGAGCTATTTGGACCAATAACCAGATGACATAATATCACTCAGACTATATAAAACTGCTCAAAAGAATATACTGCAGGTAATGGCACTTCATTAAATGATGAATATGTAGATACACTTTATTATTGTGTCGGCGTGTTGTTGGTCCAAGTATCTCAATAGGAAGAGCATTGGCAATTTAAAGCCAGAGGTTCTGATTTCAACACCTAGCCTGGGCACTTTTTCATTCAGTTGAAAAAAAAAATATCAATTCATATATCTTTACCAATCAGTATAATTGAGTTTAAAATAATATTAATTTCCTGTTGAGTTTATATTCATATTCTGTCTGATTCATTTTTATTTGAAGATTGTTTGAATGTGTTGTACAAAATCATAAACATAGGTTTATTTAGCAATTTTTAATGTATTTAAGTTCTATCAATTTGATGATTATGTGTATAAGGAAAGGGCATGTTTACAAACAAACACTTCCATCAACCAATCTACCACTACAATTTTGTCGTAGCAATCATTGCAGGAATCGCCAGTGTGATGTAAGCCAATCATATCATAGACATGTTAAACATAGACTAATCAAATCCTTCAAACTCGTGTGTACATTAGGAGTCATAAAGAATGGACAGGTGTTTCTTACCCCACAGTGATGTCAGCTGCCTTTTCCTCATAAATGAAGTGCTGATGACACAATCATAGTTTTCACATATATTTTATTTTACTTTTCATATTTGAGCATATGTAAAAAGTATGATGATGGTGTGAGCATTTCATACTAAAGGGAAGGGGTGGATCAAATTGATATAATTGAAATACATTAAAATTTACAAAATAAATCTATATTTCTGATCTTTTATAAGACATTTGAACAATCTTCAAACAAAAATCAGTGATAATGAAAATAAATATAGATCTCAAATCATATTAAAAGAAAATAAAAAACAATCTTACTTCAATAAAGAAAGATTTTTTGACAATTTTTGAATATTGAAACGAATTTGGAATTTAAATTATTTATTTCTAAACACTTTTTTCTCTAAATTTGCGGCCTATTATTTTTTTAAATAAATAATCGCAAAGATTTAGTATATTTTGCACTTTCATTTATTCATATTTTTCTACATTTTTTTTTTTTTAACATTAAGTTCTTCAAGTTTGTTGCCCTAGTTTGGAAGATTTTATGAAAACTGTGACAATCCGCATCAGTGTCGAATTCAGATGAGGGGGAAATCACCCCCGAAAGATTTGGGATTGTTGTTGTTGATTCGACCCGAGGGCCCGGTGAGCAGCTTTTTATTACTATATAGCTGTCTTATTCCACAAGTATCAACTCCTACCTGAGGTGAACCGATCCGAAGAAAACAGCAATCAACGACCGCCAAACACTCCAAACAAAACCTGATAGACCCCTACCCAGCGCCATCAATATCAATCCAACTCGGACACTGTACATAAATCGCATTCAACAACTGAGATAACAAAACTATATGATCTCCACCTTTACGCCCAGTCACTCCAAAAAGATCCTCGTACGAAGTATTGCTCAAAACCTGCATCTTGCGAAACACAATTTCGCGCAATCCCGAAAACCGCTTACATCGCAACACCAAATGCTCCTCAGTTTGTTCCTCCAAACCACAAAGGTTACACGTCGATATCCCTCTACCAAGAAACCTCTTACGCCGGGCCTGTGTTAGAATAGTCTTCGTTAAAAACCTTGCAAATATAACACCACTTTTCCTTTCTAATGAATTATGAGGATGCCCTATGCTACCATAGTCCCAACAACGACCGGTACAGTTATTCAGATATTGCTCCCACTCCCATTCAGATTCTTTCTGTTTATTATTCCTCACATTCGTCATCCAATCTTCAGCCGAAAACCACGGAATCCGTACGTTGCTGAAAGGTCCATTCCTAGCCAACCTATCCGCACACTCATTTATCTCAATCCCTTTATGCCCAGGTACCCAGATGAACGCCATGTTATACTGGTCATTGCTTTTCCTATTAATCTCTTCTCTCAAATGCGTGATAATAGCAACTGATTTTCGATTAACCTTTTGTAGGGCCTGGAGAACGCTTTTAGCATCCGTGAAAAACATATAATCCCCCCTGTCCACCGTATAAAATTTAAGTGCAACCAATAAAGCCATGGCTTCAGCCGTGAAGATCGTATTGATATGCGGAATTTGAAAAGCCAACTGGCTACCTGTCTTCTGATTCATCATCCCAATTGTAGTCCTATGAGTGTCTTTTGAAGCATCAGTTGCAATGAACGTGGTCAGATTTGGGATTAATTTATACTTATTAATGATTTAGATGTGCAAATTCCCTTCCCTCTGAAACTGCAGAAATCCATTCCGGAGGAAAATGTCTGAATTTAACTGCGACCTACGTTATAGCATAATTTCCATCTCCACCGCCGATCGACGATTGGGACTTTTACGCTTTCTGATTATTTGTAAAATCAAACGCTTTTTAAGTCATTTCCGGTATTTTAGAGGATTATGAAGATATAAGAAGATATAATATAAGAAATTAATATATATTATTAGATTATATAGAAATATTAGATTAGATAGAGATTAGATTATATAGAAATTAATTAGATTATATTACTATAATATTTATTATATTACAGTTATTATAAATTAATTAGATCATATAGAAATTAATAGATATTATATAAGAAACCAAGTTCAACCAGTAATGACTTAAGAAGCGTTCGGTTTAACAACTAATCAGAAAGCATGATAATCGCAATCGTCTATCGGCGGTGGACAGGGAAATTATGCTACGTTATACACGATCGGTTCCTGACAATTTAAACGTCACACGGTCTTTTAAAACATTTACACGGTGATTGGCGCAAAACGGTGGGAGCGACGCTTTGTACCAATCGCCGTGTAAAGATGATCCACACCGTGTGACGTTTTAAACGTCATTAACCAGCCATGTATAACGTAGGTCACGATTTAGCACTGGTCAGCATTATTGAAATTGTTGAAAGTCACTTCGACGAGTTCGATTAGATGAGAAAATTACTTGCTTGGAGATGGCTCACCATGTCCGTTTTTAACTCTAATCCTCTGAACAAATCAAATTTTTCCGCCCATATGTTGCAATTCTGATAAAGATACTCTAGTTTAAGAGTACTTAATTAACCGACTTAAAAAAAGGAGGAGGTTATCAATTCGACCCGTATGTATGTATTTTGTTGTTCACGCATAACTCTCGTAAATGTGCATCGATTTTGATAATTTTTATTTTGTTTGAAAGAGTGTGGTCCCCCAAGGTGGTCCCATTTCAATTTCGTAAAAATCTGATCATTAGAACAAATTATTTTATTCAAATTTCCATTATTTTAAAAGCTCTTCATAGGTGTATGATGAGGTTGGAAGTTTTTGTCCAAACTATGGCAAACAAGATTATAAATTTCGTGCTACTTACAAGTAAAAGAAAAAAACTAACTTTATGACAATGGAAGGCTCGCCATTATCACTGCATTATGCCTTACGTTTTGTTTGTGTCGTCAGTTAGAATTATATTCTATGACGATCCTAAAAGGAACTGTGAGTATATAGAAATAAACGCCAACAGACTAGAGTATTTCAATAATGCTTCCCCGTCGTCCAATAGTCAGTCTTTTTTGGAGGATATGTACCCATAGAGGTATGTCTGTTGCTACACGTAGATAATGTCTACCCGGCACAAAATACCTTTATTTATCCGTTTATTTTTGGCCGCTCAGTCTGTTTTACTGTAGGTATGTCACTACTCTGATAAATAATGGTATTCAACTTCTCAAACTGGATCAGAAAGTGGCAATACCATCCAATTTTGTAACGACTACAACTTTTACTTCAACGAAGTTATCGAAATGTAAACAAAACTCAAGCTGTCCAGAAGTTAATGATTTTTACATTATTTAATGTAATGTAGTTTTCTCCTTTTACAAAGATTTGCAGATTTATTTTGTTGAAAGTTTGTCATAAGATATTTATACGAAATTTCAAATTCGCGAGACGTCAAAAGTCCTTATTTTACACAATGCACAATTTATTTTAAATTTTTGTGAGCACTACAATACATTTTGTATGACATTGACTTTTCAAAAAACTCCATTTACCGAACCTGTTTAATCTATTTTCGTTTATTATTTCAATAAATGTTTCTAGTGCTGTGATAGAAACATGGATACATATTTTACAAACTTGTGTAGCACCACAATCACGTAGAGGCAAGGCAGGTAATTAAATCAAAGCATACTTCACGATAATCTCTAAAGGATTTTGTGCTTAGGAGTAAATAATTTTCATAGACTGTAAAATCTAATCAAAATAAATAATGAAAAAGAAACAGTGCATAAACAAGCATAATACTATAAAAGATTTTCTTTCCCCTTAAACCGCATTTTCTGGAATAGTTTTCCGATGGATTGCAATATAGAATGATGATTAATATTTGATCGTGATTATTTTATTGCGAGATGTATTGGTATTGTGTTTAATTTGTGGTTAAATAAACCCTCTTCTACCCACCATTCATCAATCTGTTACTTAATAAATAAATAAATTAAAAAAAATCAATAACATTATATGAATTTTATGCTAAAAAAAATAAAATAAAGAAGATTGTTGAGTTTTATGTATTATAATGTTAATTAGATTAACCGGCAGGAAGACTTGCAACGCTTATACATAAAAAGTTTGGTGTCTTGTTATCAGACTTGTATAAAACCCAAAAACTCACATAAATATTGGGTCAAAAACTTTCTGCAAATTAATTTAATGTTTAATAAAATTACGTGTTATATTATTTTGACGATATGAATTATAAATAGTAGTTTAAAATAATTACCATTTGAATTTAAATTTAATTAATTTATTAATTAAAGAATAATTATTTTGCATAAAAAATAATAAAGCTAAAAATCCATGATAGCAAGAGCTGAATTCTTATCAAATATTTTGTCAATGCATTTAGAAATTGCCCAATCCTTAATATTTCTGCAAACATCCGTAATGTCACAACAAAGTTTTGCATCTTTAAGGGTGTATTCAAATCCAAACTGCTTATTTTGAGATGCATTTTTTAATTTATTTTTGCTCTGAAATGCATCCAATTGGCAGGTTTTCTTATTCAGAAACTTTATAATGTCCGTATTGGTTAAATTTTTTGATAAAGGCAGAATATATTTTTAAAAATGCTGTCAAAGTGGACATTTTGAACCAAATTTCCCGAAGCGATAGCGCTGGAAATATAAAAAAAATTATCGCACTGTGAAAATAATTGTTTGTAAATCAATTTCTAATTAATTGAACGAAAAATAAAAGCATAGGTCCCTTATAAATCTCTTCATAAATCACGCCGCCAAGTTTCACGTTTTTTACTTTTAAAAATGAGTCTGAAAATGTGTCTCAAAATTTTGAGTTGTTGAGCGGGGAAAAATATTTGTTTTGAATACCGCCTTAAAGTTTGAATTGTGCACAAACAGTAAATAAATCATACAAAAAATTGGGTAATATATATATATATATATATATATATATATTTTTTTTTTTTTTTTTTTTTTTTTGGTATCTTAAAAAAAAATTTAAAAAATATGAAATCAAAAATTACGTTTTTTTTTTAAATTATTATTTTTTTGCAAAGTTCCGAGTTTTGCAGAAAATTTTCCACGCACATGCATCTATATTATACAACTCTGCTTGTTATATTACAGGAATTAGGTACAGTCTTAAAATCTCAGATTTTTTTTAATTTATAAACACTGAGTAATTTTCAAAAACTGGTAATTACTCCATCAACAAGTGAAGCATTACATATAATTTATTTCATGTTGTGTCTTTAATTACCATTAAATATTTTATAATTTTAAAAACTGCTGTACATTTCTATGTCCTGATTTCGAAGCATCCAGGGTTCTTGCTGTCAATAGCCACTTCAGGGAATTGCGACAAAATACTTCATTTGGCAAGAAAATGAAAAATTAAAATTGTCAAAATGCAAGAGTTGAATGAAAAATATTCTGTCGGCAACACTTTCAGCGATATTGAACAATTTACTGTATAGCTTATTATTTGGATCAGTGTTCGAAATTAGTAGTCAAATACAACTAAATTATTGCATTTGACTACTACAAAATTATTCTCGGTCGTCAAATTTGATGCCAATTTTTAATAAAACATTTATTAACTATTATTTTAATGGTTAACTTAACACATACACACACACAAATAAAATAGTGCAATTTTTTATTTTATTTTATCAAGATTCAAACGTAGATGTATTATTATTATTTTTTCCACTAAATTCAATTGTAATCATTAACATTAGATAACATTCTGTTTTACACGATTAAGTGCATTTTTCTATTAATTTTTAAAAATGCTTTACATCAGTTTTACAGTTTTTTCAATTATTATAATCTTGGAAATTAAGAACTTCAATAATTTTAAATAAAAACAAAATATACGCGTTTTTATTTATTTTTTTAAAGTAGCATGCAATATTAACTAAAAATAAATTTTAGAAATTGCTACTAAAATTGTTACTTTGACACCTAAGATATTTGCAGTAGGCGTTATTTGATGCCTATGTTTTATTTCCCAATTTCTATCACTGATTTGGATTTTGATTTCTTTTTCTTCTTCTTTTTTTTCACAACTCATTCACATCGTTTACAAAAACTTTAATTATGTGTTTTCATCTAACATGCTATCCTGAATCCAGAGTTAACTCGTGGTTTGTTTTGTGAATCTGTTTAAAAATAAACTGGGTTGGATTTTTTTTTTTTTTCTCAATTTTTCAAAGCATTTGTAATATACTTGTTTTTATTAGTTTCTGAAGCTGATACGTCATTTTAGATCAATAACTGCTCTAAAAATAATTACAAAAAATTAGAACACATGTTGAAAAGGAAAAACAGGGTACATTAGGGAACTTTAAGAATGATTTTAGAATCAATGTTTCCCAATGAATCAATTGCTAATGTTATTTTCATTGAACAAATTCATTGAACTACCTATTACATTCTCCCCTATGTTGGAATTTCTGAAAAGTTTTTGCAGATCTACGCCGATCATGACTCCTTAACCATACCCAGTTCAAAACTTTATCTATCTATCTATGTCACTTTTTAATGGACACAATAACTCGCATAATTCTGCACAAATCTCTTCCAAACTGATACTTAAAATCAAGGGACATAAAATCTCGGTCAAGTTTGTTAATGGGCAAAATCAAACCAGGGGAGGGGGGGGGGGGATGGTTTTTTTGTGAAAACAGAAAAAAACACCCATAATTTCTTAATTATGATACGTATCGAATCCGTTTAAAGCAGGGCTGGGTTTTTGCCGGCAGAAAGGGGTTTTTGCCGTGCCAGTGGCAGAAAGTGGTTTTAACCGGCAGAAACCGGCAACAACTGGCAGAAACACATTTCGTGACATAATCTGAGACTTTTATAATTGTATTAAATCCTTAAGTACATTTTATTCAGGATAAATAACAAATGAAATATTGTGGATAGTTTTAATTAAAAAATAAATAAATTTATATTAGAAAAAATAAGTAATGTAACCGATAAAATTTTTGTTATGATATGGTTGCGTAATTTTATATTATAAACAATTATTAGAGTATTTAAAATTCAAAATAGAAAACTATATCAAATACTTATTTTAAATTAAACGCTGAAAAGAAAAGAAAAATAATCAATACTTACTCAAAATAATTTTCTGTAATTTAACATAATTTAATAATAACTGTAAAAAATCTTTCTCACAGAAATGTTATACAGCTCCAAATCAAAAAATTAGACTAATTAATTCAATTTGTATTTGGAATTGCATTTAGCTTTATTTCACTGTAGTGCAATTGAAAAAGAACATTGGTGGATGTTTTAATACATTTGCAAGTTATTAAAGGAAATTAAAACTGTAAAATATTAAATTTTGAGTGAATATTTTATTTTTGTAAAATTATTTTCATTATTCAAGATATTAGAATACTAAAATAGGTGGTCAAAAAATTAGAATACTTATGAATTTTCCTGATTTGTTCAGAAGGTTGCATAAAATTATCTTCTGCGGGACTTCTTAAGTTATAAAAACGCTTTGCATCATCATTGTTTTCATTTTGTGTAAAACATAGGCCGTTCGTCCGACATAAAAGAGTTTACAAAGCATTGTATTATTGATTTGCATAAAGAAGGTCGTAATCAGCAATATATCACCAGTTTTCTTAAAATGTTCTCAACCAAGTGTTAGTAGAGCAATAAAGCAGTATTCTAACGATGGACATTTTGAAAATAAGCATTTGAATAGCGGCCGAAAGCCAAAAACTACTCAGAGAGATGATAGAAAGCTAAAGAGTATTGCTAAAAAAAACTGTTTTGGAAGTGTGAGATATTTGCATCGAAAGTGGAAAGAACACAGTGTTGATGTGAATAAATCTACAACGCTAAGACGTCTCCATAAACTTGGATTTCAATCTCGTGCACCAGATAAAGCCTTTCATGACCATTAAACAGAAAAGGGAGAGAGTGAAGTGGTGCAAAACAAAAGCTTTATGGGGTCTGGATGATTGGAAAAATATATTATTTAGTGATGAGAGTGTGTTTTGCGTAACATACGGTCAATGTTGTGTTCGGCGAATAAAGCAAGAAGCATATGAGAAGAACTGGATGAAACGATCAGTGAAATTTGCAGCCAGTGTAATGGTATGGGCTTGCATGACTGCAGATGGTCCTCGAAGGCTATGTATCATTAACAAAACGATTAATTCTGAGATATATCAGGAAATCCTTGATCATTTTATGATACCATCGTCAGAAGATCTGGGTGGTGACGATTTTATTTTCCAACATGATTTAGCAACTTCACACAGGGTAGTGTCCACCAAGAACTGTCTTAGCCAACATTAAATTAACGTACTTCCCTGGCCAGCTAATTCGCCGTATTTAAATCCAATGGTAAATTTGTGGGGAATAATGAAGAAAAGACTACAAGATATTACGCCTAAAAACAAAGTTGAGCTTCTTTCCAGAATAAAGTCGGCATGGTCATGTCTGGGCAGAAAACATTCTGAACCACTTGTAGCTAGCTCGGCAAAGCGAGTTCGTGCTGTTATAAAATGTAAAGGTGATGCTACAAAATATTAAAGAATAACTATGTTTCCTCCTTTTAAACACATATTATTTACAATACATTATTCTAATATTTTGAACCAGGTAAATGGTTATTCTACTATTTTGATTTTTTCCAAGTGTGAATAATTATTTTAATTTTTGTATTACTTCTTTTAATTTTAATGCTAAAAGATTCTACAAACTATGTAGATTCTTACTGTAGATTAAAATACTGTAGATTAAAATATCATAAATTTTTTTGTAAATTTCTTTTTTTCTTTTTATTTTTAAATAGAAAATTAACTGTAAATAATATTAATAGTTAAGCTTGTACAGCAACAGATTACCATTATGAAAATTTCTGTTTTTCAAGTAAAAGAAAATTAGTATTATATAAACAAAGTATATTTATATGATCATTTTGAAGCTTTTTGCTACTTTGAATAACATTCATAATCTTTAGTTTTAATTTTTAATTTAATTGTTTATATATCAAATACAGGTGTGAATTATGAATCATTGCAGTTAAAGTTCTTCTAATTATTATTTCTTAGTTTCTGCCAGTTTTTGCCGCTTACTGGCAGAAACTAGTTTCTGCCATGCCGGTTTTAACTGGTTATAACCACTGGTTTTAACCACCCCGGCAGAAACTTGCCAGCCCTGGTTTAAAGTTATTATTACTTCTAGGAAAAGGGCCGAAAATTTATGTATGACAGATTTTTGATATCATTAAAATTAGCCTCAATGGGGGAGGGGGAAAATAGGGGTTTAAGAAGAAAAAAATGCACAACTTCGTCAATTCACAAGATATCAAATCCACTTAAATTTATTATAAATCCTCTTAATATTATCTACAACTTTTATACTGGCATGTTTTTTATAAAACCAACCCTTACAGCAAAAAAATAAAATAAATAAATAAAAAAAAATTAAAATCTCTGGTGGCTCTGCCTACAGAGACAGGTAGATTTTGAAGTGGGCGGTCCCAACTACCGCATTGCAAAAAGGTCATTTCTTCTGCGATTCCCAGTAAACAAGCACTCCATGGTCTGCGTCTTCGAAATGTACCTGTAGGCCAAGCTGTCAGGGATTTTTAAAACTTTTAATTTGTATTTGTTGCTTTATTGCAACAGCAATAATCAATCCCCTAAATTCTCCCATTCCACCTGAATTTGCCACTTCCTCATCCCATCCTCTTATCAAACATGCCAAGTCTTTTAAACTTTTTAATTTTTAATATTTTTTTCTGCCCTAATTGTAAATATTTAGTAATGATAAATAAATAATCATTTAATCAACCTCCCTGCAAAAAAAAAAAAATTGTTTTTTTTTTTTTTTCTCTGTGCCCCTTTTTCTTCCCAACTCACAAAGCTGAAAATCTTTAATTTTTAAATTATGGAATTTTTTTAAAACACTTTGGGACATTTTAAATTTGAATTTAATATTATCTTTTTGGTATTTAATCGTTTACAAATTTTAAAGCCAATTACATTTTTGTATTGTTATATTAATGTCTGATATTATTACTTATGTAAATAATAAAGCATAGTGTCCAGTTTTAAAATTTTTGCAATTCAAAAATTTCCATGATCCAAAATTGCCGTGATCCTAAGGATTTCAGATTAAAAAAGTTGCACTGAGTGTGTGTATATATACAGGTCTTGCTGACTTAAGTTCTGTCTACTCCCATTAACTTCATAACGTTGGCAGCTATAGTCATAATGTGTCTAGGTATAGTAAAGTGATTTTGCGATACACAGTGAGAATGCATGCAGCACCACCTAGTGACAAACTGCAGAATTAGCATTTCTGTCTTGAAACAGTATGAGATATGAACAAGGAAAAAGTCAATTAAAAAGTTGTAGAGTATCCTCGATTTAGTATGAAATAATATGCAGGGTGTCCGAATAGTCTGGAAACGATCGAATAACTCGAGAAATATACATTGTATCAAAAAACAGAAAAATGCATCCCTGCTTATAAAATACTTGCTTATCTCCAGAACTAATGCACAGATTTTCATCAAACTTCAGATTCAGTTAGACGTTGACATAAGTTGTTGTTGATTAGGTTTTGGTCTAAATCTCCCAACAAGTGGCGCTGCTATTCTGCATTTTGCAGGATTTACACGATTTTAGCAATAGGCATATATCAAGAACTAGTGCACGGAATTTAATAAAACTGTAGATTCAGTTAGACCTTGATATAAATAGGATCTGATTATTTTTAGTGTATGCAAAACCTGTGTAAGATAGAAGAAAGTTTTGGGATTAGCACATTCGACTAGTTTAACCATGAAACAACTCCACGTGAAAAAACAAGATGTCTTCTCACGAGCGCTTTTGCTACTAAATGTCGATATTTTTTATTTAAAAATATAAATTCATTCAAAATCGGGTTAAAGATATAAATCATACAAATTTGAGGTTTAGTTAAGGTTATCACGGGCGGGTCATCTAGTATATAATAATAAGGAAAGAAATTTGTGTGCATGTCTCTCTCTCTGTATGTGTGGTGTGTTCTGAAGAGACCTTCTGTACGCAGAGCTACAAGATTTGACAGGAAAGTATCTCTATACCTGTAGTTATGCACCTCGAAGCTCGATTTTCGATTTTTTTTATTAGATTTATTTTTCACGTTTCGCGGCGATTTTTCCATATTAGTAAAAGGAATCTAGTTTCAATCTTATAGCCCAATTTAGTAAATTTTGTCCTCTTTTCAATAAAGTTTACTCTGAATTCAAACAGAGAATTTTTTAATGTGATGTTTAGAGTTTTTTTTCGCATTTCGCGCCCATTTTTTTAACATTAGTAAAAGAAATTCTGTTTCTAACTTTTAGCCTAATATTAAATTTTGTGCATCGCGATTTTGGAAATTTAATACGATTTTTAGCGTTTTAATGCGTTTCGCGGCGATTTTTTGACATTCGTCAAAGAAATTCTATTTTAAACTTTTATAACGTAATATGGTAAATTTGGTCTTCTGCGATTTTTTAGTTGTTAGTGATTTTTAATGTGTTTTTCAATAACGATTTTTTTCGCTTTTCGCACAAATTTTTTGACATTCGTAAAAATATTAAGTTTCAAACTTTTAGATTAATATAGTACATTTTGTCTTCCGCGATTTTTGCATTTTACAGATTTTTAAAGAGATTTTCAATGCAATTTTTAGCGTTCCACAGCAATTTTTTTTTTTTTTTAGTAAAAGGAATTCGGTATCAAACTTTTAGCCTAATATAATACTTTTTTCCTTTGAAATTTTTAGCTTTTTTTTTTGTGTGTGTGTGTGTGTGTTTGCGCCATTTTTTTCACATTCGTGAAAGAGATCCGAGTACAATACTTTATCCCACTATGGTATACTTTGTTTTATGCAATTTTTGAGTTTTTAGCGATTTTTTTTTCGGTGATTTTTCCACATTAGTAAAATGAATCCGGTTTCAATCTTTGAAACCATTGTTGTAAATGCTGTCATGTTTTCAATAAAGTTTATTCAGAATAATATTACAACTTTTTTGAAGTTTTCGCGATTTTTTTTACATGATTTTTTGAGTTTTTTCGCGTTTTGCTGAGATTTTACGTCATTGATAAAAGAAATCCTACTTTAATCTTTTAGTCCGATATGGTAAATTTTGTCATTTGCGATTTTTGGATTTTTTTCGATATTTTATGCTACTGTTAGCATTTTTTCGCGATTCTCTGTGATTTTTTTGACATTGGTAAAAGGAATCCGGTTTCAGTCTTCTAGTTCAAAATACTTAATTTTGTTCCCTTTTCAATTAAGTTAATGCGGAATGTGTGCAGCAATTTTTAATTTTTCGCGATTTTTAGTTTTTTTTTTTTTTTTTGCATTTTGTGCTACTTTTTGACGGGCCCGGGCAACACAGGGCGGATGAACTGGCATGTATAGATATATATATATAATGCAAATCTTGTTACCACAATAGCGTCCGAAATAATGAACCAATTCGAATCTATTTGGGACAATAAATTGATCTGCTCGTATCTGGGATGAGTTCGTTATTCAAGTATGTAGCTGTTATAGTTCGTTTATAAAGTATAGTTTGTTGTACCGAAAGATGAATTTGGAAGGATTTGGCGCTACTTTCTACACTGACACCTGGGTCATATGTCCTCTTTGCTACCTCGTAGTTTCGATCCTGCATATAGTGGTGTTACACTATTTTTATGGAGGATTTTTCCTCGAGAGGTTTATAGCAACCATCAATTTTGAAACTGACTGTTTTTTAAACAAAATAAATTTATAAATTTGTAGTTTTAAACAGTGCTTTTTTCCATTTTTATTCTGCACAAAAAAAAGAATTCAAGCTTTGAAAGTTTCAATAAAATATTCACATAGAATTGTATAAAATGTATAGTAGCTTGTTTCCCGGGAATTTTTTTCCATCACCCCCCCCCCCCCCCCCATACACACACACATACTTTCTGCATCGCCGCCACTAATTACATGTAGAACTGTAGCACTATAAGGCAGATAGAGCTTATTTTGATAAGAAAATCAAGTTAAATGTGCCCAGCAATGCATCATGCGTGCTGTATGTTTTCCAATGTTAGAACATTTGGCATACTCAACTTAATTTTCCTATTAAAATAAACTATACATTGCTTATATGTGTTAACATTATTGGTGAATATACACCTGCCTTATAATGCCAGATTTCTGTGTCCAATTTCTTGCATCTTTAAGCTAGTGATAAAGGATATAAATAATTTACATTTCTTGGTTTGTAATATAGTTATTTTTACATGTAAAACTTCATTTCACACTAAACTGAAAATACTCTATAATTTTGTAATTGACTTTTTCCTCCATACTTTTGAAGGAGTGTTACTTTGGGACCTATTTCGGCAGGCCTACACAGAGACCTACACAGGCTTTTGTCTCGAATGATCCATATATTTTTATTCTCAGAAACACATACATGACTTCGACAATTACATAAATCTTCTTGATGAGGACGGGACAGACACAAGGAAATTACATCACCGAAGAATTGCAGCCCGAACCTCCGCAATGAGTGTGCAATGGAGATGACGGAAGTTGAATCCGTCGCCCTGACTCCTACGCTGGAGGGCCCAATTTCCCCATATTTCAAACCGTTTTTGAGATAAAAATACTAAATTTCCTGTGTGTCATCGGATAACACTAGCTATTTTACTATAACCTAGACGCCATATTCATAACTTTGAATTGAATGGGTATGAACAGGCCTTTAGTGGGATCTCTATGTATATATATGCTGTAAAATCTGTAAAAAAAATGTAACCTATATATAACAAAATCCTGTTTTAAACAAAATAATAATATAATACAACTATAAGGGATGTGGATTTGGCATTTTCCCAGTCCCTTGCAATTTCACCCTAGCAGGTTTTACTAACATATTTTCATAAAATCCTTTCAGAATAGTTACTGCATGTCTGATCCTTCTTTTAAAAAAAAATTATCAAAATTTCATAATTTTTTAAGTATACAAAAAGTTACATTTGTAAAAATATTTTATATAAAAAAACCCCCTTAAAATCATGCTTTTTCTAGCTTTATGGTTGCACATAATCCTTAAACCTGTTTATCTGTCAACAGCAAATAATAAGCAATTAAAATATGGAGTTTTTTTTTAAATATTATTGCTATGTCAACACATGTGTTAGTAATAGTTATTTTCATGTTTAATTCATCACTTTTCTAAGCCTGTGCTCTTTTGTTTGATTTCAGATTTGGATAGTCTTTGTTACTGAAAATTGTGTCTACAAGTTTAATATTTCAAGTAAGAAGTTTTTGGATATGGAAAATGTTAGAAAACTATCCATTAAGAAAAGTTATTGTGCTCTTGACAGCTTATAAATAAACATTCAGTTGGTGTATATGGAGAGAATTTTTAGCTTATGCTTTTCCAAGAGTTACTTTTGAATTCTTCGGAAATTGTTCTTAAATTAAGAAGAAAGCCTTTCCTTCATAAAATGTACATATTAAAAATTTTGATGAAATTGCGGCTAAAGTGTTATTTAGTGCAATGCAGAAAATCTTTTTAAAATAGCATGTGTTTTACAGCATTTTATCGTAAGTTTGACCTTTTATAGAGCCTTTTTTGTGAATGATTTTTGCTTGTACAGACTGTAACTTTACATATTCTATTCAGAGGGGGAAAAAACTTATTTATATAATGTTTCCCATCCGAATGCCATGTTTGCCATTTTCTTCTCAAGCTCGTTTAAATCCATGCATACCTATTTTTATAAAAGAAGAGCGTGAGGCTAATGACATCAGTAAAGACATTTTACAAAATTCTCGCATAAGTAGATCGTCTTATAAAGAAGAAACATCCTTTCTGTGTAAAACATGTGGAAGAGTATTTTCCAGTCAAGGTTCACTAAAAAACCATCAATATGTTCACATTGAGGAAAAACCTTTTAAATGTAAAACATGTAGAAAAGTATTTTCCAGTCAAGGTTCATTACTAAATCATCAAATGGTTCACTCTGGAGAAAAGCAATTTAAGTGTAATTATTGTGATAAAGAATTTTCTCGTCATGAACATTTAAAGAGGCATGTTCGTTCTCATACAGGGGAAAAACCTTTCGTGTGTGAAGTTTGTAAGAAAGGATTTTCTAATAGCGATTCCTTAAGAGACCACGTGCGTACCCACACTGGTGAAAAGCCTTTTATGTGTAAAGTTTGTGGTAAAGCGTTTTCTCATCGAGCTCATTTACATCAGCATTCCCATACACACACAGGAAAGAGATTTGCTTGTGAAATTTGTAGCAAAACATTTACTAAACTAGGTACGTTGAAAGATCATAAGCGTACACATAAGGAACCACAGCCTTTTGAATGTAATATTTGCCATAAAATGTTTGCTTTTCGAAGTAGTCTAAGTCGGCATGGTATTGTTCATGCAAAAGACATAATTCAAAAGCAACATACTTGTGATGTATGTGGGAAATCCTTTCATGTGAAGTCTGATTTAAATAAACACCTTCGTATTCATTCTGAAGACAGGCCTTATAAATGTGAAATATGTGAAAAGGGATTTATTCGACAGGATAATCTAAGAGACCATATGCGCATTCATACTGGAGAGAAACCTTTCATATGCGATGTTTGTTGTAAAGCTTTTTCCCGACAAGGTAATTTAAATCTACATAGGAAAAGCCATTTACATCTTTTATCAGAAGAAAATGCTTAGAACTTTATAAATGTGATATTTATGAATAACTTTTTTAATCATTGTTACTGCAATAAAACTTGTGAAAATGAAATCTGTCTATTGTGGTATTATACCATACGTTCTCAACTTACAAAAAATCGATTTTTTTTTTAACGGAAATTAAGTTCTTATAGTGTGTAGAATTATGGACCATACGTTCCATATAGTATAGATGCAGATTCCCAAAATTCTTGAAAGTGCCAATGGCTCCTAAACCCAAAAAATCCATTGGCCGCATTGTGAAACAAACTCATAAAAACAATAACAATAAAAGTTAAAATTTCAGTGCAAATTCACCTTGTTTAATAACTAAAAATTCATTAAGATACAACTAAATGTAAATATATTGCTTGAAGGTGCTAAAAATATACATAAAAACATTTAAAAGCACATTAAAGTTACTTTTAAAAATTCCAAAACGTTTTCAACCGAAAACCCGGTCGTCATCAGTGGAAAAACTAATTCTGTTGAGTTGAGTTGTTACATCTTTGCATTTTCTTGCTTGCCCGGAATAAACTATTTCACTTCAAGGGTTTGGAAATAAGGTGGGATGGGAAAGGTAATCATTGATGCATTAATTCATTCCAGACTGCGTGGATATCATATGATAATACATCGTTACAGACTATTTCTTTTTTAGACATTATTTCAAGAGACTCTCTTATAATTGCTTCCAGGTGATTATTTGTGCGGAATATAATTTTGGATCTATTGAAATCAACTTTTATAGATTCAGTTTGCGCTAATCTTGCTAAGGCAGTGTGGGGTCTATTTAATCTCAGATCTGCTTCATGTTCTTTTATTCTGTTCCGGAATTTCCTCATTGTCATACCTATGTACATAAAATCTTTATCATCTTTCTTGAATGGTATAATATATACTCCTGATCTATTGATAGCTTGAATTGGGTCTATTTTTCTGTTTAACAAAACCCGCAACTTTGGGGGAGGGACTGCGATTAATGTAATGCCAAACTTAAAGAGGGAATGTCTCATACTTTCAAAAAACCGTGGGATGTAATTAACTTTACAAAACTTCAAACTTTTAATTGTACCTGTATTCCGATTTTCTTCATCTTTCACTTTAAATTTATTTATGATTTTTTCAATGAAATGGGATGGAAACTGAATTCTCGGCTGCTATTTTTCTAATTACATCTAATTCTTCATTAAGGAAAAGGCATGAACAAACTTCAAACGCTCTTTTTACATAAAAATTGAAAGGTGCTAACTTGTAACTAATGGGTGAACTGCAATTAAACGGGATGGTGGAGTTAGATCTGTTAATTTTCCTAAACACTGTGCAATCAAGATTCTGTTTGTCCATATTTCTGATTAGCTGTACATCCAAAAAAGCAAGCTTTTGATTTTGTTCTATTTCTAGTGTGAATTTTATTTTATTGTCTAGGCTATTGATTTTATCTAGAAAGGAGTATAACTGATCTTTTCCGTGATTCCAAATAATGTAAATATCATCTACATATCTTAACCAGCAATCCGGACCCGGTTTTATGGTCTCCATGATTATATTTTCAAGAGGACGTAGTTTAAACTCTGCAAGCAGACCTGAAATGGGGGAACCCATTGTGAAATTTAACTATCAACAACAACGTTTTTGTTTTCAACAATCAAGTTTACAGACAAGTCAATGGGTTCCCCCATTTCAGGTCTGCTTGCAGAGTTTAAACTACGTCCTCTTGAAAATATAATCATGGAGACCATAAAACCGGGTCCGGATTGCTGGTTAAGATATGTAGATGATATTTACATTATTTGGAATCACGGAAAAGATCAGTTATACTCCTTTCTAGATAAAATCAATAGCCTAGACAATAAAATAAAATTCACACTAGAAATAGAACAAAATCAAAAGCTTGCTTTTTTGGATGTACAGCTAATCAGAAATATGGACAAACAGAATCTTGATTGCACAGTGTTTAGGAAAATTAACAGATCTAACTCCACCATCCCGTTTAATTGCAGTTCACCCATTAGTTACAAGTTAGCACCTTTCAATTTTTATGTAAAAAGAGCGTTTGAAGTTTGTTCATGCCTTTTCCTTAATGAAGAATTAGATGTAATTAGAAAAATAGCAGCCGAGAATTCAGTTCCATCCCATTTCATTGAAAAAATCATAAATAAATTTAAAGTGAAAGATGAAGAAAATCGGAATACAGGTACAATTAAAAGTTTGAAGTTTTGTAAAGTTAATTACATCCCACGGTTTTTTGAAAGTATGAGACATTCCCTCTTTAAGTTTGGCATTACATTAATCGCAGTCCCTCCCCCAAAGTTGCGGGTTTTGTTAAACAGAAAAATAGACCCAATTCAAGCTATCAATAGATCAGGAGTATATATTATACCATTCAAGAAAGATGATAAAGATTTTATGTACATAGGTATGACAATGAGGAAATTCCGGAACAGAATAAAAGAACATGAAGCAGATCTGAGATTAAATAGACCCCACACTGCCTTAGCAAGATTAGCGCAAACTGAATCTATAAAAGTTGATTTCAATAGATCCAAAATTATATTCCGCACAAATAATCACCTGGAAGCAATTATAAGAGAGTCTCTTGAAATAATGTCTAAAAAAGAAATAGTCTGTAACGATGTATTATCATATGATATCCACGCAGTCTGGAATGAATTAATGCATCAATGATTACCTTTCCCATCCCACCTTATTTCCAAACCCTTGAAGTGAAATAGTTTATTCCGGGCAAGCAAGAAAATGCAAAGATGTAACAACTCAACTCAACAGAATTAGTTTTTCCACTGATGACGACCGGGTTTTCGGTTGAAAACGTTTTGGAATTTTTAAAAGTAACTTTAATGTGCTTTTAAATGTTTTTATGTATATTTTTAGCACCTTCAAGCAATATATTTACATTTAGTTGTATCTTAATGAATTTTTAGTTTTTAAAAACAATAACGTTTATCTGAAAAAAAAAAACTCAAGAGTTCAAAGTGTTAAATAAATTATTTAATATATACATATGTACATCAAAACACAGACTAATTACATCAAATGTGTATATTTAATTCAATTCTAAAATTTGATATTAAGTATAATATAAATCTTAAACTGTGTATATTCAGAAGATAAAGTTGAGTAAGATACAGTTTAAAAAATATATATGTATAAGCTAAGCAATCATGGGAGTGGGGAATATTAGGAAAACAATATTTTTTAATTTTGATTTTCTCATACAAAAATACTTATAAAAAATTGTGAATGTGAGATTATTTTGCACTATAAAAATCAAACACACCTCAAACATTAGTTTTTCTATAAGAAAAATTATCTTTAAAAAAAATCTTATCACAGACTATATAAAATTATCGGGCTCAAACTGTTACGAAGAACACTGCTACTTGAATATATTTAAAGCAATAGTTTGCTGTGTTAAACAGGTCATTCTGAAATTATTTAAAAAAAAATAATAAAGTTTATGTGTTTTGGTCTTAATCTTTCTTCCTGATTATGTGTTTTAGAAAAGTTAAAGATATTGATTTTGTATATAGTTAAATAATGTTCTTCTTCATAAAAATAACTATTAGGCAAAATTACGTTGAATTAAAAATTCAAGCCATTAAAATGTTATTATTTATTAGTAATATTGTCTGCTATTAAAGGTTAAAAGTAACAAACAGTAAATTTTAAATTAAAATTTACTGTAAAAAAAACTTAAATTAATAACTTATTGTTTCTGCAGTAAATTTGGACGACACAATTTTATAGAATCCTCCCACTATAATTGTATACAGTTTGTAGGATTAAATGTTTGTGATGGACATTTTATGAATAAACGATTCTCTAACGTGTTTTGTTTTATAAACTTCCCCACCCAAAAATAAATAAATAAAATTGTTTTTCATAGCAAAAAATAAATGCTCAACATGGGCATTTTCATTTTAAAAAAATATGTCTATAAAAATCAAAATAAAAAAAAAAATATATATAAATATGATTTATTTTCCTTTAGGTTTTAGATTGAAAAATAAATTAATTTAACAATTTCTGACATTAAGGGATGGTTTTGAGTGTGGGATGATGGCGAAGTACCAAACATTTATAAGCTTCGTTGCAACTTTTGTTGGCAAGGGAATTTTTTAAAGCATTTTTTAAAAATTCCTATGAAGATAATATATTGCAATTTTCATGACCAATCGCCGATTTTCACGTTTTATTATCGCGACTCCTTGATGAAATTCGCAATTTTTTTTCCCCGATCGTTCGACGAAATTCGCGATTTTTTTCGGGATCATTCGACGAAATTCGCTAGTTTTTACTGCAATTTATTGACGAATTTGCGATTTTTTTTTCGCAACTCAATGACGAAATTCGTAATATTTTTCCGAAACCGATTAGCAAAATTCGTGATATTTTTTTTCCACGACTGACTGACGAAATTCACAATTACTTCTGAGGTCGATTTGTGAAATTCACACTTTTTTCGCAAGAGCTTGATGAGTTTCGTGGTTTTAATCCATAAGCAATAGACGAAATTCGCAGTTTCATTTCATGATCTTTTGACGAAACTCGCGATTTTTTTTCGCGACTGATTGATGAAATTCACATTTTTTTTCAGCTATCGATTGATGAGATTCGGTATTTTTTTTCCGCAAACGATTGATGAAATTTGCGTTTTTTTTCCGCGAACGATTGATGGAATGTGCGTTTTTTTCTCGACACAATACAAAAATTCGCGTTTTTTATTTCAGCGACCGATTGCGAAAATTTGCAGATTTATTTCGTGAGCGATTGGTGAAATTCGTGGTTTATTTGGCGAGGGATCGACGACGAAATTTGTGATATTTTTCCGTGACCGTTTTCACGATGTTCACGACCGATTGAGGAAATTTCCGATTTCTTTTCATGGCCATTTGACGAATTGTTTTGCGGAAATCTGCTTAAAAAAATAATAATACGAGGAATTCCGCTAATTCGTGGAAGAATCCCATGTCGATATCTATTGTCTATTGTCTACCTGTAAGAACATATTTGAATAATCCCAGAATTACAAATTTAATGAGTGGGACTCAAAATTATTCTCTTCTCGGCACAAATTTTTCTGCGTCGCATGCTAATTGCGGTACGCCGCCGCTGCTGAGTTCATTCGCGGTGCATATATGAAACGTGATTTTTTTTTCCCTGATTCCGCGGACAACGCAATTTTTTTTAACAGAAGAAAACGAGAAATTCGCGGAAATGTAGAAATCCATGTTTAATCATATTGTTTAATTATGAACAGTTGGAAAAAGAACAAAAAAGCTATAAATATCGCGGAATTATGGAGGAGAATCGGCGGATTTTATAAAAAAATAAATAAAAATTAGCAGAAATCTGCCTTTTGGCGGAAATTGGCATCCCTGTAAAACACATGGCGACTTAGACATGGAAAGTTAGTGGCGAAAGCAAAAAATTTAGTCGCCACGCGGCGACTGGTAACCATGAATCTGCATCTATAATTTAAAGTGATGTCTCAATTACACTGCTCAAAACAATTAAAGGATATTTGAAGTTTTATATAAAATAAAGATATAAACGAATTTTTTTTGCCGAAAATAGAAGAAGAGAATCACAAATGCAAATTTTTCTGTTTTTCAAACTGTGGAGTATGCAAATTTTGAGTTCGACGTCAAAAACGTCGCTTCAGCGGCAGCGAATGAAATTTGACTTTCAACTGGATAAAAGAGAATGAAGACAAGGATGATCGGCATTCAGTGATTGCTTTGTTTCGATGAGTACGATGTCTCAGCGAAGTCATTTGACAGATTCAGAAGCTTGGAGAATTGTTGGTAGGTTAGAAGGGGGCCAAACTCAAGCCGAAGTAGCGCAAGCCATTGGAGTGTCACAAAGTGTCATTTCCAGGATCTGGAACCGTTTTTTGGAGAGTGGATGTGCAGGCCGAAGATCGGGGCAAGGTCGTAGACGGGCAACAACGCCCAATGAAGATCGGTATTTAGCGTTAACAGCTCGGAGACACCGAAACCTGAACGCTACTCTTCTCCAACAACACCTTCGCTCGGCTACAGGCACCACGATTTCAACTCAGACTGTCCGAAACCGGCTCCATGCTGTAGGTCTGTATGCTCGCCGACCGATGGTATGTGTTAGATTAACATCAAGGCATCGTTGCGACCGCAGGAGTGGTCAACTGGAGGAGAAATGAATGGAGCAATATTCTGTTTTCTGACGAGTCCCGTTTTTCTGTGCATCCGGATAATAGGCGTATTTTCATCTGGAGGGACCGTGGCAGTAGGAATAATCCTGCGTTCGTGCACGAAAGTGTCAGATTTGGCGGTGGAGGAGTGTTGGTGTATGGTGGCATCTCCATTGACGGGCGCACTGACCTCTACATCATTCGAGATGGAGCTCTGACTGGTCGCCGATATAGGGATGAGATCCTCAGACCTATTGTAGTCCCTTAAGCTGCAGCAATCGGAGATAACTTCATTTTAATGGACGATAACTGCAGGCCACATCGTGCAAACCTGGTGGAGGATTTCCTTTTCGAGGAAGGAATCGTTCGAATGGAATGGCCAGCGTCTTCTCCAGACATGAATCCAATCGAGCACGTTTGGGACGCTCTAGGAAGACGAGTTTCTGGCCGCCAACAACCCCCACAAACTCTCCAAGAACTGGAAAGAGCTCTTCTGGAAGAGTGGGGCAGAATACCCCAACTCGTCATTAATAGCCTCATTGAGTCCATGCCTCAAAGGTGTTCGACGTTGCTGGCCGCCCGTGGAAACCATACCCCCTACTGAAAATGATTTTCTTTGAAGAAAACACCTTTTCTTATTCTTTTTTTCTCATATGCACAAATTGTGTTTTTTTTCCTTTTGTACACAAATGCGCAATAAAATGCATTTTTTTCTGCCAAACATGTGTAATTTATTCTCATATAACCTACTATGTCTGTCGACCATGTATCAATCAGCTAAAAAGTTTCCCAGATACAAAATCCACCTAAAACTGCAATATCCTTTAATTGTTTTGAGCAGTGTATTAAGAAAAATATGAGCAAAAATGTCAGATCACGGATGAATCATAAAACCGACCTTGCCGAAAAATTCTACTAAGTTTCTACTGCCTTTTTAAATGAGTAGATTTAGGCACATGAGGGTTCACAGTATGCAGCATGAGTAGCAAATTAAATGTAAGTGGGAAAAAAAATACCAGTATATTTTTTTTCTACTAAAACTTTAAACACGATTTTCTGGAAACTACATTTTTCAACATGGGCAGCATGATAACTTGATCAGTTTTTAACATTTTTGAATAAAATTTGCTCTACAGATAATTAAATTGTCTAAATGTCCATCGAGTCATTTAGACCCGATCGCCCCTCCAGGTGGTTCTGAATCGGCCCCTTAAGAGGGGAAGATGACCGGGACCCCGGCATTACGAGATGTTCTCCGACACGACGGGGGCAGGTTAAGCTGACGAATCCCCACCTCAACGTGGTGTCTGACTTCACTGGGGGCTGGATAGATGTCCTGCCCACACGACCTCGGGTTGTCCCGTCCTTTGTGCCGGTTCTCAGCTGCAGGAGGCTCGCGGCTTCAGATTCTCCTTTGAGATCTCATGTGCAGAGCTTCTCTCCTAGTTCGAACCGGTAACGCCGGCCGATGTGGAACTTAGGGTTGTCTCACCGGGATATTGGAACAGCCGGGTGGTAAAAGGACACTGCGTAGGCCAATTCCTAGCGCCTAGACGCTTTGCACCCGCCAAGGATGGTGACACTAGCGCAATGGGGATAGGACAGCTTCCACATTTATCTAACAAGGAAGGTCTCCTTAAAGCGCATACTCAGAATATTTTGAAAAAAATGCTAATGAAGCTACTCATGTACGTAATAAGAGATCAGTCAAATTTAGCTGCGGAATCCCAGCAGAAAATCTGTAAAAAAATAAAACACTTTCGAGTATTTGACGCAAAAAGACGCGATTTGGCGAACAAAACTTTTTCGTCGCCAAATGCAAACGATTTTAATGTATTTGAAAATTTCTGGTTAAATGAATGTTTAAATGCGTAGCACTTTACGAATTTAAACTTCAACGATTAAATAGCTTTTTTTTTTCTATAAAGTTATGTAATACATATACAAATTAACTACTGCTGAAGTTATTTAATTTTATACAGTTTTGAAGGCTGGTTAAGTTTTAAATGTATTTTAACAGTAAATGTCCGATTAAACACTCTTTCATGATACATTTCGACTTGAATAAGTCATTGTTTCCACGGCAAGAAGACTTTTCTCTAGTTGTCTCCGGCACTAACAATATCGATGACAAATTGACAGTGCTCAGAATCCCACAATTAATTTTTAGTTTAAAGCAATTTTAATCAATTCAAATTCTGTTCTAAACCGTAGAATGCGATCGTTAATTTTCTTTTAGATGTACATATAATTATATATGGCAAAACCGTAGTTATAAAAGTGAAATTATTTAAATTAAACTTACTTTAACTAGTTCAGTATAAAGAGTAGAAAACATTTTTCCTAAAAGATAATTTATTGTAAATGCATGTTTTTTTTTCTTTAATTTCATTGTGTCGCCAACCCAGCGATAAATCGCCAAAACAAGAAATTTTCATAATTTTTTTACGGACGTTATATCGAGGTTCCGTAGCAAATTTTTTTATAAATGTATATATCCTCATGAGAAGAATATTCAGTAATTTTTTCAAAATTTTCTGAGTATGCGCTTATGGAGACCTTCCTTGTAAGGCGAGGGCAGACTTCGTATGACAAGGAGCGCAGGCGATTCCGTTGTGACGCTTGTCAGTGCGCGAGGCGGCATGTCGCAACCTTTGGTACTGTGCAAGTGGCGAAACGTAAGAAGCACGGAGGAAGATAGATGGAGGAGAAAGTAACGTTGAAATTTTACAATACAGTTTTTCTCCTTATAGATTGCGCCACGGTAAACTGAAGGCTATCCTAACCTGCTTCTGCAATGCTTTTCAATGTGAAAAGCATTCATTTTTTAAATGTTTTTGATTGAAAATTTGAACTTTAAAAAAGTCAAACAAGTAGAAATTTCATTAAATAAAGTTTTCTTCACACCATGCATATATTTTAATAGATATTTCGCGTTTCGATTGCTTTTTATAACTCTTTAAATAAGAGTTCATCCTGACAGAAGCATCTGAATAGTAGTCATTTAAAAATAAATATCACGGATATTGTACTGCGAAGAAATACGGAATGGACGTATAATTTTTAGAGATTAAAAGTATTATTCAAATAAAAACAGCTTCAGATTACAGCCAAACAAATAGCACTCTATAAGACAATTTAAATGGCCATGTCAATTAGCCACAGACATTAGCATTCATTAAGTATAACATTTTAAAAACATATACACTAAGATCGATATACTAGAATAAAAATTTCATAGTTTAAAAATGATTACATGCATATAACTTTAAATTAAAGTATAATAAAAAGCACTCATTTTTGGAGCTCTAAACATACTTAAAAAAAAAATTTCTTCGATTTTTCTTTTGTTTATCTCATCATCATAGCCCGATCTACATCCCGGAATAAAACATTTATATCCCATCTTATATTTATGACATATAATTGCTATAATTAAAAATAATCGAGTAAAATATTTTCGGAATTTAACATGTTATCTAATGACATTCTGTTTAAAGGCAGCCGCCAAATTTTACAGCGCCCTCTTTCGTTAAAAAAATATGATTTGTATTTTCGATATCCTCGCCTATTCTAGTTTCCCCTCCAGGTTCTTTCTCCGTGGTAAGAAGTGTGGTGCGGAAAGAGGCCTGACGCACTGGTGCCAGATCTTAAAGCTCGCCGAACCTCACATGACCACTGCGTCTCCCCCTGTAGCTAGAGTAGTTGTGAACCGACCTCAGGGTCGTTCAGAAAAGAGATTGCCCGTTCGTACCAGGAGCGGTTTGAGTCACGGAGCGCCCTCAGGTCCGAGGTCTGTGGCTCGTATCGCCTTCTCTGGTAGGGTGTAGGTTCTTTCTCTGGACTGTTTGATTGCGGGTAACCGGGCCGGAGGCTCGTCAGCCATGATGGCGTCACGGCAGTAAGTGACGGCGCCGAGACCTAAATCGGACCTTGGGTCAAAACCAGTCCAGCGCGTCTATGCGTAGCTAGAGCTTTCTGTGCCTGGCGGTTGGGACTAGCAGGCAGTCTTCACCTCATTTTCACGCTACTAATCTCGATCGGACCGCTTCTTTAGCATTCTTGAAGGAGGTTTCCACGTCCTTCAGAGTCCGATAATGGGTCTAAAACTAATTTTCCGTTGTTTCTAACATTTGTTGTGTGTTTGTGTGTGTTGTTTTATATTTGAATGATCGGAGTCAATCAATGGAGTCGATCGGAGACCTCTCGTATTTCGCTGCGGTGCTTGCCGAATGCAAAACCATTGGGATGGGACAACCTTAGTCAAGGCGTCGGGGACTGATTTTCTTCGAAGTCCCGGGTTGGCGAGAAGCTCCTCCTGCTCGTCGCAACTGATGAACTAGTCGTTTCCTCCCTCCCTAGGACTCGATAATCGGAAGTTGCGGTTTCAGTAATGGGTCGTGGGGGTAGTTCGGCATTGACCTAGGATCCAGTTCCTCTTATGGTGTTCCGGCTACGAAACCGTCGGATCACTTCTACGTCCGCCCAAGTGTTGTGTGGTGGTATCTTCTGAGTTTGGGCTCCACCGCATGTTGCATCGACCTCTGTCGTCAATTTATTTGGGAAAGGGTCGAGAGGCGCAGGAGGCTCTCTCCCCCGTCTCTCCCCGGACGAAGAACGCCACCTGTGGAGGTGCAACGGGTAAACCGGCCCTCTATTGGTCGCGTCCTCGTATGGATTCACGAGAATCTGGATTCGGCGACGTAGCTTGACTTACCCACAATGCAATGTGTGATGTTTATTTTTTGGTCTTCCTTCGTCTTATGAGAAATTTTCGCATGAGAAAGCATGGGAGTAGGATAATTGGTTAATAGACAATTTTGTCCTAAATACTATATGAATAAATCAGGGTTTATACTTAATTTTGGAAACATAAAAGTAGGAGTTTTACAGGGGAAAAAATATCTTAGGAGTATTTTTGAATTTGTAAAAAAAATCAACCATTCTATTTATAACAGGGGAGAAAACAGACGAATTTCTTGGTTTTTTTCTGCGATCGATCGAAGAATTTCGCATTTTTTTCGCGAGACCGATTGACGAAATTCGTGATTTTTTCCATGAGTGACTAATGATTTCGCGATTTTTTCCCCGCGAACGACTGAAGAATTTCGGGATTTTTCCGCGATCGAGGAGTTTTACAGGAAAAAAAATATTTTAGGAGTATGTTTGAATTTGTAAAAAAAATCAACCACTCTATGTATAACAGGGGAGAAAACAGAAAAACTGACGATTTTCGCGATTTTTTACTCGCGACCGATTGACGAATTTCGCGATTTTTCTTCCCTGCGACTGATTGAAGAATTTCGCGATATTTTCCTGCTACGAATTGCAGAATTTAGCAGTTTTTTCTTGCCCCCGACTGACGAATTTCACGATATTTTTTCACGTGACCATTGACGAATATCGTGATATTTTAACTGCGACCTATTGACGAAATTTATGTTTTTTTCCGCGAACGATTGACAAATCTTGCGATTTTCTTTTCCGCGACTGATTGACGAATATCGTGATATTCTAACCGCGAACGAATAACGAAATTTACGATTTTTTTCCGCTATCGACTGACGAATTATGCGATTTTCTTTCCCCATGACTGATTAAACTAACACTGTCTCCATCAGAAAAACCGGAACTTTGGTTATTGAATATGAAAAAAATACCAAAATTCCGGTATAATTTAGTCAAAATCATTAGAGCCGTTTTTAGGTAAAATTTACATACACATAGCCACAACGTTTACTCGTATTATTACCATGTGTAAATTAATATATGCATTTGCAGCATGTTGTATCTGTTGTTAGAATGCATTCAATCTTGAAATGAGACTAAATTAGTTTTGCGAGAAAAACTAAAGCCATAGAAATTTTTCCTGACCTATGATATTTTGCTTTTGTTAAGTACTTATTATTTTTCTACAAATTTTTAATGCTTTAAATGTACCATATTTGCTCATGTATTTTTCACCCTTTCTTTGGTTTTAGACATACACGAGTTTTTTATAGTATTTTTTTTTAAGGGCAACTTGGAATAAAGAGAGAAATGCCTTTCTATTAGTATTCCCTCTAGAAAAAAAAATAGTCAGCTACAAGACACTGCTAAAGCAGAAAACTAGTACTAATTCGATAGAAAAGAGCATTATTTCAAGAGAAAAAAGTAGTAAGTTTAAAAATGATAAAAAAAAAATGTAAATTCTTGGTATGATAAATAACGTAACATTAGATTCAAAAGATTTTATGAATGCTAAATGGAAGGGAATGCTGTGGTACCAGAAAGATTTTTATGAGAAATCGCTGGGTACATCTAGGGGTGCACTTTATTATTTTTTTTTTTAAAGAAAGGTGAATTTGACTGATTTTAAAACGGCAAGGCTATGTGCCCTTAAATAACGGCAGAGAGAGTACACTACTTCTATATTCCAGCTGTTAGAAGCTGTATTTAATTTTTTTTTTTTTTTACAAACAGAGGCACCACACTGAAATTTGCTTTTTATCCTCTGCCTTCCGTAAATATATATATATATATATATATATATATATATATATATATATATATATATTCTCCAAATACTTACAAATAATCTCGTGTAGCGCTATTCGGTCAAGTTCGTTAACGAGCAAAATCAAACCAGGAGGGGGGGGGGGGCGAGCTTTTTGTGAAAATAGAAAAAAACCATAACATCTTAGTTATGATATGTATAAAAAACGTTTAAAGTTATTATTACTTCAAGGAAAAGGGCCGAAAATTTATGTATGACAGATTTTTGATTTCATTAAAAGTGCCCCCAAAGGGGGGGGTGGGATAGGGGTTTTAGAAGAAAAAAATTTCTAACTTCGCCAATTCACAAGATATCAAATCCGTTTACATTTATTATAAATCCTCTTAATATTATCTACAACTTTTATATTGACAAGTTTTTTATAGGACCAACCCTTACAGCAAGAAAAAAAAAAATTAGAAACAAAAAAATCCCTGCTGACTCCGCCTACAGACGTAGGTAGATAGCGAAGTGGGCGGTTCCGACTGTCGCATCATGGCAAAAAGGTCATTTCTTCTGCAATTCCCAATAAACAGGTGCCCACGGTCTGCGTCTTCTAGATCTAAATGTGTCTGTAGGCCGAGCCGTACGGAATTTTTTTTTTACATACTTTATAGGCCTAAAATATTAAAATGAAAAACTTAGCACCAATGAAATATACATTTACACTTGTTAAAACCTTTTAACGTCGTTCTAAAACCGTACTTTTATTCAATCGGATTTATTTCAATAACTTACCAGTAACATGGCCCGAAGGACGTTCACTTGTTGCTTTCAACTATTTCTGGAAAACAGGGCTTAATTTCTAGGGCAAAAAGTACCGGAGCCCTAATATTCTGCATTACTAACACCCGTAGCGTACCCTGTTTGCCGTCACTCCAATCTGCATATTTATATTTCACACATTATTTTAACATTTTAAAAACAGTGCTTTTTTTATTTAGCAAAATGAAAATTTTAAATGTACCGTTCTGCATATACTTAGCTATCAACGATTCTACTTTTTAGTTATTATTACTTTCAAATAGAAACCTTTGCCTAATCTTAATGTTAAGTAACCGCAGAATTCTGCGATTAAATAAACTCAGGATTATGATTCGGAAATAGTGTAAAGACAAAAAAGGCAAAGTTCGCAGCTATGCATATATAAATATAAATAATTAATGAACAAATTACCAAAAACATTATTGGAAAATTTTCAGACAATCTTATGCACGAAGAAGTTATTATTATTATTATTATTATTATTTAATCAAGCAGCAATTTCTGGGAAAGAACTTCATTTTGTGGTAGACCCTGAGTGAGCTTCGACTAATATTTAAATATTCACTGAAATAAAGAAACTCTGAGCATCGGTACAAATTAAGCACTGATGTCATTTGACATTCTTTTTTATTATTTAAGCTGACAGTACAGAAAAAAATACTTTTTTAATTATTTATGACATTAAAAAATAATAAATATTATTCTTTTTAAATTGTATGGATGAAAGATTCTTATTTAAACAATAGTCATATATTTAATACATCACGTAGATATAATTACTACTTACAAAATTGAAAAGAGAAACATTTATTCAGAAACCAAGCAATTAAGCCCTTAAATCAAAAATCAATGCTAATAAATTTAAAAATGAGTAAGTTTTTATTTAATCCTTACTATATAATATATTTAATTTTCTGCAAATATATTTAATTTTCTGAAAACAAAGTTTTGTGGTATAGCATACAATTAGGACTTTTGTAGACTGCAAAATGAGATACAGAAACATAAACCAAATATTTTAATACAACTGCCAGGTATCTCTTTAGAAAAAGAAAATCTAACTGAAAGCAAATTCATTGTTTGATCTTTTGAGTGGTGCCATATCAACACGTCATCAGACATAAATCTGCAAA
The DNA here is from genome assembly GCA_963931845.1 of Maratus michaelseni. Lineage (NCBI taxonomy): Eukaryota > Metazoa > Arthropoda > Arachnida > Araneae > Salticidae > Maratus > Maratus michaelseni. The sequence continues at coordinate 193,601,108 of OZ007597.1, read as the reverse complement.
TAAAAGTAGAATAGAAAAAACTACAGTGAAACTTCCATTTAACGAAGTCTCATCGTTACACTTAAAAACTTCGTTATGAAGAAAATTCGTTAAATAGAAATCAACTTAAATTCATGAAATTTTTTCTTCAGATATGACAAACAGGTATTGGATTCAGAAGTATTTGATTCAGTTTCAATTATGGCCCCACCAGTGGCTGAGAGGTTGTGCTCTCGAAGCTGGTAGACGGGAGGTGCTGGGTTCGATCCCAATCGCGCCCGTCGGCCTAATCGTTCGGAGTTTTCGTGGTTTTCTTCGAGCCGTGGATTTATCCATGCGTAAATACGGATTAGGTTCCCTTAGAAAGACCCCCACGAAGGGCACTCCCCCCGGGCCTATATCCCCAGTGTAGATAATTGGCCATCAATAATCAACCCAGCTCAACCCAGTTTCAATTATGAAGCCGTCTTTTACAAAACAGTTGTGTACGGTCGATGAAATCACGTCACATTTCCAAACTTTGGCTCAAGCTTTCACCAGCTCTGATACACAGGTTCTCAAACTAATGTTTTCACTGCATTGTCTTTCTTCTGTCTTTTTCGATAATGTACCTCAAGATTTTTTTATTATTTCTTAGACTAATGGCGGAAGTTTAGAAGTTGTATTGGCAGGAACAAAAATAACTTTGATGTTCTTCGATTTGCATTCGGAAGCGTTATTGCACAGGGCTCCGGAGCGCCGTATTTATGACCTTCGGTGAATTCTGGCCAATATTTAAATATTTATTAAAAACAGAGAAGTACCGGAGCTGAGTTCGGGTGGACTCCGGCGCAAATTCAGCCCTGCTGGTAAACCGAATGTGAATCTTTCTGACACTTTCGCGGAATCCTTATCTATTAAAGCAACAAGCCGAAAATTTCAGCGCAAAATTAATCTTTCTGCGCATGCTTCAGCTTTTTTTAACGTTTAATAAAGGAGGTAATAGAATTAACAAGAATCAAGAGGGTTGAGGAAAGAATAGCTCGCCAATTGGCTTACTGTTCGCAACCCTAGCACTCCTACTACGACTTCTACTTTTTCTACCCCTTCCCAGAACGCCTTGATCGTGATCGATGAGCCTTCTTTCATGTACTTTGTTTGACAGCGGGGTTTACAATGAGAACCCTATTCGCTGGTGTTCAATCGGAAAGGAGGACGGAAACCACATTTCTTTACACTAGAAGAATTACGGCTCTATCATTATTATTTTTGAAACATTGCATTTATGAATTTTAAAATTATGCCTCTATACGTATTTTTCAACGACGAATCCAAATATTTAATTTTCTTAACGACGGGATAATTAGAAGCGGAAATATTATTTAATTTTGAACTAATTGATTCGCTTTTTTAACGCATAATTTCATGGCTGAAACGCCCGGTTTTCACTCGAGACATTGAGACTACTCACTGCAATTTATTTAAAATTTTAAAACACCCAAAATTCGAGGTCCTATAAAATATTTAAAAATATCGGATTTTTGGATTTGAAAAGTATGCAACATTGCTTAAAGTGGACTGGGTTTTCAAAGTTAAAAAAAAAAAAAAAAAAATACGAATTCGGCTTTTTTTTTTTTTATTTTAGCAAAATCCCGATTTTTATAAACAAAAAGAAATAAAACGCTAAGGATTTTCTATTTCATTTCAAAATATCTCGGTTGTATGGTTACGATCACGACTCGGTTTGGCTCATTCGACTCGATATCGATAGAACTTACCGATTTTAGTTCCGAGTTTCACTAGTGAAAAAATAATTCAACAATCACAGTTTTTAAAAATACAATGATGCCGTTTCTGCAGGATTCTAAATGAAATTTTCTTACTAAAGAAACCAACCAGCGTAGCGGACGAAGCTCCGCTAGTCATTTTTATGTCTAAAAGCATGAAAAATCTAGACAACTTGAGGTATCATAAATTACCTTCTCATGATGAACTTTTGATGTCTGCCCGATCTTAAGATATATTGGTTATAACCAGCGTTCTCAGTTGGATTTCAGTTTTTTTTTCTAGACTATCAAATTAAATTCCCTAGATTCTCAAATCACGTGACCTGAAAAAAAATACAGTATTTTGATGGGTTGGCTGTAAACATATATAAAAAAAATAGCAGATGGCGGCAATATAAGTGATTTTGTCCACATAAATGCTCCCAAATTATTGGTAAAAGTAGTACATAAACAGAAAAAATGCAAGGCTTATTGGGAGAAAATCGAAATAATCTGTAGCTCCGCCCTAAATCCATGCCCTTTTTCCTTTTTTAGTATTTTTTATATATATTTGTAAATATTTACGTGTGATACCCATCGCAAAACTTGAAGTTAAATAAATATATATGACATGATCAACCAAAAGGAATATTTAACACACACAAATATGTGTAATTTTTTTTTATTATTATTTTTAAAAAAAAAACAACAAAAAAAAAACGTTTTTACATAGAGTTGTAAAAAACAGGTTTATTTCCAATAGACTCGGTTTATTCCCAAAAGACCTGATTTATTCCCAAAAAAACCGGTTTATTCCCAAAAGACCTGATTTATTCCCAAAAAACCCGGTTTATTCCCAAAAGACCTGATTTATTCCGAAAAAAACCGGTTTATTCCCAGGTTTAAACCGGGTTTTTTCTAGCCTTTGCAACTTTACTTTTACAGAATGAGGCATGGGTATGTTTTTAACTTTTAAAAATATTCATCATCGATTTTTACACAATTTGTAACTGAAAGAAATTGTAAAAAACTACCAAATTATAATTCTTTAGTATCCTTAAAACACATCTTTAATTCCTGAAATACATGATTTTTATGGAAAAAAAGGCATTTTGCAATATTCAAAAATTAGATATTTTTCTCAAATAATATTAATACAATTCACATCTGTATTCAAATCGTACCACGAAGACGATGCTCCGCCTCCTTTATGCTAAGTATTAAAAGTATTTGATTGAAATTGCATGCAATTGCCGCAAATACTCTGAAAACTAAATCTTAAAGGAATATATTGTATGTAAATCATGTTGACAGTTTAAAGGCGAATGAAGGTAAAGGAGTTGGGTCAAGGACGGATACCTAGGAACATTGGGAATCATTCATAATTCTTACATATAATTTACCGAGTACATTCGTACTCGGCTTGACAAATATATTTATTGTCTGTCTGTCTGTTAGAGCACATAGTGCTAAAACAAGGTTAGAAGACAAATATAACTTAAAAACATTTTACATTTATTCGCAAGATGTAAGTGGTTTGAATAAAATAAAACAATTGTTAGAACATATTCATTTATTCCATGGATATTTTAACGCAAACACTAATATATTGTCAAAGTTTAAAATAATTTTATTACCAACGGAAGCTTTAATGAGGTCAAGTAATGAAATTTCATATTTTGTAATTGTAATTACGTTGTAGTAAATCATAGTAATGTAATCAAAATCAAGTCTGTAAGATTAAATATAGATATAATTTTTCCCCTTTTTTAATTCTTTTACTGATTATAAATAAGAAAGCTATAATAGCAGATAAAATAATTTTATTATACAAGTAGTTGGGATTAGTTTACTGTGCTGTATTTATTTATTTATTTGGACTATTTTTTAACTAGAGTTAAACTTTTATTCACGTGTTTAGGTTTACTGGTAACAGAAAATTATTAACTTATTTAGAACTAAAAATTAAGAATTATATATAATTTTTTATTTCATTTCTGTTTAATTATAAAACTGTTAGTAATTTATAGCTGTTAGTAATCATGACATCAATTATTTTAAATATCATACATTATATATAAGCTAATACGTACAGTCAGGGATTTTAAAAAGAAAACACTCTATTTATTTATTTATTTATTATTATTATTTTTAATCCAGAAGTTGTCGCAGACAGATGCAAGAGTTATCATGAGACAAGGAATTGTGCCTCCTTTTCGAATATAAATGCAACTTTTGAAATAGGTGACGACATCCTTTAAAAAATTATATTAGCTTTCGTTTTCAAAATGATGGCACCCACTTTTAACACTTTATTCGAATTATTTGGATTAAAGCATCCCGGGAAAGTATATTTTTCTCATCTGAAATTCCTGTTTGCTTTTCTACTTTTTGCAACCTATGCAGTTTTTTTTTTTTTTTTTTTTTTTTTTTAAGACATACATAAATTGGGTTTTTGCATGTCAAGTGAATTACGGGTGTTGGTCCATGAACTCTCAAATTCCCCACGCTAATATTAAACCTATCACGTGTAATGCATTTGTATTTGCAAAATATCTCCTCAGGAAGTTAATGTTTTAAACTTCTTCTTTCTGTGTACTGATCTTAAAAAATGCCTTTTTTTTTTTTTTTTTTTTTTTTTTTTTGCTTTCAAAATATTTTTATATATATACTTAATTTTGTTTGAAGTGTTAAAATTTTACTCGCAGCTAACTCGTCACGATTTTAACACTTCCAATAATTATAAGTACATATTTTAGAAGCATTTTGACAAGTTAAATATATATATAATATACATAGACATCCTTTAATGACAGATAACAGTACATAGAAAAGAGAAGTTAAAAATAATAATTTCCTAAGGAGTTATTTTAAAAATACGAATTCAAAACGGATAACACTTTCAAAAAATCTTTTTTTTTTTTTTTTTTTTTTTTTTTTTTTTATAGCTTTTGATATATATACATATATATGTATGCATGTGTGTGTATATATATTTATATATATATTTACCGTTTCTGATGTCGTGTCGCTTTGTTCAACGCCGAATTGGGGAGAAAAAGGCGGAGAGTTTTAGCTCCACAAGTTTTTAGTTCACAGGCTATCACAGCCTGAGAGTTAATGTGCCCACCGGATCTGTATGTATGTAGGTACATATGTATAATGTATGCAGGTATGTACGTAACACGATCTCTTAATAGAACTATCCATTTTTCTCCAAATTTTGTTTATGGGTTCATTGTGATAAGGCGCTTCCCTGATTAGTTTTGGGGGTTCATTGGTTAAGTATAAAGAGGGGAAGAGGGGGGGGCTAATCCCCCCTTACTTTATTAACGATTTCTTTATTTTAGAATAGATGCATTTTTTTATTCATTTCAGAAATACAAAAATGAAATATGCTTCACTTTTCATAAATCATTCTTATACATACAGGAAAAAAGTATTGTTAAAATATTTGAAATGGATCTTGTTAACATATAAACTTTGTGAAAGATTATATTTCCACTTGAAATTTTAAAAAAAATTCGCAGTGGTGTAATTATTTTTTCAGTTGAGTTGTAAATAATCAGTTTAATACAACTTAAGAATATGAAGAAAAAAAAAAAAATACAAAATATTATTGAAATTGACACAAAAGACTAAAATTTAATACTAGGGGAATTTTACAAATATATTTTTTTGAAAAGTCTTAGAAAAGTTCTAATAATGTTAGAAATCCTTTCAAAACATCACTTATACAAATTATTTTTTGTTGTATTTTCTTTTATATATGTGTGAAATTAGTATATTCAGTATATTAGATATTAGTATATTAGTATATCTACTAATAATCAAATGTAGATTTACAAAAGCCTTGTTTTAAAAAACAAAATAGAATTTCCCTCATTTCGAAAAAACAATAAGCTTTCATACCCAGGTAGCACAAAGATATTGGCCAATATAAAAATGTAATATCGGCCAATATCAAAAATTGATATTGGCCAATGTTAAATGACCCCCCACTAAAATAACATTTGTGAATATTAGTGTTCGATATCTGTGAATGTTGGCCAATATTTTCCAACATATCTGAACATCATTTTTTGACATTAAGTGATATCTTTTTCTGTCACTACTAAATATCATCACTTGATATTGGGCGATACATTTTACTAACATTCCTGAATAACATTTTTGGATATTAACCCAGGCGTTTGGATATTAGAGGCAAAGTAATTTCAGTATTAAAAGGTTGAAATAAATGACTGGCACCGGAATTTATAAAATAATTTATTTGTAAATACGAAAAAAGGGCTATGTCGCGTATACATGTTAAAAACTTTCAGGGGCAAGCAATTGTGTACCTGTAACGTTGAATTCTCACCGGTATTTACGAAAGAATTTAGTTCACAATAAGGAAAACCAATTTTTCAACTTTTTCCGTCAAAGTTAAAAAAGTAAAATTTAATTAACAGTTTCTTGTTTGAATCGGATTAAAACTAGGTGGTATATAATATATACCACCGCGACCGCCCCTCTAAGGGTTAAATGGAAAAGATTTTAGCAAAATTCTGGTGTCATTGTGGCGTTTGGGAATTACAATTAAGTGGTTTCATAAACATACCACTGCCCCAGAAAGAGTTAAATGACTTATTTTTTCATTACTGAATAATATCTTTAGATATCGAACAACCTCTTTTTCGCACCTGAGATGTGGTGGGCAGTAATCCCTCATTGTAAAACGAGAGATCTCTGCTCCAGGGAAGTCTAGTCTCGTTATGTAACAAGATAAAGGAAATCCTTAGTAATCTGAGAGTATGATGAAGAGGAAATAAGGGAAAAACATGATGTGAAAAATGTCTGACAAAGCTATCATTTAATTATCTGGTATTTTTCAATCATAATCAAAGATTTATTTAAATATCACTTTTTATTATTGAGTTTGTTGGAAATTTTGTAAAAAATTATTTTAAAATAAGTAAGAAATTTAACCCCTTCGCGACGAGCGTCTTTTACAGAATTTTTAATCTTACACCACCTGTTTTTTCAAAACAGAAATTTTCGCCTAATTGAATGGCAGAAATGCTAAGATTTAAAAAGGCAAATCTTACAATAAAAAATAACTGGTGGGAATAATCGAGGATTCTGAGCATCTTATGCGTCACGTATACGTGTCGCTCGTCTCCAAGGGGTTAAAGGATATAAGAAATTTTAACCCCTTCAGGGTCAATGTACTCTTGTAGCTAAAATATTGAAATGATTGATTGACACCAGGATTCACGAACGAATTTATTTTAAATTAAGTAAAATCTTTTCCTCATATACCTTATAAATTCAAAATTTGATTATAAAATTCTGGTGTCATTGTGGCATTAAAATTAAGTGGTATATATAATATACCGGCGCCCTACAAGGGGTTAAAGCTTGCTCTGTTAAAAATCATGTGTTCCCCCTGCACAAAACTATAAAGAAAGTTTTAACAACCCCATTACTTTGCATTTTGCTTTGTGAGAAATTAAATATATATTTTTAATTAATTTTAAGTCAGAAATATGTGTACATTTTTTTCAAAAATTGATGCACTAGACTAAAGTTAACACACACATACATTAGCTTTTAAAGCTTATTATATAATAATAATAACTACTTAGATGAATTATATAAAATATATATTATTAATAGTGTCTAGTTAAAAAATCAGTGACCTTGTAAAGTAAGCTTGTATTCCTTCAATAATAAAAATAAAATTCTTATAAAAGTCGGAAATCCGAAAGCAATTTAAAAAGATAAATAAGCATCCATTTAAAAATGACTTAAATTGAATTTTTTCTTGTAAAAACATTATTAAAAATAGTATAAAATACATAGTATAAAAATAGTATAAAATACATAGTATAAAAATAGTATAAAATACATAGTATAAAAATAGTATAAAAACATCTTTAGTTTTTTATAAAACACAAATTTTCAAATGCTTTTTTTTATATGTATAAAAAGAACTATAGATTCTCACAGAAAATTTTTATATAGGCTTTTTCTTTCTGTGCAAATTTCATGCCCGACGCCTCCATGAAATGCACATTGACGAAAACTACACAAATGGGCGGTCCTTTAGAGCTTTTCGTTCACTGAGGTAAAGATTACAAACGTCGTCAGATATGCTGAATGTCGACAGATATCTTGAAATGTAAGAAAAATGATATTGTTTTTGACGAATGTCGATAGATATCCCTGAATGTTGTAATAGTAATATCATTTTTACAACATTGGCCAGTGTAACCAGATATTAAAAATAAGGCATTAAAAAGTCAAGTTTTTTTAAAAATGGCAAAATTATTAAATTTTATTGTTTAGAATATTATTTCTGTATTATGATGTCATAAGTAATGCAAAAAGCTCTTTTGAATGCTTTCTTTTTAAAACTAATAATAAGTTATGTCTGTGAATACTGGCAGACGTTGTAAATCTGACGCACGACATTCGGCGACTTTCGAAATATTGCGGTTAATATTGGCCGATATCTCTCTGCTACCTGGGACATTAATATTGTTTTGTGATACATATTGGCTAATTAAAAAAAAAACCTGCCTTTGTCATTTAATTAAAATTAGAAAAAAAATTTAAAGGTATGGTGCAAAAATGGAATGATGGAATTAATAACAAAGGTGAAGTTAATTCATTTCTGAAATACAAAAGTGAAATATGCTTTACTTTTCATAAATCATTCTTATACATACAGGAAAAGGTATTTTTAAAATATTTGAAATGGATCTTCTTAAAATATGAACATTGTGAAAGATTGTATTTCCACTTGAAATAAAAAAGAAAAAAAAATTCGCAGTGATGTAATTATTTTTTTAATTGAGTTGTAAATAATCAGTTTAATACAATTTAAAAATATGAAAAAAAATGCAAAATATTATTGCAATTGACACAAAAGACCGAAATTTTAATAATAGTGGAATTTTACAAATATATCTTTTTTAAAAGTCTTAGAAAAGGTTTAATAATCTTAGAAGTCATTTCAAAACATCACTTATACAAATTATTTTTTGTTGTATTTCCTTTTAAATATGTGTGAAATTAGTATATTCAGAATAGCTACTAATAATCAAATGTAGATTTACAAAAGCCTTGTTTTAAAAAACAAAATATAATTTCCCTCATTTCAAAAAAACAATAAGCTTTCACACATTGATATTGTTTTGTGATATATATTATTGACTGATTTAAAAGAAAAATACCTGTTTTTTTTTTTTAGTAATATTTTAGCGATTTAAGCAATCATATTTAAATTGTAAATATTATCTGGTGTTTTGAAAAGGGTTTCTACTTAAATGAAGTAATTATATCCGTAATTTAGAATAACAGAATAAAAACTGACGAAAAGCAAAATGACCGGAGAGAAAGTAAAAACCACCGGTTGGTTTGTGCTACTCCACTGTAAAGTTGCTATCGCGCATTGCAAGTAGAGGCACCGAATTCATTCCAGGCGTTACGGTCGAGGAGTAGGCGCTCACTCGTTGATTTAACCTGATTGGCAGAAACCGATCACATCTACTACAAGAAGCACTAAATTTTCTATATACAAATAAATCGTTTTAAAATTGTGGTGTGAATTGTTTAATAAAAGAGACGTGATTTCGAGGTAGCACTTTTAAATATCTTCTATGGCAGTGGTTTTCACTGCGCGGCACCGAAATTCATTTTATGCGGCTACACAATTGAATATAGACTTTTGAATGTTATATTGTACAGAAACAGATTTTTTGGAAATAACTTCAGAATATGTTCCAAATTTAGCATATTTTTTTCTAAAATGTTTTTGAAAATTCCAGATTTTGAATATTTACATCAAAAATTGAATAATCCAGAAACCTTATGTAAATTAATTTTTTACACATATTTATGGTCCTTACACTATACAACAAATTTTCAATAGATTTTTTTTTCGCTTTATTTCCCCGCAGAAGAATATTTAAAATTCTGAGAGTAAATGAGGCGAGACGACTCTGAATTTTGAAATTTAAGTGTTAAATAAGAAAGGTGTGTACCCACCTTGCGTATTAACCGCCGCTTAAATTTACATTTAATAAGATTATTAATAACTGGTTTTAGTATTATGCTGTTACCACTAGTTAAAATTAATAATTAGTATATATAGGGTGTTTCACGATTCGTGAAGAGTTGCAAAGGCTGCTTAAAAACGGGTTTATTCCCGGGAATAAACCGATATTTTGGGGAGTGAAATTTTAAATATTCCCGGGAGTTTTCAGAAAGTCTTAGGCATGGGAATTTTTAATTTATTATTTTAAACTATTTTTAATGATTTCTATTTTTGTCCATGTAAACAAAATATTGACCAATAACATGAATATAGAAAGACAGAACAGTTTACATGAAAACTAAGGACATAGATGCTTAAGCTGCAGAAATATTAAGTAAGAGAAATGTTTAATATCAGAAGTAATTTGATAGTTTAATCATTGGTGAATAAAAAGTGAGATAAGTAGATGACAGGTCCATCTTGCCTGGCATGAGTATAAACAACACCCCTTCTCTCCAAATCAGGCAATGTAAACAAAAAGAATTAACAAAACGAAAAGAAACCAACGCAAAAATACAATGCAAACTCACTAGAAAATTAATATAGAATATATCCGAATAGTAAATATGCCAACTAATATAAATTAAACAATTTAAATTTTTAAAGAAACATTTAAATTCCTACCAATTCAAAGTCGCCATTGTTGTAAAGTCAATGAGTTTTAATAAATTATAAAAACTTACAGCGGAGAATCATAAGTTTTGTGAATTCATAATGAAAAATCTATCTTAAGCTTTTCAGAAAAGTGCCTGAACCAGAATTTTCTTAAAAATAAAATTTTCAAACTGAAAAATAACTGATTTTGTTTACCTTCAAAATTTCCAATATTCCCCAAAATTCTGGGTTTATTCCCCAAATTTCTCAGCTTTATTCCCGTCCCTCAAAATCTACGGGTTTTTTGCAACTCTATACCATAAGTCAGGGTGTGTAGAGGTGTTTATCTTTCGGTTCCACTATTTTCGAATAGTAATCTTCGTCTCATTTAAATGAATAATTCGGCTAAGTTTATTATTCGGAAACAGTAGATAATACGCAACCTAAAGTCAACAGCCGACATTCACCAAGGACAGAGCCATGTAGATTTTTAAAAGTATTAAAAATTCTATTATATACTGTGTTTCTGTGGTAGAATAGAGTGTTAAAACAAATCTACTCAAAAGTGAAAACAGAAATCCCTCAACTTACTCGTTTTTTAAACTTAAAAACGAGCTTACAACCTTTGAGATAACTTTTCGATTTCAATATATATTTTTTTTGGACTCTTTTATTCAGCCTTCTGTAATAAGAATTGGTCATTTTCTGAATTAACAAAGATAAAATAATAGTGAACGGGTTAAAGAAATACAGAATGGTTGTTTACAGTAGATAGCAGATGTTACCTAGGATGCTTCTATGAGATCTCATAGACTCGAGTGGTGGCATACGCACAGAACGCATGCTTATAAAGACGTTTTTGTCCGAGCTATGGTGCACATGCATTCCAGACTTGGCGATAATCAGCTGAAAAGATTTGATTATACGAGCGCGACAAGTTAAGAAGCATTAGCTTGGCGCTAATGGCAAGTTCGCTAAGATTTTTGGCGACTAGCTTTTGTTTAATGTCGTCTTAATCAATCAAATTTTATATCCCATATGTTCGGGGCTTGATTAACGCACAGGCCAACTAGGCCACGGCCTTGGGCCCACTACTGATGGGGGCCCAAAATGGATAAAATGATTTAGAAAAAGTTTCTTAAAATTGAAGTTTCTGCAATTATTTTCTCAAAAACAGAACAAAAAGATTTTTTTTTCACTTGTCAACTGCATCATAAAATCTAATAATAATCCTCGAAACAAATTCTAGCCACTATTTTGATTTGAGGGGACCCCAAAAAGTTGCTGGGACTTGGGTCCCAGTCGCGAGGCGCACGTTCAAGGAACGCCACAGAGTTCATAAGGAAAGGGCACCTGACGTCACTGTTGGTTCAATTACGGTTGGTTAGCAAGAAAAACCTGTTTGTTATTTATGACTCTTATGTCTTATTTTACACATGAAATGTGGAAATTTGATTGGTCTACCTTAAACTCGTCTATAATATAATTGGCCTACGTCGCCATGATGATAAAAATGTAGTGGTAGATTGGTTGATGGAGCTGTTTGTTTATAAACATGCTCTTTCCTTATAGAAAGATGGAGACGAAATTTATTGGTTTGGCGTGGAGTTAAAAACGCTTGACACCTGAAACCAGTTAAAACTTGCCTCAAGTCGGGCCAAACACTTGCGGCTCGCTTTGAACACCTCTCTCCATCCAATGAATTCAGCCCTTGTACCACATGCACCCCTCCCCCCACTTGTTCGTCTTGTTTGTGCTGAGTGATTTGAGCGATAACTGGCTTGATATTGCAAGCCGTTTTTCTCTTAACTTTGTGAGAGGCGCTGCTTCCACTTATTACAAGTGGTTTTTTTTTTTTTTTTTTTTTTCTGGAGGTGCTTTTACAACCAACCAACCAATGAAATTTTTAGTGAATGAATCTTTTTAAGTCATTCAATATGAATGTGAATACGATTTGTTTATTTAATGCTGTTTGCCTATGTTAATTTACATATTTATTTTCTCAATTATGTAGTATTTAGTTGTTAATTAAGAGTTAAATTTTTATCATATTTCCAAGTTTTTGTTCAATATTTCTACTGATTATTCAATTTTCGCGAGTTCTGTGTTAGCTGTTACTGATATTTATTTAACAAATTCACTGGTTTTTAACAGTTCTTATTCATCAATGGTAAGTATTAAGGTTTCAGCCTTTCTTTACCCGTTTCAAATTAGTTCTTTTTCTATCTACGGAAAATTTTAGCAATGTTGCAGTTTCTATAAAAGTCACATTTTACATATTTTATGTCCTGTGTAGTATGCTTGTTCCTACAGATCTTGTTATCAATGTTGAATTCAAGGGGGGCCCGGGGGGGACATCCCCCCCGGAGCATTGAGGTTTCCCCTAGAAGATGAGATTTTATGCTTTTAATGGTTAAAAAGTGCAATTCCCCCCCCGGAACTCTATACACCCCCCCCCCCCCCCCGGAGCCACAGAAATCCATCCCGGAGCAAAGTGTCTGAATTCAACACTGCTTGCAATACATTCAGATTTTAAATTGTTGCCACTTAGTTAGTTCTAAAGTCTGTTTTATGTTTTTAAACTTTAGGATCTGTATTTAATGTATGAGTTCTCAAACTAATTGCTTTCAGCATTCTTTTTACTTTTATACAATTAATTCACTCATCATACTATTTGTATTTAATGAAAATATCTACTGTGAAAAAAATAAGTGTTGTTTTCATGTGTACTCTTCTAATGCAAATTAATTAATAATAATAAAAGAGAAAAATATTTTTAAATCACATTTTTATAAGCATTCCACATTTATCTTAAAAATCACACTTTATTGCATGACTCCAATTCATGTAGTTTCAAACAATTTCCATTACAATACGGTAATTTCGAAAGGGCCACTGATAATTGAAAATTCATCGATGCGATTTACGGTTGGTAGAAAGTGCGACTCTGCTTAATTTATTTTTTTTAATTATAATGTTTACCCTGTTTCATTTTTAAGCTATACAACAGAAAAAAAAACATTATTTTAATTATTATTTTAATTCAGGCTTTTTAAACTGTTTTCTCAACATATAGTCCTAATTTATTTAATACTGATTTAATGATAAACGAAATTTTTTTATTATTATTATTACACTCTTTATAATTCATTTATATTTTCTACGTTTTAGTGTTTGAAATATTTCGTTGTTGCACTTCCATATAGCCAGCTGGAATATTTTGGCAAGCTTGGCTTGGCACATAATTAACTCCGTAGTTTTTATATCTCGTAACAATTGTAACCATAAAGATTATCCGGCACACAGTGGGGCGTTTTGAGGATCTAGGTGGACAAAATTATTGCGTTGAAGTTTTATTAGGTTTTTGCTGGGTTTTCGAATCTATCCAGTAATAAAATAATCAAACAGTGATAAGTATTTGGCTTATTTAATAATTTATATTATTATTATTATTATTTATTTATATTATAATATTGTATTGTCCTTGAAACTACACATGTATTCAAAGTTTCAGCTCAATTGGATAATTAAAAGTGGTTTAAAACTGACTTGCAAGATTTAAATTAAACACTCAAACACACACTTCAAGTTAATATAACTTAATGATTCACAAATTTTCTCAGGAACTTTCTTAAGTTTCCAATACTTTAGGAATGGTACTTTAATTTTAAAAAAATGCTTATTTCTTAGTAATGTTTAATACTGTATTAAAATTCAAGATGAAGTTTGAAAACAAGATGGCACTTATTTTCAAACAACAATAGATTAAATCTTGTGACAAACATGTGACATATGTCCAGTAAACTCCTGCTTTCAAATAAAACAGAAAAGTCACGACTTGCTTTCGAACTTACAGAAAAATAATGCAGCTGTTGAAACTCCCTCAAACCAACTGCCTTCTTTACGGTCGTAATTTATCCACACATCATGGATTTTTTTGACAAAACTCGTACGGATCTCGACAGAAGAGACGTTCGGCTACCAGTATACGCGGTCTTGTTAAATTCCGAGATAATCGGAAAAATGAGTTTTGTCCACCTAGATCATCAAAACGCCCCACTGTGTGGCGGCTGAAGGCCTGTTGCCGGCTAAAGAATAAATGCCTTAAAATTACTTTACTAATTTATAATTAAGTTTTTAAAATGTTAAAATGCTGTATTTCATCGGAAATACCCTGCAAACATATAATATATATATTTATAATTCTAGTCTATCAGAAAGTGAGTGAAAAATCAAATTAGAAAATTCCACCTTTACATACAAAAACCAAGTTAAGTTAAATAAAAGAGCGTGATAACTAAAAATGAATTCATGTATTATGAATGATTTATTTTTTATTTTATTGAGTAGAGACATAAATATAATAGACGAATTCCAAAAGTAAGGATAACACTAATCTCAGATAATTTTATAACTAAAATGATTTATTAGATCTTCAGAAATATATTTTTTAAAAAGAGCAAAATTTTATAAAATAAATAAAAATGAAAATTCATTAAAGCCACCAGACCAATGGGTAGGACTTTTAGAAATTTACTATATTCAAGGCCAGCTCAATCATCGGGCAAACGGGGCAGCTGCCCGGAGACCCGCACCAGTTGGGGTTTGTTAGGGGCTCCGATTCTCTCTATACAATTCGAAATAGCGTTGAGTTTGTGTGAAATAATGATATTTTTGCTTTAAATTTGTTTTTAAATGTTTTCCCGTGAAAAAAAGTAAGTATTAACTTTATTTCTGATGGATAAAGTTGATATAAATGTCGGGGAATGTATAGATTTGAGGATAATGAAAGTAACCGTGAACGCAAAAAATAAATCTTTAAAATATTGTAAAGGATAGAAGATTTTCAGAAATTATAAAAATAATTATGCACATTACATGTGAAAGAAGTTGCATGATATTTGCAAACATTTTATAATTTTTTTTTTTCTAATATATTCCATGATATATACAATTTAAAAAGTAATTTTAGTATTCTAGTATTGCAGTCAGAGACGTTAGGTCCGGTCCCACTAAGTGATTTGCCAGGGCTCCTCGTGACTTTGCACCGGACCTGACTATACTGGAGAAGAGATCAAATTCCTCGCTCGTTGTAACCATATCCAAGATTTATTATAAGTCAGATATGCTATTGCAGATGTCATCTGCATACTTTTTATTGCTAAGCCACAATATTATAAGTTTCGAAAACGCAACCGAAGTTACACCGCTACTTTTAAACAGCAAGCTCATAAAGTTTGTAAGTATTTTTTTCCATAATAGAGTTTAATTTATGAGTGACAAACATGGTTTCTCGAAAATTTACGTTCATTGTTGAAATTATTGTTACTACTCTCATACGCTAAACATTACATAGTCAGATCCGCTAACGTCAAATTCTCGCCAAGCTGAGCGATATTTGGCTAAATATCTTGGCGATAAAAATAGCTCTCCATAAATTCAGGTAGCTTGACGATAGTTGACTAATTTTTCGAAATTTTCCATTCAAATTAAGCTTTGACGAAAACTGGAATCTTTTATAATCGGATTCCACTCATTTAAGTCTCATGTGTTTGAGTAAAATCAGCCGAATTCTTAAAAACAAGGAAGGTGGAAGTTACCTTTTTCTATCGCTATAAGCAGAAAGGACTTTTGTTATGGAAAATAATGTGGTTGTTTTTTTATCTAAGGGAGGGGGGGGAGGGGCGCAGAATTTCTTCTTGTCCTGGGCGCCAAAAAATGTAGCTACGCCACTGGAAATAACGCGATGATTTTATCTAATAGTTTGTGTTAAATTAGAATTTGAATTACCGAATGGTTACCCTGATATAGTAGTGCTCTTTAAAAGATTGAAATGACGTAATTTTATCTAAAGGGTTGTGCAAAATTACAAAATCAGTTATCGAATGATTATTCTGATTGTAGCAGTCCACTTTAGAAGAATGACGTAGGTAATGTATTTTCTATTAAATTTATGTTTAAAAAATTTATTTTTCGTTTATTTTAATATTTACTTTCTGGTTTTACTAATACGTCATTATTTATAAATGTTGTGTTCGTCATGAAATTAGAAACTAAATAATCGAATGTTTACACTGATATATGAGGGCACTTTAAAAGATTGAAATGACGTAATGATTCTAACTAAAAGTTTGTGTGAAATTAAAATTAGCATCAGCGAAGGATTACTGTAATATAGTAGTGCACTTTAAAAGATTGAAATGATGTAATTAACATTTTCCATTAAATTTATGTTGTAAAAAATGTATTTTTGGTTTATTTTAATTGTTGTGTAGAAATACGATTTTCTTTTCGAATACGTTATTTATAAATGTTCTGTTTTTTATGTTTCCAAAATGGCAACAGAAAATAGTAGCTTGGCACAGTCTTGGAAATCGCGCCAACAAACCGTTGCCAATCTTTTGTTTACATTTAAGCGTGAGTGTAACACATCTGTTCCTTAATCAATATTGAAATTTTATTCTTTTGGAAGATGTAGTTTTGCTTTGATTTCGAATTGAAATTTAGACAACCTATTCTGCTGTCCTCTAAAAAAAAACCAGAGTACAATGTGTCCGAAAAAAAAAACCCCACCCTAGTACTTCATCAAATATTTCACTAAAGCCAATTTTTTGTTTCGTCCTGTTTTCATGTGCCATTTAGAATAATAAAAATATTAAAAAATACCCAAGGAGTGCTTATTTAGTTTTAAAAGAATTTAAATTAGCAATTCCAGAATTCTGGCAAAACATGAAATTCATTTCTACAGTTTTTCTCATTATAATAGAGTTTTAGAATAATGTACCTAATTTTTTTAATTGTTTTTATGTCAAACCAGTATTTATAATAAAATACTTCATTTTCAGCTGATTATGTCAGGTGTAGGGTTTTTTCAGGTAACATGGGTTATTTTTTGGAAAAATGTTTTTTTTTTTTTTTTTTCAAATTTACGCTTAATTGGCTATCACTTTGTAATAAAGTGATAAAATGAAAGTTACTCAAATTAAAATCTTAGAACAAGCTATAAAAATTTAGCAATGTTTAGTTTTTTTTTTTTTTGCATTCTTTATTAGACTTTATACAGAGAAAATTTCAAAAAAATGTTTTTTTTTTTTTTTTTTTAAGAGAACAGCACAATACATGTTAGATCAAATAATATATATATATATATATATATATATATATTTTAAATGCCTCTGAAAGTTTCTTTTATATTTGCAATTGTACATGACCTTATTACCAAGGCCATTATTATCATTATATGCATCACTTAATTACGGTTTAATATAACATTGTTGTAATTCACTTGATAAGTTACTATTTTCATTTATTTAAAAATTTCTTGCAATTATTTTATCTATGGTTGTGTTGCAGATTATAATAGCACAGGAAAGCAGAATAAAGATAATAAACACTGCCAATCTACAAATGTTTATAGCTAATGAATTTGTGAAAGAATTTTGAATATTTCTCTCTTGATCAAAAACTTGTTAATTCTTTTAGTAACAAATAGATAAGATTTTTCATGTATTGTACTGTTCTTAAAAAAAAAAAGAAACCCTAGTACTACACCAAATATTTTACTAAAGTCATATTTTTGTTTTGTTTTGAAGCACCATTTAGAATAATAAAAATATTTAAAAATACGTAAGGAATGCTTATTTAATTTTAAAATAACAATTGCAGAATTCTGGCAAAACACGAGATTCATTTTTACAGATTTTGTTTTTATAATAGAATTTTAGGATTATCTACATAAATTTTTATTATTATTTTTTTTTTATGTTAAACCATTAATATGTAATAAAATACTTCATCTTTAGCTGGTTATGTCAGGTGTGGGTTGTTTTCAGGTAACATGGGTTATTTTTTGGAAAAGTGGTGTTTTTTTTTCAAATTCTCGCATAATTGGCTGCCATTTTGTAATAAAGTGATAAAATGAAAAATAGTCAACATTAAAATCTTAATCAGAACAAGCTGTAAAAATTTAGCCATGTTCAATTTTTATAAATTCTTTGTTAGACTATATAGAGAAAATTTCAAAAAAAAGTTTTTTTTTAGAATATAACCCAATGATTCATTTTAGTATTATGGATTATTAAAAATTTCGTACTTGTTTGTTTTTGTGGCCTTGGCATTAAAAAAAAAAAAAAAGAAAAATTTAGGCTTCCGAAAGTGAGATTTGATGCCAAATGATATAAACAGCTAGGAAAACAAACTTAATAAGCTTTTGTGCTTGTTTATATACACTAGATGGCCATAATTGATGGGAACTTTCAGTTTTAGACATTTTTTCGAGTATTTTAAAATATACATGTCAGATTCTTTTGGAATTTTAGGATTAAAAAGAACAGGTTTGACTTCATACTTATCAACGACGATTTGATAAGCAGGACAATTAGGGGACCAACAAAAATTTAAAGAAATGAAATAATACTTGGGATCACCCTGTAAAATAAAATGCACGAAATGATCTATCGCTACAGAATATACATAGGCAGACATTGTACAATGTGTATTCATTTGTGTAAGAATAGCATGCATATTAATAGAGATATAGCGATTTTTTTTTTTTAATTAAAAAAATTCTTGTATGTTTTTTGCTTATAAAATACAGGGTTTTTAACCAAATTTAACGTCAGTTTCCGAAAAACTGACAAAATATAGTAGAAATCATATAGTGTGATTAAAATATAAATATATTAAATATTTAAGGAAATATGGGCAGTTGTATAAAATAATTTTTATCTGCGCATGCGCGAAAGATAACAAGGAACTTTTTGCATAATTTAATAGTCAACTCTATGGAGCAACTTATTAAAAAAAATCAGTCAAATATCGTAAAAATTCAGAGAGATATCGGTGTTAGAGTGAGCTGTTTTTTAGTTTCTGACTAAAACTCGCTGAATAAGGGATTGTCCAAAAATTGTTATTTTTAAGTTATCTGGCAGCGTTCGGAGCATATTTTTAGAAAAAACTATTTAATTATAATTTACGCTTATGTTTAGGAAGATTTTTACTCTAAACTACGATGAAAAGAAAAATAGAGTGCATACATTGATTACATTTAGATAAATTGAGGATTTTATGGTAAAATTTTGTGAAATTTAGCACAATATGCAAAACACTCTACAGTAAATTTTATTGCATATATATGTATTTTCTGTATACACGTAATTTGTATGACAGTAGTGAAGATGATAAACTAAAATCTAAGATATATTATATATTTTTCATAAGTTATGAGTCAATAACTTGCAATTTAATTTTTATAGTGATATTTCAATTGCTTTTTGAGAAATTACGTCTTGCATATTAGTCCAGTCAAATTAGGAAAGTTTGCCGTAATAAATGCTAACGAGATAAAAATTGATACAGTTGTTCATTGATGGCTACTGATGACTGTGTAAAAAGTCCTGATGGATAGGAGGTGAGTGGGGGGGAGGGGTAAAATAAATTACTTTTTTTAGTTTTTTACAAAAATCTCAGAAACTGTTGGTTTTCATGAAAAGAATTACTCCAATATAAATTACAGAACATAAAATTCTCTACAAATGACAGTTATATACAGTGGAACCTCGATTATCCGTCAGCCAGAAAACCGGAGCTTTGACGGATGTTCTGCAAAAAATTCACTTTAATTTCAATTTTATTTACTTAATGTCACTATAATAAATGCTACAGAAATAAAAATTGGTACAGTTGTTCAGTGATGGCTACTGATGACTATGTAAAAAGTCCTGATGGATAGGAGGTGAACGAGGGGAGAAAGGGGGGGGGGGCAAAATACTTTTTAGTTTTTTTACATATATCTCCGAAACTGTTGGTTTTCATGAAAAAATTACTCTTACATAAATTAAAGAACATAAAATTCTCTACAAATGACAGGTATAGGGGAGACCGGTACACACTGGACCTACGGGTACAGTGGACCACCCCCTAATATTTTATTTATTTAAATTTTTTTTAAGCTTCTCTTCTATCCTAATAGACAACAGCACTGCAATGATTATTTATAGCCTTCAGAAAATATGTTTAGCAGATTGAACTATTTTATCCTGATTGGTTGTTTTGAGCTTCTAAAAGTAAAATTTTTCATCCACATATTTTTATTTTTTTAGTAATTAAAGGTTGTAGATAAATAAAATAAAACAGCTTTTTTGCAAAGTTAAGATACTTGTTTTTATTTTACTTTAAAGTTAATATGTTTAAAATAAAGCTATAAACAATATTAATATGATTATTTATTGAACTTCAACATGGGGTACAGTGGACCACCCACTCCTGGGGCACAGTGGTCCACAATCCACTCTGCTCCTGTAATGCAGAATGTTCAAAATATTTAATAATTGCTGATTTTCTATAAAGAAAGATTGTTTTAAAGTAGATTTAACTGTAAAATAAAGTAAACAAATAAAAATAACAATTTATTTAACATAGTAAGAAATATTTTGTTTTGTATTTACTGCCTTTGATAAATATAACTGTAGTCTAATTGTTGATGATTCTATTCAAGTAAGATTCATGAGATGCAAATTGAATGGAAATCAGTTTATTTCTCCCGACACTGTAGATGAATCTGCTGTTGATGTCAATGATTTCATAATGTTGCTCTCAGACCCGAAATTATTTCTTGAAAATTCCAGGCTCAATCCTACTCATAAGTACTTTGGAATTTCATTTGCAAATTTTAATGTGCGCTGATGTTTTTGTACTTAAGTAATAACTTCAACTAAATTGCAATTGTTCCTGTATTAATCTGTTATTATTTTCAAAATATAATTAATTTTTTGTTTTTGTTTCAAAATTTATATTACTATGTTAGTTTGTGGGTGAAGGGGCTACAAAAAAGTATTAGATTAATGAAAACTCGATTTATATTGTATTTTAGATAACACCTAATAGTGGTCCACTGTACCCTGGTGGTTAGACCAGTGTATATATATATATATTTTTTTTTTTTTTTTTTTTTTTTTTAAATGTATTGAAAACTATGTTGTGAGAAAATTATGAAGGATGTAAGAAGGTTTATGGAATATTCAAAAATATTTTCATACAGATCAATCAGTCTGTTAAAGAGAAAAAAAATGTTAACTGAAAAAGTGGTCCACTGTACCGGTCTCCCCTATACAGTGGGATCTCGATTATCCGTCAGTCAGGAGACTGGAGCTTTGACGGATTTTCTGCAAAAAATCACTTTAATTTCAAATTTATTTACTTAATGTTGCCATAATAAATGCTACAGAGATTAAAAAATTGGTACAGTTATTCATTTATGGCTACTGATGACTTTGTAAAAAGTCCTGTAGGATAGAAGTGAGCAAGGGGAGGGTGGCAAACTAAAGTACTTTTTTTTTGTTTTATACAAATATCTCAGAAACTGTTGGTTTTCATGAAAAAATTACTCTGACATAAATTAAAGAACGTTAAATTCTCTACAAATGACAGGTATATACAGCGGAACCTTGATTATCCGTCAGTCACAAGATCAGAGCCTTGACAGATTTTCTGCAAAAAAAAAAAAAATCACTTTAATTTCAAATTTATTTAGTTAATATATATTTAAATTTATTAAATACCAATGGATCCATGCAAAAATTTCGCACTGTGGTCTAATATTTTTTAACAATATCTAATATTTTTTAGACTCAGGTTTAATTTTCTAAAGGAAAATTAAGAACTAAAAATATCTGCAAACAACATTATTTAAGCCAGAATATCATATAATTTATTACATCAAAATTACTATTGAAACAGCCCATTGATTTCCAAAACTGTGATATTATTATGGATGGTGGTTTCTTTCTATTTACAAAATCCCTTGGTCAAGTGGTTTTACTTTTATTTCAATTTGTGAATGTTACAACAAATATATCTCTACACATTATAAAGGAAAAAGCTGTACAGTGGTTTTTGATGGCTACTCCGACATTGCCAATAGCAAGAAATCAGCAGAGCAAAATTGAAGATGTGCACTGAAGAAGTCCTTGGATATTAGTATCAACGGGGACACAGAGGTTTCCATCAAGCAAGAAAGCTTCCTTTCAAATGAAAAGAACAAATCAAAATTAATTGCTGTGTTTTCTTCCAAATTGAAGGAGAATGGAATATCTTGCCGGGAGAGTACTGGCGATGCAGATACCCTAATCGTAACAACAGCCATTGAAATATCTTCTTCTAGCTTAATGATAAGTTAGTACTTTCATTGTTCTCAATTATGTTTTATCACGCTTATAAAATTTCACGTGAAATAACATTTTATTAATGATAAATATAAATATTTGTCTTCAGTACCAGGGTGATAACAAAAGGACAAGGAAGAAGATGAGGTGGTGATTACGAATCCTAATGATCCATCCCCTTTCCTAATTACATAATATTTACTTAAATTATAAATTAATATTTACCTACTTTTAGTTTTCTCCATGTTTGATATTCGCAATTATAATATTTGACATTAATAAACATTTCATTAATGATAAAATATTTATCTTTCATAACAGGGTTCGTTGATTTAAATCAGCTTGATTTTAATCATGATTTAAATCAACTGATTTTTTAAAAAAAATCATTGATTTAAATCAACTTTTTAAAAAATACTTCAAACGTAGGTCAAGATGTTTGTAAAACATTTGTTTAATCAAAAATACATTGTAAATTTAAGAAATGACTAAGAACTCAAAATGTATGCTTTTTTAATTTATTTAAATCAAATATTACACTTTAAATTTTAAATCAAAAATCTTAAATTAAAAGTAGAGAATATTACCGGAAAAATGTTATAAGATTAGTCATATATTCACCTATTAGAAAGTAAATCTTATTTTTTTTTCTTTAATACAGAAACAGACTTTCTGTATTTAAGGTGACTGTGTAGTTTGCGGATATGAAAACTTCAGATTCAATATAGGGTCATTAAAATTTAAATATAGGTCATTCAAAATTACTTTTACTGATATTTATATAGGTATCTCATTATGTCCTCAAGCATATGTAAATAACAAATTGTTCAATTTTCAATGTAATTTATTTATGGAAATATTTCAAAAATAAAAATGATTTCATGGTAGAAATAGTCTGAATGTGTAAGTGCTGATAAAACACAAGTGTTTTTGTTTCAAATTAACCAAGTGAATGTTTTTTTTTACAAATAAAGTTTTTTTTAAATTATTATTATTAATTTTAATGATTTTGTGAAGGGTTATTTACTTTAAAATGTGTAGCTTTAAAATTATATTTTAAATTTTTAAAAAAATCAAAAAAATCCGATTTAAATAAAAAAAAATCTGATTTAAATCAAATAAATCCGATTTTTTTGATTTTTTTTAAAAAAATCAAACAAATCACAAACTCTGTTTCATAAACAACTTACCTGGCACTATTTCATGCAATATCGCAGTATTGGAGTGTTTACTGTTTTCCTTTTTTTTTTTTTTTTGCAACAATATTTAATAAATTGTAATAGACATTAAGTAAATAAATATAAAATTAAAGTGATTTTTTTTTCCGAAAAATCCGTCAAGACTCAGATTTCCGGAATGACGGATAATCGAGGTTCTACTGTAAATACCTATCATTTGTAAAGAATTTTGTGTTCTTTAATTTATGTCAGAGTAATTTTTTTCATGAAAACCGGACAGTTTCTGAGATATTTGTAAAAAACTGAAAAAAGATTTTGCCCCCCCCTCCTTCCCCTCATTCACCTCCTTTCCATCAGGACTTTTTACATAGTCATCAGTTGCCATCAATGAACAACTGTACCAATTTTTATCTCCTTAGCATTTATTATGGCAAACTTTCCTAATTTGATTGGACTAATACGCAAAATGCAATTTCTCAAAAAGTATTGAAATATCACTATAAAAATTAAATTGCAAGTTACTGACTCATAACTTATGAAAAATATATAATATATCTTAGATTTTAGTTTATCATCTTCACTACTGGCATACAAATTACGTGTATACAGAAAATACATATATATGCGATAGAATTTACTGTAGAGTGTTTTGCGTATTGGGCTAAATTTCACAAAATTTTACCATAAACTACTCAACTTACCTAAATGTAATCAATGTATGGACTATATTTTCCTTTTCATCGTAGTTTAGAGTCAAAATCTTCCTAAACATAAGCGTAAATTATAATTAAATAGTTTTTTCTAAAAATTTGCTCGGAACGCTGCCAGATAACTTAAAAATAACAATTTGTGAACTTATCATTCAGCGAGTTTTAGTCAGAAACTAAAAAACAGCACACTCGAACACCAATATCTCTCTGAATATTTACGATATTTGACTGATTTTTTTTAATAAGTTGCTCCATAGAGTTGACTATTAAATTATGCAAAAAGTTCTTTGTTATAGTTCGTGCATGCACAGATAAAAATTATTTTATACAACTGTCCATATTTCCTTAAATATTTAATATATTTATATTTCAATTACACTATATGATTTCTACTACATTTTGTCAATTTTTCTGAATTTTACGTTAAATTTAGTTAAAAACCCTGTATTTTATAAGCAAAAAACATGCAAGAATTTTTTTACTTTTTTAAAAAAATCACTATATTTCTATTAATATGCATGCTATTCTTACACAAATGAATACACATATTATACTATGTGTATTCATCATGTATGTGTATATGTGTCTGCCTATGTGTATTCTGTAGCGATAGATCATTTCGTGCATTTTATTTTACAGGGTGATCCCAAATATTATTATTTTTCTTTAATTTTTTGTTGGTCCCCTAATTGTCCTGCTTATCAAATCGACGTCGATAAATATGAAGTCGAACCTGTTCTTTTTAATCCTAAAATTCCAAAAGATTCTAACATGTATATTTTAAAATATTCGAAAAAATGTCTAAAACTGAAAGTTCCCGTCAATTATGGCCATCTAGTGTATATGTAATTATGTATACCCAGTAGCAGAAAATTCTCCAAATGTCTGACGGATATTTCTGGTGCAGAAAGTAATCTGCGGGTAAAATATATTACAATCCAGGTTGGCAGGTTTTTGACAGTTTAAACCGTCGTCTCAAAAACCTCAAATACTGCATTGATATGTAAAATTTCGCATTTTAAATGTCACATATATAACATGCAACAGTACAACATTACATGTACTTTTAAAAGTCTCTTTTACTGTATCTAGTAAAGTATTATTGTTACATGCAATTTTTTTTAACATGGTAAAATTTTTATTTAAAAATTTTTTGGATGAAGTTGTGCTTTTAAAAAGTAAATATAAGATTTGAAAGTACTCACATGAGCTGCAAATTTTTTTCTCTTACTTAAAATATTTTAAATGTCCTAGTAATTTAAAATAGTAATGGTATTGAACTTGAACATTATTAGAATGTCATGAAATAATACATATCAGTATTGGGGGGGGGGGGGAGGGCATTTTCAAAATTCGCTTACATATGCTGTCCCAGAGGGGAAAAAAAAAAAAGAAAATTCAAACATACATTAATATTTAATGTTTAATTTGAGCTATGCATTATATAAAGAAGACTATGTTAAATATTTCTAGCATTAAAAATTAAAAAAATCAATAAAAATTGTTGAGATATAAATCAGTATAAATGGATTAGTGTCAAATCTGTTACCAAATGCCAAGTCCGTTACCAGGCATTTTTTAAATGTATTTTAATATTAATATCATTTTTTCACCAATCTATTGTTATTTTTCTTTCCACTGAGAAATAGAGATATAATTTTCTTAACATTGTAATTTACATAAATTTACATATTGTTATTATTAGAAAAAGTTTTGTATAAATATTTTTGTGGTTATAAATGTCTCTCATTTCAACTTAATTTAAGTATTATTGTTAAGTATCATGTTCTGAAATTTAGCAACATAATTCACTTCAAAGTAAGTTGATTTTTGAAACTAAAAAATTTTTAAAGGTGACTATTTTCAGTAATTTTGTTTGGTAACGGACTTGACATTTGATAACGGATTTGAGACTAATCCATTTATTCTGATTTATATCCCAACAATTTTTATTGATTTTTTTTAATTTTTAATGCTAGAAATATTTAATATAGTCTTCTTTATATAATGCATAGCTCAAATTCAAATTAAACATTAAATATTAATGATTAATGTATGTTTGAATTTTCTTCTTTTTCCTCTGGGACAGCATATAAGTAAGCGAATTTTGAAAATGACCCTGGACATTTCTTATATCTTCAAAATAAAACCACTAATTTCTTTTATACTACTCCATTTGTTTTGGATTTTGAATAGTGACAAAAGATAAAAAAAATAAGAAAATAGTGGTCAGTGCATTTCTCGGGTCAGGCAATGTGCTGGTTATGTGACACAGTTCTGAAAATACCCTCCCCACACGCACACAAGCACCCTTTGACAACATGACATGTATTAGAAAAAGTGGGAAGGGGGCTTATAAACAGAATTTTCTTGGAAAAATTCCTCAATACTAACTCTTAACATTAATGTCTATTAATTGAACTTAATTAGTGCAGGATTAGGTATATTCCCCAAATATTTAAAATAAAATGTTCTAAGAAAATTTTTGGCTATGATGTGGAATCCCTGGTCATGGATTTTTTATTTTTCAATCGGTTAAAAAAAGGAAAAAAGTCGCCAAATTTTGGGGACTGTGATTTCTTCTATGGTAACCCGGCAGTAGTTAAATTGCTGGATTTAGTTGTTTTTCCTAGATCGTTGGCGCGATTCTGAGAGGCACACCAAAACAAAAGTCGCCAAAATTCCGTGACGAGGGATTCCACATCTGTTCCAAATTTTTTTTAAACAAACAAAAAATAATAATTAAATACATACGTTATTTATTGAAAATTCAAAATACAGCATTTGTAAGTGTGTACGCACAAAGAAAAAAAAAACAGAATCCACATTCCTTTTCTGTTAAAACGGCATGAATGTAACGATGCAAAATGTATTCATTTCTTCTATTTAGCATAGAGATATAGCTAAGAGGGCTAGCAAGGGACCAGGCCAGCAGAATAAACACAATGTTTTTAATGGCCGATAAAAAGTAGGCCCGCTGGGCCATTAAAAAAATTAAACAGGCCGTTCGGCCTGATATAACAAATTTAAAAGGATCAAACTAAGTATTTGCTTATTAAAGCAAATTAAATGGATAAAATATTTTCAAAAGCCTACTTTTTTTTATTAAAAGATGTTATGATGTTTTTAAGCATCTTTTATTCTAAACTACCTTATTTTTTTGTCTTTATTTGAATGTAATAGTCTAAGAGTTTAAGTGATCATTAATGTTGCTATTTTGTATTCTAATGGCTTGTGAACGTATAGTAATCTAAAATACGCTGTAAAATTTTCTCATAAATATGTATGCAGTATTCATTAAAATAATCTTAATTGTTTGTTAAGAAAAATCTGATTTTTTTTTTGTAGAAATTGAGTCGATGGGCCTGACCTGTGCTCACTGATTTTTGAATGGGAAGGGTCGGGCCAAGATAACTTTCATTCGGGTCGGGTTGGGCATGGGCCTGGAAATTTTGACCCGTACAAACCTCTATTTTAGTGAGAGAGAAACTATTCAAATTATATTCTTTAAGTATAGAAAGGACTTCATGAATGTGTCAACAATTCTGCATTATTTGAAAATTATTGAGCTGCAAGCAAACAGAAAAAATAATTAAAAGATAAAAAACGAAAAGCAAAACCTGTCTTTTCCTTTCTATTTTAAAAAAAGTTGATAATATATATATATATATATATATATATGTTCACCTATGCTAGGCTTTCATTTCGTCTCATGTTTGCCGCAAGGTGATGTGCTCATGAAGACCTTTCCATCTTGTGCTGCAGTTGTACCCTTCCTGACATATTCGAGCAAGAGATGCCCAGCTGGGCTGGGTATCATCCTCATATCATCTGAATGGGAGAGCATTGGAGCGTTATTCCAAGGATTCGGGTTCAATTCCCGGCTTGGACATTTTTTAATGCTGTCGGTTGTATGCTTTGTTAGCAATGTCTAAATTCATGTATTTATTATTGTATTATATTCATTCTGGTGGGCATAATAATATCCCTCTGGAAATAAAAATACTATCGTAAATATCTTCTATTTCTAAAAGCTACAAAACCTGATGTTATTTATTTTTTACATACACTTATAGTTATACAACTTATGTTACATATATAAAAGTTTTATTACATAAAGTTAAAAAATTATATTAAATTTTTTTTTCAGTTAAAAAAATTTATATTTTTGTAAAGACCATATGCAATTAAAAATATCAAACAATAATTTTTTTTTATTATTAATCATGCATATAATGTATATTTACTTATTATTTTACTTTACTTTTTCAGTAAGAAGATATAACTAACAGCACTTTAATTGTATTGGATATTGGTCATTAGCTTGTTGAAAATGTGAAAAAAAGATTTCAGAGAAAAGCTATTTCAGTACACATCTATACTTTATGCTGGAAAGAAAAAGCATATTTTAAAATTGTCAAAAAGTAGTATCAGTGAAAAATGACATATTTATCCATAGAGGAAAGAAATCACTGCATAATTTATATCTGAAACCATTTATCCAGGAAAATAATCTGAAATGGCATCTTCTTACACATAGAGAAGAGAAACAATATTTCCGTTATTTATGCATAAAATATCCTCTATACAGAAAAATAATGTGAATCATCATCTACTTACAGATACAAGAGAGACATTATATGAGTGTAATGCATGTTAGAAAGTGTTTAAAAAAATAATTTTATACAATATTTTGGTTATTTATGTGTTTCTATTCAAGCTAAAGCAAAATCTTATGATTACGATGCATTCTCAAGAAAAATATCCGGAAACACATAACCCTTCTCAGGCATCATGTGTCTGTCACATATGTAAAACAGTGCTTGCATGGAAAACTACTTTATTTCCTCATCTTAAGTTACTTACCGGGGAGAAACCATATGTGTGTGAAGTATGCCAGAGGCCATTTTCACAGAAAAAAACCTTGAAAACACATCTATTAGTCCACACCAGTGAGAAACCACACATTTGCAATATTTGTCAGAAAGCCTTTACAAGGAAACGTAGTTTGGATCTGCATCAACGTGTCCATACAGGAGAGAAGCCTCATGTATGTGGTGTTTGTCAAAAGAGATTTTCTTTTAAAGGTAGTTTGATTAACCACCTGCTTACTCATACAGGAGAAAAACCTCATGTTTGTGAGATATGTGACAAGCGTTTTAGACAGAAACGCTGTTTGGGTATACATCTTCTCAAACATACTGGAGAAAAACCATATATTTGTGATTACTGTGAAAAAACATTTTCAGAGCGATATCGTTTGAATCAACATATATTGATCCATTTAAATGAAAGAAAACCATATGAGTGTCATTTATGTCAAGAATCGTTTTCACTGAAAAGATATCTTAATGACCATATTTTGAAACATGCCGCTTCCAAACCTTTAACCTGCAAATTATGTGAAAAATCATTTTTCTATAAGAGTGAATTGTCTCGACATGTGCAGTCTCATATTAGAAAGAAATGCATAGACGAAAATCTCTTTGAAACACGAGGCAAACTTTTTATTTGTAAACAGTGTCAACAAGCATTTTCAGAAAAAGCTAAATTGGTTCGGCACCTTAATATCCATGCTAAAAAGAAACCAAGTATGTGGGATTTATGTCAAAAAAGATTAACACAAAAATGACATTTGAGTGAATTTATATCTCAGACATGAGAAAAACTATATTTCTGCTTACACTATCAAAAGATTCTTCTCTCCCAAACAAGAGATCATTCAAAAATAAAACAACATCTATGCTATGTTAATCAAAAGTCAATGACAGGAATGTAAACAAAATGAGTGAGAAATCTTTTATATGAGGACATGAGTTTCAAAACTCACCTTGTCCAAAAAATCAAATTCGAGGAAATCACGAAAAACCTCTCACTACTTCCATTGGTTTTCATTGTAAACCAAGATTTTAGAATGACAGAAATACATGCTAAAACTAGTTTTTCTGCAGATTGTAGTGTTTTTTCAGTGAAGATTTACCAGCAGAATAGATTGATAGAGAAAACACGATTTTTTAATTTTGGATAAGGTGAGTTTTGAAACTCATGCCCTCGTGTGTAAAAATGGTCAAGAAGTATTTTCAATAAAATGTAAGTTGAATCATCATAATCTTCTTATCTATGCTAAAGAGACACCACATAGGTGGGATATATATAACTCAAAAGAATACCACAAAAAAAGAATTTTAATGAACCTATATCTCATACATGAGAAAAACTATATTTCTACTTACAATAAATATCAAACGATTCTTCTCTCCCAAACAAAAGAAGATCTCTGCCATGTTAATTAAAAGTCATATTTAGATGAAGGGGATATAAACCAAATAAGAGAATACTGTCCCTGGCCAAATTATTAGACATAGTCATTTTTTCTTGTATAAAGTCATATTACTACTTTCATAGAAATGATATTACTGTGTTAAAATTGATTATTAACATTAATTGTAGGGTTATAATAATTAAAAAGCATGCCAATGACTTTAAAATTATTTATTTTTGTAAATCAAATTTAAATTACCGAACTTGAAAAACTTGAAACTCGAAAAATGTCAATATTTCGTGGAGCCTCTTTTGGCGGCAATCAATGCCTCGATTCATCATGGCATGCTGTTAATACAAAATTGAATAGTTTCTTTCATGTGTGGGTGATGATTCCAGACATGGATAGGTTTTTCTACCAGCTGGATTTTGTTGGTTATGACCTCTTTTGCCAACTCTCTATCAGCTCCCAAACATTTTCAATGAGATTCATGTCTGGTGAATTACCCAGCCAACCCAACATAGGGATATTTTCTTGTTGTATGTAGGCCTTGACTGATCATGCTGTATGACAAAGAGCTCCATCTTGCATAAATACAAAAAGTTCTCCATCTGGAAACCATTTTTTTAGTTGCACAAAAAATTGATTTTGCAACACCTCTTTGAATTGATCTTGTTTCACAGTTCCTTTGACTATGTAAAGGCATCAGTGCCATTGCTACTTATGATCAAGTTTGTAAAAAACCCAAGTTTAAAAAAAAAAAAGCCTGTGTGGGTATCCGGGCAGCTACCCACTACAACCCTTATGGTTGTAAAAAACCCATCCCGGGTGAGTACCTGGGCAACTACCTATTACAACCCTGCTTATGATATACCAAACCATGACCTTAGTTGTGCACCACAGTCTGCATGAAACATTTCGCCAGGACGGCGACGCACAAACTGGGATTTGTCTCATGAAATTTCAAAAGTGCTTTCGTCACTAAAGCAAACCTGAAACAAGTAATTTTTAACATGTAGTATTTATCTAATGGTTAAGGAAAGACGTTGTTAAATGTTTTAAGTAATTATAAAATAAGGATAATTTCACATACAGGGCTGCCATTTGCAACTAAAATGCTACTAAAAGCGTCTATTTTCAGCATCATGCAACTATGGCTACTATTTTAGCCCAAAAACCTTCAAAAGCAACTATTTTAGAGGAAAAACAGGAGACTATTTTCCAGTCCCAGCTACTATTTTTGTTTAAAAAAAAAAATCTCAGCATTGCAAATTTTTTAACCCAATACCCCAATCTAATATTTCCGTATAAATTTTTTAAGTTTTTTATTTAATTTTTAAAATATGTAAAAACTTCAATTCGAAATTTAAAACAAATACTTTTTCAATACAAATAAATGTAGTGCAAAGATACCAACATCCAAATTTCAGTGGAAAACTAATTACTGATTTTTGGTTTGGCTACCACCCATAACCCTTATGCTTTACGGTATATTTGTCCAATTTTTGATTGTTTTTAAAGGTATTTAACCCTTTTACTGTCATATGAACCACAAACGATTAACTGTAGATTTGTTCACTGTACTGCGTGAATCGTATTTGTTTCTAACCTCGTATAAATGCTTCATTCCAAAAATTTGAATTAATAAATGAGCTGAAATAAATGCTACTTAGAAATAAGGAAATCTTATTTTCTATTGCAATTTTTCAATTTAATAACATTTTTAAAATGTTGAAAAAAACATTTAGAATATTGCCTTTCTTACTTATTTAGATAGCTTTATTTGGCCCATTGGTGTTTATAAAATCAGACTTCATTTTTCTCGGACGATTTTGCTATTTTATTTTACATAAATTTCTTTTAAAGAATAGATTAGTATGTACACATATTTTCTTTATCAAATGCATCCTTTTTTGATAAAACCACTTTTTATTGGCAGATTTCTTGCTTCAATTAATTTTTGTTTACAAAATGTAATTAAAATTGCAGCTAATAACATATGCAATAAAAGTTTTGTTTTCAGTTACCTCACAGTAATGCTCAAGTACAAGATAAGCATATATTCAATTTAATTTGGGAAAAACAAACTGCATTCTGATCCTATATCTCAGATGATAATTAAAAAAGTTTCTTCTTTCTTTCTTTCCATTTCTGTGTGTGGGATTTTATAATTAAAATACAAAAAATAGAAAATTTGGATGTTAGGGGAAAATGTGTGGATTTTCATGATGTTATTATTTTTATGGAAATAAGGTTTCTTGCCCCTCTTTTCTTAAGTAAACATAAACATGTAACTATTTTGGCTACTATTTTTGTGCAAATGCTACTATTTTGGCTACTATTTTTTTCATTGTAGGCTACTAAAGCAACTATTTTTTATGCCATTAGGCAGTGGCAGCCCTGCACATATAAAAAAAGTTCGGAATGCTTAAATTCATCTTTGTCAAATTAAAAAATGCACACAAAAACATGTGATTCCATTACCTAAAAGATGATTAAAACTTTAATTAGATTTTTAATTTTAAAACATTAAAATCGAGCACTTTTGGCTGTGAACCCAGCCTTCATCAGGATTTATAAAAAGCAGGTATTAAAATACAAACGTCTAGATCACATTTATATAACAGTATGTCTCTGTATTGCAAGCCTGCGGGAGAGTTCAAATCATTCACATTCGCCAATGGTCGGTCGATACCATTGCATAGCAAAACAGGTGAGGACACAGATCATAAGGTGTTCGAATATGGCAGTCGAGAGGGAAGTACTTTTCACGCGTGGAGCTCCAGAGGGCGCACACATACAGGGTATGCCTGATTGTGCTCTCGCCTGCTCCACCGATATCTAAGCTCTGATTCTGACGATATATCCCAATAACAATAACTAAGGTTTGGCTCTACCCAATATCCCAATAAAAAAGTTTTTTCCCCGCAGCGCGACCTCGAAATCCAAGAAAAAGTGCCGAATATTACAGTACTAATATCGGAATAATTCTTTTCTCCCATGCATTTATTCGCTGCCCGCTTCATTCCAAGCCGAATATCCCTTTTAATGATTATCTCTCTTTCGTCGTTATTCCAATATATTCCGATACATTCTATGCTTTACTTTTCAAAAAAACAAATTTTCCCCTGTACCTTCGTTACTGAATAATACTGTTATTGTCTGTGTGCAATGCCATCGCTTCTATTGTTCTAGACATATTGCAATATATCACACATATTGATATGTCCTAGCCAATAAAGAAGCACTATGTACGAGTTATTGTGGAGTCAATAATATTACCAGAGCTTAGAGGCTCTTGATTTTCGGGAAGCTCAGTTCGCGAGCAACCAATCACATTCGCCTTTCACTATGTTGGTGAAGCGAAACCTTCCTGTTCTTTCACTGCAATTGATTCTTTTGAGCGGAGCTTACTAGCTATTAACGTCTAGTATTGCGAACGCTGACTATCGGCCAATGTTTATTCCTATTATCCTCTTTGTCGTTTTATTGGTAGACAGAGCATAAATCCGAGTGCATTTAATATATTCTGTCTTGATATTTCAGCTTAAAATGAAGTAAAAAAATACATTTTAATTAGTATGAAACTATTTCGAAATGTGATTTGAATATTTCAAAAAAGATTTCAATGTTGTATTTATGTATAGTAAATAATATAGGAATGTATAAATACCGTGAAATTTTTTTAGTTTTTAGGTAGATTTCGTAAGAAATACTACCTATTACATTCTCACCTAAGTTGGAAATTTTGAAAAATTTTTGCAGATCTACGCCGATTATGACTCCCAGAACCCAAAACCACCCCCAGTTCAAAACTTTATATATCTATCTATCTATCTATCTATCTATGTCACTTTTTTCTGACCACGATAACTGGAAAAATTCTGCATAAATCTCTTCCAAACTGATACATAAAATCAAGGGTCATAAAATCTCGGTCAAGTTCGTTAATGGGCAAAATCGAACCAAGGGGGGGAAAATGGGGGGCTTTTTGTGAAAACAGAAAAACCCTCATAATTTCTTTATTATTATACGTATCGAATCCGTTTAAAGTTATTATTACTTCTAGGAAAAGGGCCGAAAATTTATGTATGACAGATTTTTGATATAATTAAAAATGGCCCCAAGAGGGAGAAAAAAGGGGGGTTTTAGAAGAAAAAAAATCATAGCTTCGTCAATTCACAAGATATCAAATCCGCGTAAATTTATTATTAATCCTCTTAGTATTATCTAAAACTTTTATATTGACAAGTTTTTTATAGGACCAACCGTTACAGCAAAAAAAATTAAAAACAAAAAAATCCCTGCCGGCTCCGCCTGCAAACAAGTTATTTTTCGAAGTAGGCGGTTCCAACTCCCGCATCTTTTCGAAACTGATACATAAAATCAAGGGGCATAAAATCTCGGTCAAGTTCGTTAATGGGCAAAATCGAACCAAGGGGGGGGGGGGATGGGGGGGAGGGTTGTGAAAACAGAAAAAAAACAATTTCTTAATTATGATACGTATCGAATCCGTTTAAAGTTATTATTCGAAATGTGATTTGAATATTTCAAAAAAGATTTCAATGTTGTATTTATGTATAGTAAATAACATAGGAATGTATAAATACCGTGAAATTTTTTTAGTTTTTAGGTAGATTTCGTAAGAAATACTACCTATTACTATCTCACCTAAGTACAGGGGACAGGGCCAAACTAGGAACAGGGCCAAAAACTTATGTATGACAGATTTTTGATATAATTAAAAATTGCCTTAAGGGGGGGGGAAGGGGGGTTTTAGAAGAAAAAAATTCATAACTTCGTCAATTCCCAAGATTTCAAATCCGCTTAAATTTATTATAAATCCTCTTAATATTGTCCAAAACGTTTATATTGACAAGTTTTTTATAGGACCAACCGTTATAGCAAAAAAAAAAAATTAAAAACAAAAAAATCCCTGTTAGCTCCGCCTGCAAACAAGTTATTATTCGAAGTAGGAGGTTCCAACTCCCGCATCTTTTCGAAACTGATACATAAAATCAAGGGACATAAAATCTCGGTCAAGTTCGTTAATGGGCAAAGTCGAACCAAGGGGGGGGGGGAATGGGGGGACTTTTTGTGAAAACAGAAAAAAACCCATAATTTCTTAATTATGATAAGTATCGAATCCGTTTGAAGTTATTATTACTTCTAGGAGAAGGGCTGAAAATTTATGTATGACAGATTTTTGATATAATTAAAAATTGCCTTAAGGGGGGGAAGGGGGGTTTTAGAAGAAAAAAATTCATAACTTCGTCAATTCCCAAGATTTCAAATCCGCTTAAATTTATTATAAATCCTCTTAATATTATCTAAAACTTTTATATTGACATGTTTTTTATAGGACCAACTCTTATAGCCAAAAAAAAAAAAAAAAAAAAAAAAAAATCCTTGCTGGTTCCGCCTGCAAACAAGTTTGGTTTCGAAGTAGGCGGTTCCAACTGCAGCATCATCGCAAAAAGGTCATTTCTTCCGCAATTCCCGACAAACAGGCGCCCCACGGTCTGCGTCTTCGAAATCTACCTGTGCCTGTAGGCCGAGCCGTCAGGGATTTTTTTTATTAAGAATGCATTGATACCTAGAGAAAGATTGAAAACAACATGCAGCATCTGTCATCCATTGAAAGCTATTTAATTACAAGTACATGTGGCATTAAACCAATTTCAGGTTTTGCTGTTGCTTTCTACTTATTTTAATCATATTAAAATCAGCGACGTCTTAAATTTAAGAACATTTTATTTTAGTTTTTTTAATAATATTCTCAGTTATACACGAGGATATTAAATAGTTAAAATATTGCATAAAATAGGAAGAATAGGGAACATACTGTTTTTAAAGAAAAACATTATACAAGCAATGGTATAGGCCCAAATAGATATCGAACAATGTATACTTTCCTAAAATATTTCTGTTTTGTATAAATATGAAACTATAATATTTAAAGGAATCTGTGTGAGAAATAGGTATAGAGAATTCATTCGTTGCTTTCTACACCTATTTGTACTTAAATTGCTGCTACAATACCATTTATCTTTGGAAATTAACAATTTTTCTATTCTCACACACATTAAGGTAGTTATCGCAATATATCACCAATATCGATATTAATTCGTTGATATATTGCGATATTAAATTTCTGATATCGTCCAGCCATATTGGTCACTGAAGGTGCCGTGTTCGTAAGAACTTCATTAACATAGAAGTCGCTCCGCAGTCTGCAAGTGCGGACGCGAGGGAAGGATTCGTACACAATTTGACCGGTTTCAGAGTTACCCACCTCTCTTGTCATTTAGACAAGGTACGACCAAATGGACTTTACCCACGAATGGCAACACCCATGCCGCAGCGGGTATCTACCCTCCGAAAAAGACTGTTTATTGGATGAAGGGGAAGCAGTGTTAAAATGTTCTGCACGCCTATTGGTGTTTTTCTTCTGAATACCCGCGGCTGACGTCACATGGGTAAAGTCCATAGCTGTTTTTTGGCCTGGCGGCGCGTGGTTTTGACCTCCACGTCGACAAATTGTCGGTCGTGGCGGCTTTGGCCAATGCATCTGCCCTTGCATTGTAGGGGTGTCCTACATGAGCCCTTATCCAATGCATATGGACCTCGAACCTCGATTCCTGTCATCTTGACCAAGTCCCTGATTTCGGCTATGTATTGTACAAGACCGTGAAACGCCAATCGCGACTCTGAATAGACGTCAAGAACTCGGCGATAGGCGTTAGATATATTGCTTCCCTGATCGTAATGACTTCGGTCACAAAGACTTCCGAAGCATCTGTGAGATGGAATTGGCCCTCCTCAACGGTCCGGCCTTCTGACACAGCGAGAAATGCACACCCTACGGTGTTGTTCTCCTGTTTTGATTCATCCGTATGATATCGCGACCTACGTTATACAAGGCCGATTCATGCCTTTTAAAACGTCACGCGGAGTGGATAATCTTTACACGGCGATTGGCACAAAACGATGGGCTTGACGCTTTGTACCAATCGCCTTGTAAAGATAATCCACTCCGTGTGACGTTTTAAACGTTATGGGCCATCCGTGTATAAAGTAGGTCGCGGTAGTATGCACACGTGGTCCTGAGAGTGAGGTCTGAATTCTATCGGATCCACCTGAGGTTTTCTCCTCTGGAAGTAGGCCTCCAGAGCAGGGGCGCGATTTCGGAGGGGCAACCGCCCCCCCCCCCCCCAAGGAATTTGAAATTTCAAAAAATTTATCAGTTATCACAGGTTATACAAAAAAAAAGAAAATCAAAATATTATCAAAAGCTAAAATAACGTCAGATTTCACGAATTTGATTACAAAAAAAAAAAAAAATAGTCTGATGTGCCAATCCCAAAACTTTCTTCTATCTCATACAAGTTTCACATACATCAAATACAAATCGGCCCCAATTTATATTAAGGTCTAACTGAACCTAGTTTTATTATATTACGTGCGTTACTTCTGGAGATATAGATATCGTGAAAATCGTGCAAAATGTAGCATAGCAGCGCCACCTGTTGGGCTATTTATACCAAATCGTAATCAACGTCTATTTTTGTCAAGGTCTAACACCGAATCTGAAGTTTGGTGAAATTCTGTGCATTAGTTCTTGAGATATAGCTATCGTAAAAATCATGAAAAATGTAGCATAGTAGCGCCATCTGTTGGGCGATTTACACCAAAAACTAATCACCACCCATTTATATCAATGTATAACTGAATATAAAGTTTTATCAAATTACGTGCATTAGTTCTTGAGATACAGCGCCCACAAAATTTTTGTCACATACAGACACTGAGACACACAGACTCGCAGACAGACATTTTCTAAAAATAGTCCAATTGTGTCCAAGACCTTCTAAAACGTATAAATTCGTCGAAAACCGCAAGTGGTAAATTTTCATAAATCCAATACCTTTTTCTTGTAAATATAGAAGAAAGTAATAAACATTTAATAAACACTTTAAACATTGAAGTGTTTTCTAAAGCCTTGCTTTTGCAACATTCTATAAGTGAGACTTTTATCATTAATGAGTATTTTGGCTAGTTTTAGAAATATATGTGAGAAAAAACTCTATGAATTGCCTCTGAGCTGTGTACAGCATGATTGCCAAAAATTTAAGGGGATTTTTCTTTCGGGTGGGGGGTGGGGGAGGTGTATTCAATTTCCTAATTATATGATTTGTTAATTTTGTTTTATTAGTGTCACTTTATATTTACTCCAATCGTTATAATGCTATTAAATCATTTGCTTTATTAAATGATATTATATATACAGTATGCTCTTAAAAATCTCCACAGCCTGACACTAGAGTCCTGTCCAAATTTGGTTGTAACCGACCAAAATCCTGACTTTAACCCGACAGACTTCAAGCCGAATCCGAAATATTCATACCTGAACCGAAGTGAAAGAAAATGAATGTATATTTTAATACATTTATGGAAAAGTAATCTACAAGTTTACCACTTATGTACAAAAAATAACACATATACACACCCATTAATATTCAAATATACTATAGTTTTTTCCTTTGAAAGTTATTCAGAACGCCCTTTTGTATAATCAGTTCATCTCGAACCCGATTCGAAAGAGTCAAACCCGAAGCGTATAAAGTTTACTCGACCCGCAAAAAAAAAAAAAAAAAAAAAAAAAGATTCGACCAAACTCAAAATGAAATGCATTTTGGGTAACATATGCAGGACTGTAATTTCCAGTAAACTCGGAAACGTCCAAAAAATTTTCATTGGCCACAACCCCACCCGAAATGAAAGAAAATTAATCCATAATTAAATATGATTTGGAAAAGTAGACTATAATTATATCTCTGATAACAATTTTATCTTTTATGTAGAAAAATTATTTTTTTTTCATCTGAAAATATTTAGGATTTCTTTGAAAACTCGGGCAACACGAACCCGACTCAAAATAGTGAAAACCCAACTTGAACCCGAAACAATTAACCTTTGATAACGTGCCAGGATTGACCACTAATTTTGAATTCAATCGTTCTACAATTTCCAAAAAAATTCCTTGTGACAGATTTCTCTTGAAAATATCTTAGTATAAGTGTATGACAGATTTCAAAAAGTCGTACTAATAGAATAAAAAAATAGTCCACTGGGACATATATGTCCCAACCGTAGTCAAATGTTCCAAGTCAACCTGACCCGCAACGAAAATAAGCCGCGCCAGCCCGGCTCGATCCGTACTGCAGATTGGGTCGTGTTGCCCCACCCAATGCAGGCGCATCTTATATCTATGAATTACAACATTTGCAAATTTCGTAACTTCTTGATGGTGTTCGTGTATTGATTATCTCGTGACCGATTGAATTTCACGACTTTTTTTCGTGATTGTTTCCTTTTTTTTGTGATAATTTTCCAAAATTCGCTATTTTTTGTGAATAATTGACGGAATTTATTTTTTTGACCATTTGCCTAAATTCGCGGCATTTTTTTCAACCGATCGACGAAATTCGCTATTTGTTTTCGCCACCTTTCGACGAAATTCGCGACTCTTTTCTACGCTCATTTGTTGAAATTCGGGAGTCATTTTCTGCAACCGACTGACAAAAATTGCTATTTTTTTACGCAATCTTTGACGAAATTCCGATCGTTGACGAATTTTTTTCCACCATTTGTCGAAATTCACGACATTTTTTTTGGCAACTGATCGACGAAATTCGCTATTTGTTTTCGCAATCTTTTGACGCAATTCGCGACTCTTTTCTACGATCGTTTGTTGAAATTCGGAAGTCATTTTCCGCAATCGACTGACAAAAGTAAATATTTTTTTGCGCGATCTTTGACGAAATTCCCCTTTTTTGCGCGATTGTTTGACTAAATGCGTGATTTTTTTTGGTTCAATCTTTTGACGAATTTCGCGATGTTTTTCCGCAATAGTTATACTAAATTCACGATTTTTTTCCGCGACCGATTGACGGAAATCTCTGTTTGTTTCAGTGATCTTTGGCGAAATTTGCAATATTTTTCCATGGTCGTTTGAAGAAATTAACGATTTTTTCCGCGACCAATTTTTCCAAATTAACTATTTTTTCTAATTCCAATTCGTAAAATTCGCGATGTTTACCGCGATCGGTTGACGAATTGCTTTTGCGTAAAAAAAGAAGAAAAATTCGCGGACTACTACTAAAATTAAAAATATAATCGCTGAAGAATCACGTGTTTGTGAAAGAAGTTAAGATAAGAAGGCAAAATCTCACACTGCATTTTTTATTGTGGGGGCCTATTTCTATTTTGTGCACAATTTGGGCAATCCTGTACGATATTTCAACCCCTGTCTCTAAAAAACACTTTCCCCCCCCTCGCCCCTCCCCAAGAAACTCGTGAAATGGCGTCCCTTCAGTAAAACCTGCAAAAAAGGAGTTGAATAGGACTTTAAAAAAGCTCCATTTTAGACAGGTCTCCATCTTAACAGGCATAATTGTATGCGTTTTTTTCGTCGAAACTTGATTTTTTTTGCCCGTTTGAGAAAGAATTGTTATAGACAGGTTTCGTTTAAACACGTTTCACTGTAATACACCTATGCTCTTCAGAAGTGCTTTATAGAAAGGAGGTTTGAACGGTCTTAAAGAATACCTGAAAAAAAAAACGGATCCTGTCTATAACTGAAAACTTTCATAATATTTCACTTGCTAAGACGAAAACCTGTCTAAAACGGAATTTTTTAGAGCTCACTTGAGATTCCGTATTAGAAGTACTGCTATCACTGTATATATGAATCACCCCCCCCCCCCCCGAACTCTACCTTTGGCTATGCCACTATCTTAAAAAAAACTTTGCCCCCCCCCCCAAGAAAATTCTGAAATGGCGCCCCTGCTCCAGAGGTCGACCGACTCGGAATATAATCCTGTTCCATCGACGCGCTTATTCCAACGGACAAGGGCCGTGAAGTCCCTATCCAGCTCCGCACGCAAGTCGAGCGCATATAAGAAAATTCCTTCCACTACGACAGCGTAGAGCATCTCACGGAGCTTCGGCTTCAGACTCCACTTGGCTGCAGTGAGACGATTCATTTTATGCAGCGCCTTGAAAGCCTTTCCCTGGACCGAGGTCAGGTGAGGCATTCAACTTAGGTGCGCATCGATCATAACGCCCAAGTACCAGTATGTTCCATCTAAATGCTATACTGTTCCCTTCCATGGGGATGGAGAACGGCTGGTACTTGAGAGCACCCTTAGATGGAACGACCTTATAACTGAACTTTCCGTAGCTGAAATCAATCGCCCAACCATGGATCGTCGATAGAACCAGCCGAGGATAGTGGCGAACCTAATAGCCAGGCTTCGCGCAGCTACGAAGACGTGATCGGCGAAGACCCGAACAGTCCACGCCTCACCGTCTAGTAAAAGTCTCAACAAGAATTCGATAACAACCAACCAGAGGTACAGGCCGCGACACGAACCCTGTAGTACACTAACGTTAAAGAAGTGTTCCTCATCTGAAAGGATGACTGAGCAATACCAAAGGTAGTCGTCTACCATTCCTAGGTAATATGGTTCGACACCGAGTTCTTCTAGAAAACGAAGGACATCGGTTCTACGAACGCTATTGAACGCTGATTTGATATAAAGCGTGAGAAGACAATGTGTATTTTCCACGCTTCTTTGATTCAGCTATCAACTCCATCACACGACGGAGTGCATTCTTGCGAGAGCCTTACTGCCGTGCATCAGTCAAACCGTTGGTTTCTAGACAGAACACCACTCTGATTGTGCACATCTTGTCTAGAACCTTCCCTAGATTAGGTAGGAGACAGATCGTGTGGTAGAATGCAGGATTTCCTTTTTGGGGAAGTACATAGCGATTGCCCGCTTCCAAGTCCGCGGAAAACAAGACACTCTTAAGTAGTCGTTGTACATGGCAAGTAACCACTGAGAATAGAACTTGAGGACTTGTCGGACCATCTCGAGACTGAGTCCGTCGTGGCCGGTTGCCTTATTAGGCGGCAGCGATTCCACTGCAAACTCCAGCTCGTGAACAGAAAACCAGTCTGGTTCGCCAGTCCTGATGTTTGCGAGCTGGGAACATCAACGGCCTGTAGGAAATTGTGTTTTGCAAGTTCATCCTGAGATTCCTCCCAGGTGGAGACTTCTGCGCCAGATTAGGAGCACCAGCTTAGCTGGTGCTTCCCGCCTCCACTTACCCCGCACCACCTCGACTACTTAATGTAGTTTGTTCGTGACAAGTCCCTCGGAAATGAATCTCCGAAACGAGGCACGCTTTTCATGCAGGATCGCCTTCATGTACCCTGCCCCTGCCCGTTTACACTTGTAGAGAGGGCCAAGTCTCACCCTCTGAGTCGGCTCAGCGCGGGCAACTGGGATCTCTGGCTGGACAGATGCGCAGTCTACCAACACGGCTCCCGACGCTCGGCCGGTCTGTGTTTCTGGTTCTTATTGCACAGCCGAATCGAAGTCGATGTCAGATGTCCCTCGTTAGGGGTCGGGTCGCAAACTCATACGAAGTCAGGGCCACCGCTTGCAGCTCGCGGAGTAAATCATCCCGAACCAAATTTCTCTGCCACCAGCGACGACTGGCGTCCCTGGGGAGCCGAGAGGCAGGTCTGCCTGAGTAGGCCCACTTCGTGACTCGATGGTCGCCGTGCCTCCAGTCTGTTAATTTGTATAAAACAAAAACGAACCAACA
Organism: Maratus michaelseni; assembly: GCA_963931845.1. NCBI lineage: Eukaryota > Metazoa > Arthropoda > Arachnida > Araneae > Salticidae > Maratus > Maratus michaelseni. Next base: position 193,557,712 of record OZ007597.1, on the reverse strand, counting down.
GGACGTCGATCCACCCTTGCCCTTGCGGGCCATTGAAGGAGGACAGGCGATCCGGGTTGTTCACTATTTTCAGGTTTGCGTTCGAGACGATAGCGATATGTCTCGCTTCGCGGATCTGTCGGCCGTTGTCACCAGATCATTGACTTCGCGTTAAAGTCGCTCAACATAACAACATTAGCGTTCCGATAGATTCTTAAAAGCGCGGCCACGAGCACATCGGGGGGAGGCTGTGCGCTCAACGGCATGGTTTGCCAAGCCGAGTGGCCTCCCTTAGGCATTAAATAGTACGAGCACAAGGTCAATGTCCTCAGAAGAGCACAGTAGCACGAAGCTACTAGCACTTTCTTCCCGGACCATCTGCAGCGGATTGCCACCACGTCCGAACGCCATAGGACCATGCTGAATGCGATACGCTCGTTTACCCAGATGGCCGCCCGAAAGCAGTTATCTGCTGTGTTACGTCCACCCTGTAGGAGTACCGCGTACAGACCCTTCGCAAACATGCGGTTCATTCAATGAGACCACATCCACCGTCGAGGAAGGGAATCGCGGGCAAGTTGATTTGTCGCCACCATTACGTTGTGACAATTTAGGTGAGTGAAAATAATTGTTTTATTGCCCACGTTCGGTCTTCTTTAGTCGATAGATAGCACTCCAACTGGTGGATGTAGCACTCCTTGGAACCTGCCGCGTAATTGGTTGACAATTTCTTGCCATTCGATCTGTGCTTGTTCCTAAAGTTGCTGTTAGGGCGCAGAGGATCGCTTGTGCATCCTTTCAACTAGTGGTACTGGGCCCCGCATCTACCGCATAGGGACCCACTGCGACAAACAGAGCGGGTGTGGCCATACCTCCAGCATTGAAAGCAAATGAGCAGACGCCAGTTTGGCCGGAAATCCACTTGACTCCAGCCGACGTTCTGCTGCCGAAGTACCTTCAAACGCTCGAATGATCCCTCATTTATCGAGAGTATGGCATTACGACCTCTTGCGCCTTCAAAGAAGGTGCGAAGTTCGAGGGACGCCCCTTCTAGAGAATCATTCTGCTTGAGAACTGCTTGCACCATGCCCTCCTCATTGCTCATCGGACAGGTTTGGATTGACCCCGAAATGAATGATTTCGAGGGTGCGCTTTCTGGGTCTCAACATTGAGAGATCCATCACTGGCTCTGATTTTTCAATTTCAGCCTCAAGTTTTTCGAGGACCTCGGTACTGCCAGCTACTATGACGACACCTGCACCTGAGATGTCCCGAATTCCTCTTAGGGCTATTTTAGCTTCAATTGCATCAATCTTGCTGGTTACCAATCCACGAATGACATCGAAAGAGACGTCAATATGTGCGGCCGCTCCCTTAGGCCGCACGATGAGGCCTAGTTCCTCTTTTGGCTTGAGTTTGGCCTCTGTCTTTCCTTCACTTGAGCGAAGTCCTTTGGAGATGGCTTGTTATATCAGAATTCGCTCACCTTTCGGGCATCCCTCCCTCTTCATCTTCCACTGTCTCTTCCTTGCACTCTTTGAAACAACTTTGGACTAGGACAGGAGCCGGCCTCAATAGCTTCTGATTCTGCTAGCTGGGTTTCTGGACGATCGTCATTATTCGACTTTTCACCCGGATTGGGTTACGTCCTCCTCCTTAATCCCCTTTCGCTTTTTCCGTTTGCTCTTAGCTGTTGTTGGTTATAGTGTTGAGCAAGAATTATCACTAAAAAGAAGAGAAAAATAAATCCACATTTTAAAAGAATACAGAAAAATCTTATATGAAATACAGAGTTTATTAAAAACATAACCCAAGTTTATTTTAAAAGTGACGTCGAAACACCAAAAAATTAATTATGCAAATTATTTTCTAGATAAATTACTTAAGAAGATTTACATTTACACAGTATGCCTACTACATATAGAAAAGTTGCACAGGGTAGTTCCACCAATCAGAACTACATATTTGGAGTGTGTGATCTCCAGCACAACGTCAATTGCATCTACTCAGGACAACACTAGATACCGAGCTTGCTCATTCATTCTCAAGACGTCACAAATAGTGGCTGGCCGCCACCAGCGATTGGTTCAATGGGACGCGCCCATCGTTTTGTGCCAATCGCTGTATGTCTTTGATCGCGGCCAGCTACCATTTGTGACGTCGTGATAATGAATGAGCAAGCCCAATATCTAGTGTAGCCCTGATCTACTCTATAATCACAGTTAGTATAATTATTAATTTGTGAAAGAAAATGCAGCCTTTAAACAGTAACAGATACATGAATTTATACACAGAAAAATCTTTTGTTAAAATGAGAGCTAGCAATCTTAATAGTAAGTATAATAAAAAAAAGAAAAACTCATTGAATGTATAAATACTAGTATAAACAAACGTGATTAGCCATTTATTTTTTTATGCTACGATAATTTCGATGAATGTGTCAATTTGCCAACAATATTATAATAAGATAAAATCATAGCTACCATCATAAATAATATATATTTAAATCTTACGATAAATACAACGAATTTTTGCAAACAACGCCAAGCTTGGTGTTCGGTGCCACATTTTCGATTACATCTCAAAATACTTCCCTCTCCAACAAGTTGGGCGAAACGAGTGAACTTTCGAAATTTGTCTCTCTCACATCCAGGCTCCCTAGAGTGGTTGCATAAGAACTTCGCTCGTTCATTTCAGTTAAAACTTAAATAACTCGATTGATTAATTAATTAAGAATTGTAATTTTTTTCACTTTTTGGATGCAATTCAATTTGCTTTTCCGACAGCGAGCAACTTAAATGATTCTCCATCAGAAGGCGTATTCAAGTGCTTGTGTCAAGAATTTAATCTCTTGCTACTAAGCATGCGTCAAAAATATGTAACTCTGCCTACTGACATTAGGGATTCGCTGAGATTCGTTCTTCTCCGCTCAAAATTCAAATTCAGATACAAGAAAATTTTAAGTTAGGGTGTTTGTTTGTTTACTAAATTAAACTTCGTTATTTCCTGTAACATTCTTCATATAATCTTTGATATAGTTTCCCTAAGGTAAGTCATATATTGTGTAATAAGGAAAATATCGCTATCTATTTATTATAGCGGGATTTATGTTTATTTTTAATAGGAGATCCTCTGTAGTCAGGTATGGCATCTAAAAGGTTCATCAAATTATTATTATTTTTTTTTTCTAAGCTATGTTATTTATTTTAATGGCTTGTTTGCCAATCATGGCATTTATTTAGTTAGCAAAATATGCAGTATACATTCATACTGGGAAAAAAAATGATTGTTGCATTAAATTTATTATTTGGATTTAAAACTTAAAATATACATATTGAATATACCGTAAACTCCCAACTGTAACCCCCCTCCCCTACAGTCACATTTAATCAAGTTTGATTTTCTTTCTCATTCCCAAATGTAAGCATCCTTACCCACTCAACATTTTTTGCAAAGAAAAAAATTAAAAAATCCAGAAGAATCTTTCACTTTTTTTTTTACTAATTTTTTAAAATTTTCTTCCCCACACAAAATATCTGTTTCCTTTTTCTGCCCCATCCCATTACAAACAATTTTAAAACTTTCGAGAATCTTTAAAAAAAATCTTCTGTCCTATTTATTACTCTTTAGTAACAATAATCAATAAGCAAATAGCCAACCATTTAAATGACAACTCCCTTCCTCTGAAATTTATTCTCCCCTTTTCCCTGCTTCCCCCAGCATACAAAATTAAAAATCTTTAACCGTTTAAACGCCGTACTATGAACGGATCTTCCTATTAATATAAAATTTTAGAATTATGCTTCTTTAAATCACCTTTATCTATTACAATAATAAAATTTCGGAAATTTTTTTTTTCCTATTTTTTTGTTATGTTCCATTGGAACATTGGCGTTTCGTGGGTTATATTTTTATACAAAATTTTCAACAGAAAGAAATATTCAATACAGAGAATATTTTGTGGTATTTACTGAGTATATATATGTATTATTACCAGGGTTGTTACGTTTAAAACATTTTGTTTAAAACAGCTGTTTAAAACATTACATTTAAAACAATGTTTAAAACATGTTTATTGTTTATAATGTCACAATGTGACAATTCACAAATTAAATTCACGTGGAAATCGTTCAAAAGAAAATTAATTATTGTAGAAAGAATTTTATTGTTGATTTTTAAATTGTTGGCAACTGCTATAACGAAAAATGTTTAAATTGAATAGGAAAAGGCTGTTAGATTTTTAGTTTTTTATCTCTATATATTAAAATAATATAATTTTTTCAAAATGTTATGATTTTCAGCGTGACAGTAGGTATTCAGCTGTAAGTACACAAAATTTCAAGTCTGTTAGCTATACAGTTTCTGAGAACCGGCTCTGTGACGGACAGACAGAGAAGTGGGACGAATAGGGTTTCGTGAGATGAACGAAACCCTAAAAATGTTATGCTGTCAGTTACCAATCATAAATTCGCTACTCAAGAATCAAATAAAGTGGTCAATTTTGTAGAAATAACACCTTTATCTTGGTGAATAAGCCTTGAAAACACGTCAATAAAAATGTCATGCAGATCATAAAACAATTACAAGCAGCTGTATGCTCTACTGCTGGTTTAGAAAGAGTGTTTTCTACTTTTGGCTTTGTGCAGAACAAAACTAGAAACCGGTTAGGTGTTTGATAAGGCTGCCAAACTTGTTACTATTTTTAAAGAACTTAATAATTAAATGTTTTAGTTTAGAATAAAAAAATTAATTATTAATTAATGTTTGGTATTTATTATATAATTTTTTTCTTCTTTACTGTTTTTTAAAAATATTTTCATTCTTTATATTTAATTTATTAATTTTTGCTCACTTTAATCAAAATTGTGCTGTTGAATGAGAAAAAAACGTTTTAAACGTTTAAAACATGTTTTAAACAAAAAAAAACACTTTTTTTTTTTTTTTTTTTTTTTTTTTTTTTTTTTTTTTTAACATGTTTTTTTCCAACCCTGATTATTACACAATTAACATGTATTATTACATAATTAATATTAAAATATAATAAAATACCTGATTTTGGAAAATCTGAACAAAATTCTTCAATTATATTCATTTCTAGTGTCCATGATATGTTAGGAAACAACTTTGATGAATGCGTTTATCGCACTGAAAACATTTTTTTGTTGTGTTTTTTTTACAAACTACGCAACGTCCTTGAGATGTAGGTACAATGTAATGTCCTTCAGATATTCTTACTTCTTTTTTCACATGACTACGGGGTCCATGATGATTGACCAGACGCTCTTTTCTCCGTAGAAGAAAAATTGTAATTTGCCTACGAAATTCCAAATGTGATATTTTGATGTCATTCACCTCAGAGTGTATAATCCAACTTGAAACAACTGCCATATTTAAAGCATTTATGAAAAGATTCCACCACCATTTCTTACTCCTCATTTTTAGCCTATAACTGCCTAAAAGTTTATCCAAAACGTTAATGCCTCCCATGCCTTCATTGTATTTCTTGATAATATGAGGTTGCGTAACATCAATTTTGCATTTATTTGCATTTGAATATCTTTTTGCTGTTCCAACGGGTTCATGTGTGTAGCAGTTAGATGCTACTGTGACCACCGCATTATCGTTGTAACTGCAGATATATAGTGCTCCATCGGAACGAAAATCATAATTTCCTCTGTCTTCTTTAGCGAGTTATTTTTTAGATTTCAATGGACAAAGGGCAGTGCAATTTTCACGAATTGTGCCTGTCGCTCGTATTCCACATTTTGCAAGCTCTGAAATTAAATCGTAAGAAGTAAAAAAGTTATCGAAGTATATTTCATGCTTTGAATTTTCTTGCAAGTTAGATAATAATTCGTTCACAACTCTCGAATCTAACTGTACAACGGACGAGGACCATTTTCTTCCACTGTATATCTCCATAGCGTATGGATATCCATTTGATGAACAAATCATCCATATTTTAAATCCAAACCTAATAGGTTTTCCTCTGATAAACATTTTGCATGTATGCCGGCCATAGTACGGGACCATTGATTCGTCAATACTGAACTTCTCGTTCCAGATTCCAAACTGTTGCAGATTTTCAGATAACTCTTCATATATCGGTGCTATTTTACCAAGTTTATCATCTTTTTTCAATTGATTATTGTCCATCAAGTGAAAATACTTCTTCATCTTTCTAAAGTGATTGCGGGTCATAACAGTTGGAACAATAGGAACGGACATATCTTCCGCTGTGCTCCAATACATATCTTCAGTAGGAACAGAATGATATCCACTTAGAAGTAGACCAAAAAACTGCAAAATATTTTTAGATACTACTTCAGTATCTTTTCCTTTTTGTAAAGCGTACAATTTTGTCACTTTAGCGAGGAGTTCAATATAGTCATGAGGCAGAATTTTAAAAAATAGGTCGATAGGCAACAGATTTACTAAGTTAGGAAAAGTCTGCAAAATTGTTTCGATTCTGTTTGATATAATAGGTTTTTTAAAATCACATTTTCTCTTCCATGCAATTTTCTTTTTAGGAGGTTTTTTTACTTTCTGTGCTTTTTCAGAAGTCGGAATAATATCTGTAGATTCCAACTTACATTTTCTTCCCGGAAGTTCATTTTTTATATTCGAAGGACTGGCTTATGTAATGTGTATCACGTTTTCTTGGCAACTAGTATCATCATTTTTGCAAATTACGTCTATCATTCCAGTCATGTCAGCTGGTATAATGGGCTCAAAGTCATTTTCCACAATATCCTCTTCGTCTGTTATATCGCCTAGTTCATCTGGAGGTAACTGGCATATATCAACATCGGATAAATCTGAATCCGAAAGAGTTTCTAAATACGCTACTGCTTCTTCTACAGTTAAAAATTTTTTCGACATGCTTTATAATCACAACAAAAAATAAACATATTCTACTAAAAAAATATATTCTGCTGAATATTACATGTAGAGTCAGCCGGGGTAATTCCTGGTCAATGACTTTCAGGGGTAATTCTTGGTCACAGTATTTTTCAGTGTTTGAAAAAGTCCTCACCAAAATTTAAAAAATCATAGAGATACTCTAAACTATCTTCTTTAGAATTTATCATTTAATTGTAGAATTACTACTTATTTAGTTTGAGAAAAAAAATTGTTTTGAAAGTGCTTGCTTAGTTTCTGTAAAACAACATTGGTCTCAGCAGTGGCACATTTTTACAAGGATCTTTGTCACAACTCAAATTTTAAATATTTTTCTTTTCTTTCTTTTTAGCTCAATTATCAACTACTTTAGCTATTAAAAAATAGTCTCTATATTTCTTATACTATTTTAAATAATTTACAGAAGTTGACCAAATATTGCCCCATGTAACTGGGGTAAGTCTTGGTCACTGGGGTAATTCCTGGTCAATGTTTTTCTCATCATTTAGTCCCTTTTTACTGTCATATTTAGGGATTTTAATTGTTGGTAAATGCTTTAAGCATTAACTGTAAAGTTAACTGTAACCACATTGTTTACCACATTTTAGTTAATTATAGTTCTTAATAAAGTAGAGTCACTCGGGGTAATTCCTGGTCACTGAATTTCTGAGGTAACTCTCGATCATTTTCACTTTCATTATCAAAATAACAATTTATCAAACTGTAAAAAATCTTAAAGATACTTTGAACCCTTTGCTTTGAAATGCATGCCTAAATTATTCATTTGGTTGAAATTTAATATTGAAAAAATACATTCAAAACTGTAAATCAAATTTCTGCAAAACAACATTATCCTTGATTTTTACATATTTTACAAAGATTAGTGTCATTTTTAAAGTTTGAATTATTTTATTTTATTTCAACTATGGCATATCACAATCTTTAAAAAAGATTATAAAATTTTCTTCTACTATATTAACGATTACTACTGTATCTATGATATTATTATCTCATTGCAAAATGTCAAAATGGTGCATAAAAAGATACATAATGCAATAGAGGAACCTAATTGTTATGCTGTGTATTATAATAAAGATCTGTATTGAAGTTTGTGTAAAATTTCTTGAAAAAAAAAAAGACTGAAACCGAAGTGAGATAAAATCTCTGAGAGATTCTGTGAGATAAAGTCTTTAGCACATCAAATAAATTTGTATTTATAACCAAAACAAAGTCTATGCTTTATTATTCTACAATTATGCGATGAATAAATCTTTTACAAGATTGATTCTACTTATTTTAATACTCAGTCTTAAAGAAATTAACTTTACTACTTTATTTACATCAAAAATGATGCTGACCGATAATTACCCCAGAAGTGACCAAGAATTGCCCCGTTTCCGGGGTAATTCTTGGTCACTTAAAAATTATAATTATTTCAATTATAAGTGCATTTAAATTTAAATAAGCATTTTCTTATATAACCATGAGAGGGGGCTTATTCCACAAAAAAATTGAAAAGACCAGGAATTACCCCGGGTGACCCTATTCTACTAAAGAAATCTATTCTACTTCAGCTTCTAATAATGTTACAAATTATTCCAACTGCGAGTCAACAAAACATTCAAGTTCCATTCAAATAAAGGAAAAGAAAAAAGCTTTTTTTCCTCTTTCTGTTTGCGCCCCTCCCTTCAATTTACACTTTACTTACCTAATAAAATAAACTCTTCCGGGTAAATGCTTTGACACGGTCTGGTCTTTGTCCTTGACGGTACCAATGTTGAAGCGTTGAATCAGTCGACGGATTATGTAATGAAATTTGAATTACTTATTTATACGATTACTCCTTTTGAAAACTTTATTGCTAAAGTGCCAATGTTCCAAAATCGGAACATGAGCTTTTCAAACTGCGTCAAACATTTATATTTTATTTTAGATAGTTTTTAGTAGTATTTTTTTTACAATTAGTTGTTCTCTTCTTATGACTATAAAAAATAATTTTAAATTTTTTGCATAATAAATGTGTTGGGGAATGTTATTTGAAATAGTGAAAAATACCTCAAAAATAGGAAATTTCTAAAAATCATAAAAAATAACACAAATAAAATTTAATTTTTAATATTTAATGAAAAAAATATTTCATAATCATTGTTATCATTATACAAAAAAAAACGTAATAATTTGAAAATTATTTGCATTTGTAACATTTAGTTAAAACTTCTGTTCCAATTTTGGAACATTGGCGTTTAAACGTTAAAATACTTTATTTAAAAAATATATGCTCTGTTTGTTGCTCTCTAGTAGCAATAAACAAAAATAAATCAGTCTTTTAAATTAATTCTTTGTCCCCCAAAATGTGTGCATCTTCCTTTGCCCTCCAGCAAAAAACTTTTTTAATGCTTAAAAAAAAAAAATCTGCAGAATCCTCAAGTGAGACACCCAACTTGGCAATTTTTATGACACCTGCCAAGTACCCATGCGCGCCAACCTAAAATACAAAATTCTCCCCACTCACATTGTGTGACTTTGTGGCAGACAATTCGGTTGAATCCTCAAACAAGGGGCGATACTTGGCTGCGTCGAATTTGGTAAAGCGATAAATGAGTTTTTCTTGCTACTGGTTTGTTTCTTGCATTTCTTCCCCGCCTACTGCGGTTTGATCTAGAAATTTGATTGGCTTATGAGTGAATTACGTTCGTTTGGTTGGGTTGGTTGGTTTATTGTGTGCCGTATTGTTGGATTCAGAGAGTAATGAGGTAGATAAAGATGGACTATACCGTAAAAATGTCTTGGAGTATGAAGGCGGTAATTTCGGAATTTACTAGGCCCAAAAAAGTGAAGCATATGGAAGAAGGGCCGAATTTATTGGACATTGAGAGGTTTTCAAATCAAGTCCCAAGTTGTTTGGGCCGACTTTAGTGTTGCATCACTGCAAACGTATTCATCGCATGTCTATTTTCGTTTGAACTCTGGGTTTTGCAAAGTGAAGTGAATTTAATCTTTTGACGTGTTGTTTTTTTATGAAGAATTCTGCAATGCGGTAAATACGAATTTGAAATAGTGTGCGTATTGTGTTGTTAATGAAAATTTAGGATATTTTAGATGTTTTTGTTAGATTATTTAGGGCTAAGTTTGAATTTTGTCCTCTTGAGTGAGCAGTTTAAGGGTCATTTTTGTATAAATACTGCTGCATCAACAGAAATGATCGGAGATAGCGATTATGACAAACCGGGGCCTTAAAAAAAAAAGGGTAAATTTGAAAAATAAAAGTAAGTGAATTTTTATTGATTTTATTTGACAATAAGTGTGTGTCGTGCATATTAGAGATTACTGTAGAGGTAGTTTCGTGCATCGAGTGATGTTTTTTGTTTTGGATAATGTGTACAGGATACATAGATAACTTATTGATTTTATTTGATAATAATCGTGTGTCTTGCATATTAGAGATTACTGTAGAGGTAGTTTCGTGCATCGAGTGATGTTTTTTTGTTTTGGATAATGTGTACAGGATACATAGATAACTTATTGATTTTATTTGATAATAATCGTTTGTCTTGCATTTTAGAGATTACTGTAGATGTAGTTTCGTGCATCGAGTGATTTTGCTTTTGTTTTTGATAATGTGTACAGGATACATACATAACTTATTGATTGCTGCGTGAACAAATTTCGTACATTCTAGAGATTGCTGTACAATGAGTTTCATGCATCCAGTGATGTTTTTTTTTCGGTTAATGTACGTGAAGCGTACATATATAAGTTACTGATCGCTGCGTGAATGAGTTTCATGCATTCTAGAGATTGCTGTACAGCGAGTTTCATGCATCCAGTGATGTTTTTTTTCGGTTAATCTACGTGAAGCGTACATATATAAGTTACTGATCGCTGCGTGAATGAGTTTCATGCATTTTAGAGATTGCTGTACAGCGAGTTTCATGCATCCAGTGATGTTTTTTTCAGTTAATGTACACGAAGCGTACATACATAAGTTACTGATCGCTGCGTGAATGAGTTTCATGCATTCTAGAGATTGCTGTACAGCGAGTTTCATGCATCCAGTGATGTTTTTTTTCAGTTAATGTACGCGAAGCGTACATACATACATTACTGATCGCTGCGTGAATGAGTTTCATGCATTCTAGAGATTGCTGTACAGCAAGTTTCATGCATCCAGTGATGTTTTTTTCTGTTAATTTACACGAAGCGTGCATACATAAGTTACTGATCGCTGCGTGAATGAGTTTCATGCATTCTAGAGATTGCTGTGCAGCGAGTTTCATGTGTCCAGTGATGTTTTTTTTTTTCGGTTAATGTACGCGAAGCGTACATACATAAGTTGCTGACCGCTACTTGAATGAATTTTATGTATTTAAAAAATTAGGAATTTAGATATTTTCTCCAATTATAATATTTGTGCTTTGTGGCAGAGAAGTGATTATTTACACAATTTCTATGAGAGTTTCTTTCACGACGTAAACTTTACTTTTATTTCGTTTTGTGGCAATTTACAAAGTTTAAGGGGTATTTTCTTAGAGATTTTTTATTTGTTAGGCAAAAAGTGACTGTTAAATTTGCCAATTCTTTGTAAAAATTGGGAGAAAATAATTGTTAGAAATTTGTAAAAATGGAAAAATCTGAAGGAAAAAATAGTTGAAAATTTGTAAAAATGAAGAAATCTGGAGGAAAAAATAGCTAAAAATTTGTAAAAATGGAAAAATCCGGAAGAAAAAAAATCTAAAATTTTGTAAAAATGGAAAAATCCGGAGGAAAAAATAGCTAAAATTTTGTAAAAATGGAAAAATTCGGAGGAAAAAATAGCTGAAAATTTTGTAAAAATGGAAAAATCCGGAGGAAAAAATAGCTAAAAATTTGTAAAAATGGAAAAATTTGGAGGAAAAAATAGCTAAAAATTTGGAAAAATCCAGAGGAAAAAATAGCTAAAAATTTGTAAAAATGGAGAAATCTGGAAGAAAAAATAGCTAAAAATTTGTAAAAATGGAAAAATCCGAAAGAAAAAATACCTAAAAATTTGTAAAAATGGAAAAATCTGGAAGAAAAAATAGCTAAAAATTTGTAAAAATGGAAAAATCCGGAGGAAAAAATAGCTAAAAATGGAAAAATCCGGAAGAAAAAATAGCTAAAAATTTGTAAAAATGGAAAAATCCGGAGGAAAAAATTTGTAAAAATTGAAAAATCCGGAAGAAAAAATAGCTCAAAATTTGTAAAAATGGAAAAATCAGGAAGGAAAAATAGCTAAAAAATTGTAAAAATTAAAAAATCTGAATGAAAATATTGCTAAAAGTATGTAAAAATCGAGAAATCTCGTAAAAAAACTTTTCAAAACTTTGTAAATAGCAGTAAAACGAAATAAAATCAGTATTTACTTTGTGAAAGAAATTGGCGTAGGAAGTGTGTAAGTAGTGACTTGTCTGCCGAAAAGTACATGTTCTGATTGGGTGAAATTTGGAGGTTGCCGTTTTTTAGGTTGGCGCGCGTCAAAAAAATCGCCAAATCGGGGATCGCCCTTGTTTGAGGATTTTTCCGACAATTCATTATTTAGAGAGAGAAAACGAGATTTTGATTTTGAAATTCTCCAATGAGAATTTTTTTCACAAAGTAAACACTAAATGCAAAAACAATTGGTTTTTCAGCATCTTACTAGTAAAATCATTCCATCAAGTTGATTTTATTCCATTCTGCAGTAATTTTTTAAAAATTCGTAAAATAATTTTGATTTAAAACATTTAGCCTAATATAACAGAATTTTTTGCTTTCACAATTTTCAATATTTTTAGTGCTTTTTTGTGTTCTATGACGATTTTTTAACATTTGTAAAAAAAAAAAAAAAATATTTGAAGTTTTCACTATAATAAACCGAATTTTTTCCTCCGGATATTTGAATTTTTGCAGACTTTTAACATAATATTTCATATTCTAAAGTGAATTTTTAACTTTCTTAAAACAATTTCACATAAATTGTTTAAGCCACTATAGGAAATTTTGTTCTCTACAATTTTTGAAATTATACCGATTTTTTGTGTCTTTTCACGTTTCACTACAATTTTTATACAGTAAAATAACTCTGATTTTAATCTTCTAGCCCAGTACGTTAAAATTTATGGCAAAATCTTAGAAGAAGCAAGACACCAAATTTGGTGATTTTTTTTTTTTACGTGCGCCAACCGAAAAATCGGCAACCTCCAAATTCTACCCAATCAGAATGCGTGCTTCCTACGGCAAGCTTTGTTGCAAAGTAAACATCGATTTTATTCTGTTTTGCGACTATTTACAAAGTTTTAGCAAGTTTTTCAATTTTTACAAACTTTAAGCAATATTTTCCTTTGTACAGTTGACCCTCGAAAATCCGAACATTTTCCTGGTTTCAGTTTTATTAATTTATGAAATAAGACTTAGCTGTAATTTCCATATTTCTTGTAGAATGCAGCTAAACACTTTTAACTGAAAACTAACTAAATAAATATGGACATGTTCTGGTATATTTTTATACCGCCTGACCGTTAATTAAGACTTTAATTATTAAAAAAAAATGGGCAAGTAGAAAAAAGGCATAAAAAAACAGGAACAGGATTCCCAATAAAGTGAGAGAATTTTGTATTTTTTAATCTTTGAGAACATTGAAGTGTTTTAAAAACATCATCATAAAAATATTTTGTCCGTTTCCTAATTTTTATTTGAGTATTTTTTAATGAATAAATAATTTTAGATACATAAAATAGAGATAAAGGAAGACATAATTACTGTAATATCCCGTTTTTTCACTTCTCTCCCACAATTTTGTGAAGAAATTAAAAATTTTCAAATAATTCCAAATGTATGGGAGTAATGAGAATTTACGGTATCTTGATATGTATGAGAAAAAGTTTAAAATATTGAATAATAAAGCATGTTAACTCTTCAATAAGATGTGAAAAAGAAAAAAAAAATCTACCAATTTTTTAATTGAAAGTTTCGGTTTCAGATCATTCAGTGTTCTGGTTTTTAGAGCATTCTGGAAATCAGGACGCCGGATAATAGATCCTATACTGTATTATCTATTGTGTATTATATTTAAATGTATTGTGTTTTAATATGTTGTAACGCAGAAAACTCCTTCCTGAAAATTAGACTCTTCCCGGCGAAATGCGCAGCGCATCACGTGATCTGAAGCCGTGACGTTTGTTCAGTGCAGTTGTCATATGAGTTTTGCCGTAAGATGTATGTTATTCGAAGAGCGGTGTTGTAAACAGAATATTGTTATGTCATGGGTTGTTTTGTTCTCCGGAAATGTGAAAGTAAAATCTTATATATACGTGTCATGTAAAGTTTTTGTGATGTGTGTGTTTTGCGTCAAGAAATAAAATCTATGAAAATGCCAGCAATCTTTTACTTCTGGTGTTATTAAAGAAATATTCTTTCAGCCCCGAGATACGAAAAGTATAATTATTCTACAGTGAGTGCTATAAAAATTGGCTACCCAACTCGGGCTAGAAATCCACAGGTTTATATAGTGATATTATGATAATGTGATTATGGTATTATGATTTTTTCCACGAATCCGCAGTGAAAAAGTGCTATGTTTCTACAACTACAAATCCGCAGTGATTTAGTTTTAAAATAAAGAAGGAAGCTTTCAGAGCTTGTTCTGATTTCATAAGCTACAATCAAGAAATGGCGCGAAGGATCGTCGCCATACGCCATTGCATCGTATGATATGTGTTATTCGTTTCATAGTTCTAAAAAGTGTTTTGTGTACGCCCAAGAAAATTGTGCATTATATGTGTTCTTAATCTTCGTTTACAGAGTTCTACAAATTATTCAATGGATGAGTAACTCATGTGTGACTTGGTAAAAAACGGATCCGTAAATTTTTTTAATAGATACAAAGAATGCATTCTTATTCTGATCATCATTGGAATTATTCTTAAGTTTGATTGATCTTAATATTATTATTATTATTATCATTATTTGAATTATTCTTAACTTTATTTTAATTATTCATAACATTCTTTTGGTGCATTATTTTGTTATATTTTATTTTGTTCTTACATTATTTCCCCTTCCCCCCTCCCCTACTTTTGATTTTATTTTTGAATGATTATCGTGACTGTGTTGAAAGAAATTTTTTATTGATTCAGAAGAAAAAAAAAAAAAAAAGGGGTAAAACTGATATCAGTTTCAAGTAAAATTATTATATTATCAGTTTCAAGTAAAATTATTATATTATCAGTTTCAAGTAAAATTATTATATTATCAGTTTCAAGTAATAATTATTATATTATCAGTTTCAAGTAGAATTATGATATTATCGTTTTCAGGTCAAATTAATATAAAGTATTTGTAATTTTATCGCAGTTATCATAAAGATGTTTTGTTTTTCTTTTATTATTACTTTTAAAAGAATTGATTACTTTTTGTTTTTCTTTTATTATTGATTTTAAAATAACTGAGTACAGTTTCGATATAAATGTTTGTTCTTTAATATTGAACGTAAGTATTTAATTCTGAGTTCTCGATTGAGAAAAGAAGCATTATTGTGGAATTTAAAACTGAATGAGTAAGTTATGCAAGTTTTGTTGTTTTGACTTTTTTTAAGGTAGAAAGTTTTTTTTTAAATTGTACTGAACAAAACCGATATTAAGCTGTCTTAGTAATTTAAAAATAATATTGGTTGAGAATTTAATTATTCTGTTATGTGTTCTGATTTCGTTTAGAATATTATTTAAGGAACAATTTAATTATTCAGTTATGTGTTTTGATTTCATTTAGAATATTATTTAAGCGACAATTATTCAGTTATGTGTTTTGTTTTCATTTAGAATATTACTTAAGTGACAACTATTCAGTTGCAGTTTATTTCATTTGAAATATTGTTTTGAATGTGTCGCGTTATGAAATCCAGTTTATTTTTAATGTTTGTTCTGTTTTGTAGTAATAGTTTATATTATGGTTAAAGCTCACTGTTTTGTTTTATTAAAAGTTTATATGATTTG
This sequence comes from Maratus michaelseni, assembly GCA_963931845.1. Taxonomy (NCBI): domain Eukaryota; kingdom Metazoa; phylum Arthropoda; class Arachnida; order Araneae; family Salticidae; genus Maratus; species Maratus michaelseni. The sequence goes on along the minus strand of OZ007597.1, from coordinate 193,541,846 downwards.
TAACGGCAAAACTCACGTTTGGGGTACGGTTTAAACGAAATTTTTGGCATTTATAGGGTTTTCGGCTGGTTGTTTTGCTAAAATTTAAAATGTCTGAACTTAATAGAGCTCGCAAAGAGGATTTGTTCCAGGTTGCGTTAGAAATGAATTTAGATGTGCAAACCACTATGACCGTTGTCACATTGCGGGAAAAAATCAAATCCTCCCCCTCGTTCGATGTTGATTTTGTGAATTCATTAGTCAGGAATCAAATTGCAACTCGGGAAGAAGAACAACGTAGGCGGGAATTAGAGGATAAACAAAAAGAAGCAGAGTTAGCACAGCGTAAACTGGAATTAGAAGAGAAGCGTAGGGCAGAAGAGCTGCAATTAGAAGAGAAGCGTAGGGCAGAAGAGATGGAGTTTAAAAAGCTTGAGATGAATTTTGAGCTTGAGAAGCTTAAGTTACAGGTTCAGAGCCAAAGTGTTTCCAGTGGAGTGGTAGGTGGTAATGCGACAGGGATAGTATCTCACGCGGAAAGTAAGATAGATGTCCAAAGGTTGTTGCCTACATTCAGGCCAGAAACAGATGATGTAACTTTGTTTTTGGTGCTCCTGGAACGCCAGTTAAAGCTCTCGAAGGTACCTGAGCATCTATGGGTATCGTATTTACTCAGTGTTGTCCCATCTTCTATTTCTACGCTTATCGCTCGTGAATCGGAAGAAAACGCTTCAAATTTTTCGCATGTTAAGGATTTACTACTAAAACGGTTTAAAATTAGCGCCGAAAAGTTCAGACAGTTGTTCTTTGCTCATCGCAAGGTAAAAGAAATCTCTTGGCGAGATTATTACTTCGAACTTCGAGATTATTTTGAAAACTGGCTTAAAGAGTTAACTGTAACGTCTTTTGAAGCACTCCAGGATCTGATCATAGCAGATCAAATGAAAAGGCGCGTGCCTGTTGAATGCAAACAGCATATGTTAGATGACTGGGAAAATTTAAATTCGCCAGTCGACCTCGCCGAAAAACTAGATGCCTATGAAATTATACGAAGTACGTTCCCAAAAAGAGATCCGGTTGTACCCCAAGTGAAAAAAGAGTTTTCTCGTCGAGATAATAATTGGAAACAGAGTAAGCCTCCAAAAGAGGACAGATCTCCTCCTAAGTTTGGTAATCGACGCTTAGAATCCGATATTGTTTGCTATGGATGTGGTAAAGTGGGATTTATAAAGAAGAAATGCCCAGATTGTACCCCTTCGGTTAAAAAAGAAAATGTGCAAGCACATCGTCTTAAGTTGTATAGTTTAAATACTTCAACAGTTTCAGCTCCAAATGTGCCTATCACGATATGCAATAAGAAAGTGTTAGTCTGTGCAGATACGGGAGCGAATCGTTCCATTGCGGGAGAACGTATGTATGAGCTATTTTTAAAAACTGGTGTTGCACTGAAACCTCATACTCATAATGTCACGTTGGCTGACGGAATTACAGTAGCCAGAGAAACTTTGTCTGCTACAGTTCCAGTAGAGATTGAAGGTCGAGTCTTCAAAACGGAGTTCATTATATTACCAAATGCTAAGGGTAATAGAACGCTTTTAGGCATGGATTTTTTGCACAATGCTAACATGGTGTTAGATACTGCCAACAAAACGTGGTATTTCAGTAATAAACCTCAGAAAAAGTTTCATTTTGTAGATGAATACGTTGAAGAAAATAATTCATCAGCTGGTGCGGGCGAAGTCAATCCATATGCCTTACGTGAAGATGAAGGCAAAAATTTAACTTCTGACGAAAGAGAAAAACTGAATGGTCTTCTAAAAAGGTATGAAAAATGCTTTCAACAAGGGGAGAGACAACCCCGTATGTAGAGCATCGTATCAATACAGGTGATAGTGCTCCTATTGCTGTGCCACCTTATCGGATGACTCCTGCTAAGAAAGAAATTCTTAAGAAAGAAATAGATAATCTTCTAGCTCAGGGAATCATAGAGGAATGTGAATCACCTTATGCTTCACCGGTGGTTCTTGTACCAAAGCCGGATGGTAGTATGAGGTTATGCATTGATTACAGAAAATTAAATGCAGTTACAGTGGCAGATAAATATCCATTACCTCGAATGGACGACCTTTTGCATGAAGCCAAGCATACTTCTTATATGTCAACTTTAGATCTTCGTTCAGGATATCATCAAGTCCGAGTCTACCCACCAGATCAAGATAAAACTGCATTTATCTGTCCTTTCGGTACTTTTCGTTTCTTAAAGATGCCTTTTGGACTTAAGAACGCCCCAGCTACGTTTCAGAGAATGATAGATCAATTTAGAAATGGTCTTAAGGATGTCCTTGCTTTGTCATACCTAGACGACATCATCGTTTTATCAGACACCTTTGAGAAATATCTCTCAGATCTTACAGCTGTGTTCGAGAGACTCATAGAACTTAAATTAGATGCCAAGCGTGAAAAATGTCATTTCTCTTGCGAAAAGGTCAAGTATCTAGGGCACTGGATAACGCCAAATGGTCTAGAAGTAGATCCAGACAAAGTATCTGCAATTAAAGCTATACCTCCTCCTAAAAATGTGAAAGAGATCCAGTCTTTCTTACAGACGTGTTCTTGGTACAGAAGATTTATACCGAATTTTGCTGATATCTCAAGGCCTCTTAGCAATCTAACGAAAAAGAAAGTTATTTGGAGATGGGGAAACGAAGAGCAAACAGCCTTTGAAACTCTAAAACAATGTCTCATAACACCTCCTGTGCTTAAGCAAGCTGATGGGACCAAACCATTTATTCTGCGTACTGACGCTAGTAACTATGCTCTTGGCGCTGTTCTTCTACAAGGTGATGACAAGACCTCTGAACATCCCATAGAATACGCTAGCCATCTTCTTACAAGTGCTGAAAGAAATTATTCCACTACGGAACGCGAGGCATTAGCTGTAGTCTGGGCCTTAGGAAAATTTCGTGGCTATGTGGAAGGTCAAGAAGTAGTTGTAGCTACGGACCACCAACCTTTAAAATGGCTTCTGAGCCTTAAGTCACCATCGGGGAGATTAGCCCGTTGGGCACTACAAGTACAATCGTTCTTATTGAAAATTGAATATGAACCTGGAAAATCTAATGTTGTGGCTGACATGCTATCACGTCCTGTCTGTAGTCATCAGTCTGCTTTCTGTGAGACATGCAACTTTGTCAGCATAGACATGCCAACAAGAAGTCCAAAGGATATCAGAGAAGCTCAGTTGCAAGATGAAAATCTTAAAAAGATTATAGATTGTTTTGAAGACGAACAGAAAAGTGAAGACTTCGCCAATTGGACTGATAGAGGATTCCTGATGAATCAAGGTGTGCTTTACCGGTATGCTCCTGAATCAGACGCCGAGGAAGCCCAACTGGTCATTCCAGTACAAGAAAGACAAAACATTTTGAAACTTCATCATGACGACCCCTCAGCCGGACATTATGGTGAAGCAGGTACTTATCAGAGAATTGCTAAGAGATATTATTGGACAGGCATGAGATCCTACATTTCTGAATACGTGAAGAAGTGTCCAGAATGCGCTCGTTATAAATCAACAAATCAGAAACCAGCCGGTTTATTGCGAACACCTGCTTATGCTCAGCGGTTTGAGACCCTCAGCATTGATCTCTTTGGACCATTGCCTCATAGTAAAGATGGGCACCGATGGATTTTTATAGTAGAAGATTGTGCCACTAAATGGGTAGAACTGTTTGCCTTAACAACTGCCACTGCCCAAGAATGTGCGACTATGCTGATTGAAGAGATTTTCCTTCGTTACGGTATCCTAAGAAGACTCTTAAGTGATAACGGCCCTCAGTTCGTGAGCGCTGTTCTACAACAAGTTTGTTACATTCTTGAAATTGACCAATCATTAACACCTTTGTACCACCCTCAGGCCAACCCAGTCGAACGAAAAAATAGAGACTTGAAACCTCGAATAGCAATCCTTGTTGGGGATGAACACGATTCCTGGATTGATAAACTTCCTTTTATTAGATTTGCTATGAACTCTGCCAAATCTGATACAACAGGCCAAACTGCTGCCTATCTGCATTTTGGTCGAGAACTAAGAACAATCGATGATGTGGTGAACGATTTTAGAGCAGTTGTTGAAAATGACAATTTTGTTCCTGAAATAACTCCATATCTTAAACGTCTTGCAGATGTCTCAAAGAGAGTAAAAGAGCGAGTTGAAATAAAACAAGATCAGCGTAAGAAATATTATGATAAAAATCGTAGAAGAGTTTATTTTACACCTGGTGAAAAAGTATGGGTTGCCTTACACCCTGTGAGCAAGGCAAGTAACCAGAAAACAGCAAAATTTATGCTAAGAGGGATGGGCCATATGTAGTTTTGACTCAAAAATCACTGGTGACATATGACATTGCCAGTCTAGACAATCCTACTCAGCGAATTGGATCTTATCATGTTTCAGCCTTGACACCATTCCAAGAAACTGAAACTACTCCAGTTGCACCTCTGAGAAAAAGAGGGAGACCCAGAAAACATCCTGTTTCCTCTCCGAGACGTATGTCGGAAACAGAGGGGGAGGATGTAACGCAGAAAACCCCTTCCTGAAAATTAGACTCTTCCCGGCGAAATGCGCAGCGCATCACGTGATCTGAAGCCGTGACGTTTGTTCAGTGCAGTTGTCATATGAGTTTTGCCGTAAGATGTATGTTATTCGAAGAGCGGTGTTGTAAACAGAATATTGTTATGTCATGGGTTGTTTTGTTCTCTGGAAATGTGAAAGTAAAATCTTATATATACGTGTCATGTAAAGTTTTTGTGATGTGTGTGTTTTGCGTCAAGAAATAAAATCTATGAAAATGCCAGCAATCTTTTACTTCTGGTGTTATTAAAGAAATATTCTTTCATCCCCGAGATACGAAAAGTATAATTATTCTACAGTGAGTGCTATAATGTATATTTAATTTCAGCATCAGGTGTTATATTTTACTGTATATTATTCCTATTTTATTATTTAATTTGCCAATTTGATCATAATTTATTTGGAATGGGGAAAAAATTGCATTTTGTATGTTATTATACTATCATAAAAATATTTTTTAACAGATCTTCAAAATCCAGAATCGGCCGGACCACGACGATTCCAGATTTTTGAGGTTCAACTGTATTTTTATATTTTTACAAACTTTTAGCAATATTTCCTCCAAATATTTCTATTTTTGCAAACATTTAGCAATTTTTTTCCGCCGGATTTTTCTATTTTTACAAATTTTTAGCTGTTTTTTCCTCCTTGCTTAAATTTTGTAAATTGTCACAAAACAAAATAAAATCAATGTTTATTTCGTGAAATATATTCCCATAGAAACTGTGTAAGTAGTCAGTTCTCTGCCAGAAAACACACAGTTTATGAGGGAGGAGAATCTCTAGATTCCTGATTGTTTGAATACATGAAACTCATTCATGCAGTGGTTAGTAACTTTTATATATGTTCTATACAATTTTTGAAATTATACCGATTTTTTGTGTCTCTTCATGTTTTGTTACAATTTTTACACAGTAAAATAACTCTGATTTTAATCTTCTGCCCAATATGTTAAAATTTTTGACAAAATGCTAGAACAAGCGAGACACCGAATTTGGTGATTTTTTTTTTATGTGCGACAACCGAACATTCGGCAACCTCCAAATTCTACCCAATCAGAATGCGTGCTTCCTATGGCAAGCTTTGTTTAAAGTAAACATCGATTTTATTCTATTTTGTGACTATTTACAAAGTTTTAGCAAGCTTTTCTTCACGATTTTTCGATTTTTACAAACTTTAAGCAATATTTTCCTCTGTATTTTTATATATTTCAAATTTTTAGCAATATATCCTCCGGATATTTCTATTTTTACAAACATTTAGCAATTTTTTTCCTCCATAGTTTTCTATTTTTACAAATTTTTAGCTGTTTTTTCCTCTTTGCTTAAACTTTGTAAATTGTCACAAAATGAAATAAAATCGATGTTTATTTTGTGAAATACATTTTCATAGAAACTGTGTAAGTAGTCAGTTCTCTACCACAAAGCACACAGTTTATGATTGAGGAGAATCTTTAGATTCCTGATTGTTCGAATGCATGAAACTCATTCATGCAGTGGTTAGTAACTTTTATATATGTACGCTTCACGTACGTTAAGCGAACTCCCCCCCCCCCCCCCCTGGATGCATGAAACTCCCGGTGTAGCAATCTCTAGAATGCACAAAACTTATTCATGCAGCGGTTAGTAACTTATGTATATGCAGGGGTCTGTCCAGACTTTTTTCCCAGGGTACTGTTTTTGTGAAATTGTGAACAGCTTTTTATCTTTGTGAAAAATCTAATCATAATTTTGTGAATTTGAAATGGTCATTATATTCAGGTTCTTGTTTGTGCATTTTCAAGAAGATATATGGATGTAAAATACATATATTTTCTTTATATATGTAAAAGTGACAGGTCAGATTTTACTTATAAATGATTAATTTGTGAAATGTTGGGTTTAAAGATGGAAAATTTTTGTGAAAAACCTATTTTTAAGACAAAGAATTTTGTGAAGGGCCCTGTTTTAGGTAAAATAATTTTGTGAAGGGTCCTGTTTTGAAATGAAAAATTTTGTGAAGGGTCCTGTTTTGAAATGAAAAATTTTGTGAAGAGTCCTTTAAAGGACCCAATTTTTTCCTAAACAGATCCCTGATATATATGCTTCGCATACATTAACCAAGAAAAAAAACCCTGGATGCATGGAATTTGCGGTGCAGCAATCTTTAGAATGCATGAAATACATCTTATCAAATAAAATCAGCAAAAATTCACTTACCTTTATTTCTCATCTTTCGTTTTTTTAAAATATTTCACAGGACTTATCCTTCTGAGACATACGACAAAATGTCAAACCATTAAACTTCACAAAACACATTCCACAAACATAATTCAACAAATCTGACTCTATACGACACACAATAAACCAACCGAGACCTTCTTCTATCTTTGCTCAGAGCTCAAAATACAATCCAATTTCCAGAACAAACAACAACAATAAATAAACTTCGGAATTATTCAACAAATATACGTTCTTTTTTCTGCTTCTACTCAAAGATGGCACATATTTAAAAAACATGTACAAAAGTTAACGGTAAAACCTCTGTCTGATATAAGGTGGGAATGTTGAGTTGAAAGCATTAAGGCTATTCACTATCAAATTCGGGATATTTATGATGCATTAGTAAGTAGAAGTTTCTGAAATGTCAAATGACATGGAAAGTTGAACAGAAGCAGCTTCATTGGCAAAAGAAATGAAAAACTTTCAATTCCTTACGACATTATGCATATGGGACGACATTTTGACGCAATTCAACCTTGTTAGCAAAGTAATGCAACATTCTGACATGAAAATCGACCATGTCTTGCAGTTAGTAGCAAATATGCTTCAATTTTTTAAAGACTATAAAGAAAATGGTCTTTCTAATGCTCAAATTTCAGCAAGAGAATTAGCTGAAGAGCTGGAGAAATGACTTTTTCACACGTATCATCACTTCGCTAAAAAAAAAAAAAACTTTCTTATGAAGCTGATGATGAACCAATTCATGATCCAGAAAAAAAATTTCAAATTTCAAATAGAGTTTTTTAATGTCCTCTTGGATCAAGTCACAATGTCGACAAAGGAGCATTTTTATCAGATGAAAACATTTAATTCAAGATTTTGTTATCTTTTCAACCTAACGCAAATCCCTAATATGCCTGATGCTGATTTATTAAAAAAGTGTAATGATCTGCAAATATTAATGGATGACGTAAATTCTTTAGAATTATTCACAGAATTAAAAAGTTTCTGTCGCACAGTTCCAAGTGATATAAATTCTCCATCGGAAACCTTGAAATATTTGTTAAACCATAGATTTCAGGAAGTTACGCCGAATATTGTCATTGCATTGAGAATTTTACTCACTATTCCTGTAACCATTGCTTTAGCAGAACGCTCTTTTTCAAAGTTAAAACTTATAAAGATTTATCTAAGATCAACTATGCTCTACTCTCGCTCTTATTTCGATTGAAAACGATTTGGCCAATTCAATAAATTTTTCAGAACTAATAGATAACTTTGCTGCAAAAAAAGCAAGAAAAATTACTTTATAAAGAATAAATAGCTATAGTTTGTATATTCCATCAGTTTCGTTAATAAAATATGTTCTACAAATTCTGTTGTGCAATTACTTTATATTGATTTCGACTGCTCATAGAGGGAGTACTGCTGCGGAAATGAAGTTTAGTTTATAGATTATATGTAAATGTGTGTGGCATAAAATCTCATACCATCGTGCTATGGGTAATAGAATTAAGTAAATTTCAGATAGATGTATTATATTATTTTACTTACTATTTATGATACTAAAAACTAGAAATTCAGTTGAACTTAAATTTATTCTGATTATTTCATGGGATGTGAAGGTAAACCAATATAATTATTATATTAAAATACTAATGTGCATGGGAAATTTTTTTTTTTTTTTTTGTATAAATTTTTTATGACGTATTTTTTACTTCTTTTTGTGTTAAAGAATGCATACTAATTCACTCTTGTGATACATTTTATACAGTTTTTAACATTTTATATCCATTTAAAATTTTTCTGAAAAAAAGGCCACCAAAATATATTTTGTCTAGGCCAGTCAAAATCTTAAGCACGGCCCTGAGAATAATATTCATTCTTAAAAATTAATCTATGTAATTCATCAGATGCATTTGCATTTAGAGCTTTAGCAAACTTCATTTTATTTTATAAATTTATCTTAAAAGAAGCCTAAATTATAAGAATTTGTCACCATTTATTAGATAGAGAAAATGTTTCCAGCTTTTTTCCTATTTCATACTTTCATGCTTGTATATCCAGTAGTAAAAATAGTAGTGTTTCTACTTTTTAAGACATTATTATGTATTTTTTATGGATGGTTTAGAGAATTTACATACAAACATGTTTATATTTATACTGTAACTTATAAAAGTCACATTGAATATATAATAACATTCATTATCAGAAATCTTCTAAAAAATAATTAATCTTTTTTTTTTTAGTAAAAAGAAAAACTCAGCAGTGAAAAAGTGCATTTAACTACATTAGAGATTGACGTGGCTGTGAAAAACCTTTTTCAAAGGAAAGATTTGAATTAACATCTTTACTCTTGTATAGGACAGTAAAGGTATATATTTGCATTTGTTGGAAAACTGTTTTAATGAAATATGATTTAAGTGAACATCTATTTTTTTATACTGGAGAAATTTTTTCATCGTGTTATTGATGCCGAAAATCATACATGCAATATAGAATTTTTGAAATAGACATCTTCTTGTATATATATAAAAAAACGTTGTTTCAATATAATTCATGTCAAGAAGTGTTTTTAATACAAAAGAATAATGAAATGAATATGCATCTTTAGTCAAGCTGTAAAAAACTTGGCAATTTTGTAAAAAAAAAAAAAAAAATTGAAAATACGTTTGTTCAGAAAAGACACATCTTTGACATATGTTAGAAAAATGCTTCCATGCAAAAGTGATTTGATTGATATCCAAAAATGGTGTACTGAACAGAAACCATTTGCATGCAAATATTGCCATAGAACCTTTTCACAGAAAGGTCATTTGAAATCACATCTATTAATCCACACTGGTGAGAGACCATATATTTGTAGTACATGTCAGAAAGGCTTTACACGAAAATATTATCTGGATATGCATCGGCGTGTCCATACAGGAGAGAAGCCTCATGCATGTGAAGTTTGTCAAAAGAAATTTTCTCAAGAAACAGCTTTACTCAGACATCTGCTTGTACATACAGGAGATAAACCACATGTTTGTGAGATATGTGGCAAGCGTTACACACAGAAACGGAATTTGAATTCACATCTTCTCACACACACTGGCGAAAAGCCATATGTGTGTGATTACTGTCAAGAGTCATTTTCACAGAGAAGATATCTTAATCGTCATGTTTTTCAGCATACTGGTTTTTCAGAGCCTTTTCAAAATATTGGTTTTAAACCTATTCTGTGCAATGTGTGTCAAAAGTCATTCAGCTGTAAATTTTCTTTGAATCAACATTTCATTTCTCATATTAAAAAGAAGTATAGCGTACATGATAAATCACCAGATAACGAAACTGTACACAACCATCCCACCCAAGTGAGAGAAAAACTCTTTATCTGCAAACAGTGTCAACAAGCATTTTCAGAAAAAGCTAAATTATTTCGGCACATTCAAACGCATACTAAAGAGAAACCAAGTATGTGGGAGTTGTGTCAAAAAAGATTATCACAAAAAAGACATTTGGATGAACCTGTTTCAGATAGATGAGTGAAGCCATATTTCATTTTTCATATTAAAAAGAAGTATAGCGTACATGATAAATCACCAGATAAAGAAACTGTACACAACCATCCCACCCAAGTGAGAGAAAAACTCTTTATCTGCAAACAGTGTCAACAACCATTTTCAGAAAAAGCTAAATTATTTCGGCACATTCAAACGCATACTAAAGAGAAACCAAGTATGTGGGAGTTGTGTCAAAAAAGATTATCACAAAAAAGACATTTGGATGAACCTGTTTCAGATAGATGAGTGAAGCCATATTTCATTTTTCATATTAAAAAGAAGTATAGCGTACATGATAAATCACCAGATAAAGAAACTGTACACAACCATCCCACCCAAGTGAGAGAAAAACTCTTTATCTGCAAACAGTGTCAACAACCATTTTCAGAAAAAGCTAAATTATTTCGGCACATTCAAATGCATACTAAAGAGAAACCAAGTATGTGGGAGTTGTGTCAAAAAAGATTATCACAAAAAAGACATTTGGATGAACCTGTTTCAGATAGATGAGTGAAGCCATATTTCATTTTTCATATTAAAAAGAAGTATAGCGTACATGATAAATCACCAGATAAAGAAACTGTACACAACCATCCCACCCAAGTGAGAGAAAAACTTTATCTGCAAACAGTGTCAACAAGCATTTTCAGAAAAAGCTAAATTGTTTCGGCACATTCAAACGCATACTAAAGAGAAACCAAGTATGTGGGAGTTGTGTCAAAAAAGATTATCACAAAAAAGACATCTGGATGAACCTGTTTCAGATACATGAGTGAAGCCGTATTTTTGCTTACAATATAAAAACACCTTGACAGAAATTCAAAATATATTAATCCACATGTACTTACCAATATTGCCTAGAATTATGTCATGTATATTGAAAAGCAGGTATCAATGTAGTATGTTATCTACTTCTGCTAGTTGTTATAAATAACTAACAGTAGGGATTTAATAATGTTTTCAAAAAATATAATATAAACAGTAAGAGACAGAATTTTCCCATGTTTATTTCATCATTTAAAAAAAAAATTAATGATAATTCTAAAGTTGAAATATATGAAAACACGTGAAATTTTGTAATACGAATTGCAATCACTGTAGCACATTCACACTCACATTCATACCCATGAAAACAACAACAAAAACTTTGTTGTGTAGGGATCTGAAAAATACACTAGGAGCAGTAGATGGCATATTATATCTTTACTGAAAAATATTTTCCCAGAAATGAAATCCAAATTGACATATTTTTATGCTCTCTGTATGAAAACGATATGCTTAACAGTTGCATCATGCAGAATTTAAAAATTAATAAGATATTTAATAAAATACAAAACTAAAAACAAATGAGGAATGAAGAACTTCAAAATGCTTTAAAGAATAGGCCATGTAAATTCAAACCAAAAATCCCTGCCTTGTGCCATAATATTGGAAAATTTTGCAGTACTTCTTCTAAAGCCTGTGATTCTGTATATGTATTGGCGAGTCTGGGTGTGTATGCAACATTCATTTAGAACATAAACATGCTTCTGAATTTGATGATTTATGATCAAGACTTGTTAACCAAGCAATAGATATTGACCCCATATTTGATTAAAAAAAAATATTACAATTATTAAATCCAACTGGAATATTATAAATGTTTTTTTTTTTAAAGATTGGTTCACAAGATTACAGAAATTCCCTTTAAATGAGCTACGTACAATTCTACCTGAGTATGTAGTCCTGCTATGACATGTGTTCTTTCCGGAACATTTAAAAACAACAGCTTCGATCTCAGTCAACATCTGAACTCATGAAGGGCTTAGTTTATATAGAGCTTGAAAAGTGTACTTATTAATAGCTTTTATTATGTGATTTTAATATGTTGATTTTAATTTTGCATTTTATTAAATGTCTTATTAATAACAACTCTTTGATCAATCTAAACTGAGATTTCAGCACTAAGGGAATAAAGTATATCCACAAATTTGTGATGCAATACTAGTAATTTGCCATTGATTGGTACTTTACAATTAATATTTTGCAAATTAATCTTTTATGAAATTGCCACCCTGTATTAGTACACAATAAAGGAATTTGAATTCTTTTTCTTTCAATTCAACAATAAATTATACAGGTGTCCCAAAAAGGAGTACCCATTTTTAAAAATGAATAAGAAACTAACGAATAGAATTATTAAAAAAATTATTGCAGGAAACGAATGTGTGAAGTCTGGAATTTTGTTTAGAGTACTTTATTATGTTAGTTCAAAGTCTTACCGACAGATGGCGCTGCGGCTACTGCATTCATAAGCAATAGTTTAAAATCAAATGACAATATTTTCAATATGTCCTCCATTCATCACAATAACATGCTGCGGACATTTCTTTACATTAAATCTTTTCTGGAAGCTCCTTCTTGTTGATGTGAAACTTTCACCCAATCGGTGATATTCTAAAACAATGAAAATTCTCTCTTCCAATGAATACACCATTTTGAAGAATTTACGCAACGACAACTACTGTTTCCCTTGAAATGGTTACTACTGAACTTTCACTGACCACATCTACTTCTGTCTGGTCTTCACGCATGCTCCGTTTGTTCATATAGCCACCTAAATGTGCTGTAGCGCCATCTGTCGGTCAGATTTTGAACTATCATAATAAAGTGTTCTAAACAAAATTCCAAACATCACACATCCGTTTCCTGCAAGAATTTTTTTAATAACTCTATTCGTTTGTTTCTTATTCATATTTAAAAATAGGTACTGCTTTTTGGGACACCCTGTATTTTCCAATGATATGTACAAATATTTGCATTATGTGAAACATGTCATTTTTTGTAAGCTTGCAAAGTTAAAAAGCTAAAATTTTATCTACACTTTTTGCCATCAATATTTTGTTTAAAATTGCTTTGAAAACAGTTAAAAAATCTGTTAAAATTTCCTTATAAAGTTTTAATTGTCTGTAATTATTTATGACTTTATTAGGATGCAGTCTCTTACGTCTCATTAATCTACAATTTATTATTATTATTATTCAAGAAAACTATCATACCTGCCAATCAGATGTAATTTGTGCATTAACAAGATGTAATAAAATTAGTAAAAATAAAGGAAAAGTACAAAAAAAGCAATGTGTTAATTATTGGGACATTGAAAAGCAATTTTTTTTAATAACTTTTTATGTTCTTCTAGATTAGAAAATTGATATTTTTAGTTAGTAGCCAGTTGACACTTTTAGCTTAAAAAACAAACTTTTTCACAATCTTAATTCCTGTTGTAGTAAAATTAAATATGTTAAAATTCCTTATATAGATTACAACTGCTAACAAAACTTCAGCTAAAACTGATCTCGTATAATGTCACAACTTAAAATGTGACGTCCTGTGACTGCAATGAGCAAGGCTTTACAAATTTGATAAAATCTGGTAGTCAGCAAAAATTTATTCACTATCAAAAAATATTTACACCCTGCCATCATTGATTTTCAAAAAGTGCAAAATTTTGTTTTATCAATTAATTGAGAAAAAAAAATTATAACAAGCATAGTTCAGGTACTCAAACTTTATATAAACAAAGTTTCATATTGAAAGTTATCAAAATTATATGTCTCTGGGGAAAAAAAAAAAAAAAGAAATACTGCAAAGGCTGAATTAACAGCATGTTCATGAAATGTTTAATGCTTGATGGTTCAAATGTCTGGGTAGTTGAGTGCTACAGAAAAACTATATCTGATGATGTGCATTTTTTTGCATTGTACCTTATTTTAGGTGCCACAAAGGCTGGATTAACTCTATTTCTTACTGTTTTATTGAAAATTCTCCCCTTCCCTGTACACATACATTCTAATTATATGGCATGCTATCTAGCTAGAGCAGAAAAGAATGACATTTTCTATGCATGAGCTTTAAAATGCCTTCTAAACTTTGTTCTTCCATTAAAAGTACGAGAAAAGAGGAATATCACTTCTTATCACGTACTAGTAGGGAAGGAAAAAAGAAAAAATGTCATTTGTGCTCATTTCTTAGTTACATTTTTGTACAAAACAACTAGTCATTCTAGATTAATTTTTGACTCAATTATTCAAATTGGTAAAGAAATCATATGAGATGTAATTTTTCCAACTGGTCTGATATCTGAATCAGCTCAACAGAATAAATCGCAGGTAATGGGTTCCCAGTTTCCATTACATCTCGCATGATTTCTTTACGAATTTGAATAATTGTGTCAAAAATTAATCTAGTGTAATCATATATCCAGTGTTTACTGGTGTTTTCATTACCTGTGATTTATTCCGTTGAGCTGATTCAGATATCAGACCAGATGTATGATCTATAAGGTTAACTGGGTGAAATAGATCTACCAGATTTGTCTGGGATTGCTCAGTTGGTAGAGCATTGGCAGCTTCAGCCAAGAGATCCCTGGTTCGAATCCTGGCCCAGACTTTTTTGCCCAGTTATGAAAATTGCATCTCATATGATTTCTTTACCAATTGGAATAATTGTGTCCAAAATTAATGTAGTATAATCACGTATCCAGTGTTTACTGGTCTAAATTTTACTGGTTTAAATTTTTGTACAGAACAAATAGTCATTCTAGATTAATTTTTGACACAATTATTCAAATTGGCAAAGAAATCATATGAGATCTAATTTTCCCAACTGGTCTGATATCTGAATCAGCTCAACAGAATAAATCGCAGGTAGTAATGGGTTCCCAGTTCCCATTACATCTCATATGATTTCTTTACCAATTTGAATAATTGTGTCAAAAATTGATCTAATACAGTGGTTCCCAAACTTTTGGGCTTGTGGAGCCTTTTTTAGGAAGAATTTCTAAGGCGGAGCCCCTTAACCCCGCGGTACTCTATGTTTTACAAATTAATGTTTTTTTTTTATCTTATGGAGCAGCAGAAAGATCTGCTGGATAAGAGTTCGTACCAATAGTTTCCAACTTGGGGCCAAGTTTCTCAGTTTGGCCCTTTTCTTGATACAAAAATTCTGAATTCATACTAGAAATTTTGAAAATCAAATTTTCTATTATTTAACCCCTTAACAGTTTTATTTATTATTACTATTATTGGACACACTAAATTAAAAGTAAGGACTAAAAACCACTTTTTTGTATTAAAATATCTGCTTTGTATAATCGAGATATATCTGCCAAATACAGCAAAAATTATAGTTAAAACTTTGTGGTTTCTTAAAGCTTTTAGTATCAAAGAAAACAAACTCTTCTGACCTGAGCGACGGTCGAGCAATACTGTTAAGAGGTTAATGACATCCATTTTTAAAATAAAAAATATTCTTTCGGGATTTCCAGTATGAACTCGGAATTAAAGATCAAAACGGTCATGAATTGCATTGGGGCTTACGTTAAACTATTATTATTTATGTCGAAAACCACACATATACAGAAAAAAGGGTAAGTTGTACAGTTTTCGCTTACAAAGAGAGACTTCTATATACTCCCAATAGACTACTCGCGAAAAGAAAGAAAATGCGTCGCCCATGAGTAATTATATAACACGCTTTTGCTACTCCTGCCCACCTGTAATAGAATCATGCGATTGTGGATTATTTTTTCGTTCTTCTTTACATTTTTAGTATTTCTAAACATGCAACGAAAATGAAACGCCTCTGAGCTTCTTTTTTTAAACCATTTTTTAAAAATACATTTAGAAGCAGATCATCGTTTTAGTGTTTAAGTGGGCTGGTCAAAATCTATAACCTGTATTGTTAGGTGCAGCATCGTTCACTCTTTTAGATGTTTTATTTGAAGTATTTAGCTATTAATTATAGTTTTGAAAGAAACTTTCTTTCACCATTTTGCCTCAAAATAGATATACGGTTAACAACTACACATGTTAAATGAACTGCAACTAGTAGAAAAACTTTACTAACAAAATGGGATATATGGGTGGGGTTTTAATTTATATCAGGGCAGGTACTCATTGACGAAAAGTCATAACAAGGGGTGAAACTGAGCAAAAGTTTAGATTGTTAGTGTGATGACAAATGTAAAGAACCAATATATTTTATTTCAATTGCTGTGTTTCTGATAGGCAAATGTGGCATCAACACATGAGAAACTTAGCCAATGCCAAGACTAATTAAAACAAAATTTTAAAGAGGGGTTGTTAATTGATACAAGATGTTCAAAAAATTTGTTTTCAGCAACATACATTGCTTTAAAAATTTAGCACAATTATGTAAAACAGCATAGAAAATTTAATAACTAAGAATTAAAAATATGAATATGCAAAGCTCCAAAAAACAAAATTGTTCTCCCTTTTGTTCAGCAAGCAGAGATAACAGCACTGGTGCGCCTTTGCTCTTTCGATTCCCATTGTGCATTCTATTCAGAATACTATGTCTTGTAGCTTATTTTGAATTGAATTTTTAAAACACATTAAATGAAAAAACATAAAATAAAGTAGTTCAAACTAAAAATATTATATAGAAAATGGATACATGTATAATGCAAATTTTTATATGATTTAGAAAAATATGTTATAGTACTTTTCAACCCAGTGATAGATGTATTTATTTTTGACACCCATACATACAAAAATTCCTACATACTTTCGAAAAATTTTCCCTTGCAATATGCTCATTCCTTTCATGATATGTTGTGAAACCTTTAGGATAGGCAGACAACAGTTTAAGAACCGTCTGTATAGATCATTTCACACATTGTTAAATTTACTTAGTGTTTCTTAACTACAAAATTCGTTGTTTACATCTGTGAAGTTATGCATTATATAGATAGATTTTAATTACAAAGATATTCTACTGTATTTAGATTCCTGTTTAGACATTCTGTTTATTCATATTTTAATGAACTGTATACAAATGCTTTAAATTTATGTACTTAATGTTTTATATTTAATTTAATTAGGTATAAAACTTATCAGGGATCTGTTTAGGAAAAAATTGGGTCCTTTAAAGGACTCTTCAAAATTTTTCATTTAAAAAAAGGACCCTTCACAAAATTCTTTGGCCTAAAACAGGACCCTTCACAAAATTCTTTGGCCTAAAACAGGACCCTTCACAAAATTCTTTGTCTTAAAAAAGGTTTTCACAATTTTTTTCCATGTTTAAACCAAACATTTCACTAATTAATCATTTAAAAGTAAAATCTTGTCACTTTTACATATATAAAGAAAATATATGTATTTTATATCCATATCTTCTTAAAAATGCATAAACAAGAACCTGAATATAAGGACCATTTCAAATTCACAAAATTAGGATTAGGTTTTTCACAAAAATAAAAAGCTGCTCACAAATTCACAAAAACAGGACCCTGTGAAAAAAGTCTGGACAGACCCTTGCTTATTATCTGCCTGTTAGATAATAAGTTCTTAGGCAGCTTCAGCTATTTTTTGACAAGTCCACAATAAAAGGCAAAATTAGTGGCGGCTAAAGAGCCACTAAATAAAAAATATATGGCTGTTTAAAAATTATCTGCCAGTGGCCACCTTTCATACTAGAAGAGAATAGAATTTTCTTTCAACAATGATTCCAATCTTGCTGGTTACAATATATTAAAATTGACATATTTATTTGGGCTATATAATTTAAGTTTCATACTAATAGAAATTTTATCAAGAGTTTATTTTTTGCCACTTTTATATAAAAAAGTGTCCTCTAATAAAATTGATACTACTGATCACTGGCCACTATTGAATTTCACCAGTTTTGCCCTTTTATCCACAGGTAATTAATTAAATTTGGTTAGTGTTCATTTTGGAGATATAGAAAAGTATTGTAAAAGATCCATTTTTAAAACAAAGAAATTTGTAAAGTATGCTGTTTTAAGCTATAAAAAATGTGAAGGGCCCTGTTTTAAGATGAAAAGAAAATGATATGGAACTTGTTTCAAGGTGAAAAACATTTTTGAAGGGTCCTTTAAAAATAACCTAAATTATTTTTAAATTAATCCATGATATCTGTAAGCAAGTCATGGGTTAAAGAAAGGTCAGTAGAAGTCAGTTTTATATATTGTTTTAAATTACTTTATCTTTTTTTCCATTTTATCCACTCAAATTTTATGTGGAAAAAGAAAGAGAAAGAAATCCGCATTAAAAAAAAAATTATTAAAAAAGAATATTTACTTTGTATTACAAAATAATCTTAATCTCTGTCTTGGTTTTTCAAAAGTAAATATATGCTGAATAATATGTGATAGTTTTTTCATACTTTTATCTAAAAATCCTTTTTGAAAGCAGTTTTGGACATTCTATTAATTCATGCAAAAGAAAAAAAAAAGAAAAATTAGTGTAAGCATATATAAGGGAAAAGAGGGTCTGAGAAATTTAGTCCTTAGATATTTTCTCTCCAAACCCTTGGAGTTTCTTTTCTGAATTTCTGTGCAGAAGAGCAATCAAATCAGATCAAAGGTAGGCTTATTTTATGAGCATCTGAAAATCATGTAAATAAAGTTGTTCAAATTGTCTTTCCTAAGCAATTGTTTTTTTACACTCCAACATAGTTGAAAAGTGTTTATGAATTCAGTTTGTCTGCCCATGCTCAAACTCATGTAAATATATTTAAATTATCATTTAATTAATATATGTCATTAAAGTTTAGGATGGCATGTTCTGTGCTTAAAATTAAGTATATAGCATTTATAGTTCATTTACAGGGGCACTCAAAGGAATTCCATTACATTATGGTCTGAGGAAAAAAATCGTTGGCAGTGTATTTAGATGATGTTACACTATTTCAAACATATTGAAATTGATATACATCATTGACATGCACTACAAGATGCTTAATGTGTAATATGCAGTGCATAGCATTTATTGTTCATTTACAGGGACACACAAAATAATTTCGTTATAGTAGTACTAACTATGATTCATTATTGCTGTAAGTGCATTTGCAAATCTAGTATGCAATTTTAAATTTAACTATATTTTGCATATTACTTGGTGGGTATAAGTTCTATATATCACATAAAGGGCCAGACAAAAGAATTTGAGTGCATTTCCACTTATTGATAGAAATTTCTGAAGTGGATTTTCAACTGTGTTATGTATTTCCTAACTGAACTAAATTTTATCCTACTATGTTGTACATATTCAAATCTATAAATCATATATAGGACTGCATAAAAGAATTTGGATATCTCTCTGACTTTAGATGGTAATCGCTGAAATTCGATTTTCAAATGTGTTATTCCTTTTATAAATTGTTTTCTTAGACACTGGCGGGGCTAGTTGAGCTTTAGCCGAAAGGTAGGCCTCCCCACCTGGTTTGACCATGACCTTGTTTTCATAGACATAATCTTTCACTTTGTTAAATGATATGTGTTGTTAATATATTCTGACTGTGCTCAAAAGTATTTCATAATCTATGCTTGATGCATGATTTTTCTTCTTTTAGACTTCAAAAGGGAAAGAAAGTTTGCAAAAGAGTCTTATTTGGGATTGAATATTTTGTTCCATGTATACAACTTTTTTGAAAAATTTCCTTTATATATTTTTTGGAGATTATTTCTGGAGCAAAAATCTCTTTTATTATATTTAGCGTGGATGATTTGTTTTTCTTTAGAAAGGAGGGAGAAAACCTTAAATAGCCTAACCATCCAGAATAATATACGTTGTTAAAAATAAATTCATGTAATTCATCAGATGTATTTGTATTTAGAGCTTTAGTAAAATTAATCTTATGTTATAAATTTCTTTTAAAACAGGCTTAAATTATGAGAATTTTTCCCCATTGTATAGATAGAGGCAGCTTGTTTCCAGCTTTTTTGCTATTTCCCACTTTCATGGCTGTATAATTGTAGCAATATATTAATTTAAACAATGCTTCTATTGCAGTGAAACCTACAGAATATTTAACGGATATATCAGTTCACGGCAGTGAGAAGGTTAATATAAAAGGGAATCTTAATTTTGGAGAAGCTGAAATTAGCCGGTCTTTTTAAAATGCCCATCTTGAAATGAAAAGTTGTGCATATTATAGAATTTTGCATTATATAGATCACATGTCACACATTCTTAAACTTACTTTATAAACATGGCCAAATATGTCTGAAACATATATCAATATACAGTAGAGAATCTTTATATTGCATTCCTTGAAGCACCAGAAGTTGTGCTGATCATAAATTTTTGCATAATATAGATCAGCGATTTCATGGCCAGTAGTAAGATCAGTAGTGTTTCTTTCTACTTTATAAGAAATTATTACCTATTTTTTATGGATGGCTTAGAGAATTTACTTAGAAACATGTTTATATCTGTACTGTAACTTATAAAAGTCATATTGAATATATAATAACATTCATTATCAGAAATCTCCTAAAGTATAATTAATCTTTTTTTTTCTTCTTTTTTTAGTTAAAAGGGGAAAATTAGGAGTAAAGAAGTGCATTAACTACATTATAGATTGATGTGCCTGTGTAGAATGTGAAAAACTTTTTTCAAAGTAAAAAACTGACTTAACATCTGTACTCTTATATAGAACAGTAAAGGTATATATTTGCATTTATTAGAAAACTGTTTTAATTAAATATAATTTAAGTGAACGTCTTTATATAGGAGAAATTTTTTTATTGTGTTATTGATGCCAAAAATCGTATATGAAATGGAGAAATTTTAAATAGGCATCTTCTTATATATATAAGAAAAACATTGCTTCAGTGTAATTCATGTCAATAAGTGTTTTTAATACAAAAGAATAAAGAAAATGAATATGCATCTTTATTAAAGCTACAAACAAAAACTTTAATTGCAATTTTGTAAAAAGTAAAAAAGCATTTCAAAAATACATTTGTTTTTTCAGAAAACATACATCTTTGACATATGTAAGAAAAATGCTTTCATGCAAAACTGATTTGATTGATCCCCAAAATTGGCGTACTAAACATAAACCATTTTTATGTGAACACTGCCGTAGAACATTTTCACAGAAAGGTCATTTGAAAACACATCTGTTAATCCACACTGGTGAGAGACCGTACATTTGTAATATATGCCAGAAAGGATTTACACGAAAATATTATCGGGATACGCATCGCCGTGTTCATACAGGAGAGAAGCCTTATGTGTGTGAAGTTTGTCAAAAGAAATTTAATCAAGAAACAGCTTTATTCAGACATATCCTTTTACATACAGGAGATAAACCATATGTTTGTGAGATATGTGACAAACGGTACAGACAGAAAGAGAGTTTGAGTTCACATCTTCTCACACACACTGGGGAAAAGCCATATGTTTGTGATTACTGTCAAGAGTCATTTTCACAGAGAAGATTTCTTAATCGTCATGTTTTTAAGCATACTGGTTTTTCAGAACCATTTCAAAATATTGGTTTTAAACCTATTCTGTGCAATGTGTGTCAAAAGTCATTTAGCTGTAAATTTGCTTTGAATCAACATTTAATTTCTCATATTAAAAAGAAGTATAGCGTGCATGATAAACTGCCAGATGAAGGATCTGTAGACAAACATCCCTCCCAAAAAGGAGAAAAACTTTTTATCTGTAAACAGTGTCAACAATCATTTTCAGAAAAAGCTAAATTGTTTCGGCACATTCGTACCCATACTAAAGAGAAACCAAGTATGTGGGAGTTGTGTCAAAAAAGATTATCACAAAAAAGACATTTGAGTGAAACAGTTTCAGATACATGAGTGAAACTATATTTTTGCCTACAATATAAGAACACTTTGACAGAAATGCAAAGTATATTCACATGTACCTATATTGCCTAAAATTATGTCATGTATATTGAAAAGCTGGTATCACTGTCATATGCAATCTACTTCTGCTAGTTGTTATAAATAACTAATAGCATACTTGCCAACTTTTACACTTTAGGTGTAAAATTTACACTTTTGGAGCATTTTTTACACTTTTATACTTAAGGCACATATTTTTACACTTTTTTGCAAAGTTTCATTTTTCATCCTTTAATTTATGAATTACTTTCTAGTTGCTTATAGTATCGGTAAATGATGAATGTGAGGGGAATATTTAGTATTGTCAAAGAATGAGTTCAGGTTTCATTGTCAAAAATCATCAGGAAGATTTTTAAAATTTGTATTGCATGTAAGTAGTCGTGTTTTAAATAAATTTGCTCAGACGTAAAGCAAAAAGTAGATAAGAAAAGCTGTGTATATGTCTTTAAAATATGTTTCTTAATGAGTGTTGTAATGTTTTTCATATTTTTCTCATCAAACTATCTTTATAATGGTCAGCTCTGTATTATTTAATACTATTCATCTATTATGTACATAAAATTTTTTGAAAAAGGCCATGTATGTGTTACTTAAAAATAGGTTACATAGGTTTTATGTTTTAAAAAAATGGTGTGAATTGCTCTTCACGCGTTATTTTACACTTTGCCATTTTCAAAAGTTGGCAAGTATGTAATAGTAGAAATTCAATAATGTTTGCAAAAAATATAATATAAACAGTAAGAGACATAATTTTTTCATGTTTACTTCATCAATTAATTTTAAATTTTAATGATAATTCTAAAGTTGAAATATATGAAAACACATAAAATTTTGCAATATTGCAATCACTGTAGCACATGTACACCCACATTCACACCCATGAAAACAACAACAAAAACTTTGGGATCTCAAAAATACACTAGCAGCAGTATATGACATATATCTTTACTGAAAATATTTTCTCAGAAAAGAATTGAAATTGACATATTTTTATCCTCTCTGTATAAAAATTATGTGCTTATCAGCAGAGTTGTATAATATAGATGTACGCCGTGCAAGGAAAATTTTTTGCAAAATTATGAACTTTGCAAAAAAAAATTTTAGAAAAGAAAAATGTAATTTTTGTTTTAATACCAAAAAATTAAAACTATTTCAATTTTATGTACGATTTATTTACTGTTTGCACACAATTCAAAGTTTAAAGATGCAAAACATCATTGTAACATTACAGAAGCTTGTGATGAGGTTATTATATTAAGGATTGTGCTGTTTCTAAATGCATTGACAAAATAATTGATAAGAATTAAGCTCTTCCTATCATGTATTTTTAGCTTTATTATTTTTTTAACCAAAATAATTATTCTTTAATTAATATTAATAAATCTTAAATTTAAATGGTAATTATTTTAAACTACTTTTTTTAATTCATATCTTGAAAATAATATAACATGTAATTTTATTAAACATTAAATGAATTTGTAGAAAGTTTTAATATTTATGTGCACAGAAAGTTTTTGGTTTTATACAAGTCTGCTTATCAGTTGCATCATGCAAAATTTAAAAAATAATAAGCTATTTAATAATATACAAAATTAAAAACAAGTGACAAATGATAAACCTCAGAATGCTGTAAAGAATATGCTATTCAAATTTAAACAAAAAATCCCATCCCCCTTTTTTTATAATATTGGAAGAATCTGCTGTATTTCTTCTAAAGCCTGTGATTCAATACATACACATCATATTGGCGAGTCTGATTGTTCATGCATCATTCATTTAGAAGAACATAAACGTTCTTCTGAATTCAGTGATTTGTGATCAAATTTTGTTAATCATGCAATAGATACTAACCACTTACCAGATTAAAAGAAATATATATCACAATAATTAAATCCAACTTCAATATTATAAAAATAGAATTATTTTAAAGGTTGGTTCTCAAAAATGCAGAAACCCCCTCTAAATTAGGTACATACAATTCTTCCTGAATATGCAGCCCTGCTATGATGTATGTTCCTTCCCAAACATTTAGAATCAACAGCTTCGATCTCGGTTAACAATTGTAGTGATGAAGGGTTTAGTTTATATAGAGCTTGAAAAATCTATTTTTTAATTGATTTTATTGTGTGATTTTAATGTGTTGATTTTTATTTTGTATTTTATTAAATGCCTTATTAATTTTAGGGATGTAATGAATACTTGGTGACTATTTGGTATTCTTCCCTTTTGCTGAATATTCGGTTGGTTGAATACTGAACAGTAGTTGCCCGAATGCTTTGGCCGAATATTGTTAGATTTTGAGCTGAATACTTTCAGGATCAGCCGAATACTTTAATTTTTTTTTTCTTTCCCCTTTTTATACAATTCTTTTCTCAAATCCAAATTTTGTATTTTCTGACACATTTGTGCAGCCATTTTCATTCTTAGATGTACAAAATTTTCTACTATTCAGATTCAGAAATCAAATAGAATCTTTAGCCCAGATGGGATTGCCTGGTTTCATATAAAAGCTAAGGATCTTTCAGAAAATGGTGTCAAAGTTGCACATGTAAACCAATTTTATAGATACAACTGTTTAGGGAATGGTCTTCATTGAGGGAGAATGGGTGGACTCAAGATGCAATCAATACATTTATAGAAAATGAAAAACACTGATTCTAATGATTCTAAAGTACTTGGAAACTGTATTTCTTTAATAATTTATTTTTTAAACAACAACCGTAAGTATATTTAATATAAGATATCGCAGAAAATTCAAGATTATTCATACTTTTGGTCTCAGTTTCTGTTTGTACTTTCAATATGTGCTCATGCTCAGTAAGTTGTAAAACTTTGTGTTGTGCATTTTGCTAGTTCAACTGTTAAAAGTTTTTTTTAAACGTCTTTTCCACTTTTTACAAATTTGTTGAACAATAGCAACATTAACAACTCAGATAAAACTTTACTTGATTAAGTAAGGGCTATTTCTTGAAGTGTCTCATTATGAATCACGGAGGAGAGTAAGCATTCTGAAAGGCACATTAATTTTTAATGTAAGAAAGGATAAAAGTATCACTGAATAGTAGAACTGAAAGATTTTCCTTTGTATTTTTATTTAAATGTTAACTTATTATGCTGATTTACAGAAAGCCAAAGCTAATTGGATGTGTCTAAGTATAAAAGGATAAAATACAAATTCTTAATTTTTCGTGATGAAAGAAGGTTTTTTTTTTTTTTTTTAAGTAAATTTATAAAGCACATTTAACAGTAGTAATTGAGTTCATAAATTTGATAAAATATATATGAATTGAATGTATCTTATAATAGTTTTATATGTATATTTAAATTGATATATTTATGTTTTATATATATATGTAATCAAAATGCATATTAAAAAAAAAGTTAGTGCTATTGTGTGCTAAAAAATTTTTACTATTCTGACATTGAATATCAGCAAAGATATGTAAATAATAGTTTAAAACAAAAGGCAATTATTAATCTGGTTAGGAAAGAGCCTGAACTCTGTGGAAATTCTATGGCATGCTTTCAAAAGATTGGATGCACAAGACATTTATTAAACAAAACCAATTAACAGAGGTTGTAATTGGGTGTTGGTAGTATGTAATATCCGAAGTAAGAACTTTAGATTAGAAGTCTGCACAGGCCCAGGGCCTATACATACCCAGCACAGCAAGCAAAATGAAGACAAATTTTCAAACGGGTTGGGCTGGCAGAATAAAGACAATTTTTTTAATGAGGCGGTGAAAAAAATGTAATGGAATGAAGCAGGCCAATAAAAAAAATTGAGTGGGCCAACTGGCCCGAATAGGATAGTTACATCATGTCTGAGCCTGGGCTTAATATTTTCTGCAGACTCGGCAGGCTGGAGTCAGGCTTACATTTCAATCTGCATATTTAGGCCAAGACGGAACTGTGTTTTATTGTTCCCAGGATGTGCCAAGCAAGCAATTTGTTTTGTAAAAATAGTAATAATGATAATGAACTTTTGTTTATGAAATCTTTGGAAATATTCTTTAATAAATTATAAAGAAACATTTTCAAAAATCTACTTTTTTTTACTATATAGCAGCTAAAGTTATATTTTTAACCATCTTTTATCTTTTATTATAAACTACATTATTTTTTTTAATGTCTTTATTCGAAGTAATAGGCCAAGGGTCTAAGGGATCATTAATGTTGCTATTCTCAGGGCTGCCATTTGCAACTAAAATGCTACTAAAAGCGACTATTTTCAGCATCAGGCAACTATGGCTACTATTTTAGCCCAGAAACCTTCAAAAGCGACTATTTTAGAGGAAAACCAGAAAAAAGGAGACTATTTTCCTGTCCCAGCTACTATTTTTGTAAAAAAAAAATCTACACATTGCAAATTTTTGAACCCAATACCTCAAACTAATATTTTCGTATAAATTTTTTTAAGTTTTTTATTCAATTTTTAAAATATGTAAAAATTTCCATTTGAAAAAAAAAAAAAAAAAAAAAAAAATTTCAATATAAATGTAGTGCAAAGATACCAACATCCAAACTTCAGTGGAAAATTAATTACTGATTTTTGGTTTGGCCTCCACCCATAACCCTTATGCTTTACAGTATATTTGTCCAATTTTTGATTGTTTTTAGAGATATTTAACCCTTTAACTATCGTATGAACCACAAACGAGTAACTGTAGATTTGTTCAGTGTGCCGCGTGAATCGTATTTGTTTCTAACCTCGTATAAATGCTTCATTTCAAAAATTCGAATTAATAAATGAGCGTAAATAAATGCTACTTAGAAATAAGAAAATCTTGTTTTCTATCGCAATTTTTCAATTTAATAACAGATTTAAAATGTTGAGAAAAAAATTTAGAATATTGCCTTTCTTACTTATTTAGATAGCTTTATTTGGCCCATTGGTGTCTATAAAATCAGACTTTACTTTTTTTGGATGATTTTGCTATTTTATTTTACGTAAATTTCTTCTAAAGAATAGATTAGTATGTATACATATTTTCCTTATGAAATGCATCCTTTTTTGATAAAACCACTTTATTGGCAAATTTCTTGCTTCCGTTAATTTTTGTTTACAAAATGGAATTTAAATTGCAGCTAATAACATGCAATTAAAGTTTTATTGTTTTCAGAGCTCACAATAATGCTCAAGTACAAGATAAGTATATATTCAATTTAGTTTGGGAAGACCAAACTGCATTCTCATCCTATATCTCAGATGATAATGTAAAAAGTTTCTTTTTCTTTCTTTCTGTTTGTGTGTGTGTGATTTTATAATTAAAACACGAAAAGTAGAAAATTTGGATGGTAGAGGAAAATGTGGATTTACATGTTATTATTTTTATGGGAAATAAGGATTCTTGCCCTTCTTTTCTTAAGTAAACATGCAACTATTTTGGCTACTATTTTTGTGCAAATGCTACTATTTTGGCTACTATTTTTTTCATTGTAGGCTACTAAAGCAACTATTTTTTATGCCATTAGGCAGTGGCAGCCCTGTATTCTGTATTCTAGCAAGAATGACTTGTGAACATATAGTAATCTAAAATATACTGTAAAATTTTCCCATAAGTTTGTATGCAGTATTCATTAAAAGAATCTTAATTGTATGTTAAGAAAAATTAGAATCTTTTGTAGAAATTAAGTCTGGTTGGGATGGACCAGGTGCGATTCCGTTGATTTTTGCATGGGCCAGGCCAAGATAGCTTTTGTTTGGGCCTGTGCCAGACCTAGAAATTCCAACCCATGTTGACCTCTATTTTGGATACATATCAGCTCAAAAAGACATCACTGCAAAACTAAAGATTACCGTAATAAATACTGATTGTGTTATCTAATGTCATGGTATTACAATGTTGTATAGCTTTAACCTTTACACGAGAGCTCGGACAGCAGCTATCCGAAAATACATACAAACTTGGACAAATGCTGTCTGAGCCCCTGCGTTAAGGTTAACTTAGGTAATATATAATATTAGTGCATAATAAAGGCATTTGAATTCTACCTTTTTCTTTTGATTGAACAATAAATTATTTTTTCCAATGATATGTACAAATATTTGCATTATGTAAAAAACATAATTTTTTGTAAGCTTGCAAAATAAAAAAAATATATATATATCTACACTTTTGGCCATCAATATTTTGTTTAAAATTGCTTGAGAAACAGTTAAAAATCTGTTAAAATTTCCTTATCAAGTTTGAATTGTCTGTAATTATTTATGACATTAACAGGATGCAGTCTGTTACATCTCATTAATCTACAATTTTTTATTATTATTCAAGAAAACTATCTTACCTGTCAATCACATGTAATTTGTACATTAACAAAATTGTAATAAAATTAGTATAAATGAAAGAAAAAGTACAAAAAAAAGGCTAATCAATATATTTAAAATTTACTTTCTGCCTAATTTAGGTAGCTTTGTGCAAATAAATAAAAAAAATAAAGGAACTGGTCAATGGCTTTCATATCTCTTCTTCTTGTCCAATAATTGTGTTAATTATTGGAGCATTGGAAGGCAATTTTTTTAATAACTTTTTATATTCTTCTAGACTAAGAAAATCGAAATTTTTAGTTAGCCAGTTGACCTTTTTAGCTTAGTAACAAACTTTTTCACAATCTTAATTCTTGTTGTATAGTAAAATTAAATATGTTAAAATTCCTTATATAGATTGCAACTGCAACAGCTGAATCTGATCTCGTATAATGGTCATAACTTAAAATGTGACTGCCGTGAGCAGGGCTTTACAAATTTGATACACTTTGGTAATCAGCAAAAAATTCTAGTCGCCATGAAAAAATATTTACACCCTGCCGTCATCAATTTTCAAAAAGCACATTTTTTTTTTATATGAATTAATTGAAAAAAATAATAACAAGCATAGTTTAAGTACTCAAACTTTATATAAACAAAGTTTCACATTGAAAATTAACAAAATGATGTATCTCGGAAAAAAAAAAGAAGAAATACTGTAAAGGCTGAATTAACGGCATGTTCGGAAAATGTTTATTGCTGGATGCTTCAAAATGTCCAGGTAGTTGAGTGCTACAAAAAAACTATATCTGATGATGTGCATTTTTTTGCATTGTATTTGATTATAGGTGCCACAAAGGCTGGATTAACTCTTATTTCTTACTGTTTTACGGAAAATCCCCCCTCTTCCCCCTAAACACACTTTCTAATTACATGGCATTCCAGCTGGCTAGAGCAGAAAAGTATGACGTTTTCTATGCAAGAGCTGGAAAATGCCTTTTAAACTTGGTTCTTCATATTAAAAGTGTGAGAAAAAAGGAATATCACCTCTTGCCGTGCACTAGTAGGGATGTGGAAGATGAAAAATGCCATTTGCGCTCATTTCTTAGTTCAATTTTTGTACAAAAATAATAGTATTCTCAAACAAACAAACAAAAAAAGCCTCCCTCCTTGATTAAGTATATTTTATTGTCAGACATAGGTGCAAGACTTCAGTCTCAGGACTGATTTCAGTCTTGGAGAAATTTTTGACAAATAGTAAATTCTACTTTTATATACTTAAATAATAGCAATTTTACTATCAAGAACTTCTAATCACTTTCATTTACTGTTAGAGATCCATTTTTAGCCATAATGCAAGACGTAGAAATCTTCTAGTCCATTTCCATTTGGTTATTGTTAATACTCAGAAAAATTTTCAGTCTTGGCTTGGATGGACTTTTTGTACCCATGTTGTCAGATGAAAACACTTGGTCGCCAGTGGTGATCTGGCGACTGCATTTGTCAAACCCTGGATAAAGATAAAATACTTTTTTAAGGTGTTATTTAACCCTTAGGTAACACATGCTCCCATATTCATGACAACCACTTTTTGTTGTTCAAACATGTTTTTTCCAGTTGTTGTTATTTTACCACAACTTTTTTCTGACAAACTTTTTTTTGCATTATTTGATTGCTAAAATTTTGAGATTAGATAAGGTGAAATTTTCTGTAGAAAATTATTGGTGTCCAATTGGAAACAGCGCATTTGGGCAATAAAAATTGATTGTCAGAAATATGGTAGCTTCATTACCTAACAGCTAAAATATTAAAATTTATAAAATTATACTATGTAAAATTATTATCCAATTTTTTTGTCACAAGTTGTTGATCAGTTTTATTATTATCATAATTATTATTATTATTATTTTGTATGTGTGTCTGTGTGCACAAAGTTGAGAAATAAACATATGTATTATTATACAATTTTTAAACTATATTTTTAAATTGTCTTTTCCTGTTTTTTTTCTTTAATGATGAAAATTGACTGTCTAAATACAATTTTAAAACAGTACTGTATTATTTTTAAAATTAATGCTAATTATTTCTAAACTAAATTTCAGTACTTATTATTTAAAGTTTCTGTTCTTCTAATATCTTGTCTGTAGAATAAATCTGACATGTACATTTTCTGCAACATTTTCATGCAAATTAAAAAAAAAAAAAAAAAAAAAAAAAAAAAAAAAAACCCTAAAAATGAGAGGGTTTTGTTTTAAGTTGAAAAGAAAATGTGATGGGGACTTATTTTAAGATGAAAACTTTTCTTTCGAAGGGTCCTTTAATAAGAACCTAAATTCTTTATAAATAAATCCATGACATCTGTAAGACAATCATGGGTTTAAAAAAAAATTTAAAAGGTTCTGAATTAAATTTTAGCCTACTATGTATGTTAGTACATATAAAAATCTATAAATCATATACAGAGCTGCATAAAAGAATTAGGATATTTTTTTGACTATAAATGGTAATTGCTGAAATTGGATTTTCAAATGTGTTAAATCTTTTCCAAATTGCTTTCTTAGACACCATCTTTAAACCTTATTAAACGATAATTGTTGTTGTAGTATTTTGAATGTGTTAGAGAGTGTTTCATAATCTCTGCTTCATGCATGATTTTTCTTCTTCTAGACTTTAAAAGGGAAAGAAAGTTTGCAAAAGGGTTTTATTTGGAATTGAATATTTTGTTCCATGTATACAACTTTTTTGAAAAATTTCCTTGATATATTTTTTCGAGATGTTTTTCTGGAACAAAAATATCTTTGATTATATTTATCTTGGATAATTTGTTTTTCTTTAGAAAGGAAGGAGAAAACCTTAAACAGCCTAACCATCCTGAATAATATACGTTGTTAAAAATAAATTCATGTAATTCATCAGATGTATTTGTATTTAGAGCTTAAGCAAACTTCATTTTATTTTATAAATTTCTGTTAAAACAGGCCAAAATTATAAAAAATTTATACCATTGTTTAGATAGACAAAATGCTTCCAGCTTTTTTTCTGTTTCAAGACCTTTCATGCCTGCGGCTTAGAGAATTTACTTACAAACATGTTTATATATATACTAATACTTATAAAAATCATGCTGAATATATAATAACATTCATTATCAGAAATCTCTTAAAATATAATTAATCTTTCTTTTTTTTTAGTAAGAAAGGGAAAATCAACAGTGAAGAAGTGCATTAACTACATTAGAGATCAAAGTGCCTGTGTACAATGTGTAAAACTTTTCTTAAAGAAAAAATTAGAGTTAACATCTGTACTTTTATATAGGACAGTGAAGGTATATACTTGCATTTGTTGGAAAACTGTTTTAATGAAATATGATTTAAGTGAACGTCTATTTATACTGGAAAAAATGTTTTAATCATGTTATTGATGCCGAAAATTATATATGTAGTGGAGAAATTTGAAATAGGTATCTTCTTGTATGTCAAGAAGTGTTTTTAATACAAAAGAGTAAAGAAAATGAATATGCATCTTTAGTCAAGCTATAAAAAACTTTGACTGCAATTTTATTAACATTTGAAAATACATTTGATCAAAAAACATACATCTTTCACATATGTCAGAAAAATGCTTTCATGCAAAAGTGATTTGATTAATCCCCAAAATTGGTGTACAAAACAGGAACCATTTGTATTTGAACACTGCCGTACAACATTTTCACAAAAAGTTAATTTGAAATCACCTCTTTTAATCCACACTGGTGAGAGGACATACATCTGTACTACATGTCAGAAAGGCTTTACACAGAAATCTTATCTGGACACGCATCGGCTTGTCCATACAGGAGAGAAGCCTCATGTGTGTGAAGTTTGTCAAAAGAAATTTTCTCAAAAAACGTCTTTATTCAGACATATCCTTATACATACAGGAGATAAACCATATGTTTGTGAGATATGTGACAGGCGATACAGACAGAAAGAGAGTTTGAGTATACATCGTCTCACGCATACTGGGGAAAAGCCATATGTGTGTGATTACTGTCAAAAGTCATTTACACATAGAATATCTCTTAATCGTCATGTTTTTAAAAAGCATACTGTTTTTTCAGAACCTTTTGAAAATATTGGTTTTAAACCTATTATATGCAATGTGTGTCAAAAGTCATTCAGCAGTAAATTTTCATTCAATCAACATTCCATTTCTCATATTAAAAAGAAGTATACCATACATCATAAACCACCAAATGGAGGATCTGTAGACAAACATCCCTCCCAAACAGGAGAAAAACTTTTTATCTGTAAACACTGTCCAGAATCATTTTCAAAAAAAGCTAAATTGAAAAAGCATATTCATACCCATACTAAAGAGAAACCGAGTATGTGGGAGTTGTGTCAAAAAAGATTATCACAAAAAAGACATTTGGATCAACCTGTTTCAGATACATAAGAGCAACCGTATTTTTGCTTACAATATAAAGAGACTGTCAGAAATTTAAGGTATATCTACATGTACATACCTATTTTTCATGGAATTATGTTATGTATATTGAAAAGCATTTATCAATGGAGTATGCAATCTACTTTTCTGCTAGTTATTATAAAAAACTTACTGGAGAAATTTAATAATATGTGTAAAAAATATAATATAAACAGTAAGAGACAGAATTTTTCCATGTATACTTCATCAATTTTTTAAAAATTTTAATGATAAATCTGGAGTTGAAGTACGTGAAACACATGAAATTTTGTAGTATTGCAATCACTATAGCATATGTACACCCACATTCACACCCACGAAAACAACAACAAAAATTTTGTTGTGTAGGAATCTCAAAAATACACTAGCAGCAGTAGTTGGCATATTATATCTTTACTGAAAAATATTTTCCCACAAAGGAAATCCAAATTGACATATTATTGACATGCTCTCTGTATAAAAACGATTATGCTTATCAGTTGCATCATGCAGAATTAAAAAATTAATAAGATATTTAATAAAATATAAAACTAAAAACAAGTGAGGAATGAGGAACCTCATAATTCTTCAAAGAATATGCTATGTAAAATCAAACCAAAAATCCTTGCCCTGTACATAATATTGCAAAATTTTGCAGTATTTCTTCTAAAGTCTGTGATTCTGTACATGTATTGGCGAGTCTGAGTGTTATGCAACATTCATATAAAACATAAACATGTTTCCGAATTTGATGATTTTTGATCAAAACTTGTTAACCATGCAATAGATATTGACCACATATCTGATTTAAAGAAAATTTTCAATTATTAAATCCAACTGGAATATTATAAAAATAGTTTTCTAAAACCTGTGAGTCTGAGTGTTTATGCAACATTCATTTACAAGAACATAAACATGCTTCCAATGTTGATGATTTGTGATCAAAACTTGTTAATCATGCAATAGACACTGACCACATACCACATTTAAAATATTAAATAATTAAAAGGGTTTATTGTATCGTACCATCATTCATTGTTTTTTTTTTTTAATTGTTTAGTTGATTCACCACACACCATTTCTGTCTAATATCAATGGCTTCATCACATTTATTGTTATTTTTCAATTTTTAATTAACTGGGACACCACTTCAATTAATTGATCATTGTGCATTAATATACTTCAATATATTTTGCCTTATTTAACTGTTTAACATTTGTTTTTTATAACTCTCCTCCCTTTTAAATATTAATTTATTTATATATATGTTATTCTGCACTCTTATAGTAATTTTAAGTATAGATATTTTTTTAATTAATTTATAATTTAATTATTATCTTCTCCTACCATATTTTTATTTATTCATTTAACTTTTATTTTCATAATGAATAACTTGAATTGAGTTTGATTATTTTACTTGTTTGTTTTATCCATCTATATTATTGAATGTATGGTTTATTTTGAATAAATTTCTGTTATTTTCATTTTATTGTAATTTTATCTTAAAAGATGGCAACGCTTCTTATTCAATTACTCATGGCTTCATCATGATATTTAAACTCGTCCATGGTTGAATCCAATCTACTCAATTCATTCCTCTGTAATCATATACAGGGTGTCCATAATTAAACGACCCTACTTTAAAGTTGTCTACAGACGAAACTATTGGTCAGAAAGTTGTGAAATTTTGTGAAGGACATAATGAAGGAATGGAAATTTGTTTATGCGAAAAAAAAAATAGTTCAAAATTTCGCCGCCAGAGGGCGTTTTTTTAATGAATTACACATTTAGCATACATTTACGATAGGTTATGAATTTTATTTCAACAAAACATGTTGAACAAAATTTTTTTTGCGACATGTGTTTAGCATTTCCCAGAAAACACTGCTGTCAACTGTGGAACAGGCTATCTTACGATTCCAGATTGTAGCTGAAAATGATAGCCGTCATGTGGAACATGTTTTGTTGCCATAAAGTATGTAAACTATCGTAAATGTATGCTAAATGTGTTATTCATTAATAAACGCCCTCTAGTGGTGAAAATGTGAACTAATTTTTTTTCGCTTAAACAAATTCCCATTCCTTTATTATGGCCTTCACAAAATTTCACAACTTTCTGACCAATAGTTTCGTCTGTAGACAACTTTAAAATCGGGTCGTTAAATTATGGACATCCTGTATATTATTTCTCCTGTCAACATCCCTTTTTCTCAGAAAATACGAAACGCAGAACGACGAATGAGATGGCATATGGAAGGATTTTAAACTGGCTTCTGACATAGCACACTTAACAATTCGTTAAAACATGTTTTTGATTAAAATTTGATGAAAATTAAAAATTAAATCGGCATTATTTTCATAAAAGAAATGAAAGATTTTCTTCAAAGTATCGTTGCCACAAAAATAAAATACCACATTATATGATGCTCAGCAATGATTATAAAAAACACCACACGGGTTTATTTTATATTTATGATTAAAAAGCGAAATTTAAATTGAAATGTTTAGATTTATATTTCTATGTCCCATGTTTTTCCCGAAGCGGATGATGTCATCCTCTAATGCAGTTAAAATACGATTGTTAAATTTTTTTTTTTCGCACGTGCATTTTGCAATCTTGGAACAGTTTTTACTATAACTTTGATGGAATAAATTAGATGATATTCTAGCTTGACTAAAAACTAAATGTTGTTTGCAGATATTTTTATCCTTCCTTTTTCTTTAGATGTTTAAACCTGCATCTAAGAAATATTACATATTGATAAAAAATGGTACTTCTCTATTATCCCGTCGACCACTTTTCATAACAAAAAACTATCGCCAAATAAACGGGAGAACGTTGCCATTGGAATATCAAAATAAATAAATAAATAAAATATAAGAATTTAAGGACACAATTGTTATTTTAATGAATGAAATAACTAATAAATCAGTAAAACATAATGAAAAATGCACGCAAATGTCACGTTAAAAACCACTTGATGACGTAACAAACACATATAATGCTTCTGATATCAAGTAAAAGGGACTGCATTTTTGGCATTTAATCTTACAGTTTGGCGATAGTTTTTTGTTATGAAAAGTGGTCGACGGGATAATAGAGCAGTACCTAAAAATAAATTTAACGTACAGACCTAAAAATAAATTTAATGTACAGAACCCTTTGAGCGTAATACTCGCATTTGTAGGATTTATTTAGCTTATTATAGCCTGTGAAAGGATTAAACTGTATACATGTTTTGTGGAATGTATTTTAATTTGGGTTTGATGATTCAGTCATGATTCCACAAATAATTCCCTATTAAAAAAATTTCTGGATATATTTTTTTTATTATGCATAATGGGTAGGAGTTCATTTTAAATTATTTCCCTATTTGTGTATAATGAATTATATGCTATCTTAAAATAGTTATATGTATATATATAAATTAATCAAAATGCATATATTTTTTTAAAATTTACTATTGTGACGTGGAATATCTGGTATTCAGCAAAATCAGTATTTGTTACATGCCTAATTATTCTTTTTACTTTGATTCAGACATACTATGTTAGATTATTTGAAATCATTCATTATATTTAAAGGAGGCTTTATTCATATCCATATTTTAATATAATTAACTACATTTAATTGAAAATACACTGAATACAAAAGAAATCATTGACACTGTGTTAGAAGTTAAATTGGTATTTTTCTTTAGGATATCTTTTCTGATATTGCTCCATTTGTTTTTCAAAAAGGTTCAGCTTATTGTTGCAGTGCAAAGATATGTAAACAATAGTTTAACACAAAAGGAATTCAATTATTAGTCTGGTTAGATAACAGCCTTGACTCTATAGAAAATATATAGCATGCTTTCAAAAGACTGTATGCATGAGCTATCTATTACACAAAAAATAATTAACAGACGTTATAATTGCATGTTAGTAGTGTGTAATATCCAAAATAAGATCTTCAGATTTGAGGTCTGCACTGCCCGAAGCCTGTACCCATTTTTTCCATAAAAATGAAGACAAATTTTCGAACAGGCTGTGTTAGCAGAATGAAGCCATTTTTTAAACGGAGCAATAAAACAAATTTAAACGTGGGGGGGGGGGAGCTGACCTCCCAGATATAACAAATTTAAAAGAATCAAATTAAGCTGATAAAATATGGACAATTTTCAATGGATGTGATTTGGATGAGAATAAGTATAAATGTGAC
Source organism: Maratus michaelseni (assembly GCA_963931845.1). Lineage (NCBI taxonomy): Eukaryota > Metazoa > Arthropoda > Arachnida > Araneae > Salticidae > Maratus > Maratus michaelseni. The sequence continues at coordinate 193,504,914 of OZ007597.1, read as the reverse complement.
AATGCTAGCTTGACAACATCAATGCAAAAATATAACATGTCCAGTGTAGAAATCTGGAATAGGATAGTTACATCGTGTCTGAGCCTGGGTATAATATTTTCAGCTGACTCGGCGGGCCGGGATCAGGCTTACATTTTATTCTGCATATTTGGGGCGGGCCGGAACTGGGCTTTATTGTTCCCAGGATGTGTCAAGCAAGCAATATGTTTTGTAAAAATAGTAATAGTGATAATGAACTTTTGTTAGTGGAATCTTTGGAAATATTGTTTAATAAATTGTAGAGAAATGTTTTGAAAAATCTACTTATTTTTACTATACAGCAACTATAGTTATTCTTAAAATTATACAGCACCTAAAATTATGTTTTTAATCATCTTTTTTCTTTTATTCTAAACTATATTATTTTTTTTAATGTCTTTATTTCAAGTAATAGTCTAAATGATCATTAATGTAGTTATTCTGTATTCTATGACTTGTGAACAAACATATATTAATCTAAAATATACTGTAAAATTTCCCCATAAATATGTATATGTAGTATTCATTAAAATAATCCTAATTGCATGTTAAGAATAATTGGAATTTTTCGATGAAATTAAGTTGGATCAGGGTTCAAAATTAACAGTTGTTAGGTGTCAAATGCAACTAAATTATTGCATTTGATGACCACAAAATTATGCATAGTCATCAAATTTGACGTGTAGCTTTCTTTCACTTTAATTTTCGATTAACAAACGTTTTCATTCATACTTTAGTCTAAGTCTCCCCGCCGCTGCATGCACTTCGTGAGCACCTGTTTTGGATAAAAGATCGGACAGCGGCACCTGTCTTGGAATCCCTTACACCTGTCAATCACTTCTAAGTTGACTTCACTTTAACCAATGACCAATAACACTGACCTTACAGATTACGCCCTTAGGATTTTTTTTTAAATTAGGCTTATCCCTAGTTGTATCTGTTGGAGGATGTATAGCCATATTCCTGTTTAACCAACTGTTTTTAATGGACATCTAAAGAGTGTTGAGATGATTGTACCACTGTATGTTGAGATAAGTCAGTTAAGCAGTGAAACCTTCTTTATAACTAACAACACTTTATTAACAGATTAGTAAAAACACATCCTTAAGAACATTATTATTAAACTTATTAGAAGAACACAGGAAAAACATTTAAACTTATTGACTGCCTGCAGCCTCATCATAAATAAACTAAAACTCCTTTTGAGCATTGGAGTTAACTGCTGGCCAAGCAAGTACACACCACACAACATCTATCCCATATCCTTTTAAACTAACAAGTGAGGTTACAGTCACAGGCAATTGAAAAACATTAGCATAATACAAGAAATAAAATAAAAGGTTATGGTTGCAGGTTGACAAATATTCAAAAGTTCAAAAACAGTTTAAGATGTCATCATTAACTTTAGAACATGACACCAACCAACCTACCACTACTGGTAACTGTTGACATGGCAGTTTAAGCTGCTGAAATGAAGTTACTTTCTTCACAACTAAAGCATTCAGGATATATCATTTATAAGTAACTATTAAAACAGTTCTTAATTAAAGAGACAGCAATATATATATGCATTTAAACCACATTAATTTTACTTTATGTTTACTTTAAGTTTACTTTATGATAGATGTTTGTTTACATTTAATTTTATTAACTATACTTAACTTTAAACCTTTTTCAAAAGTATTAAAATGAACTTTAAGATAAATAGTATCAATTTTAAATATATGTATTAAAAAGATTTAACAACATAGAGTGGGGGTGAGTGAAAGAGATGGGGGAAAACTTACTGGGAAAATTTAACCAAAGTTAAAACAAAAATTGCAAATTCCAACATAATGCCCCCTTTTTCCCCCAGATCTTTCCTTCAACCAAATATCCACTTACAATAATACAAAAACTTTTGACTAGGCAAAACCTTAGTAAATAAATCAGCAACATTAGCTGAACCTGACACAAAATTTAAATTAAATTTATCTAAATTATCCTTTACAATATATTCTAGTATCTATATACTTAGTTCGATTATTTTCAATACTATTTTTGGAAAAATGTATGGTACTTTGATTGTCACAAAAAACATTTGGCTTATTCTTTTCTAAGTTTAACAGGCAAGAAAAATTATCCACAATTCTAATCAGCCAACACAGTTCCTTTATAGAATCTGATAAGGACACATATTCTGCTTCCATACTGGATAATGCTATGCATTTTTGCTTGCAAGAGCTCCAAATTATAGGTACATTATCTACAAAAATTATAAATCCACTTATGGATTTTCTGTCAACTAAATCAGATGCCCAACTAGCATCTGAATAAACATTTAATGTACAACTTGAAATTCTAGACAAATTAATAGCTAGCTCTTTAGTATTTATAACATACTGAAGCACCTGACATAAATATTTCCAATGTTTCAAAGATGGGCAGTTTGAAAACTGTGCGAGGGCTATAGCTGAAAATTGTATATCTGGTCTAGTACGTGATGCTAGGAAAAGAAGACAACCTATTAGTTCTCGATATGGAACATCAACTGCTTGCTCCCCCTCTCCTGCAGAATTTAAAACTATCCCTGGGGTTAATGGTAATTTACTTTTTATCTTTGGGATATGAAACATTTCAGCAAGCTTTTCTATATAGCTTTGTTGATGTATAAAAATTTCTCCATTTCTCTTTTCAAAGTCTACACCTAAAAAATGTCTAATCTCCCCCAATATACTTTTATTTCAAACTTTAACTTAATTAAGTTTATCACTTCCTTTAATCTTTCATTATTTTTAGCAAAGACCGCAAAGTCATCCACATAAACCAATACAATGACTTCAGATTTAAATACATAAATACAATTTGAATCAGTAATTTTATCAAAGCCCAAGTCCATAAAAGTACTATCCAATTCCAAAAACCATTCCCGGCCAGCCTGTCGCAAGCCATACAGTGCCTTGTCCAACTTCCAAACATAACCCTCTTTCGTCTTTTCAATAAAACCTTCTGGTTGTTCTACAAAAATTAATTCATTTAGTTTGGCATAAAGGTAAGCACCTTTAATATCAAGATGTTGACTTACCCAACCTTTAAGTACTACCAGAACAGTGTAGAAAAGTCTAACTAGGGAAAATGAAATCACTGGGGAGAAAGTATCAAAATAGTTCACTCCCTCAATCTGCCCAAAACCTTTAGCAACCAATCGAGCTTTAAATCTTTTCACTTTTCCAGACACATCCTTTTTTAATGTGAATATCCATCTAGTACCTAAAATTTTAGTCCCTTCAGGTCTAGGCACTAAATCATAAACTTTCCTATCTTTAAGTGTCTCAAGCTCATTTTTCATTGCTACATCCCATTCCCTCTTTTCAGGTAGTTCCTGCGATTCCTTAAAAGAACATGGGATATTTACCTCTGCACAGTGTACCTCCGGTTGTTCCCCCTCATTCTCACTTACATGTGAAATTGTACTTTCTACATTAGAATCTACAGAAGTTGGGCTAAAACTGAAATCCTCTGGGTTGTAATCTATCCCCTTTTTCTGACAATATTTTTCTATGTCATTTTTACTTCTAAGCCTAACGCTTTCTTCAGGGTAATAGTACACATCTACCTTCCCAGCTGTTCTTCCCAACTTTCTGACAACTTCAACTCTTTCCCAATCTTTAGGTAAAGGAGGGGTTTCCTGAAGCTTACTTTTTACTTCTGAATTTTCATTATCCAAACTAAAGTTTACATAGTCATCATTAAAATTTTGTATACCACTTTCTATGTTTTTAAAACTGAAATCCTTTTCCACTATTTTAACATGTTTGGTTTCTACCACAGTTTTTGTACCGGGATACCAGACTCTATAACCTACTGTATTAATGGCATAGCCAATGAGAATTCCCTTCTTTGACCTTTTGTCAAGCTTAGACCTATATCTACTGGGAATATGAACATATGCATCACTACCAATTACTTTAAGATGACGTACTGAGAAACTCTTTTCACGCCAAACATTTAAAGGGGCTTTACCATTTAATTTCTTATGAGGGAACCTATTTCTCAAATAATTGACAGTATAGACTAATTCAGCCCAGAGACTTTTTGGTAAATTTGCTTGGACTAATAAGGACCTAACACCTTCCATCAAAGTGCGATTATAGCGCTCGGCAACCCCGTTCATTTCTGGGCTAAACACATTCGACCTCTCATGCCTAATTCCCTCACGTTTTAAAAAAGCTTCAAAATAATCAGCACCAAATTCTCCCCCATTATCTGTTCTGATACTCTTAATCCTTTTACCAGTTTGCTTTTCAACCAATTGCTTATAGTTTTTAAAAAATTCAAACGCTTGATCTTTATGTTTTAAGATATATACATGAGCAAACCTTGAGAGGTCATCGATTATACTGAGAAAATATTTTGCTCCCCCCATACTAGGTTCAGGTGACTGGCCCCAAACATCCATATGCAAAAGTTCCAATATACTAGATGTTCTAATGCTGTCTAGTTCAGAAAAACTCCCTCGAGTACTTTTAGAAAAATTACAACTTTCACAAGACTCAATCGTACCCTCTAATTTTTCAAGACCATAAACATGTTTAGACTTTGCAAAACTAGATAAACTTTTACAGTTTAAATGGCCGTAGCGAGCATGCCACATCATCATATTAGATGATTTTGTACTTTGAGCTTCTGGTACATTCATGCTTTTGAGATTGCCTAAAAGAGTGTAAAATTTGTTTCTTAATGGAACACATAAAAATACATTACTATTTTTACAAATATATGCATTATTGCAATCAAAAGTTACTTTAAAGTCATTTCTAGTTAAACAACGCACTGAAATCAAGTTTCTTGTCATCTTGGGAGCATAAAAAACGTCTTTAAGAAGTAAAGTTCTAAGTACAGTACCTGTTTTTAACACTAAATGCACATCACCAATTCCAAGGATATCTGTGTTGCCGCTAGCAATGGCAGCTTTTGCTTTAATACTTTTGAAGTTGAGAAAAACACTCCGGTCATTAGCAAAATGGTCAGTTGCAGCAGAATCCAACACAAATTCCAGCTTTGTAGACTCACTTAACATGGCTGAGGCAAAATGGGCTTGTCTTCCTTTTGCAGGCTGGTGATAGCGTTTTTTATTTTTCGGCTTAACCCGACAGTTCTTGATTAGATGACCCTTTAGTCCATATCAATAACACCGTCTCGATTCATCTTTACCAACATTTTCTCTGTACTTGTGAGACTCCTCAGTTGAAACCAAGGCTTGGTTTTCGGGAAACACATGATTAAACTGTAAACTTCTGTTCTTCTGTCTATCATATTCAGATAACAGGTGACCTCTAATTCCTTTCACTGTAAATTCAGCATCAGGTAATCTATATAGTTGAGTAACCAGACTTTCATAACTATCAGGCAAGTTCTCTAGAATCTGAAAAGCCACTTCATCGTCTTCAACTGTTTTTCCTGCTTGTTCAAGTTCTTTGGCAGCTTGGGTTATTCTGTTTAAATAACTACTCATAGCTTCACTTAGATCGTATTTTATACTCATGAAATTTCTTCTCAATCTAGCCACTCTTGCTCTTGAAACAGGCTCAAAAACTGATTTTAATAGTTTCCATGCTTCCGAAGGTGTGTGAGCTTCATAAACAACACTCTTCAAGTCTTCTCTTATGCTGAGACATATGATGGCTAGCGCTTTCCCCTCCTTTTGTTTATCCTGTTTGCCATCAGCTGCTGGATCAGCAATTTTTTCAGCTTTATCCGATGTGTAATCATGTAGATCTTGACTTATTAGATACAGGTCGATACTATATTTCCACTCTTTGTAGTTCTCATGATTCAACTTGGGAAAGGTAAACATTTGCTCAGGATAGGAAGACATCTTTCAAAAATATGAAGATTTCCAAGAATTATTCAAACAGCTGGTAAACAGAGACATGGCAACTAACCACGCTCTGCTACCACTGTTGGAGGATGTATAGCCATATTCCTGTTTAACCAACTGTTTTTAATGGACATCTAAAGAGTGTTGAGATGATTGTACCACTGTATGTTGAGATAAGTCAGTTAAGCAGTGAAACCTTCTTTATAACTAACAACACTTTATTAACAGATTAGTAAAAACACATCCTTAAGAACATTATTATTAAACTTATTAGAAGAACACAGGAAAAACATTTAAACTTATTGACTGCCTGCAGCCTCATCATAAATAAACTAAAACTCCTTTTGAGCATTGGAGTTAACTGCTGGCCAAGCAAGTACACACCACACAACATCTATCCCATATCCTTTTAAACTAACAAGTGAGGTTACAGTCACAGGCAATTGAAAAACATTAGCATAATACAAGAAATAAAATAAAAGGTTATGGTTGCAGGTTGACAAATATTCAAAAGTTCAAAAACAGTTTAAGATGTCATCATTAACTTTAGAACATGACACCAACCAACCTACCACTACTGGTAACTGTTGACATGGCAGTTTAAGCTGCTGAAATGAAGTTACTTTCTTCACAACTAAAGCATTCAGGATATATCATTTATAAGTAACTATTAAAACAGTTCTTAATTAAAGAGACAGCAATATATATATGCATTTAAACCACATTAATTTTACTTTATGTTTACTTTAAGTTTACTTTATGATAGATGTTTGTTTACATTTAATTTTATTAACTATACTTAACTTTAAACCTTTTTCAAAAGTATTAAAATGAACTTTAAGATAAATAGTATCAATTTTAAATATATGTATTAAAAAGATTTAACAACATAGAGTGGGGGTGAGTGAAAGAGATGGGGGAAAACTTACTGGGAAAATTTAACCAAAGTTAAAACAAAAATTGCAAATTCCAACAGTATCTACAGGTTCAAAATTTCTTTCTGTGGACATAATTGCTTGATAATCTGTTTTGAATGCATATTAGTTTTATAAAAAGAATAAGTTAAACATTTTTTTTTAAATCCTAATATTGTAGTTTAATTATGTGTTTTGCACTTTTATAGAAAGCCAGTTTTTATTTTATTTTAGTGATTAATACATAGATAAAGTGTTTAATATGTAACCCCCCCCCCCCTTTTCCTCTTTAACACATAAAAATCTACACAATATCATTGTTAACATGGTTGCGAAAAGAAATGAGAAAATATGATATAACATAAAATTGTAACCATGAAATGCATTTTGGCACCTAGAAAAAAAATTATAGGTGTCATTTGATGCTTTGCTTAGATTTCTTAATTTCTAACCCTGTTTGGGATGGACCAGGCCTGATTTCAGGAATTTTTGCATGGGCTGAGCTGAACTTTTAGTTTTTTACATCTAGCTGGGCCAAGATAACTTTCGTTCGGACTGGACCTGGAAATTTCATCCCATGCAGACCTCTACTTTAAATACATATCAGCTCAAAAAGGTATCACTGCAAAACTAAAGACTGCCATAATAAATACAGATTTGTATTTAATAAATACAGATTTGTATTATCTAATGTCATGATGTTACAATGTTGTATAGCTTTAACAAGACTATTGTTTAATATATAATATTAGTGTGCCTAATAAAGGAATTTTAATTCTGTCTTTTTCTTTTGATTCAACAATAAATTGGACAAATTTATTGATAAGATTCAACAATAAAGATGATATGTACAAATATTTGCATTATATGAAACATGTCCTTTTTTGTAAGCTTGCAAAGTTAGATAGAATGCAAAAATTTTATCTGCACTTTTGACCATCAGTATTTTGTTTTAAATTGCTTGAAAAAGAGTTACAAAATTGTTAAAATTTCCTTATCAAGTTTGAATTGTTTGTAATTATGTATGACGTTAATGGGATGCAGTCTGTTACATCTCATTTATAATTTATTATTTTTTTTTTCAAGAAAAATATCTTACCTGTCAATCATTGTAATTTGTACATTAACAAGATGTAATAAAATTAGTAAAAATGAAAGAAAAAGTTACAAAAAAATATATATAGATATATATTTAAAATTTATTTTCTGCCTAATTTAGGTAGCTTTGTGCAAATAAATAAATAAAATAAAGGAGCTGGTCCATGGCTTTTATATCCCTTCTTTTTGTGCAATAATTGTGTTAATAATTGGGACATTGGACATAAATTTTTTAAATAACTTTTTATGTTTTTTTACACCAGAAAATTTAAATTTTTAGTTAGTAGCCAGTTTACCCGTTTAGCTTTGTAGCAATTTTTTTTTGCAGTCTTAATTCTTGTTATATTAAAATTAAATATTTTAAAATTCCTTATGTACATTATTACTGCTAATAGAACTTCAGCTAAAACTGATCTCATATAATCTTCATAACTTAAAATGTGATGTCTTGAGACTGTTACAAATTTGATAAAATCTGGTAGTCAGCAAAACATTCTAGCCGCCAGTAAAAAATATTTACCTCCCACCCCACCCCCTACTATTCTGTCATTGAATTTCAAAAAGCACAAAAGTTTTTTTTTTTTATGAATTAATTGGGAAAAGATAATAACAAGCATGGTTTAGAATTATTAGCTACATAATAGTTTAGAATAGTACATGATTTAGAAAGATAATATTAACTATGTTTTCTAATGAAACTTATCAAAATTATATATCTCTGAATAAAAATGAAATGCTGTAAAGGCTGAATTAACTGGCATGTTTTGAAAATGGTTATTGCCGAATGCTTCAAATGTTCGTATTGTTGAGTGCTACAAAATCTATACTGCTCTGACAAGAAATAATGTTTTCGGTTTTTATCATGCGCCTTTTTAGGTAGATTTCGTAAGAAATACTACCTATTACATTCTCACCTAAGTTGGAATTTTTGAAAAATTTTTGCAGATCTACGCCGATCATGACTCCCAGAACCCAAAACCACCCCCAGTTCAAAACTTTATCTATCTATCTATGTCACTTTTTTATGGACACGATAACTGCAATAATTCTGCACAGATCTCTTCGAAACTCATACATAAAATCAAGGGGCATAAAATCTGGGTCAAGTTCGTTAATGGGCAAAATCGAACCAAGGAGGGGGGGGGGATGGGGGCTTTTTGTGAAAACAGAAAAAAACCCCATAATTTCTTAATTATGATACGTATTGAATCCGTTTGAAGTTATTATTACTTCTAGGAGAAGGGCCAAAAATTTATGTATGACAGATTTTTGATATAATTAAAAATGGCCCCAGGGGGGGGGGGGGTTAGAAGAAAAAAATCATAACTTCGTCAATTCCCAAGATTTCAAATCCGCTTAAATTTATTATAAATCCTCTTAATATTATCTAAAACTTTTATATTGACAAGTTTTTTATAAGCCCAACTCTTATAGCAAAAAAAAAAAAAAAAAAAAAAAAAAAAAATCCCTGCTGGCTTTGCTTGCAAACAAGTTAGGTTTCGAAGTAGGCGGTTCCAACTGCCGCATCATGGCAAAAAGGTCATTTCTTCCGCAATTCGCAACAAACAGGCGCCCCACGGTCTGCGTCTTCGAAATCTACCTGTGCCTGTTGGCCGAGCCGTCAGGGATTTTTGTTGTTTTGAACTCTCACAATCTGGAATGTTTACCAACCTGTATGTTGCTTACAATATTGTACTAACCATATGTTATACACAAGTCACCTGTGAAAGGTGGTTTTATAAACTTAAAATAGTTAAGAATACTTAGATCTTAAAATACTTAGATCTACTTTAAGCCAAGTCTTATGTTTAATCTTCTTTTCATGAATGTAGAAAGAGACGTATTTAATAACTTGGATAAAGATGACCCCTGCAAATGTGCTAACTGTTTTGGCGAGCACCCCGCAAGCTATCGATTATGTCCCAAATTTCCAAGGGTCCAAAACCAAAAAAACGTCAAGTCTCTTGTCATCAGGCAAAATCCCCGTCAAGGCCCTCCTGCAAGGAAAGTTAGCGATACGCTTTCGTTCGCGAAAGCTACTACAGGCATTGTCGCAGAAACCCCCACGACCACTACACCTGGTCCATCCAAAATTTCATCGCCCCCCAAAATTGGTGCTATCTCGGACGCCGATTTTGTCAAGGAACTCTTTAAATATGAAAAAGAGTTTGGAAAAAAAATTATTATACAAACTTACGAAAAATGCTTACCGCAACTCCGTGAGGCACCCACGGAAGTTGACCGAATATTTATTTTCTATAAAAATTTACCTGAAGTTTCTCGTTAATTTTTCTTCTCTCTAAATTGTCCGTTTTCCGATCTACCCCCCCCCCCCCCCATTTGGCAAATTCCCAGCCTCAACGAATTTGAACTTTCCCTCTGTTGGCATATGGAACGCCAACGGGCTTAAACGCCAGGCCTCCGAGTTTAAGGATTTTATTGTTAGTAATAATTTAGATATCATGTTGGTCTCTGAAACCAAATTCCAGTGTAATGCCGTCCGGGTCGCCAACTATGTGCTTTTCAATGTAGACAGACCACCTACAGTTGGCGCCCGTCCTAGTGGTGGCACTGCTGTGTATGTTAAAAATGGTCTTAATGCAACCCTCGCTAAAGTCCCTCAATTTCATTGCATTGAGGCCACTCCTATTGTTTTAGAATTCCCTACCATCCCCCACCTTCTGATTGCAGCCATCTACAATCCCCCTTCGAGGGATATGCGTCTGCTTGCACAAGAACTCTCTATATTAACCCGTACTTTTCCAAATTTCATTATTGCGGGTGATTTTAATGCTCATCATTTTTCCTGGGGTTCTCATAGCTCCAACAACACTGGCTATAAATTGCGCAGGTGGACAGATCAAAATCATGCGCAAATTTTAGCGCCCCTTGAGTCCACCCGCCATAATCATCACTCCATCATTGATTTCGTCATTACCCGCAATTTTCCCTTCCCGCACACCATTCAAACGGTGAATGATCTCTCGTCGGACCATCTCCCGGTTGTGCTTAGATTCGAAGTGGGCAATTTCAGACTCGACATCCCCCAGGCCTTCTCGGTCAATTGGGAAGACTTCAGTCATGTCCTAGAAAACATGGACACCCCGCCCACTGAGATTCACTCTGCCGAAGACGTAACTTCTTCTATTGAAGCATTTGGAGACTCACTCCATAATGCTTTCCAAGAAGTCGCGAAACCTAGGCAGAGGGTGGTTGATGCGTTTCGATTACCTGAGCACATCAGGGATTTGAAAAGAGAGAGAAATCGTTTAAGACGGGACTGGCAGACGTCTAGGGACCCCCTCTTAAAAACTGCTCTTAACAGAAAAAACCACCAGGTTTCTGCTGCAATCAAGGAGTTTAGTACTTCACGTTGGAACACATATATACAGTCTTTATCGACAGCTGACAACACCATTTGGTCGGCAACGGCCCGCATTCGTAGGACACGAACACACATTCCGGCCTTAAATGGCCCAAATGGTATGGCCTACTCTAACACAGACAAGGCTGAGCTCATTGCAGACAGTCTTAGAAGCCAATTTACACTCAATAGCGATGTCGTTAACCGTCAAACGGTCGACATCGTCAACACAAAGGTTGAACGTTTCATTAACTCACCTCACACAAATACACTCAAACCTGCTCTACCCTCTGAGGTAATTACCTATCTCGGGAATCTCAAAAAGAACAAAACGCCTGGCCTTGATAATATCTCTACCAATATGCTCCTCCATCTTCCTCTTAACTTCATCTTCTTTATTACTATCCTAATTAATTGCATGCTTAATCTTCGTATGTTCCCGGACGCATGGAAGAAGGCGTTGGTTGTCCCGATGCCAAAAGCGGGACAGGACAGGCATGCTCCTTCTAGCTTCCGACCTATCTCTCTTTTATCTTGTCTTTCTAAGGTCTATGAATACATCCTTGCAAACCGTCTGAAAGAGTTCATTTCCTCCAATTCGATTATGATACCCGAGCAGTTTGGGTTTCGGCCCAAACACTCGACTCAACACCAGCTTTGGAGAGTAACTGAACTCATTCATGAGGGTTTATACCACAGCCATAAAACCGGCGTTGTATTCATAGACATTGCTAAAGCCTTCGATCGGGTCTGGCATTATGGACTTATTTATAAGTTAATTCTGCTCAAGGTTCCGCCTCAACTAATCCTAATATTCCTTAAATACCTTAAAGATAGATCTTTCTCTGTTAAAGTTAACAATACAATCCCCACCTCTCGATTTATTGAGGCAGGCGTACCTCAAGGGAGTATTCTTCTAAGTCCTTGGCTGTTCAACCTCTACATTAATGATATTCCTCGTTGTATTCCCGACGTCAAATTAGCACTTTATGCTGACGATACTGCCATCATGACAAGCAACATGTTACTCGACACTGTGCTAACTAAACTCCAAGCTTATATTTTGGCCCTTCAAATTTGGCTAAGACATTGGCGCATCAAAGTCAATGCTTCAAAAAGTGCCGCCATGATCTTTTCAAACAAAGCTATCACCCCAATTGCTAAACTCTCTCTAAATGGTGAATTCATACCCTGGGTCGCCAGTTATAAATATCTAGGCATTTATCTAGATTCAAAATTAACCTGGGCTAGGCAGATTCAAGACGTAATTGCCAAATCTACCAAAGCTCAAGGATCCCTTAAATCTTTACTGGCTTATCACAGCCGTCTGTCACTCTCGAATAAATTGTTACTGTATAAATCCTTCATCAGATCAACCATGACCTACGGGTCAGTTATCTGGGGGTCAGTCTGTGAAACTCGGATGCAGAAAATTCAAATTTTTCAAAACTCTTTGTTACGTAGGATTTGCAAGGCGACAACGTTTGTCCGGAATGACGTCATCCATGCTGATCTCAATATTAGGCCTATCTCGCAAGTTATTAAAAAACTTGCACAAAATTTCCACAGAGATCGACTTTTAATACCCAACGAAGCGTTGCGGTCCATTCAACCTTACATGGTAAATACCAGTAGAGGGAAGAAGAGACCGCTTGCCATCTTGTGTAGAGATGACGGCTTTGCTCCGCCTTCCAAAAGAAGGCGAAGGGAACCACCCTAAACACTTCGTTGTGCTATTCCAAATTCATAAAATTTTGGTACCTGCATTGTTATTCCCATTTGACATTCCTACACTAAATTTTTCCTATTGACGTCTTCCCGCCTTGCTTTTGGCATCGGGTTCTGCTAACTTTCCTTCTTACCTCTTTTGCAATTTTAAGGAAAAAAAAATTATACTTATATTATTTTTTGCATCTTAATTGTATTTATTACTTAATTATCTTTGCATCTTCAAAATTTAATTATTTGAATCTTATATAAACTAATTGTTTGCATCTTATCTAAATTAAATTGTTTGCATTAGTTTTTTAGATTAAAAAAAATATTAATTATGATTTAGAAAAATTGTCTGGCTCTGATGGGGCCTTTCCCCCCCCCCCTCCCCCTATGCTCACCATTCCGACTCCAATCAAAGTATCAAAGCGCACATCCAGATTGCTCCTACATCTGCATCACTCCACCGCAGCCTGCTGCGAGAGAACTTTTATATTTTTGAATCTTCTGATGCCATCTCCATAGACTGTTCTCATCTAGATGTGAAGTAAACGTGGGCATTACGCCCCACGTAGGCATTCTTCAGTAATCGTTTTTGATCTTTATAGAAGAAGTAGTAGTAAGGACCAGCGAGGAACTGACCAAAAAGCTTTAAGGTTAATAAACAGCCGTTCACTACACATAACTTTTCTTAGTTCGTTGTATCTGTACCAAGGTAATGTAGAGCCATTTTTCTTTTATTATAAAATCCATTTTACAAATTGTAACAATTAAATCAAAATTAAAGGGAACATTGTTTTTTTTTTCCAATATGTTTTTTATTACCGCTGTGCCTCTTTTTAATAGTCACATAGGTATTACAGTAGGATTTAGATTATTATGGCTTCAACACTGTGATTTGGTTGCCTAAAACTAAAAAATATTTTTCATTCTCATATTTAAGTAATAAACCACTCGTAATTAATTAGTATACTTAATTTTTTTAGCATGGAACTAGTTTAGGTACGGTATATAAAAGTAATATAAATATTTATTGTGAAAGTGAGTGAACTACATCAGAAAAAGTTTACATTTTTACTCAACTATTTTCCAAGTGACAAAATAACTAAATGTAGTTTTTAGGCATGTAAGCCAAATTTTCAAAAAATAAATGTTCTAATATTATATTCCCTCTAAATTATCCTTTAAGGGGACTTATTTCGAGGGGAAAAAATATTGCGGAATCCCATGTTATCCTATGGGAAAAACTTCTTCTGCGTTTTGTTCATTCAAATTTTAAAATTTCGACTTTTTTTTATTTTTTCCAGCATATAAATCCGAAAGCTCGCCATACAGTCATAAGTTTAAAATATTTTAAAAATAGTTCTGAGTATTTTAAAATTTATGTTAAAGTAAAAAAAAATCCCGAAAAGTATAAAGAGTTTACTTTACTGGTTTGTAACTCTGGATTGAAAAAAGATATAAAAATTTTGAGCTTATACCATAAAATGTTTTTTTGTTTTCTTTCATGTAATTAGGCAACTTTTAAAATTTACTCTAATCAAAAAGCTGTAATTTGACAATTAAAAATTAGCTATCGCCAAAGAACACTCCAGACCTGTCAAGTTGTCAACCTGACCTAATTGATTGCTTAGCTCTCCCCAAAAGAGGGGTCACGTTGGAGGGTCAGGGGTTGCCATAATTTGGAAGGCGCGTGATTTTTGTAAAAAAGAAAACTTTGAGCTTTAGTCAAACGATATAGGTATCTTTGCTCCAGTCTTGGGTCTTGGCAAAGTAGTTTGAATAGACGATAGACTTATTGAGCATGCATGGCTGTTTTCATATCCAAACTGGTTACTTTATGAAATATTTTTTTAATTCATTTTTGTTCGAAAACGCATGAAATTGGCAAGTGTTTTTATTTAGAAATTTTGTAATCGAAAGACGTTTTACAGTTTTTGGTAAATATAGAAGATACTTCAGAAAATAATGTCAAAGTCGGCGTTTTGAACCGAATTTCCGACACCGCAGCACGAGAAAGGAGAAAACTTGTCATCACGTGAGACGAATCGCTTATAACTTGATAAATAATTTATTTATCAGAAAATGGAAAACACACTTCGATTCCAAATCGTATCAACTGTCAGGTCTACCAATTTTATACTTTAGAGTCTAAAAATGAGTCAGAAAATTTCGCTTTTAAAATTTTGATCCCTGTCTCCTCCCAAGGATGTGATGGATAGCTGGGGGGGGTGAAACTATATCTCAAGATCTGTCAGGGCTTTTAAAATTATATTTTGCTGAATGGTAAATTTTTATGCACAGGCGCTGATAAAATTATTCTTAATTAAAAAAAAAAATCTGACCTCTCTCTCCCCCCCCCCCCCCCTGGCTAAGATAGGGAGCAAAAACGTATCTCAGGTCCTATCAGATGCTTTAAAATTAAATTTCGTGGAATAGTACATTTTTGAGCATAGATGCAGATAGAATGATTGTTAATTAAAATTTATCCCTGTGTCATCCCAGGGGGGGGGGGGGGGTTCGGAGGTACCGAAAATGACATGTTTCGTAATATTTTCTTACTGGTTATCTTTAAGCAATTTTAAAGACACGTTAATTGTAGGGATGTAAAATTTCTAGAAATTTCGAAATGGTTGAAAAAAGCCAGTTTCCACCTTTTCTGGAAAAATTAATCATTAAAAAAAAAAAGTATTTTTCAATGTTTTAAAACTTTTTAATTCAGTGCTTAAATTTCGAACGTGCTTCTTCGGGTGAAAATCCGAGAAATATCGAAATTTGTTTCGTAAAAATTGAATCGGTTTGGATTTCATTGATTTTTGTACGGGCCATTCCGAAAATTGGTCAAAAATAAATGGGCTAGGCTTAGTTCGGCCAATAAAGTTTCCATTCGGGCCCGGACTGAGCATGGACCGAACATTTATATCGATCTTGGGAATATTGGATCATTTGGAAATCTACATTTTTTTTATGTAATAAATAATCTACAAAAACAACTTTTCAAAAGTAAAAAAAGCCAAGCGTAAAAAAAAAAAAAAAAAAGTTGTGGCTAAAAAATGGTGTGATATCAGATTTCCAAGCTATTTTATTACTTATTTAACTTTTTTCCATTAAATAAGTTATCATATTTATAAGTCGAGTGCCTACGTATACGTTTATAGAAATCGTTTTCTCCTGTACCAAATACATCCTAACGAGTTTCTGAAAATTCAATTTTTTTCAAATTATGCATGATGGGCTTGGCGGCCATCTTTGCATATTATTCACAAAATTCTAAGCACCCAAATCCAAAATTGTTATTTAAGCAAATATTTTAAGCGTTTCATTTATAGACTTGTATGCTCTGAAAATTGTGTCTTAAGATAATGACTTATCTCAAAATTCATCTTATGATTTATTTTTTAGAGTAATTATTAATTTCAAACTAGTAAAAATCAATTTCTCAAAATATCAGTCTTATCTAATTTTTCTGTCCGTAGTTAAAATCTGAAGTTCGAAATTGTTATAAACATATTACATTGCAAACGTGTTACGCTTTTACTTTAGAAATTTGGGTGCTTAGAAATATGGAAAGATGGCCGCCAAGCCCATCATGCATAATTTGAAAAAAATGGAATTTTCAGAAACTCGTTAGGATGTATTTGGTACAGGAGAAAACGATTTCTATAAACGTATACGTAGGCACTCGACTTATAAATATGATAACTTATTTAATGGAAAAAAGTTAAATAAGTAATAAAATAGCTTGGAAATTTGATATCCACCATTTTTTAGCCACAACTTTTTTTTTTCTTACGCTTGGCTTTTTTTACTTTTGAAAAGTTGTTTTTGTAGATATCATTTCTTTTTTTTCAAATAGATTAACCATAATTTGAATAATCTAAACATGAGAAATAATTTAAAATTACATTTTACTTTCAGTCATTGTTTAAAGGGTTAACTAGAAATACTAGTAGCTTTTTCAATTAAATTAATTACACTCTTAAAAACAACATACTAAATGTGGCTTGTTATAATACTTGTTATCCTCCGTTAAAAAATATCACTGACTTATCCATGAAATGAATAAAAATAGAATACGTACATAGCGTGTCAGCGCTGCATTTGAAAGCAAACGTGATATCACGCTCTTTTATTATTAGCACTAGCTGGCTTTGCCCGCTAGCGGGCCCCTAATTTACATCGGGGACTCGAATCTTGTAAAACCTCGAATAAGATAAACCTCAAACCGAACGAACGTCCGACCTGGTTCCCCGCTGCCTTCGGCACCGGATAATCCCTTAATTTGCACATCGAATAGTATGAACCTCTAACCAAACTAACTTCCGACACGGGTCACCGCAGCCTTCGGCACCATATAGCAGTCGTGCTGCGCACGCTCAAGTTCCATCTTCCACCGTTCTGTATGAACCTCGGGCACTGAAATCGTTAAGGCTATAGATGTCGAGTCGAATGAGCTGTACCCCGTCGTGATTTAGCCCATAGAACCAGAGATAGGAAAGTGCCCCCTGGTGATGAAAAAACGAACTAAAATCGGAAAGCTCTATCGATGTCGAGTCGAATGAGCCATACCCCGTCGTGATCCGACCCATAGAAACAGAGATAGGAAAGCGTCCCCTGGTGGTGAAAGCTAATTGCGTTTGGGGGGCAAAAGGGGGGGGTGAACACCGGAGATGCATAATAGGATTAAGCGGTCACAGACCTTTCCAACGATGTATCACATGAGGGGTATGTGCAAAATTTAGAAAATACCCCCCCCCCCCTGCATAATATGATTAAGCGTTCACAGACCTTTCCAACGATATATCACATGAGAGGGGTCGGCAAAATTTAGAAAAGTGCCCCCTTTGGAGGGGGGGGGGTGAAAGTGGGAGGATGGACCCCGAGGATACATAATATGAATAAGCGGTGACAGACCTTTCGAACAATATATCACATGAGCAGTGTCGGGGTGTGGAGCGCAAAATGTGGAGGTGACACCTGTGGTGCATAACACGAATAAGTGGTCACAGCCCTTTGTAACGATATGTGACATGACGGATATCGTTAAAATTTAGAAAAGTGCCCCCCCCCCCTTGTGTAGGCAAAACGCGCTCCGCCCCTCCCTATAATCTTTGACGCGGCTTTATTTTAAAAATTTATCTTATGTGTTATAAAATATCGTAACGTTTCAAACAGATAGCCTTATTATACTTCCTAATTTTGTTCACGCCCCTCCCCATCCCCTCCCTGAAATGTGACGCGCCATTCTTTTTTATAAATTTTTTATCATGTGTTATAAACTATCTTTAAGTTTAAAACAGATCGCATTGGAATTTAATATATTTGCTGAAATTACTATTATATATATAATAATATAGAAATAAACCCTCCTTTAGCTTGTAATTAAGATATATGAACAATTTTTAGAATTTCTGAAAGCTGATTTTTATTTATTTATTTATCTATTTATTTATTTTTTGTTTATTTATTTATTTTTTGCAAGTTTGAAATTTCTTAGCAATTTCTTAGATTTACATTATTTTATTTAATTAAACATTGTACTATTACAATAAATTTAAATGGAAACTTCACTTCTAAAACAAAAATAATTTAACAACTGGAGTTCATTAATTTATAGGAAAATGACGTGAAAGGTATTCCTGCGAACGAAATGCCTGTCCTTTACCGTGTTTTTTATTTTTAGAAATAAATGAATCACATTTAATTCATTTCAAAAATTTTGTTTAAGTTTGAAAAGAAATTTTGGAACAGGTCTGGTACTCACTCCGTGAAATGCATTTGAAATCTTTCTCCCTATCATTTTTCTGACAGAAATCGTATTTCTTCTTTTCAAGCCAGGAGGGGCGATAAACCTACCAAATGAAACTAGTTGGCGACTAACATTTTCCCCTCCATGTTTTCTCTTATATTTCATGGATTCGGGGTGCTTCACAAAGTGAAAGTTTTTTTGCAGGTCTTCTATGGTTGAAATCATTTAACCTGTATTATTATTATTATTTTTACAATCATGACTGATAAATTACGGTATGACACACGGTAAATTCTTATTACAAATACTATGTTGAATATCACTGTTTTATTGTGTATTTCAATTTTAATAAAGAAAAACTATACGGAACAGTTCGAAAATTTTAAAAGCGTTTAGTTGTTAAATGTTTTATGCTGAATAAAATTACAAGTAATATATCGGTAAAATTGTTATACTTGCTGTTTTAGATAATTACAATTGAATTACTAATAGCTTACTTAAAAATACTTTTATTGTCTGTTATAGCTTTAATCAGGAATGAAATCAGTCAAAAAGAAAGAAAAAAGGAGAAAAACATATCTGGTTATTTTAATTCTCTTTATATTGTTAAAGTAGCTAAATCAGGCTACTTATTTTAAAAAACAATAATCAACAAATATCATTCATAATAAATTATTTTAAAGAAATGGTGGATGTTGCAATTTCTTTTTTTATTTAAAATCTCTATAAGGACTCTATGACTGACATGAAACATTTCCAGCGTGAATATAACATTTTGAAATAAAGTATTAAAAATATCTGGACAAAAAAAGGCTTATTTCATAAGCATAATGCATAAGAAATAAATTTTTACAAATGTTCCAGGTAATTTCTGAATGATTAAAAATCTTGGATTATTTTAAGGCAGTTCCAAAAAAATAATAATAATAATAATAATAATAAATAAAAAATATTTTTCCTCGTTTAACAACGTGAAACTTTCTGTTACATTTTCTGACTCATTTTTTAACATAAAAGCCTGATACTTGCAGACA
The DNA here is from genome assembly GCA_963931845.1 of Maratus michaelseni. NCBI lineage: Eukaryota > Metazoa > Arthropoda > Arachnida > Araneae > Salticidae > Maratus > Maratus michaelseni. The sequence continues at coordinate 193,485,164 of OZ007597.1, read as the reverse complement.
TGATTATTAAAGTGATTTGTAATCGAGCGTTTTTTTATTTTCCGATAAATTAATTACATCTTGAGTTATAAGCGATTATTGTCTCAGGATGGCAGTTTTCGTTCCTGTGTTGTCGCGTTCCGAAGGTTCAAAACACTCATTTTTGACAGCATTTTCTGAAAAAATTTCTCAGTTTGCTGATAAATGGAAACCAATCGTTCGATTACATATTTTTTTAATAAGAGCACTTGCCAACTTGATACTTTTGTTGCGTACAATTTTTTTTATACATATAAATTACATTAGTTAAAACTGGCTACTTTTAGAAGTATTCTTAAATTCAATTTAATTAATAAAAACGGATAAAATTGGCAGTTTTTTTATTATTAAACTATGAAATCGAACAACATTTTGCATTTTTCGAAAAAGACGCAGGATTTTTCAGAAACTGCTATCAAAATTGGTGCTTTGAACCAATTTTAGAGACGCGGAAGCCTGAGAAACGATGTCAGAATACAGCAATCGCCTACAAGTCAACATGTAATATATTTATCGAAAACTTCTATAAGAAGATATTTACTAAAAGGATAAGTAAAATTAAAGAAATTATGGAACATTTTTAAAAGTTTAAAGATCGTCTTTAAAATTGAGAAAATAATACTTTTTTTTTCAGGAACATTTTACAATACATTGTGGGGGAAAATATAAAGCATGTACAGAATCATTTAATGTAATTAAATATTTTGTTCTTTTAACCAAGAAAACATTTCAGCATCTCTTCTTGAGGTGTATTTATATTATTCGGGACTTCAAAATGGTCATACAATGTGTGGATATCACTAATTTCCAATAGAATTTTCGACATATTTAACAGAAGATTTCTGCGATCGAAATTAGGAATTCATATCCCCCGTCCCCTCTGAGTTTACCATTTATTAATTTTTTAAAATGTGGTACTGTAATTGAAATTGTTTCTTATCTAAGCGTAATGTCACAGTATCTGTAAGGTGTAAATGTATTTGTAAGGTATGCGTCTTGTAAGGTGCTAGTTAAAAAAATTAAACAATATAATATATTTAATAACAATATAATATATTTAACTAAACAAATATCTTTAAACGAAAATTAATTCTTAATTAATAGTGTGCATATTAAAGATTTTATGGTTTTATTTCAACTAATTTCCCTATATCTTCGGTTATGAAAATTTTAATGTCATAATTCAATGTTCATGATAAATTTGCTTTATGCATATGTTACACTCAGATTCTCAAGAAAACAGTTCAGTTATAAGAGGAAATAAGATAACCATTGCATGCTGAAATGTAATAATATTTTTTGTTCCACCGTGATTGTTCAAATGAAAAGTTTTAAGCTGTTTATAACATAAATGTTATGCATCATTCTGTCACACATTTATTTAACTTCCCTAAAATTTCACAATGGTAGGGTCCCTTTTCATTTCCCATGTATATCTTATTTTGGTCAGGGGAATCTCTCTGTGTTTTCCAAGAAACGGGAGAAGATCTATTCATACCACTATACTGTATTGGTATTGTTGTACCAGCGCCTTTATAATGAAGTCCAGTAGGGCGAGTTTTGTTCTGCTTATGAAAGTATTTTTGCGTAATTACAAAAAAAAAAAAAAAAAAAAAAAAAAAAGCATTTTAAAAAAAATGCTGTGCTTATGGGCATTTCCATGAAAAAGTGGACATGAGGGTTGAAATTTCAAATGTCTTTTATTACTACAAATAATATATCAAATTAAAGGTAACAATATGACGCATATGAAATTACAGAGAACTAAGCTCTAAAAATATTTTTTTTAATAATTTATCTAGGCTCAAAGTTGGAAAAATTTGAAAAACTTTCAGCCTGTAAAATAGGGTATTTTCATTCTGCCAGAAGCAATATTTAAAACAGCAGCATTTTCCATATATGTGCATATATTACTATTTGTGACCTTTGTGTAGCTTTTGAAATACTTAATTTTTCAAAAAAATTTAAAAGTCCCGATTTTTAATACAAATACATTTACCCTGTCTCTCTGTCACACCCGTCACAAAAAAGATGCTTAAGTTATTATACAAAATGCATTTTTCCATGAAAATACATGGAACTTTCGGAAAGTCTAACTATTGAAGTCTGAATAACTGCAAAACGTTAAAAATTCATTAAATTTTTATTTTGTGTGAAATTTTAGGGTGACGGGTGTGACAAAATCCTTGTGACGGGTTGGCAAAATTCTTGTGACGGGTATGATAACATTTTAAATTGTTTTGAAATATATTTAAATATTGTTTTAATGAAGTGTAAGGCTAAATCATTCTTGTTCCTGAACATATTAAGGCCAATTTGCCAAAAAAGAGAAGATAAATCATGAAATATATATTTGAATTATTTTAGCGAATTGTGAGTTGGTAGCAACTTACTTACTTTTAAGTTAATTCTGCTTTGGATTTTTTTAAATGTGCTCAGGAGATTGGTGCAATAAAGGCATTGCATGTCTCAGCAGTGAAAACACTAGAAACTAAACAAATACTGACAGAAAATGGGAAGGCATCAAGTCTTATCACCACTTTAAAGTAAGTAGTGATAGTACTATCCTTTTGATGGGAAAGACTGCCAAATCAACACTGAGGGAAGTGGCAGTCACTGCTAATTGTGATCCCCCCCCCCCCCCAGAAAGATTTTGAAAATATCAGATTTAATCAGGATACTTAATTGAACCATGCGCAGCAATAATATGGCGTAGTCTCTGAACGAAATTACCAGAAACCTTTGTAACATCAAACAAATATGCATGGATGTCAACACACCCGTCACAACTGCATTAATGGATTATCATTATAAGAATATATTATATTTTTAAATATTGAAAGCTATTGAAGTTATATATTTGTTATATTATCCAAGCATATGCATGGAAAAACATAATTAAAATACTTTTCAGGGATTTATTAGCTAACTTATTTCCCAAAATATAGATATAAACTCTTAAAATTTTGTCTGGATATTGGTGATTATCTTTTGGTTTCCCTGTCCAGTAGCAAAAAGCGTAATAGCTTGTTCTATGCTAATGTCGTGAATATCAACTTACGTAAGGAAGAAATAAGCTTAAAATACATGCAAGCCAAGTGGGCCACACTGGATTTGGCCAGAGGAAGATGACATCTCAATAAAAAAAAAATTATGCTATTGTAAAAAAAGTAGCCCCCCCCCCCCATCACTTATAACGAGTAGGGGGCACTACCAATTTTAAACTAACTGCATAAATATGTTAGTTTTATTAAATTTCTTTTGTATATTTACTATTGTTGAGTTTACTCTCTATACTGATCACTGTATTTTTTTTTTTTTTGGTAAACAACTTTCAAATTGTGCACTTTGCACAATGTCACACCCGTCACAGCAGGAAAAAAATTCTTATACGTTAAAATAATTAAAATTTATTATGAAAATTACGTATTAAGTTTAATTTGAATCTCTTTCATTAGAAAAAAATTGTTTTAATAATAAAACAGTTAAATATTCACAGGAATTTTAACAAATGTGTGTGCAAGTAAAAACTCTTGTCCCGAGAGAGTCACACCCGTCAAAGTTTAAAATTTTTGTTTTTTAAATATTGAAAGCTATTGAAGTTACATATTTGATCAATTATCCAAGCATATACAGGGAAAAACATAGTTAAAATACTTTTCAGGTATTTATTAGCTAATTTATTTCCCAAAATATAGATATAAACTCTTAAAATTTTGTCTGGATGTCACACCCGTCACAATGGAATGGCCCTTATGTTGTTATAAACAAAAGCGAGTTAATTCTCTTCCTAGCTTAAAGCTTTTTCCTTGAGTGTATAATTCTTTTATATCAACTGATAAAAAAAGAAAAAAAGTTAACTTCATTAAATCATCTAAAATAATTAAAATTGAGCTAAATTTTCAAAATGGTTATATCCCCATCTCCATTTAATGGCACTGGTGAGTTCAGGAAAATGACAAGTTTAATTCTTATGAATTGTACTACAGTGTAATTTAACAAAATGCATAAAGATTGCTTGTGTCACAAATTATTTGTGACACATACAAATTTTCAAAGAAAATCTGTACCAACTTTACTTTATCTCGATGGTCAACACTGTTAATTGATTTAAGGTGGTTCTCAAATAACTCGCTTAACAATGCGAAACTTTCCGACACGTTTCTGACTAAACACGAAGGCATAAAATTTACAGGCTTAACTATTGAAGACTCTTGAAATCGAAATGAATTTTCCGTTTTTGATAAATAAATTAATTATCGAGTTATAAGCGATTCGTGTCACGTGATGACACGTTTTTCCCCTTTGTCGTGCTGTGGCGTCGGAAATTCTTATCAAAACGCCAACTTTGACTATATTTTCTGAAAATCTTCTGTCTTTACCAAAAATTGGAAAACGTCTTTCGATTATAAAGCTTCTGAATAAGAACACCTGATAATTTCGTGCGTTTACGAACAAAAATGAATTACAAAATATATCATAAAGTAGCCAGTTTGGATTTCAGATCAGCCTTAAAAATAAATAAATAACACGAATACACTTCTAATTTTAACTCATTTTCTTTTTTCTTATATTGTATTAATTTAACTACAATATTTGGTTAATTATATATATATATCTATATATTATATATATATATATTATATTCCATAATGACATGTCTCTCTATTTTCCAGTCTGTGTAAAATGTAAAAACATCGCGGTTGTATATATTACACATATATATGTATATATTACACAATATGTTTGTATATATACGCGGAACATATAATATTTGAATTGGCGTGCGCAAATCATTTTTTATCAAACGATATCAAAAATTTTGATGCATATTTCTCTATGGTGGTGGTATTCACTATGCAATCAGTGAGTTGCAGAGTTACCACTTTTTCGTCCATCTCATAAATTTTGTCATTAAGGCTGTTGATCAGTCAACTCTCTATATATCCTTTCGCTAATGTTAAACCAATGGGCGTAAGGTGCATTCATATATTTCAAATATCTCCTCAGGAAATTAATTATTTTTAACTTCTGTTTTTTGTGTATAATCCTTAAAGAATCTCTCTCTTTCTCTCGCTCTCCCCCCTTCTCTCCAATCCTCTCTCTCTCTCTTTTTCTTTTTTTTCTTTAGCTGTCAAAATATTTCTAAAACATATACTTAATTTTATTTGAAGTATTAAAATTTTACACACTGCTCGTCAGCTTTTAACATATAAAATAATAAATTAAGCATTTTTTAAAGAAATATTTTGACATCTAAGAAACAAAATACATCCTTTAAGAAAAATTAAGTTAAAAGTATTAATTTCCTGAGGTGATATTTTAAAAATATGAATATATACGCCTATAAGTTTAACATTAGCGAAGGGAATTGGACAGGTTGTCGAACAGTTGATATCGGTTAACCCTTTCCGGCACAGGCAGAGTTTGTTCGTAAAATGAGAAATTACTGACTGACACCGGAATTTACAAGCGACTTTTTTCGAAAATAAGAACTCCTTATTTTAAGCTTTCATTGTAGAAACAAAATTTTATTAAAATATTCTTCGTGTCGTATGCAAGTTTGGAATTAAAATTAGGTGTGCCCGTAGTGGGACCACTTTGCCGGAAAGGGTTAAGGGGCTTCCGAGTTGCGATCAACTTTACGCCCAGTCTTTTTGTGAGTAACCTGTCTTGTAAATATTGAGCCGTTGGGAAAAGTTAAATGTAGTATTAACTACATAAGAAAGAACAATTAAAAATAGAAGAAAAATTAAACAATGGTAATAAAAAAGTAAAGCAAAAGTTATTAAGGATAGAGTCTAATAAATGGAAAAAAGTAAAATGGTATGGCTGAAGTTAAAATTAACTACTGAAAAAAGTGGAAAAAGTGTAAAATAGGGTTCGGAACATGTTCAAAAACAGCACTTAAATGCCAGGTGGAAAAGGCAGGCAAAGCAAGGCTTTAACAAAAAAGGCACTTAAAAAGGGCAAACATTTTTTTTTTGGTATAGCTTAGGAATAAGTTATATATATATATATATATATATATATACAGGGCTTGACAAATGCGGTCGCCAGGTCGCCACTGGCTACTAAGTTTTTTAATCTGACAACCAAGTTATTTAATCTTTGAAAATGAGCACAAATGACATTTTTTCTCTTCCCCACCCCTATTCGTAAGCAGCAAGCTGTGATCTTCCTCATCTCTCGTACTTTTAATGGAAAAACTAAATTTAAAAGGCATTTTCCAACTCATGAACAGAAAACACCATTCTTTTCAGCTATAGCCAGCTAGTATATTATATCACGTAATTAGAATGTGGGGAGAGAGAGGATGCTTCAATAAAACAGTAAGAAGTAGTGTCAATCCAGCCTCTGTGGCATCTAAAATTGAATACAATGCTAAAAAAGTTTCAAATCTAATTTTTGTGCTTATATAAGTTGTCAACATAACATAAGTGATTATAAGTTTTATAAGTTTCTTTAGAAAACATAGTTTATATTACCTTTCTAAATTATGTATTATTCTAAACTATGTAACTAATAATTCTAAACTATACTTGTTATTATTTTTTCTCAATTAATTCATAAAATACTCGTGTTTTTTTTATCAATGATGGGGAAGAGGATGGGGGTAAATAATTTTTATTGGCAACTAGTATTTCTTTTTGGCTACCAGATTTTTTCAAATTTGTAAAGCCCTGTATATATATATATATATATATAATTATAATATCTTTGAATTTCAAAAAAACATATCAAGTTCTTGTAACAATCTAATTAAATCTCCAAAGAGATAATTAATAATAATGTGTAGACAGGATACCACATAGTTAATAAATTAACAAGTGCAATCATAATTTTACCATAGCTTGTTCTTCAATGGTAATTGGCCAAAAATACTGAAAATATGAAGAAAGAATATTTAAAAGGAGAGAGAGAGAAAATTATAATATATATATATATATATTTGTAGGATTTCAGTTTGAACACTTCACGTAAATGATCATCAAATGAACTGACACTGAACTGACACTCTATTATTATCCATGGCTTTAATGCGCGAGTTGTAAAATAGTTTGGATCACGAGATTGGGCTAAGAGCCAGTCTTCTCATTTTTGTTATGAAGCAAGATGTATAAAATGGATTGTAGGCCTAGTTGGATTATTGTAAGATAAATTGGTTATATAGTTTTAACTAAAAGTGTATTAGTTGAAATTAAAGTTCATATTTTGTTGTTCATTGATTACTGGTTCAGTAAAGTGACTATTTACATATAATCTCCTTACATATATATATAATGTAAGGTATATAATAAACCATAAAATGTTAATAATTTGGAGTTGATATCAAGTAAATACAAATGGATTAAGAAATGAAATATGAACTAAATATAATGGAAAATTGGATAACAAGAGATTTAAATTAGAATTGGATATGAAAAAACACGTGTAGATATAATTTTCAACCTGGATGTACCCACACGTGTTTTAAAAAATAATTCAGTATTTCATAATTATACTGGCATATATGCTAAGATCAGTACAATCATCCAGGTAAAATATCATACATATTATTTCTCCTGTCAACATCCCTTTTTCTCAGAAAATACGAAACGCAGAACGACGAAGGAGACAGCATATGAAAGGATTTTGAACAGGCTTCTGACATAGCATACTTATCATATATATTATTTCTCCTGTCAACATCCCTTTTTCTCAGAAAATACGAAACGCAGAACGACGAAGGAGACAGCATATGAAAGGATTTTGAGCAGGCTTCTGACATAGCACTCTTAACATTTCATTAAAACATGTTTTTGATTAAAAATTGCTGTTAAATAAAAATTAAATCGGCATTGTTTTCATAAAAGAAATGAAAGGTTTCACTCTAATTAGTGTTGCCACCAAAATAAAATACTGCATTATCAGATGACGTCATCCTATAATGCAATTGAAATACGATTGTTAATTTATTTTTTGCGCGTACTTTTTGAAAAAATATCGAGCTTTTAATCGGGTTTTTATTTAATTTTTATGCATGCGTCACTTATTGTTTATTTGTTTACTTTATTTAATCATGGCTGTGTGTATGCGTACTGTATCGGAGCACCAGTAGATTACGTAATTTAAGGATTATTTTCCATTTAGAAAAACAGTTCATTAGCATTCACAAAAATTATAAGCATTTATTTTTTAATATTTCATTAAGCTGTTAATAAGCCAGCAAAGTCTGACGTCACTTAAATGGCTGCTGGACCACAAAGTTTAATTCCATGTTTAAGCTCCCATAGGCTTGCAAAAAAGTGGTGTACCAAATACTGATTTATGTATTTAAGACATTTATGGAACAGTTTTGAAAAATCTGAGGAAATGCTTTGGTACTTCTCTATTATCCCGTCGACCACTTTTCATAACAAAAAACTATCGCCAAACTGTAACGCCAAATAATCGGGAGAACGTTGCCATTGGAATATCAAAATAATAAATAAACAAAATATACGAATTTAAGGACACAATTGTTATTTTAATTAATGAAATAACGATACTTCTCTATTATCCCGTCGACCACTTTTCATAACAAAAATTCATTTTTTTGTTTATCAACGAAGTCGTTCAACTAAAACTACTCTAACGTTTTATCCACACGGCGAATCGTCATGGCATTTTTTCTACTACCTTTTAAAGGTTAGTATTTACTAAAAAAACATCGGTTCGGCGATTGCAACGCCATCTGTGTGCCAGACCGGGAACTTATCAGCCCATGTGTTATATACTATAAGACGATGTTATCAAACCATAAGATGAAGATTAAACATGTACAGAGTGATTATAAAAAAAACTATCCCGATATATGAGCCCCTAACTATCATTCCGTTCACAGAAACTGAATGAAATTTTGGTTTAAAGTATTTTGAGGTATGCGCTGAAAAATCATATGAAAGACAAAAGTTAAAAGGGTTGAGAGACGCAGGAGGCTCACGCCCCCGTCTCTCCATGATTTCAAGTAAAAGTTCAAGAAAAGTATAACTAAAAGTAAATATGAGCTTAAATGAAATTTTAGATTGTGGTATTTCTATGATAGAAAAGCTTTAGTCTTATAATGGAAATTACTGAAAATTAATTAATATAAAATCGCTAATTGTATATAAAACTCATGAAAAAACATGGTAGAATCATTGGAATTGCGTAAAAATTACTAAAGCTAAGAATTTTTGTTTATCGAAGAAATCCTTATTTTTATATGTAAATTAGTGATTCCCTCAGTTTGTGGGGATGGGTTTTTACCTCCCCTCTTAAATGCTATATTTTAGGAATGAAAAAAAAAAAAGAAAAAACCGGTGCGTTTACATTGTATATATAAGCGGTTAAATCAAGTCTAAATAATATAAAAATTATGATATGTGCAGTCTAAACAGAATTAAATCAAGCATATACAATAAAAATTAGGTAATTGGTTTCTAAACCCCTATTATTGCATGGAAAAATCAATTAATTCGTTAAAAGTCACTCAAATTTTGAATATTGTTTATGTATTTTGGTTCAAAAACTAAAATATAAGTGTACTTTTCCTTTTACAGCAAGAATAGCTAATATGATAGTTGAAAAATTCTTTTGAAATCAGTATATTCTTTTGCTTCATTATTATACTCATTAAGGTGCCCATTGTTCAGAAACTGTAATATAAGTTTAAATTTCCTCTTGTAAGTTGATATCCTCATCTTATTGTTGAATAATTCTTAAGAAATCAGCACTTTTCATTAAAAATCAATATTTTCATTTGTTTAATTATTGATACTCGTTAAGGTGTTTGGCATTCAAAATTAATATATATGTTTAATCTTCATCTTATGGTTTGATAACCTTGTCTTATAGTATAAAATTTCTTATAAAATCAGCATTTTTTCTTGAAATTGATATGTTCTTTTGCTTAATTATTATTCTCATTAAAGTGTCCGTTTTTCAGGACATGTAATATAAGTTTAGATTCCATCTTAAATTATGATATCCCCCATCTTATAGTTGAATAATTCTCAAGAAATCGGTTTTTCCCCCTTAAAAATGGATATTTTGCATTGTTTTGTCTAATTATTAGTACTCATTAATGTCATGATTGTTCAAAAAGTAAAATATTTGTTTAATCCTCATCTTATAGTTGAAAGATTCTTAAGAAATAAACTGAGCCGCGCCGCCAGATGCCTTAGTGTCACCCGTTGGCGTCTCAACCGCCGTACTCATGTACTGAGGGACATATAACAGGAACGTTCAGGGTCTGCTCCCCGTATGCGCTACGGCGGTTGGTGCACTGCCATCTGCGCATCACACCAATTCTACTGAGTGGTGACAGTAAAGGTCGTTATGATACGTGGAGGTTCCCATAATCAGATGAGACCTCCAAGAAGACACTTGATGAAATGCCAGAAGACACCCGACGGCTTCGTCGCCCGAACCCCATAAAAGGAACCGGTCCTAGGTCATATGCCGAACTCTCCCGACGACCCTTGCTTTTCCACGGCGTCTGAACGTCGTGTTCTAGGGAGGGATAAAACAACTAGTTCTTTTGCCGTGGTTTTCGAATCAGCTTTTTTCGTTAAACATTGATATTTTTCGTTGTTTCACTTAATTAGTAATACTCCATAAGATGTTCGTCATTCAAAATTAGTATATAAATTTAATATTCATCTTATAGTATGGTAATCTCGTCCATTTAACCGCATCTTAGAGTTCTTATTTTCACCCCTCACCTTCGCATTCAGGGGCAGTGCACGGTGCGTCCGTGAACTCACCGGCTGTCCTCGAACTCTCGTTTCCCTACTGCTCAAATAAAATTGACAGACATTTTTATTAAACTATGAAATCGAAAATTTTTCAATGACAACAAAAAATCTTTCAGAAACTACTGTCGAAATTGGAGCTTTTAACAAACGCTACGGACGCGAAAGCCTGAGAATCGACGTCATACGATAGAATTCGCCCATAACTCAAGATGTAATATGTAGATCGAAAAATGGGAAACGTTATTCTATTCCGATTGACTCATCCATGCTTTAGCTTATAAAATAATGGGCGTAAATGTGTCAGAAAGTTTCAATTTGTTCGACGGGGGATTTAAAAAAAAAAAATTTAGGTCCAGTAATAAATAAGTTTGAAAGATATTGCATTAAGCTGTTAAAATGTTTTAAAAATCTTTCTATAAACGAATTTTATCAAAAAGGGGCTTTTGTCCGTTATGGTTCTTCAGAGCCGTAGCAATGATGGTACAGTCGGTGCACCAAGCGCCTTCAATTACATTAAGTGCTAATCGACTTCATCGGCTCCATCACTTATGATTACTGATGCGCCGCGCTCCGATCACTCATAGAAAATTTAACAATGTATTTTCACAAGGTTCCAAATAGAGTTACTGCTGTGCTGGGATTATTGTATGCCCGCATCGGTCCAGCCACACCCCTATATAACGGTGCAGTTCATAAGGGCAATCCGGTGAGAGAACGGCTCTGTTTTAAACCTAACGAGATTAATTACAAACCCAGCTATTCGACCTCTCTTTGGAATTAACTTATTGGGGATTGTTATGGGTATCTATGATAATTTATATATTGTGTTAGAGGTCTGAACCTGGCCCTAGAGCGGCCTGCGTTCGGACCAATTTTCATTGAAGAGACTCGTGCAGACCTAGTACTTACTTTTTTCTGCAGCTCGGACCGGGCTTAGTCATCACTTTTTCCGACCTGGGTCTAACTTATTTTTTCAGACTCGGGCCGGGATGGGTCTGCACTTTAGACCTGACCTGGACTTTCTTCTTAGTGGTCTGCACGGGCCGAAATTTTCTAAGCCCGTTCCGACCCAGTCCGTATAAAAATCATTGACCTGGTATGGCCCGTGCAAAAATCAATAAAAAGAGACCCGTCGCATCAATTTCTACAAAAAATGCCCAGATTTTTAAATGGTGTTTATTCGAAAATTAAAATTATCTTTTAATAATAGTGTATACATTTCTGGGGAAGAAAATTAAAGTACGGTAACATCTATGAATTAGAACCTGCCTTAAACGGAAAAAATGGCTTGATCCGTACAAAATGAATACAATAATTCGTGCGAAAAGTGCATAATACATATACAACACATGATGTACCTGCTAAGAATCAAAGCTATCTATAACGGATTTTTGTTGTTTTACTGAATTTCTATTGTATGTAATTGTCTAAGTCAATTTTTTTAATTGGTGTTTATGTACGTAATTCTCTAAATGGTCATTAATATTATTGATATTGAGTGTTACATGCATTTCGAACATAATTTGAAAATAACAATTATTATTATTATTATTATTATTATTATTATTATTATTATTATTATTATTATTATTATTATTATTATTGCTCTTTTAAACATGAAAATAGTTTAACACCTCTTATTGAAGCATATTTCCATGATTCGAGACTGCAAAATGGCCATACGCTGTTAATATATTTTCTTAATACATATTTATCTTTGTGCTAACATGGATTCATTCTGACCGAATTCAATTCAAGCTACCTTATTATTGTTCTTTTTTAAAGTAGACTTTGATTATTATAAAATCTGATGAAATATTATTTATTATGTTTATTTCATTTATAATATTATTTATATTTTATCATGAAATCTATATGACACATGTCAGTTAAATATGAAATATTTATAAAAATAATTAATCTTATATTCTTTATGGAAAACCGTAACATATACATATATACTGCTGATTTTCTCTTCAAAAATAAGTGGTAGGGAAGGGCAAAATTGCTAGGTTAAATATAAATGTTATGTTTTGCAACATCAATATTTATCTATTATAGCAAATCTCATAAAGTAATCTTGCGAAAAAACATAGTTCCCCCTTCCCTTCCCCAAAATTGAGATTATTCTTTGCAGAATTAAAAAAAAAAAAACATATAATGGGAAAAAAATAAAGAAAAACATTTGACAAGTTGAAAATTATTCAAACATGGATTTAAAAGGTTTTTATGTTTAATGACATGCCTATCTGCTTTTCTACCTCTGTGAAATTTTAAGAAATCGTAGTTGTATAGATGGAATATGTATATATTTTTAACGGACTTTGTAATAATCTCTTCCCTGCCTCGAAAACACCCCTACTCTTAAAAAATTAAAACATTTATATATTTTTTCCCCACTAAAATCTAGTACTGATGGCTAAAAATAGAAAAATAATACATTATATTTTTTTCGTTAGTGCTTTTACCTCTACCCTCAGTCCCTCTCATTATCAGATGATGAAAAAAGTTCATTAAAAAGCATACTTTAATTTCATAAATGTTTACAGTCATCGAAAACAATGTTTCAAAAAATGTTTAATAAAAGTAAAACAACACGCAAACTTCTCAGAAATACATAAATTAATACATAAAACTTAATGATTTGATGATACAAATTATTGTTTTACTCTATTTATATTTTTATTTACTTATTATTTATTATTTTATAAGAATTCTAACTGAACTGTTTTAATAATATAAAAGAAAAGTAAAATAGCTAGAAAACTTTCACTTTATTTTTATTTATTTTTTTATTTTGCTGTTTTCACTCTTGTTTAATATTATAATAGCGAAAGTATTTTTAATTAAACATTCAACATTAAATATTCAGCATGAAACATTCAACATCTAAACGCTTTTAAAATGCTAGATCTGTTCAATATATTTTTTATTTATTATAATTGAAATACACAATAAAACAATGATATTCTACGTTAAAATTTATATAAACAAGTTGGAAATTGTACTTCAAACGTGACAAATGAGATGCGTTCGTACTATAGCAAGTTATATAAATATTCAGATCTTGATAATTTTTAATTCTGTGAAATGCATTATACCGTCTGCAGATTAAATTCTGCAATTAAATAAGTATATTGGTCGCTTGACGATTCAACCTCGAAAGCTCCTATAAAAAGAAGCGCCGATTTTTTTTTAAATTCAAATTTCTTAATAAATATTTTTATTAATATCTTCTAAAGTTTTAATTCGATTTTCATAAAATTTGAAATGTCTCGACAAAATTCTGCAAAGTATCATTTTTAAACGCTGGCAATACATTTCAAATTCCATCACCACGTGTTGTTTATTTATTTTACTATTACCAATTCATAAATGCGACCGCCAAACAAATCTCCCTACCGCTGTATTATTTTTAAACGCTCACAATACATTTCAAATTCCATCACTACGTGTTGTTTATTTATTAAGTACAACCCCCAAACAAATCTCCCTACCGCTCTCTGGTTAAGGTGTGGGGTTAAAATAAGTTTGTTTACGCATATCGCATTCGCCAAGTAGGGAGTGCCAAGCACATCTTGGAAAAGAGGAGTGTATTGCAGGAAAGAAAACAATGAAAACCCGAGCCCCGAGCGGAGTGAGTACGAGACCTGTTCCGAAATTTTAAATGGCGATAACTCTTAATGTATACATTTTAGAAGGTACATCTTCCCTCAAAAACTAATTTGTTTTTAAAGATCTTTCTAAAAACATAAATTATATATATTTAAAATATTTTTTAAAGCATATACACTAACGTCTGATTACTTTATTTTACAATATTTATAAAAACACGCATTTTATCAAACAATTAAATACACTAAACAAACATGAGTGAAAAATTGACCTGGGCCAGGACTCGAACCTGGGATCTTATGCGTACCGTGCTGAGGCTCTGCGAATGAGCCACCCAGATCCATATCCCTGACTGGCAATTTCTCATACTTATTCATGTTAGAAACAGTCATCTGCTACAGTTTGCAGTCATATTTAATTGTTTGATAAAATGTGTGTTCTTATAATTATGAAGTTTTATTTAAAAAAAAAATATATTCAGAAGAATATGGCTGACTTGCAGATGAAATTTGATGTGGTTATAATCTGTAACTGATTTGTGCTATTATAATACAGATGATACATGGTCGTTGGCGGGTTTTATCTCTGTTTTGGCATAATTTTTTAATCGCCAAGTTAATTAACAGTTTTTTGCTAATTATGGATAGAAAATAATATTTTTTTTTTACTGTATTTTATAAAAGCACATAGATTACGTAATTACTTGTCTAAAAATGCAATCCTTTTTTTATTCTGCCGAATATTAAGGTCTGTAGGTTGTTTGAAAAAAAAAAGTTTGACGAAGAAAAAAGTGATCATTTTAAGTAACTCGACGTTTTTAAAAAAAATCTATATCTCTGTTTATAAATTGCTTATGAAGATGAGTTTGGTCTTAAATTGAAGAAATTCTTCATTAGATTCTTCTAGTTTTCGTTTTTTTTCTGCGACGCTTGGTTTATTTGATATCTGATATTTTAATATGGCATGTTTTGTCGATTTAACATTGCGAAGTCGATTTCTGTAAGTAAGCAGTAGCGGTCTTGTCCAGTTTTTGGCGTTGATTGTGTGGCGTTTTTTTTTTAAAGCTTGGCTTGGCAGAGCGACCGCCCTGCTTGATTAAACTTACATTCATTTTATTAAAGTCAGCACAAACTATCAAAGCAACTTTTTCTTTTGACATTAATTTATTTCTTTCATTATAAATTTGAAAAATCCCGCATTGGAAATTATATTTTTAATTTTAATTATCCTGTATATTTTTAGAAGAATAATACATAAATCAAAATTTAGTTAGGGATTTAAAATGAAAAAAATATATAAATCATGAATTACTTTTAACCACATTAAAATTAGACGATAAACATAATAATTAATAGTGATTAAAATGATAATTAAATTTCAAATTAAATATTCACTTAGAATTTTATTGTTATACAAAAAGAAAAAATCGAACATAAATTTGTCGTGTTTTGTCTTGTTTTAGAATAATAATTTATTTTTTGTAAAGACACACACACTACAATTTATTAGCAAAGCTTTCATAAATGCTGTAAAACTAATCTTAGTGAATTAATAAATAGTCCAGGCATTTGGTAGAAAATAAAGGAAAGTTTTGGTGTAGTTTTTTTTGTGGGGTCCCTTTATGTTTTTCGGGTCGCTGAACACGAATACGAAGTTTTCCAACAAAATTTTTTTCGGGAAATATGTTTTTTTTAGAAAAAACGTGTAAAAAAACGGACTTTTTTCCGTTTTTTCAAAATAATTCCAAAATTATACATTTTACGTGAAAGTCGGCAATATATGAATTAAAGAAAATAAAATTTCTTACATTTTATGTATTGAAAGTTTTTTTCTCTGATTAATAGTTTAGCCGTGAGAGTGCCTCAAAAATGGGTGGAAAAAACAAAAAATTGTAAAAAAACGGGAATTACGGTACTGTATGTCAATGTAACATAGAAACTAATCCTTTTACGCAAATGTTAACTATTAATGTTACTAAAGATTATATGTTTGACTATATTTTATGCATTTGAGGTAGAGGAAAAGTGCGGATCCGACACCAGGGGAAGGTGGGAGCAGTGGGGCAGATCCAGCTACTCTCATGAGTCAAAGTTGCTATACTTCTCCGGAGAGCTCGTATTCTAAGAGGCGGTAACATTGTAGTCCAGTAGAAATAGCATTTTACCTTACAAAAATTCGGGTAGTTCTGATTTTTGGGTATGTTGTAAAGGTTGACCCTCTAATAAAAAACCAAGTTTTCGACCTTCTAGACCTTGTGCGTTTTTCACAATATTGGAAAAACCAATATTTTTCGGCACTTTTTTCGATTTTTCTTAAATAACTCAATTTTAGTGCATTTTACAGACAAAAGCAGAGTTACCATTTTGTAGAGCATAAAATTCTCTACAACATGCAGTATTCAGGTTTGTAAATTGTCCAAACACGGGGTAAGATACGGAGCCAGGAAAATAGGGTAAAATTTGGAAAAAATGTAAAAATTCACAAATGACGTTAGTTTTTGCTTAATAACCTACTTTTAGTGCGTTTTAGAGACAAAAGCACTTTCAACATTTTGTAGAGCAGAAAATTCTCTACAACATGCAGTATTCATGTTTGTAAATTGTCCAAATAGGGGGTAAGTTATAGCAAAAACTAACGTCATTTGTGGATTTTTACATTTTTTTCCAAATTTAACCCTATTTCTCGTATCTTACCCCCTATTTGGACAATTTACAAACATGAATACTGCATGTTGTAGAGAATTTTATGCTCTACAAAATGGTGAAAGTGTTTTTGTCTCTAAAACGTACTAAAAGTAGATTATTAAGCAAAAACTTACGTCATTTGTGGATTTTTACATTTTTTCCAAATTTAACACTATTTTCCTGGCTCCGTAGCTTACCCCCTATTTGGACAATTTACAAACATGAACACTGCATGTTGTAGAGAATTTTATGCTCTACAAAATGGTGAAAGTGCTTTTGTCTGTAAAACGCATTAAAAGTAGGTTATTAAGCAAAAACTAATGTCTTTAGTGGATTTTTGCAAATTTTACCCTATTTTCCCGGCTCCGTATCTTACCCCCTATTTGGACAATTTGCAAACCTGAATACTGCATGTTGTAGAGAATTTTATGCTCTACAAAACGATAAAGTGCTTTTTTGTGTAAAATGCACTAAACTTGAGTTTTTTAAGAAAAATCGAAAAAAGTGCCGAAAAATATTGGTTTTTTTCAATATTGTGAATACATGTTACATCGACATACAGAGTCGTAATTCCCGTTTTTTACAGTTTTTTGTCTTTTACACCTCCCAATTTTACAGTATGAGCACTCCGGCGGAGGAGCACCTTCGACTCATGAGAGAAGGTGGAACTGTTCCGCTGCTCCCACCTTCCCCTGGTGCAGGATCCGCACTTTTCCTCTACCTCAAATGCATAAAATACAGTCAAACATATAATCTTTAGTATCATTAATGGTTACCGTTTGCGTAAAATGGTTAGTTTTATGTTACATCGACATACACTACCGTAATTCCCGTTTTTTTACATTTTTTTTGTTTTTAACACCCTTTTTTGCGGCACTCTCACGGCTAAACCATTGATCAGAGAAAAAAAACTTTCATTACATAAAATATAGGAAATTTTATTTTCTTTAATTCATATATTGCCGACTTTCACGTAAAATGCACAATTTTAAAATTATTTTGAAAAAACGGAAAAAAGTCCGTTTTTTTACACGTTTTTTGTAAAAAAAACATATTTCCCGAAAAAATTTTTGTTAGAAAACCTCGGATTCGTGTTCAGCGACCCAAAAAACATAAAGGGACCCCCCCCCCCAAAAAAAAAAAAAAAAAAACTACACCAAAACTTTCCTTTATTTGCTCTTTTTTATCCCCTAATGCCCTGGACTAAAAAGCAAAACAAACACCTCATTCAATGACCCTGAAATTTTGCCTCCTTTCTTTACGGTCTTTTTATCACGTGACTATTTTCCCCGGACGCATCGTATCGAATTACACCCTATATTCCCAAGACAATCTCAATAATAGAAAAAAGAGGGGTGCGAAACACTTTTACTCACCATCGGCGCATCAATAATCACAGCTAAAGGTGCCTATGAAGCCTGCCCGCGCCTAGCCTAAATGATAGCGCCTGGTGCGGATCTGGTTACCTCGTTAGTTTTTAAACTTATTTATCAATAAGTTCAATATTTGGCAATTCCATGCCACTTTTTTTCCGCTCTTGATTTTCAGTCACTTTTTTCCGATTACTTTTTTTCCGGTCACTTTTTTTTCGGTTACCCAGGCTAAATCTAAATATGCATTTAGATATACATGTGTACATGTACATACTATTAAAAGAAAATCCAGTAGAATTATATATAATATTGCTTATTTAAAAGAGAGAAAATAATTCGAATAATATATTAAAATTTCATGACGTTTAAGTTGCAAACTGTATTCTCACTTCAAATTAAAATTCCAAAATTTAAAATAGGTAAAGCACAGTGGAATCTGTAAGTTGAAAATCTGTATTTTTAAAGGACTTGAGAAATTATCCAAGTACTATAGAGATACCAAAGATAATTACTGATTACTACATTATTAACATAAATGTGCAAGTATCAAATATATGGAATGGATAATATACAAAATTCCCGTGTAAGTTTTTCTTTTTCTTTGTTTATTTTCTTTCCGTTTGAGAAAAAAATGAGCGTTTATTTTCCGTTTTATACAAAACATATAAAGTAATGCACAGTTATTGATTTTTTCTCGAAATTTTGCCTCGTAATGTTTCAAATTAAAATGGAGTATTCGAGATTTCGGGAAGTTTAATTGAAAACCGTAAAATATCTCTTACCCATTTCATTTTCCCCCGGAGTAGGTTATCTATCTATACTAGAGGTCTGTCTGGGCTAGAATTTCCAGACACGGGCTCGGCCATGCCCGAACGAAAGCTAGCTTGGCCCGGCCCAGCTGGTCAGGCCCTAACTATCGCACGGGCACCCGGGGCCCATGCCCTGGGCACGAAATTTCTGAGGGGCACGAAAATTTTCATAATTCCATCTAAATTTCCATTAAAGAAATCATAATTGCGCCAACATTTTTATTTCTTTTGGCACTTTTTTTTGCATTCAGTATCAGTTTGGTTTTATCATTTAATATCAATAACATCATTCATTAATAACTTCTTATCATTATTTTCTAGTAGTTGATGTACTGTATTTATCAAGTCATTCAATTTTATCATATTTAGCACATTTATTCGAAAAGTGACACAACTGAAGAAAATGTGATATTTCATATATTAATACAATGAAATGACAAAAATATATCTCAATCTAGGATTAAAAGCACATTTCAACAAATAATAGATTTTTTTTTCTTTTTTTTTTTTTTAAATTTCTGGAACCGATTTTAATTTTCCGGAAAACTTAAATTTTTGAGTTGACACTTTTCGAATAAGTGTGTAAAATGTAAAAAAAAAAACAAAAAAAAAAACTAGTATCAGTAAATCAACCAATCGAAGGGAGCACGAAAAATTGAAAGTGCCCTGGGCACAAAAACTTGCTAGTCGGGCCCTGCAGCTGGTGTAGAAACTAAAAGTTTATCCCGGCTCGTTTATGATTTTGCTGTTCACGGTCCAGCACGGCCCGTTCAAAAATCAGTATACAGACCCGCTGATTCTACAAAAATTTCGATTTTTCTTAACATATACTTAAGGTTCTTTTAATGAATACTACATATATATTTATGGGAAATTTTTAAAGTATATATTACATTACTATATGTTTGCAAGCTATGGAATACAGAAGAGTAACATTAATGATCACTTAGACTGTTAGACTATTACATTCAAATAAAGACATTAAAAAAATTAACGTAGCTTAGACTAAAAGGAAAAAGATGGTTAAAAATATCATAACTTTTATTGCTGTATAATAACAAAACAGTACATTTTTGAAAATGTTTCTCTATAATTTATTAAAATATATTTCAAAAGATTCCATTACCAGATGTTCACTATCGCTATTACTATTTTTTTTAAAACAAATTACTTGCTCGTACGTCCTGGCAGGGCCGAAACTAGCGGGGAGCAAAGGGAGCTCGTGCCCCAGGCGCCAGTGTGGATTAAAGGCGCCAAAAGAAGATTTGATTCATCTTTCAGTACAAAAAATAAATAACAAGATGTGGGAAAAAAGTCATGCAATCGGACAACCCAAAGTAAAAATGTATTCGTTGATTTTATTTGCTCTAATGGGCGGGGTTTTCCATTAGAAGACCACAGGGGGGAGGGGGGCGTCAAATAAATACTTGATTAACGAATTCATCCAAGATGCTTGCAACATCAATACACTATGAGAGATGCAACGGATGTCAATTTGGCCGGATACCGAATATCCGGCTTCAGTATATTTCGACCCGTCTTTTTTACATTTTCATTTCTTTTTTAAAGAAATTAAGCAAGGGTTTAGATTAGCTAGCTATCACTATGTTATTTTCTTTTTGATCTAATTTTTAAATTTTCTATTAACAATTATTTTTATGATAATTTCCGTTTTAGTACCAATATTATAATTACATTATTTAAAATTTTTAGTTTAATAATAGTATCAGCTAAATAGTTTAGTAATACTAATAATAAATTAACTTTATGTGAAAAACTTACTACAGAATACTTTGGAAAGACAATATTTAAGTCTTTTATCTTTCCATTTTTACGCTGGACATGTTATATTTCTGCATTGATGTTGTCAAGCTAGCATCAGCTCGTGCAGCACATTTGTACTTATTCTCATCCCAATCACGTCCATTGAAAAATTTTCATATTTTATCAGCTTCACTCTGCCGAAGACTAGGTCTTCAAATTTTTTCCGTTCAAGAAATGAGGCATAATTTAAGCGCCAAAAATGTCACATGTGTGCCGGTCCGTTTGCGCTTTGATATTTCCGTCTTGGGAGGGGAGATTGTTCAAAGTCGTAAATAACATCCGCCCATTCGGTGTTTAGCTTTTAGGAAGACAGGGGGGGCTCGCTAGATATCTGAGTTCGGATTTTTCAAGTGAGTCCCCTTAAGGGGCCTCTTTTCAGTCTCTAGCCGAGGGCCCCAAAAGGAGCCAGTCCGGGCCTGTTATAGACCTCGGAGTTTGTTCCAGTTAAACTGAAACAGGAACTGAAACCGGTTGTTGCTACTGAAAACGCATCAGCAGTGCTTTTTGAAAATAACTTTTCTTTCTGATCGTGGTTATGTGACTGAACGAATTTTTTAGTGACTTACGCAGTGGATTTTCTACGTCATCAGGTGCAGGAATATCATATTAATTTCTTGTTATTCCAAATCTTTGCTAAATTTCTTTAAGCTCAGTGAACCTCGTGATTTACAAGCGTATTATAATAAAGGACTGTCATCAAATTATGCATCGGAAGTAACCAACTCTGATAAAAATAATGTTTTGAATGGTGAGTTTTTAATAATTTATTATTATTAATAATAATTTCTTGTTTTAAACGCTTAAGAGGTCATAGGGAACTTTTAAACCTTCAAACAATTCAATCATTGAAAAAATATATATTGGGACTGTACATATATAACGTTATTACTTTATGGGGGAGGAGGGGCGGGGTCTGAGGTGGAGGGGGAGGGGGTTGTCTTTTAATATCGTTATCATTTTTTATCTAACCAAATTTTTCTTTTTTTTTTTTACACCTGTTTTTCTTTCTTTTTTTTAATCTGTTATCTATTTTTATGAAAATACGAAGTTATTAAAATCATTAAAGAATTATAGAGTCATTCCATTCCAATAAAATTGAATATCCCAACGTTTGCCAGACCTATTTTCCTGCCTTACGCTCGTATAATTCGTTGTTAGAGAAACCAGGTTCGAAATGATACTTGTTATGTTTACTAATAAAAAAATCCCTGACGGCTCGGCCTACAAGCACAGGTGAATTTCGAAGACGCAGACCGTGGGGCGCCCGTTTATTAGGAATTGCAGAAGAAATGACCTTTTTGTCATGATGCGGCAGGTGGGACCGCCCACTTCAAAATCTACATGTGTCTTTAGGCGGGTCGGCAGGTTTATTTATTTATTTTTATTTTTTTGTTTTAATTATTATTATTATTATTATTATTTATTTATTTATTTATTTTGCTGTAAGGGTTGGTCTTATAAAAAATTTGTCAATATAAATGTTGTAGATAATATTAAGAGGAGTTATAATAAATTTAAGTGGATTTTAAATCTTGTGAATCGACGAAGTTATGATTATTTTTCTTCTTAAACCCCTATCCCCCCCCCCCCTTGAGGTCATTTTTAATGATATCAAAAATCTGTCATACATAAATTTTTGGCCCTTTTCCTGGAAGTAATAATAACTTTAAACGGATTCGATACGTATCATAATTAAGAAATTATAGAGTTTTTCTGTTTTCAGAAAAAGCAAAATTAAAAAATACAATATCAATGTTGAATAATTATTTAGAGTTCACCATTTTCTCTATTATTAATACTGATATTACTATTTCTTTTCAAGTCTTCACAATAATCATTCACTGTGAACCAAGAAAAAGTAATTCGTAAGGGTAAAATAACTTTATTAAACTAAATAAAAAATTTACAAGTTTATAAATAAATATAATAATAAAATCAAACTCTGTCAATGACCTGAAAAAAAAAAAAAAAGTCTGTCAGTGATTTAAAGAATTAAAAATTATCCAATTTTTATTTCTTTATTTTTCATTAACATAACAAGTTTTAAAATGTTTTATCATGTTTTTTCTTTTTTTTTCCAAATTGTTTTTATTTAATTTTTTTAAATACAATATGAATGTTGAATAAAAATTCTATCAGTGATTTAAACAATTAAAAATTATCCAATTTTTAATTCTTTATTTTTATAACAAATTATAAAATGTTTTATCGTTTTTTTTTAATTCTTTGTATTTTACATTTAAAAAAATACAATATCAATGTTCAATAATTATTTAGAGTTCATCATTTTCTCTACTATTAATACTGATATTGCTGTTTCTTTTCAAGTCTTCACGATAATCATTCACTGTGAACCAAACAAAGTAATTCGTAAGGGTAAAGTAACTTTATTAAACTAAATAAAAATATTACAAGTTTATAAATACATAAAATCAAATTCTGTCAATTATCTGAAAAAAAAAAAAAAAATCTGTCAGTGATCTAAAGAATTAAAAATTATCCAAGTTTTAATTCTTTATTGTTAATAAACATATCAAGTAACAATATGTTTTATCATGTCTTTTCTTTTCTTTTTCTTTTCTTTTCTTTTCTTTCTTTTTTCTTTCTTTTTTTTTCAGAATTGTTTGTATTACATTTTTTTAAAACACGAAATGAATGGTGGATAATTATTTAGAGTTCATCATTTTCTCTACCGTTAATACTGATACTGTTATTTCTTTTCAAGTCTTCACCATAATCACTCACAGTGAACCCAAAAAAGTAATTAGTAAAAGTAAAGTAGCTTTATGAAATGAAATAGAAATATTACAAATTTAAAAATACATATAATTAAAAAAAATCAAATTATGTCAGTGATCTGAAAGTATAACTTGGTATAATAATTTTTGTTAAATTATGTGTACCCAAGTTTATTGGGTAAATTAAGACAGTCACTGAAAGTTCATGTATGTGAATTTTGTTAAATTATGCTGTTATACTGGCATTTTTCATTAAAAGCTTATGAAAAAAAAAATTGAACAAATTTAACGAATTTTAAATTTGCCCCTGCTGAAAACTGTTTGAAGAAAATTGTGTAGTTCAACTTCACTAATATATATTTATGTGCAAGAAAACTCTCATAATAATTATCTAGTTTATATCATAGTAAAAATCCTTTAATAACAGCAAACTCTGAATATGATATGAATTTAAAGTACAGTATGTTTTCGAAAAATAGCATTTGCACGGAAAAAAAATGAAGCATTTCAGTTTATGTCCACTATTACTGTATTATTCATATTACCGTATACGGTAATATGAATCCCACTATAGTGGTCCACTATATATGGTCCACTATAGTGGACCTGTGCGAGGTTTTTTGCACTGCTGTCTAATAATTTTTTTAATGCAGGTTTTAACTTCTAGAAAAAATTTTAATATAAAAAATATCTGCAAACAACATTATAATCAAGCCATCTCATTTATTCCACCAAAGTTACACACACACACACACAAAAAAAAAAAAAAAAAAAAAAAAAAAAAAAAAACATTGATTGAAGATATAGCAAAAGGCACGCACGAGAAAAATAAATAAAATTAACAATCGTATTATTTTAATTGCATGGACGGCGTTATCCTCTTCGAGAAAAACCACGAGCCAAAGAAAAATAAATTGAATACATATCTTTAATCTAATATAGCAAAGCATATATTTTAGGCTACACGTGAAATACCATTGTTTCGATAGTCCTTTGCGTTTGAATTTTGATTTTTTGTCATAAATATATATGTATATATAAAAAACAAAGCAATATGTTCCACTTTCTCTTTTTTGTGTTGACTACGAGGTATTTTATTTTTGTGCTAACATGGATTTTTCGAAAAAAAAACTTACGTGCATTTCATTCATAAAAACAATACTAATTTTAATTTTTTCATTAACAAGATTTTTTTTTTTTTTAAATAAAAAAACATGTTTTAACGAAATGCGAGTGTACTACTGTGTCGGTTCAAAACCCTTTTCAATGATACCCCATTCATTGCTGTGCGTTTTCTAAATGCAAGGGATGTTGACAACAGAAATAATATATTGTCACTAAGGGGCTCAGCCCCCTATTCGCTAACACTCGCCAACCCCCGTAAATTTCGAAGATATTCTATCTGGAATGAGTACTACCATAAATCATTTTAACATATGAAACTGACAATTTTTTTAAATATAAAAAAGGTAATTGAAAACACAATTAAAAATGCATTTATATTGGTGCTACCAATGAGCATGAATCATTTAAATACTATGAAAAAAGGATCTTGAAAAAACAATTAGTTTAAAACTCATTGCTCCTATAATATTGTACAGCATGGCTTAAATTCATAAAAAAAAAAAAAAAAAAAAAACCACTACGTGATAGGAAGATAGTTTATATATATCATCAATCATTGTTTAAATTTCGTTCGACATATTACTGTTCTAATTGATTACAGATTTTTGAAAAAGAAATTATTTTTTATTTCACCAAGATAGAAACAGATGGCAGCAGGTGCAATCTAGACAGTTGAAATTTTTATTCTCTCCGGCTTTCGTGTGAGAGAAATTCGTAAATAAATTCTAAATAAGAGTTGAGAATTCATTTGGAATTAACGATATTACTCATAATTAAAATGAGGAATCATCTCAAACGCTTTGGATTACGTACATGTTATTTTATTTTTAATAATTGCTAGTTTGAGTTTCACTGCTTTCACAATGGCCGCCATATTGGAGCTGGAAACTACGGTTGTTACCAAACGATAATCTAGAAATTCAGCCTTTTTTTTCGCGCCACGTAACAGAAATATATATATAGATTCCCTAGAAAAACCTTTTTAGTTGTTTTATGCGTTTTCCAGTGATTTAAGTTTTAAGTTTCACTATGAGGTGTGTTTAAAGCTCTATAGCCAATATACTACAGCGCTGAAATGAAGAATTTGCATACATTATCTGCCATGGACAGTAATTCTTGAAAATGGATTTTTTAACTGCTTTCTGTGTTTTTAAAATTGTTTATTGCCGAAACGTCAGTTGAAGCTCACTGTGGAGACCCGAAAAAATTTTGGTTTCCGTCTGTTTGTCTGTCTGTCTGTTCCGCGATAACTGCCGCAAAAATGACCCGATTAGGTTGACTTTTGGTAGGCGAGGAACCCGTAATTAGCTGTATAGTTTTTAGTTACATTTGGTTCATTCGTTCAAAAACATATAGAACATTTCTTTTTATGTCATAATGCTTTTCAATGGGAAGTCAGACGATTTTTTTAATTTTAACATTCACCGAAAAGAAAATGTCGCATTGGGATAATTGTAAATGCTAAAATATGGATGCTAAATTTACGAAATAGAGGTCTTAATTTAATCCGATCGCTTTGAAAATTTGCAAATATATTTATTAGAATTTCGAAATTAATTGTATAAATTATTGGGAAATTTTATGCATTAATTTGAAAGATTTAAAACATTTTAATTTATCATTTTTTACAAAAATTTTCAATGCATTTTTTTTCTCTCTTTCATTAAATGGTTGCTAAGCAACTATATTTCAAAGAATATCAACAAAGGAAAGTTCAAGTGAATCGCATTATTTTGATGCGGAATTTTATAAACAAAATAGTTAATTTTCGGGGGATTTAAGTTTTTAATATGCTTTTTAACACTTTCCAACCTAGTTGAAAAGTGTTTATGTCTCCGGTTTGTCTGCCGTCTCTCCGTGATCTAACTCCCGTAAATATGCTTAGATTGCCTTGCAATTTTTATATGTTGTTGTCGTTATCTATAGGATGTTCCCTATTTCAACTGAAGTGTGTAGCACTTGTAGTTTTTTTTTACAGAGACACTCAAAAGAATTCCGTTACATTACGGTCTATGAGAAAAAATCATTTGCGGTTTATTTTAATGATGTTACACAATTTCAAATACATTGTAATTTATATATATCACTAAGGTGCATTACAAGAAGCTTAATATGGAATAGGGTGTGCATAGCACTTATAGTTACTTTACAGGGACAGTCAAAATAATTCCGTTACATTACGTCTATGGAGAAAAATCGTTTGCGGTTTAATTGAATAATGTTTCTCTATTTTAAACGCATTGAAATTTATATATATCACTAAGGTGCATTACAAGAGGCTTACTACAGAATAGTGTGTGTATAGAAGTCATCGTTCATTGACAGGGACACACGAAAGAATTATCTACTGTCTGTTAACAATAATTCCTGAAAGTGCGTTTTAAGTTGCTGAACGCGATTTTAAATTTAACTCACTTTTTGTCTATTACTTGGTGTGTATAAATTCTGTATTTCATATACAGGGCAGCACAAAAGTTCGCGAACACATTTCCGTTTATTGACAGAAACTCCAGAAGGAGAATTTTAAACTGTGCTACGCGTTTCCTAACTAAACTAAAATTTAGCATCCTATGTAGTATATATACAAATCTATAGATCCTATACAGAGCTGAATAAAAGTATTCGGATATTTTTCCGAATATTGTATATGTTGAAAATATATGTTGGAAATTCCTTAAATTACGTTTTTAAATAGGTTATGCGTTTTCCAAATTGTTTACGTAGATGTTGTCTTTCAGCTTATTAAACGGTAATGATTTGTAAAGTTATTTTGGAAGCGTTGGAATGTGTTACATAATCTATGCTTGACGCATGATTTTTCGTTCTTGTTTTTAATGAAATAGATGAGAATTTATTTTAACTAATAAAGAAAGATTACCAAATCGGTTTTCCAAATAAAAATAATAAAAACGTTGAATGTGTAAATTGAATATAGGTCACATAAGAGGAATTTACATTTGTATATTTTAATCAAGAAATTTTATTCAATTTCAGCAACATAGGATGTTTAGTGCTTGAAATATAAGTATTCTTTTAAGGATAGGATAAAATCTCTTGTACAAAAAGGTGGTTAATCTAATGAAATTACAACAGTAAATGCATTTAGACATATACTGGAATAATGAACTAGCACAATTACTGGAAATTGAGAATATAAAATTAAAGCAACAACGATTGGTTCAGGGGCGGAGCCCCCCTGATTTAATGTATGGTTATTCTGAAAAAATACCGTAATGAGTAGTTTATTCTATCATTGCATAACATTGTGTTTAATGCGATACTTCTAAAATTTCCGGAACTTTCGATAAATTTTATATTCTTATAAATGTATAAATAAGAGTAGAGAAGAAACAACGTTCCGACCCCAGGAGGAGGTGTGAGGTGCTGGTGCAAGGTGCAGCACCGGCACCTCACACCTCCTCCCAAGGTGCACCTCACACCTCCTCCCGAAGTGCACCTCACACCTCCTCCCGAAGTGCCCCCCTCCTCTCAAAGTGCCCTCCTCCACCACCTAAGATGAGGGGATTAATTAAGGATTAGTGTTAATTAATTTTAATTGGGGAACTTAGAAATTTTTTGAAGCATTTTTTTTTTTTTTTTCGCGGAGAATTTTCTACTAGAATACGAGGTGTGTTTCAAGGGATTTATTTTAGCGAATTAGAAATTTAATTAATTTTAATTGGAGAACTTAGAAATTTTTCGAAGCAAATTTTTTTTTTCAACGAGAGTAGGGTATTCCAAATATATGTTAGAGTATATTTGAGGAGAATGATTAATTAATTAAAAATATTAATTAAAAATAGTAATTAATTAATTTTAATTGCAGAACTTAAGAATTTTCGCGAGATTTTTTTTTTTTTTTCAACGAGAGTAGGGTATTCGATATACATGTTAGAGGAGAATTTTAAAAGTCAATAATGGTTTAATTAAAAATGGTGATTAATTTTAATTGGAGAACTTAGAAATTTTTATGATTTTTTAGTTTTAAAACTTGCCAAAAAATAGAATTTTTAGAGTTAAAAGTCGCCAAAAGTAGGATTTTCAACTGAAAGTAATCTAAGATATAAACTCTCAACTGAAATGGATTTTGCCTGAAGGTGTGAGCTTTTAGCTAGAAGTGACCTAGAGTCAAAACTTCCTGGTCCCAGGAATCACCACGGGGGGGGGGGGGGGGGGGGGTTATAGTAAAAAATACAGGGTCCCGTATGAATTATACTGCACTCAATTCTAATAGCTCGCCCACTCCCTTTTTTTTACTCAGAGGGGTCCTTCGATGGACTAACCATACGCACTTCAAAAATACAGAGTGATATCAAAAGAAGAATTTTAACGTATACATAAAATAATAAATAAACAAGAATGAAAAATCATGCATAGCGTCATAATTCAGAATCACTTTCCACAAAAAATACAGATTGGTACAAAAAGAATTTTAACGTATATATAAAATAAACAAGAATGAAAAATCATGTGTAGCGGTTTAGTTTATGAATCACTTTCCAACATTATTGAAATGTTATGTGAACAAAATATAATTTTACCATATAGTGCATAGTTAATTAAAATAGTGAACAGATCCCCTTTTTAATAAAAAGGCACCCTTCACAATAATCCATTTATGCATAAGGACCCTTCATAAAATCAGATAATTTTCACTTTACCCTGTTTTTTTCAATTCAAGTTAGGGTAAAAGTACAGTTTACGCATCGATAGATTCAAAATACAGGGACCCTTCGAAGTATGAACTCGCATTAGACTATAGGGCTCCTTCATAAAATAAATGAGATACATGCCCTATTCGAATAAAAAAAAAGTCCTTCACAAAAACTGTAGGGG
This sequence comes from Maratus michaelseni, assembly GCA_963931845.1. Taxonomy (NCBI): domain Eukaryota; kingdom Metazoa; phylum Arthropoda; class Arachnida; order Araneae; family Salticidae; genus Maratus; species Maratus michaelseni. The sequence goes on along the minus strand of OZ007597.1, from coordinate 193,455,382 downwards.
TTCCCTTTTGGAATAAAAAGGGCCCTTCACAAAAATCCAATTATGCATAAGAACCCTTCCTAAAATCAGATAATTTACACTTTCGTCTTTTTTTTTTTTCAATTCAAGTTAGGCTAAAAGTACAGCTTGCGCGTCGATATGTTCAAAACACATAGTTATAGATATTAAGTTACCTTCACAAAATAAATTCAATAGATTCATGTTATATTATAGCGACAGAAATACAAGGGATATTGACCTTTCATAAAAATGCAAGGTCCGCTGTTTGAATGAAAAGGCCTCCCTTCACAATATACCCTGTAAAAATATTATGATTCCACAGATATTTTAAGAAATAGAGTACTAATCTCAAATGAATACGAATTCATGCAATGTAAAAAATAGGTTTTACACGAATACATTGTTAGTATAACGTTCAAAATATAGATTTTAGAAGAAAAAAAAAGTACATTTTTCACCAAATTTATCATACAAGTCTGTAAAATAGGGTAGATCGTTTCATGAAAAATAATTGAATTTTCGAATGATTATGCTTTAAAATACATATTTATAACTGCGACTAAGATTTGAGTGTTACCCCCTCAACATACATATCGCTGAATCATAATGAGTCATATTATCAGGTAAGCGAAGATCTTGCTTTGACACGGTGAATCACTCGCGATAAGAAATGCGGCTATTGGGCTTTTTCTGACACATTTTTTGTAGGTAAATGAGCTATTTAAAACCGTCAATGTATACGAATTATTTCGTGTAGTCCTATATAATTATTAATCTGTTAAGTTTTAAAATGCTTCAATGAAAAATAAGAACTAGTCATTAAGCGATACCCTTAAGAATTTTGAGGCAAACAGATGTTTAAATGAATTTGAACCTGTTTAAATGTACCTGTGTTTAAATGAATTTGACGCATGTTATGGTAAAAAAAAATACAGGGTCCCCTATAAGATATATGAATTAAACTTTAAATATTTTAAAATTACATTAGTCTATGCTTTTTTTTTGGTATAGAAAAATTATACTAAATTGTGTTTTTAGTATTTTAACTTAAAAATTTCTTTGAGGAATGAATATAATAACTAAGCTTTGTTTTTATAAAATATATATTGTACTAAATAGTTAGGGTATTATTTAAAAAAATTTTGTTTTTAATATTGAAAAACAAAGTTATCTTACCTAAATATTTAAACCATAATGTACTGTGGACTTCATCCAAATTCGACTGCATGCATGCCTTACAACAACTAAACGGTATAACGTGTTCGCTTATCTCTTAAAATTTCGGGATATCGTGACGTCATGGATAAAGCATAGGGTAGAATACAGAATGAATAGGTATTATAAAGCAGAATCATAAATTTTGCATACTTTACACTTGTAGTATGTGAAATGATTGCTACTATTGCCTATATGAGAAAATGAATCATCAACGAATCTTATTAGTGTATGTTATATTTAACCAACAGGCTTGAAATGCGTGAATTTTGACTAGAATTAATCATTGAATGTAAAAATGATTTATTTTTAGATCTAATATGTATATCGTTTAACATTTAAAAATATATACATAAATTAATCTTACCTTATTCACAAACTTGCAATCCCGTCTTCAATATATGACTACAGCATGAAAAAACATGCGTGCTACTTGTATAGCAACTAGACCAGAAATGATTTCAGTACAAGTCCATTATCTTATTGTTAATCTATAGATTAGTAACATCACGTGACTGATTGCGATAACATTCTATACAAGATTTACTGATAAGAATACATTTCAATTCATTTCTCCCAAAAGCAAGTGTATGAGTTGGTTGTAAGATCTAGGTAAGTATCCTTACTTTATATGTTTAAAGTTATAATATATGAATAGATATAATATTAATGTATTTTTTCAATATGTATGGTAGGCAAAAAGGAATAGGTAAGCAAAAAAGAATAGGTATTATTGCATGTATCCTCTAATTTATTTTAAAAATAATTATTTTAAAAATACATACTAACAATTTATGCGATGAGTCACACAGCATGATGGGACGATATATGAAATTCATTTTTATATTGTACAAGCTCCTATATACAATTCATATGCGTGAGCAAGATTATTTTTAGACTAGAATTATTCACTGAATGTAAAAAAAAAAAAAATGATTTATATTTAGATCTAATATTTATATCGTTTAACATTTTAAAATCCTATTAAAAGTATATACATTAGTATGCTTGTGAAAGGCCTATTGTTAATACGAAACGTTGTGTGAAGTGTCCTGTTTTAGGGTTAAAAGTTTCGTGAAGGGGTCTGTTTGAAGGAGCCTGTTTCGAAATGACTTAAGAACGCACAATTTATTCCTAAACATTCAACTCGATTCGTTATATATGCTTTATTAAGTATTCAATAAAAAATAATAACTAAGAAATAAAATTAAAAATAGTAATTAAGAGATACCCTTAAGAATTATTGCGATATCTAATTCGATACAAGTCTTGTTAAAACAGAGATTATAGTTAAAATACACATTAATTATACAGTATTACACAATGCGCTACCTCACCTATATTATCACAGAAATACCTTCGATAAAATTTAGACTAACAATACACACCTAAAAAAATATATACAGAGTACCCAGAACATGATAGGAATGAATGAAAAATTTTAACGTAAATTATAAAATAGGATCTACAATAAGTGACAATAAATAAATATGAAGGAAAAATCATGAGTCATGGTATACTTTATGAAACACTTTCCAATACTATGTGACTATCGTTAAGAATTTGAAATAAGTGAATTAGATTTAATAATTCATACTGGAAATGTATTTAAAAAAAATTAGTAGCTTCGCCTACTTTTAAATCATTCAAGATATATGATGAAGGCTTGGCTGCTGTAGAAAAGCTTAATACTTGTATCTTAATGAATCGACCTATTTATGTTGGATTCACAATTTTAGAATTATCTAAATTAGTTATGTATGATTTTCATTACAATTTTATAAAGAAAACATGCAAAGATCGTGTAGTTATACTCTTTACGGATATAGATTCCTTAACTTATCATATTCAAACACATAATATTTATAAGGATATGGAGCACCATCATGATTTTTTCGACTTTTCTGAATACTCGAAATCCCATCGTCTAAACCGCACAAGTTTCGAACCCACAAACATATAATCAGACTTGTCATTTTATAACCAGGACGCTAACCACAGGGCTAAGTGAGCCCCCGCTTATTTTATAGTCACCACGCTGACTATTGGGCTTAGTGAGCCCCAGGCTAACTTATACCCACCACGCTAACTTTTGGGCCTAGTGACCCCCCGCTTATTTTATAGCCACCATACTAACCACAGGGCTAAGTGAGCCCCCGCTTATTTTATAGTCACCACGCTGACTATTGGGCTTAGTAAGCCCCAGGCTAATTTATATCCACCACGCTAACTATTGGGCTTAGTGAGCCCAGGCTAACTTATACCCACCACGCTAACTTTTGGGCCTAGTGAACCCCCGCTTATTTTATAGCCACCATACTAACCACAGGGCTAAGTGAGCCCCCGCTTATTTTATAGTCACCATGCTAAGTATTAGGCTGAGTGAGCCCCAGGCTATTTTATAGCTACTACGATAACCCCAGGGCTAAGTGAGCCTACCGCTTATTTTATAGTCACCACGTTTACTACTGGGCTGAGTGAGCCCCAGGATATTTTATACCCACTATGCTAACTAATGGGCTGAGTGAGCCCCAGGCTATTTTCAACCCACCACGTTTACTGGTGAGATATTGAATGATACCACATGGTCACGTGATTTCACTTAATCAGTGACGTCACATGTCACGTGACTAGGTCCTAAAAGAACCAATTACTAATTACAATTATCAATTTACCTCTAATTGATTTAAATAATATATATAGATAAATTAATATATGATTTTTCTATTATTTCGTAAAACATAGTACATGTGCTATGTATTACGAAATAGATAAATCTTATATTAATTTATCTATATATATACATATTATACAAATCAATTAGAGGTAAATTGATAATTATAATTAGTAATTGGTTCTTTTAGGACCTAGTCACGTGATCTCTGACGTCACTGGTGAGATATTAAATGATACCACATGGTCACGTGATACCACTTAATCAGTGACGTCACATGTCACGTGATCAAATCTTATCAGTGATTATATTAGCTGATAAGGCCCTGAACAAGCATTCACTTTTCTCAGAGTCTTGGTGTGAGACGGTTGGGTGCTTAGCTAGCTGGCGTGTTAGGTAAGAATAGTATTTGTGTATATATTTTTAATATGACTTTAAATTAATTTGATACCTACTTTGTAAAACGATATGAATATGTTTTGAATATTAGAACTAAAAAAAAAATAATACTTTGAAATAATAGACTTATTGAACAGTAAAATTTAAAGCTATGTAGATAAATTTCCTAAAACTAAGTTGAAATGAAAATGGTAAAAGTTTAGTCAGTCTCATGTTAGTGTTTATCATATTAAATCTACAAAAGAAATTTTTAAGTGGGAATACTAATAATCCAAGTTACCATATAGATATTACAAGTTAGTAGATTCATAAACTAATGAGAATGTATATAATTTTAATAAACTATGCTGATTTCTGCAGATATTTAATAGAATAGAAGTGAGTTTTCATGGGAAATGTACATATAGTTTACCAATTTACCTCGCAGCTTTATCTTACCATATGCAATGGTTTAAATCAAGTTAGGACATATACCTTGGAAATCATATTCATGCAACTAAATAACCTGGGGCTCACTCAGCCCAGTAGTTAGCGTGATGGGTATAAAATACCTGGGGCTTAATCAGCCTAGTAGTTAGCGTGTTGACTATATAATAAGCGGGGGCTCACTTAGCCCTGTAAGCGTGGTGGGTATAAAATAGCCTGGGGCTCACTCAGCTCAGTAGTTAGCGTGGTGGGTATAAAATATCTGGGGCTTAATCAGCCCAGTAGTTAGCGTGTTGACTATATAATAAGCGGGGGCTCATTTAGCCCTGTAAGCGTGGTGGGTATAAACCCAACTAACACAGAACTTGCGGGCCACTGATGGCTACGTTAGCCTTGGCCCAAACTAGTAGATGAGGGGCCGCAATCGTTTGCCGTAACGGCAACTTAAAAAAACTGTCACGCCGGCCACAATGTGGCCGCAACAGAATTGGCCATAACTACATTAAGATGCCCATAATTGTGCCACAAGTGGTTAATCATAATTGACGGATAGCCTAAAACTGGCCACAGTTATACTTTAAGTGGCAATTATTAATGAAAACTAGCCACAGTTTGGCCATTAACGATCGTCGTGAATAAAATCTAGCCAGAAGATCGCCACAGCCATACCACCTGCGTTTGTTAAGAATAAAAGCTACCCCAAAGCTGGCCATAAATGTTAATTTATTGGTCATCATAAATGTAAACTAGCCTTAAGCCAGCCATCCACATACCATCAATGCTATTCATTAATGAATGCATGCCGAAAGCTAGCCACTTTGTTGCCATGAATGGGCATCATTAATGTATGCAAGCCGAAAGCTAGCCACTTCGTTGCCATCATTAATGAATGCAAGCCGAAAGCTAGCCACTTTGTTGCCATCAATGATAATCATTAATGAATGCATGCCGAAAGCTAGCCACTTTGTTGCCATGAATGGGCATCATTAATGTATGCAAGCCGAAAGCTAGCCATTTCGTTGCCATCATTAATGAATGCAAGCCGAAAGCTAGCCACTTTGTTGCCATCAATGGTAATCATTAATGAATGCATGCCGAAAGCTAGCCACTTTGTTGCCATGAATGGGCATCATTAATGTATGCAAGCCGAAAGCTAGCCACTTCGTTGCCATCATTAATGAATGCAAGCCGAAATCTAGCCACTTTGTTGCCATCAATGGTAATCATTAATGAATGCATGCCGAAAGCTAGCCACTTTGTCGCCATCAATGGGCATCATTAATGAATGATAGCCCAAAGCTAGCCATATTCATGCCACTATTAGATATCATGAATGGAAGCTGGCCAGAATTATACTTTTTATGGTCCTCAAAAAAGTAAAGTTGAGCAAATCTCCATTTTTACTCCTTTGGCAGGGACAATTTTTTTTCGTTATTTTAAACTTTAGAATCTAAATTTACTGGTCCATAATTTTTGTCTGAAAACTCTAAATATTTTATTCAAAATTTGAAAAAAAAAAAAAAAATAATAATAATCTATTGGAATATTTTTCTTAACAAGAGCTCATAACACCAACCTGACTTTTATGCAAACATGTTTCACTTTATTATAATATTTTTCAGTTAAAAACTGCAATGGTGTTATAAGCACCCCATATTAAAAAGGTCAAAATACAATAAAATCGAAAGTGCTTCAGACCTTGTATAGAATACTTTCAATCTGGAAGCAATAATAATTTTTTTTTTTTAAAGTGTCCCAATGCAGGCAAAAATTGGCCGTATCCACTCATCTCATTAGATCGGAATAAAAGGCCATATGGTTACGATTTATTTTTTAATGTTATTCTGAAAAAGTTGCAAAAGCCATAATTGTAATTAATAAAAAAAAAGTTATAAAATAAGGTGTAACACAAGGTGTAAAATATATATTGAGCGTTAAATTACCAATGATGGTGAGAATACGAAAAAAAAACTAATTTTCTTCAATTTTTAATTAAATTATAGGTTTAAACATTCTATTCAAAGGAGTAAATTTTTAAGTAGTTTCAATTTATGTTTCTTCAAGCTAATTCACCAGGTGGATTGTCCAGCCAGAATTTCCATTGAAAATTGTTATCTAATGATTATATTCAACATCCCTTTTTCGAAGCAAATAAAAAATGTATAATGTTAAATGAGATACCATATGAAAGGATTTTCAAGCGACTTCTGACATAGTACACTCACATTTCTTTAAAACATGTATTTTGGTTAAAATTGCAAGTAATAAATTAAATAGGCATTGTTTTCAGAAATAAAATGAAAGTTTTTCCTCAAATTACTGTTGCCACAAAAATTAAATTCCACAACAATGATTATAAAAAAAATGTTCAATAAAGATAAAGTGGACATGGTTGCTGCATGGGTTTATTTTATATTTATGATAAAAAAGCAAAATTTAAATTCAAACGCTCAATTTTTTTTTTTTTTTTTTTTTCAAAACATTATGTCACTCTCTAATGTAGTTAAAATACAATTTATATATATATATATAGCTCTTGATATTTTCAGTCAGTTTTTACTGTAAAATATGAAAGAATAAATTGGATTATATTCTGGCTTTATTTTTTTTTAGAAGTTTAAACATGCATCTAAAAAATATTAGGCTGCAGTGTGAAATCTTCACACAGGCCCACTAGTATATATTATTTCTGTTATCAACATCCCCTTTTCTCAGAAAATATGAAATGCACAACAATGAACGAGATGCCATAAGAAAGGATTTTGAACCAGCTTCTGACATAGTGCACTCACATCTCGATAAAACATATTTTTTGATTAAAAATTGCTGTAAATTAAAAATTAAATCTGCATTGTCTTCATAAAAGAAATGAAAGGCTTTCCTCAAATTAGTGTAGCCACAAAAATAAAATACCACATTATATAATGCTTAAAATGATTATAAAAAATAAATACTACAAAAAAGATAAAGTGGGACATAGTTGCTGCACGGGTTTATTTTATATTTATGACTAAAAAGCAAAATTGAAATGCTCAATTTATTTTTCTTTGTCCCATGTTTTTTTCCGAAACAGATGATGTCATCTCTAAAGCAGTTAATTAACTATAGATATATATATTTTTTTGTCTTTGCTATGCTCGATCAGTTTTTACTGTAACTGTGATGGAATAAACGAGATGATATTCTGGCTCGACTAATGTTGTTTGAAGATAGTTTCAGTCCTTAATTTTCCTTTACAAGTTTAAACCTGCATCTAAAGAGTATTAGATATTGCTAAAAAGTATTAGACTGCAGTGTGAAATCTTCGCATGGGTCCACTGGTGCTTTTATAATACAATTTCTTACCTGGATGTTTCTTCCAATTATCCAGCTTGAAAATAAAACAAAAACGCAGGAACTCTATTTTATAAAATTGGTAAAATGTTGACATTACTGATCATTGAAATTTAAGAATTTTTTTTAATGATGTAACTATATATATATGTAAATTAGGTCCGTTCAAAAAATGTCATTTCACTATCTTCATCTCTTTGGCATATAATATCAGAAAAATGTAGCAGTATTCCAATAAAGTAATGTTTTAGTCTGTTAAGGACTCTTCCCCCCTTTATACACATCATAGAACAAAATTTCAATGTATATATATTTACAAAATATTACTAATTGACAGAAAGCCAATTGTCACTATTTTCCTTCTTATGTAATCTTAAAATTTCTCTTATTAAATAAGTTTAATATTTTTTCAAAATAGTAGTGGCAGTTGATCTTCTAGAACACGGCAAGTTCACCATTCATACACTAAATCTTTTTTTTTTTTTTTTTTTTTTTAAATGGACTAAACATTACTCATAAATAATAATATATCATTGTTTTTACTTTTTAAAAATTAGCAAGTAATGAGTACTGAATATATATATATATTTTTTTTTAATATATTACCAATAAAGAAATCTTTAAAATATTTTTCCTTCCAGCAGGAGGTATGTGACTTTTTGACTAACAAAATTTCAAACTGATTCATACAATATTATGTACATTAAAATTTTAATCTCAACTTCTAATGAGATTATGATGAAATTTTTATTAAAATTTTCAAAAGTTTTTATACAGCAAATTATTTTTAATACCTGATCTCCAAGCAATGCTAATTTATAATCAACCAACAAAAACAGTTTATCAGTTTTTAAAATATAGCCTACATAAAACACTTTTATTCAATTATATCTTAACCTGTAAAAAGAAGGGGGAATGTTCTCAGAATGAGAAAGAAGGGGAAAATATATAGTACATCTTTTTTAACAACATCACTTGCATAAATAAATATATATATTTAAAAACACTAGAACTGAATGCTTTTTTTTTTCATATAAATTTTATTTTTCACAACAAATGTAAAACAAACCAACCAAAAAACATTTATTTATGTATTTACAAGATGCTCAAAATTTATCAGAAATATTTTACAAGAAAATTTAATCCTGTTACAATTAAATTTCTGATGTTTCTTAATTTAAGTTTATAAACAAGAGCTGAAAATCTACAGTCATCTTCACAGAGAACTTTTTTCTTTCCAGATTTTTATTCTTCTTCTTCTGAAAAACAAAAAATAAATTTTACAAAACAAAATTAAAATGCCTTACTTTAAAAACACCACTTATTAATTAGCCATTTATAAATATAATCGGAACAGAAATTATAATTTAAAAAAACTATTTACAAAAAGCTTTGTAGTTCAAGTTATTTGTACAAAATGAAACTATTTTATTGCAGTATACCTATATTTGCTTTTAACAAAAACTCATGAAAGGGCAGCGTTGTCAAATGACACCTAATTCCTTTTTTTTTTCTAGGTGCGAAACTGCATTTCATGGTGGCAATTTTATGTTATATCATATTCTCTCATTTCTTTTTGCAACCATGTTAACAATAATATTGTTTCTATTTTTATGTGTTAAGAGCAGGGGGGAGGGGGGGGGGGCTGTATATATTAAATACTTTATCTCTGTGTTAATCACTAAAACAAAATAAAAACAGGCTTTCTATAAATTCTTTTGAATAACTTCAAATATATAAATTCATATTCTTTACATATGATGTATGGGTGCTCTTTCTGTTCATTTCATAAAAGTCGAATTGCTCACTTTGTAAATGTTTCTAGAATTTGTATTGCTAGAAACCAGCAGTTCTTTATTTTCTTCACTTTATTTTTTCACATAACATTTCCTTCAAAATGGCTTTGTAAAGTAGGAAAATACATTGTGTACCTTATTTTTTCACATAACATTTCCTTCAAAATGGCTTTGTAAAGTAGGAAAATACATTGTGTACCTCCAAGCTATAAATCTGATATTATCACTCATAAAACGATAGCATTTCAATTCTCACCGTAATTTAGTTCAAAATAAGGAAAAGCAATTTTTCAACTTTTCCCCGTCAAAGTTAAAAAAGTAAAATTTAAATTAGGTGGGATATAATATATCCCACCACGCCTCAAAGGGTTAAAAGACAATAAAGAAAAAATGAAGTTACTTTGACACAGGGTTGGGTTTCTTCCGGAAGAAACTGGAAGAAATGGAAAAAACTGGAAGAAACCAACAGAAAACAAAACAGATGCTCAAAATTAAAATATATTAACTATATAAAAGAATTAAATTCAAAACCTAATTATATGAAATTTAAATTGGAAATTAATTAATATTAAAAATATTATTTATGGAAAAATAAGTTATTTTTTAATAACAAACTTCAGGTTCAGCAGGTATTTACAGGTTATGTTTTTTACAACTTTAGAGGTAGGGGATATTTTTTTATTGTTTATATAATTTCTGTAAAAAAAAAAAAAAACACCTACCAATTCCTTATTTATCATATAAAAATGCAATATTTTAAAAACTATTGTGCAAAACTTAAAACAAACAAATTTGTAATTATGTATACTAGCATGCTGATTTAAAAGATAAATAAATGTTCTGAAAATAAACTCTACAGGGATAAGAATTTTTTTCATCTTTTGCATTCATCCATTCTAAGTTGAGAAATTGATTGCAGCATCTTAAAGCTAAATTACTTCTGTTTTGTTATACAATGTTGCACTGTAGTAAGGAAAATGGAGATTTTAATGAAATCCTTCAATACAGTAATTACTGTATATTAGTTTCCTTAATAAAATGGGCGTAAATTCAAAGCACTGTCTTTTATTTAAAAGAGTTTCATTCTACAATAGGTAAATGATCCACATACTATTTACTACTGGTTACAGAAGTTTAAATTATATATATTAAAAAAAATGTGCCTCTTTTGAATTGAATTACCTTTAATTGATTTTGTGTATTTTGGATAAATTTATTTGGTACATTTCCATTATACCAACACCATTGTCGTCACCAAGTGCAATAATTGGCACAAAATGAAATTCATGTGAAAGGATTCAATTGGAAAAAAAAAAAAAAAAATGTTGGCACAAAATTGAGCATTTAAAAATATAACATTTGAAAATTACAGACTTTCACGAACTATTTTATTAAATCGACACGAATATAGACTTAAAATAAAAGAACAAATAAATATTATATGATAAATTAATAAAATTAACTCAATTTAAACTACAGGCATAGCATTGTAAATGTCTCTTAGCATTGCAGTAAGCATTTCACTTTTTGAATGAAGACGTTCATACTTTTTTTTTGTATCCAAAGTCCTGGAACAATTTTATTGCAGCGTCCTCATCATCTGGTAAATGCCTAATGGTAAAATCCACATTAGTGTCAACAATAAATATAAGTTACTACTTAATATTAAATATTTTCTATTTGAAAAATAGCAAATTAAGATGTTTTGCGAGGTTACAGAGTAAATTAAGTAATAATAATAATTAAAAAGTGTCATGTTCAATAAATAGCAAATCACAATGTTTGGCACGGTTTGCAATAAAAATATTTACACGTTCAGGGTTGAAATAAATAGCACATTAGCATACATTTTGGCATGGTGTTAGAAAAGTCCCATTTATTTTATTCAGGTACACAATGATTGGAAAGCTTTAGACAGGTGTGTGATCTTGGCTAAAAAACTGGTGTAATTATCAATTTATCATACATAATTAAATTTTTATAAGTCTAATTAAATTTATGTAAGGTTATCTATTAGAAAATACATTTATTTTTATTGTATTTTACAAAGTTGTAACTTATATGGTAAATTCTTAAAGAAAAACAGTTTCTTCCATTTTTTCCACTTGGAAGAAACCTATTTCTTCAGGCCGGTTTTTTCCACTTTGGAAGAAACTTGCCAACCCTGCTTTGACACATCATAGACAATCTCTGACAAACAGATTTTTCCATTTTAATTTTGTTTTTTTAACAGTTAAAACTGTTTTGGCCAATAATTCAAAAATTTTTAGTAGCATTTGGGGACTCCTGAAAATCGGGGACCCTGGGCCCGTGCCCCGAATGCCCTGCCCATGACAGATATATAAATTTCTCTATTTTTAGCCGCAATCGATTGACAAATTTAGCAATTTTTCTCATGCGATCTTGGAAGAATTTCGCTATTTTTTCCCATGACTGACTGAATAGTTTCGTGATTTTTCCCGCAGCTGACTGATGAATTTCAGAATATTTTCCTGCTACCAATTGCCGAATTGTGCAGGGAGGGAGGTTTTGCGACAAATAAGCAAATTTCCCAATTTTTTTCCTACAACAAACTGCCGAATTTTGAGATTTTTGAATTTTGTAATTTTTCTTGCGACCAAGTGACAAATTTTGTGATATTTTACTGTGACCAATAGACGAATCTTGCGATATTTTCTCATGACCGATAGATGATTTTTGTGATATTTTCCCGCTAAATTTTGGTGAAATTCGCGAAAGCAAATTCTTGCGAATCCACAATAATCAGGGCACATTTCCAGCTATATAAAAACGGGCAGGGCGCATTTACAACTATAAAAAAATGGGCAGGGTGCTGCGCCCTCTCGAAAACGTCTAGGGGAAACACTAATTACTCCAATACAAATATTGCCACAGTTATTTTATTCTAAAAACTTGATATTTGAGTAATTTTAATTTATTTTCAGCAGTGAAATTAACTCGAAATTATTGAATAACAAACATGTGAATTTTTACATTGCTAACTAAGCGTAACCAAGCTTCCAGGCTCGAACATATTTCACACAGTCAGTTTTACGCTTAGTTAGCAATGAAAAAAAAATCACCATTTTTATTACTTGATATTTGATTTAAAGGAAAATTTAAAAACATGGATTTGAACCTTCAGCTCCTCTCCAGAATCTTACATTTGCAAAATATTTTGGGCAAAACATAAGAATGTTTTAAAAATACCTTGAATTTAAATATCATTTTTTAAAGTTTCTTAAGAAAAAAGGGTCAAAGAAAGTATTAAAGAAGGTCCCTTTCTCCAAAGAATCTGCTTTATTTTTAATTTGTTAAAAATTATACATTACATATAATCAAAATCCAAATTAATTTATATGACAACATATTAAAAAAAAAATCCTTAATTTAGAGGTCAGAAGATTAAATAATTTTATCACCACCTCCCTTCCTCTTCTACATACACAGCATAAATTAAAAAAAATTATTTAGCATAAATCTGTGTAATCTTAAGTATTGTCAAAGTTCATGAAAGTCAAAAACCCTGTTAACAAAAATTATTTGACACATTTCTGCAAAACTTTAAAAAATACTCAATCTTTTTCTATTAAATTTTACATTTCAAAAATTTAAATTAATTTAATTTTTATTAAATGTAAGTCCAGATTAGATGCACTATATTTCCAGAGGTGTCACAATAATCACAAAACTGAATCATCACTCTTGAAACAAATATTAAAACATTTAAAGCAAACATTTTCTAAGCACATGAGCTGAAGCATCAAAATTTTGAGTAATTTGAAGGACCCATTGTACAAGATGTTTACATTTCATGAAACTCTGCTAAACTGTTTTAACAAACTGTAAAATAACAATTTTGAATAAAATAATTTTAATAAAAATGAACAATTCCTATGCAATATGTAATAGACGAAGATTTTTTTTATGATAACTTTTTGAATACAGTTTTGTTAAAATATTACAATTTAACTAAATTTTAATATGAAAAAGTTTACAAAATGATTTTTTGGCCATTTAAAAGATATCGCCAAATTTATCAGCCAATCGTGGTAAAAAATCTTAAAATTAGTCAATGGATTGTTGGGGAAAAAAAAAAAATTTCGGTTAATGTACGCGAAGCGTACATACACAAGTTACTGACCGCGGCTGGAATGAATTTCGTGCATTCTACAGATTGCTGTACAGCGAGTTTCATGCGTCCAGTGATGTTTTTTTTCGGTTAATGTACGCGAAACGTACATATACAAGTTACTGACCGTGGCTTGAATGAATTTCGTGCATTCTACAGATTGCTGTACAGCGAGTTTCATGCGTCCAGTGATGTTTTTTTTTCAGTTAATGTACGCGAAGCGTACATACACAAGTTACTGACCGCGGCAGGAATGAATTTCGTGCATTCTACAGATTGCTGTACAGCGAGTTTCATGCATCCAGTGATCTTTTTTTTTTCGGTTAATGTACGGCAAGCGTACATACACAAGTTACTGACCGCGGCTTGAATGAATTTCGTGCATTCTAGAGAATGCTGTACAGTGAGTTTCATGCGTCCAGTGATGTTTTTTTTCGGTTAATGTATGCCAAGCGTACATACACAAGTTACTGACCGTGGCTTGAATGAATTTCGTGCATTCTACAGATTGCTGTACGGCGAGTTTCATGCGTCCAGTGATGTTTTTTTTCGGTTAATGTATGCGAAGCGTACATACACAAGTTACTGACCGCGGCTTGAATGAATTTCGTGCATTCTAGAGATTGCTGTACGGCGAGTTTCATGCGTTCAGTGATGTTTTTTTTCGGTTAATGTACGCGAAGCATAGTCAATCGCGTCTTGCATGTATTAGAAAAATGAAGAATATCGAAATTTTCCTCAATTATAACGTGTGTGGTGTGATGCAGAGAATTGACTATTTATAGAGTTTTTATGAGAATTTCTTTCATGAAGTAAACGTTGATTTTGTTCCGTTTTATGACAATTTTCAAGTTTAAGCCTTATTTTACTAGAAATTTTTTAATTGTTAAAGGTAATAAATTATTAAACTTGATAAATATTTCAAAAAAATTCATAGGAAAAAAAAAAGATAATTTGTAAAAATGGATACAGATGGAAGAAAAAAGCTATAAATATGTAAAAATAGAAAAAATTTGATAAAAGTATGTAAAAATGGAAATATCCGGAGGAAAAAAATAGCCGAAAATTTGTAAAAATGAAGTATCAGGAGGAAAAAATAGCTAAAAATTTGTAAATTGAAAAAGCTAGAGGGAATAGATAACTAAAAATTTTTTTAAATGGAGAAATCTGGAGGGAAAATAGTTAAAAATTCATAAAAAAAAAAGGAAAAATCCGGTGGGAAAAATAGTTTAAAATGGAAAAATTGGAGGAAAACATAGCAAAAAAATTGGAAATTCGGAAAATATGGTGGCAAAAATAGCTAAAAATGTGGGAAAATATGGTGGCAAAAATAGCTAAAAATGTGTGAAAATTGTAAAATCTGGAGGAAAAGTAGCAACAATTTGTAAAAATGGAAATATGATGAGGAAAGAATAGTTAAAAATTTATACAAATGAAAAATACAGAAGAAAGAAAATTAAAAATATGGAAAAATCTGGAGGAAAAAAATGGCTAAAAATTTGTAAAAATGGTAAAATCCGGAAGAAAAAATAGCTAAAAATTTGTAAAAATAAAAAATCCAAATGAAAAAAAATAGATATATTTTTTAAAAAAATTGAGAAATTTGGAGAAAAAATTGCTAAAAATTTTTTTTAATTGAAAAATCCGGAGGAAAAAGTAGCTAAAAATTTTTTTAAATTGAAAAATCCGGAGGAAAAAGTAGCTAAAAATTGTTTAAATTGAAAAATTCGGAGGAAAAAGTAGCTAAAAATTTTTAAAAATTGAAAAATTCGGTAGAAAAAGTAGCTAAAAAATTTTTTAAAGCGGAAAAATCCAGAGGAAAAAGTAGCTAAAAATTTTTAAAAACGGAAAAATCCGGAGGAAAAAATAGCTAAAAATTTTTAAAAACTGAAAAATCCAGAGGAAAAAATAGCTAAAAATTTCAAAAAATGCAAAAAAAAACAAAGGAAAAACATAGCTAAAAATTTATAAAAATGAAAAAAAAAGTAAAAACATAGCTAAATATTTATAAAAATGAAAAAAAAAAGTAAAAACATAGCTAAATATTTATAAAAATGAAAACAAAAGAAATAAAATAAAAACGTATCTAAAATTTGTAAAAATGTAGAGGAAAAAATAGCTAAAAATTTGTAAAAATGAAAAATAGATGAAAAATAGCTAAAAACTTGTAAAAACGAAAAATCCAAATGAAAAAAGTAGGTTAAAATTGAAAAATCCGGAGGAAAAAATAGGGTAGAACTTTTTTTTATGGAAAAATCCGGAGGAAAAAATTTGTAAGAATAAAAATATCCGGAGGAATAAATAGTTCAAAATTTGGATAGAAAAATTGCTAAAAATGAAACAATACGGAGTGAAAAATAGCTAAATAGTTTTTTAAACGGAAACATCCGGCAGGAAAAATAGCTAAAAATTTGTAAAAATGGAAAAAATCAGAACGAAAAAATCGATAAAAGTTTATAAAAATTGAAATATCTGAAGGAAAATATCGGTAAAAGTTTGTAAAAATTGAAATATCTGAAGGAAAATATTGGTAAAAGTATGTAAAAATCGAAAAATGTGGCGGTAAAATTTACTAAAACTTTGTAAATATTCTTAAAACGAAATAAAATCAATGCTACGTTCACGGTGTACTTTGTGAAAGAATTTGCTTGACGATGTGTGTAAGTAATAAGTCGTCTGCCGAAAAGCTCGTGTTCTGATTGGGTAGAATTCGGAGGTTGCCGATTTCTCGGTTGGCACGCGTCGTTCCTTGGCGTGCGTCAAAAAAATCGCCAAATCGGGGACCCTCGCTTATTTGAGGATTCTGCCGAAAAATATTTTAATAGCTTTTTTTTTTCTATAACTTTTAAGAGTAATAAATAAGTACATTCTAGCTGTAAAAAAAGGTTAAAAAGTGTAAATTTTACACTTAAAGTGCAAAGGTTGGAAAGCTTTGTAAAGAGCTTTAACGTTTACCAACTGTATGCAGCTAAAATACAAGAGTGCACTTCTATTTTATGAATGTGTGAAATTAAATTTACTAATGTAAATTGATCAATACAGACAAAATTTGGAGCCTATTTAGGGGACCATCCCAAAATTCTTCCTAGTAAAGCAGGTCCCTTCACAATATACCTTTTAATAAACAGGATCTCTTCCCATTTTTTTTTTTAAATAACACAGGCAACTTAAAAAAAAATTGAGTTTTAAAAAGGAAGAAGTCTTTAAAGACAAATTTGTTTTTGCATGTGGGGTAGCAATACTTTTAAAATCTGGAATTTTCTGAATTGACTATTTTATAAACAATCCATAAAAACATACTCTTCATTGTTAATTTTTATTTTATGTTTCAAAATGTGTAATTTGCAAACAAATTGAAAGGAAAACTTTAACAGAAGGACTTAAAGAAGTTATCAATAAACGTTTGGTTCAAATTTGAGTAACTAAATTTCATATTCATTACAAAATGTTATCTTTCACAAAAAAAAAAAAGAATAAATTTCACACAAATAACTTTTACTTTTTTCAAAATGGGCCCTAAGATAAAAGCCCTGCGTTACAAACTGAGTAAATTGACAACTTATCTTTGCTTGAATGCCAAACGAGTTTATGCTGCACAGTCATCTCTGCTGCCATCTCTGAACTGTGCCACCACAGTTTCCTGAAAAATATGAAAATAAATTGTAATAGGTTGCAATATTAAGCATTTATCATATTCAACTAGAAAATTAAAAAGAAAAAGTACAACTGATTAATGTATATAACTGATGTCAGTGAATCATTTTCTTCTTCTTTTAAATCAAAACTTATTTCAACATGCACACACACATAATTTGCATTAAATAAAATGGCATCTTATCTAAATATTGCTATGGGGGAGGAAAAGAAAAAAAAAATTACTGAATCAGCCACACCAGCAGAAGTGCTGTGCACTTAGACTGTTTTAAATTTTTACACGCATATGCACTATAGCGCTTTTTACTGAAATTATGGTACTGAAAAAGAAAAACACTGCAGAACATAATATAAAAGATGGAGATAAATTATAGTTCCAGGAAAGTAATTAAGGAAGATAATTGATACAATGTTTGGTACTTTTCGGTTAGCTGGACACCAGTAATATATATACATGTATGTACTTGTACACATCATTGGCACCTGGCTAACCGAAAAGTACCCAATGTTTTATTTAACATAAAATTAAAAGTGTAATATCAGACAGGCTCTCTCCTCTTAATATTTTGGATGGGTGTAAAAAAAAAAAAAAAAAAAAAAAAAAAAAAAATGTAACAGTATAGTATAACAGTGTGCAACTATTTTGGATTCCAAGAAAGAAATTGCATGCTTTGAGAGTATGTTGTCACAAACACAGAAAGAAAATTTCAGACTCGGGGGAGATGAGGTTAAAAAAAGGCTTAAAACAAGTTTTAAAAAGGAAGACGTCCTTAAAGACAAATTTGTTTTTGCATGAGGGGTAAGGGACGATGCAATACTTTGAAACAAAAAAAGGTACATTTCGGTTAGCCGGGTGCCAGTGATATATATCAACATATATAAATACATAATGTATATACCTATATATGTATATACATACATATATGTATATAAATATATGTATGTATATATATGTATATGCAGACATATGTGTATATACATAGATATGTGTATATATAATACATGTATATATATCACTGGCACCCGGCTAACCGAAATGTACCCAAACAAATTATGTGCTTTCATTAGGGAAAAAAAAACCCATTAAAAATTAATCTGGTTTGTTATTAAAAAAATATTTACAACATGAAAATATATTAAAAGCAACTGTTTATAAAAAGTTTGGGTCCTTTTCTGCTATACCAACACCATTGTCGCTAAGCATAATAATCGGCACAAAAGGAAATTCACATGAAACGAATCATTTGAAAACAAAAATAACATTGTTGGCACGAATTTAAGCACTTAAAAATAAAACGTTTGAAAATTGCAATACAAAATATGCACTTAAAATAAAAGAACAAATAAATATTACATAAGGTAATAAAATAAAACTCTATTTAAACTACAGGCTTGAAATTGTAAATGTCTCTTAGGATTGCTGTAAACATTTCATTTTTTGAATGAAGATGTTTATGAGTTTTTTTGATAAAAACTTTTTTTTTATGTATCTAAAGTCCTAAAACAATTTTATTGCCGCTTCTACATCATCAAGTAACAGCTTAATGGTAAAATTCATTTCAGTGTCAATAATAAATGCAAGTTATAATTTAATAAATATTTTCTATTTGAAAAGTAGCAAGTTAAGATGTTTTATGAGGTTACGATTAAATAATAATAATAAAAGATTCACGTTCAATAAATAGTCCAATCAGAATGTTTGGTACAGTTTGCAATAAAAAATTCTTTACACGGTTAGGGTAGAAATAAATGGCAGATTAGCGTATATTTTGGCATGTGTTGGTATAACAGAAAAGTACCAAGTTGTGTTCCTATTACACTCTGACTCTGATAAGTGGAATTTAAAAATTAAATCAGATTACTTAGCTTTTCGGCTAAACCAAAACATTTTGGGCACTATTGCCATGACTAATTAAAAATCACATTAATGAATTAAAAAGAAATTACCTACTTTATTAAAATCTTAAAAATAAAGTGAAATTTTGCAAATGGTCATTAATTAGTACATAAAATTCGAAGTTTTCTATTACTATCAAAATAAAAATATGCCAGTATCATCAGAAAATACAGAATATATAGGGGAAGTGGTTGTACCTTGGGTCATTTTTTTTTGTAAATTTTTTAAAAATTCAATTTAACTCAGATTTTGTTTTTTGTTTTTTTTAATTATTACCTATACATTTGTGTATTTAACACTACCTTTCATTTAAAGATAATTCCAAAAATAACGGTGTAAAAAATAATAAAATACAGGATTGGGAAGTGACCCTAGGTACAACATAGTGCTGTACCTAGGGTCAGCAGGTGTTGTACCTTGGGTCAAAGTAAAAAAATCGATGAAATGTAAAAACAACTGTATTTCACACAATATAGAATATAAAGAAATATACTACTAAATGAAAATGATCATTAAAGGGTTCTGAAATAAGTGTTTTGAGTCATAAATGTTAAGCATATTTCATTTAACAAATGTTATATGCACTGAAATCCACTTGAAAAGAAATTTGATAAGCTTGTCATTCAGATTGTCCGGTAGTAATTGGTGCAGGCAGTTTTCTCTGTTATCAACATCAGTGATATAAACATAATCTTTTTCAAGAATAAATTTGTATCACCACAATGCTTGTAATATTTTACTTACAATTTACCTTCTCCCAAATCCTTTACGACCTGTGCCACAAAATATGAAACACTTTTCTTCCCTGCTGATTTAGTTAAAACAAAATTTCATGCTGATATATCTTCCATGTCTTCATCTCTTTTTCTATATTCAGTAATTTTATCCAAGGTTTCATCAGCATTACTGGAATCTGCAAAAGCTATATCAAAATCGTCTTCATCAGAACTCGATGCAATGATTTTTTTTCTTGGAACTTTTTTTTTTATGACTGGTTGATACTTCTTTTTGCTCTGTTCTATTTTTCTCTTCTCTGGTGTGTCTGTTAATATTCTAGTTTTTCCACGTTTTCCTCCACGTGAAGCCTTTTTTCTAGGTTGTGCCTCTGGGCAAAGTCCCAAATTGCCCATGTGATATTAAGGGCCTGCCTCCCCCTTCCCCGTAGAAAAATACCTTCTGCTGCTACTGGATAAAGGAAATAAAAATGACATGTTTTTGTGCAATGATAGGTAGGCTACCTATATAAGCTATTACTATCTTAAAGTAACATAATTTCAGCTTGTGAAAGCTGTAGAGCTATAGGAATTTTTTCAAAAACTGTTCTAAAGACAAAATAAAAATACATTCTTAAGGTTATTAAAATATACCTATTATAAAATATATGGTAACAGTGGTCTGGTAGCCTACACACATATTTGATAAGTGATAAGCCTACACAGAAAATATCTATGGAGAGGGGATAAGTTTATAATTAAGATTAATATAATATTTTTTTAAGTGCAAAAAGGCTTAGTTTTGATTTTAAAAAATTCAATAGAGGAAGTATAGGACCCACATCCACAACCCAATCCCCCTTACTCCTGTGCACACCTGTACATATGATAACAATGTGATAGTAAGTATATATTATGATTTTCTAATGAGTATTAACTGTTGAAATACTTTTTGTATTTTAAAATTTGTTTATTTGAATGACCCAAAGTACAACACAATTTAGTGACCCAAGGTACAACATCAAGTATTGAAAGCTTAAACAAAGGATACTGTTTTTAAAAATTAACTTTTAAAAACATAGATGTTTTGATAAATAAAGAGCAAAAAATGTACTACTTGCCTGCTATTTCATTTTAGCTATATTGTAAAAACCCTTTTCACTATAACAAAAAGCATGAACACATAAAAATTTACTTTTGGGTGGTAAAATCCTTTGTTGTCTCTCTACTCAGCATCTACATGAGCTATGAGAACAAAACAAACCTACAGTGCCATTTAGTGTTAAAATGAAAATTTAGGATGTATTTTTGATCTGCCACCTGTTATTAAAAAAGAGAATAATATGCTGACCCAAGGTACAACCACTTCCCCTATATATTAGTTAATTAAAACCAGATCTTAACATATGAAGTATAATTTCACTGAAAGACACTGGAGCTGTAAAATATTACTTTCCGCTTCCTGACTGGTTTAAGATTGTCAGCAATAAAGCAAATTATAAAACAGGCAACGGAGAATTATGAAAAAAATAAAAGCTGAATTTTTATTGGTTAATTTTTTTATAAACCAAAAACTTCCGAGATTGTTCATTACGGACACATTTTACTCTGATATATATATATAATTACAATCAACTTATTAATAGCATATTCAGGGCAGATGTAAGATCAGTAAAGAACTTTTTTTTTTATTCACTTCTGTAGAATTAAGTCGCATAATAAGCAAAGCAATGCAGTTAATTTTACACAATTGCTGATGCTTTTTCTCAGCTTTCTTTATCTTGAACTTAAATCTGTCCCTGAGAATGATGAAAACTAATTTTTAACTAACTCTTGGAATAATATAGAAAAATAATCTTACCTAATTAGTAAATCTAAATATCCAAAAACCAGTGAATGACGAGACTTAAGACATAGACGACGCCACGATGCAGGAAAGGGAAATGTAAACAACGCTGCGATGTGCGATGACGCTGCCAAAAAGACATAAAAATCCCTACGAGACCACAGAAAAAAAGCTATATTTCAATAGATTTATTTTTTCAAGTTTTTTTTTTTATCTTCAAAATTTCTCATACAACATTAAATAATTTTAAAAGTGGAAATTTTTCAATGCTGATTATTACAAAGCGGAAAACATTTAAAAATATATTTACAAAAATCCCCACTGGGAAAAAAAATGTGTTGGAAAAGGGAAATCTTGTTTCATCTTTCCCTGCATTACTCCCGGCTTGCCGTGTGAAAGGAGTGGGAGGGGGGGATCGGTATTTGGTATTATTGCTTATTTAAGCTAGTTAAGATTTTTTTTTTC
Organism: Maratus michaelseni; assembly: GCA_963931845.1. NCBI lineage: Eukaryota > Metazoa > Arthropoda > Arachnida > Araneae > Salticidae > Maratus > Maratus michaelseni. The sequence continues at coordinate 193,432,832 of OZ007597.1, read as the reverse complement.
TTTTAAATCTAAATTTTGGAGTGTTTCAAAAAATGAAAATAACTTATTTTTTGGAACTGATTTATAGATAATATACAGATAATATAAAATCACCGCCCCCCCCCCCCCTCCAAGAAAAAAAAGAATTTTTTTTTTTTTTTTTTTTCGTTTAACAGTAACTGCTTTTTGGTAAAGTGGCATTTATTTCTTTTGACAAATATTTTTTCATTGAAATTGAAATTTAAATTCCCATTTATCATTAATTTTTTTAATATGTTTATATAATATGTATGTCTAAAGATTGCAATATTCATTTTCATTCTAGGTGCTCACAAAAAATATTCATTTAAAGATATTAATGCATACTTTAAAAGCAAAAACATTAACAGTTTTTATGATTTTTTTTTTCCATAAAAACTCTTTAAATTAAAGAAGGGTACTTTTTGTGTATTTTTTATTGCATAAAATATTTAAATGCAGCATATTTTATCGTTTCACATAAATCCAGGTTTAAAATAACGAAAATCATCTTATAAAATGTGAAGTAAAGATACTTTTTATTTCTTATAATAAAAATGTCGAGAAGATTATACTGGGCCACTGACTTTTAAACAATGATAGATTTGTATATCTTGGCCGCAAACGTACTTTCATTCGCTATTGGGCACTGAAATTGCATTAAGTTTCCCCGCCATTTGCCCGTTAACGATTTGGCGATAGACATCCGGTGTGCGGGCGCTTCAGTTAAAATACATTAATGGCTGGATACAAATTGCCGCAAACTTTTTTGGCCACAACGTTTACAACAGGTGGCCAAAAATCTCGTGTTTGCTGGGAAATAGCCTGGGGCTCACTCAGCCTAGTAGTAAACGTGGTGACTATAAAATAAGCGGGAGGCTCACTTAGCCCTGGGGTTATCGTAGTAGCTATAAAATAAGCGGGGGACACACTAAGCCCAGTAAACGTGGTGGGTTGAAAATAGCCTGGGGCTCACTCAGCCCATTAGTTAGCATAGTGGGTATAAAATATCCTGGGGCTCACTCAGCCCAGTAGTAAACGTGGTGACTATAAAATAAGCGGTAGGCTCACTTAGCCCTGGGGTTATCGTAGTAGCTATAAAATAGCCTGGGGCTCACTCAGCCTAATACTTAGCATGGTGACTATAAAATAAGCGGGGGCTCACTTAGCCCTGTGGTTAGTATGGTGGCTATAAAATAAGCGGCGGTTCACTAGGCCCAAAAGTTAGCGTGGTGGGTATAAGTTAGCCTGGGCTCACTAAGCCCAATAGTTAGCGTGGTGGATATAAATTAGCCTGGGGCTTACTAAGCCCAATAGTCAGCGTGGTGACTATAAAATAAGCGGGGGCTCACTTAGCCCTGTGGTTAGCGTCCTGGTTATAAAATGACAAGTCTGATTATATGTTTGTGGGTTCGAAACTTGTGCGGTTTAGACGATGGGATTTCGAGTATTCAGAAAAGTCGAAAAAATCATGATGGTGCTTCATATCCTTATAAATATTATGTGTTTGAATATGATAAGTTAAGGAATCTATATCCGTAAAGAGTATAACTACACGATCTTTGCATGTTTTCTTTATAAAATTGTAATGAAAATCATACATAACTAATTTAGATAATTCTAAAATTGTGAATCCAACATAAATAGGTCGATTCATTAAGATACAAGTATTAAGCTTTTCTACAGCAGCCAAGCCTTCATCATATATCTTGAATGATTTAAAAGTAGGCGAAGCTACTAATTTTTTTTAAATACATTTCCAGTATGAATTATTAAATCTAATTCACTTATTTCAAATTCTTAACGATAGTCACATAGTATTGGAAAGTGTTTCATAAAGTATACCATGACTCATGATTTTTCCTTCATATTTATTTATTGTCACTTATTGTAGATCCTATTTTATAATTTACGTTAAAATTTTTCATTCATTCCTATCATGTTCTGGGTACTCTGTATATATTTTTTTAGGTGTGTATTGTTAGTCTAAATTTTATCGAAGGTATTTCTGTGATAATATAGGTGAGGTAGCGCATTGTGTAATACTGTATAATTAATGTGTATTTTAACTATAATCTCTGTTTTAACAAGACTTGTATCGAATTAGATATCGCAATAATTCTTAAGGGTATCTCTTAATTACTATTTTTAATTTTATTTCTTAGTTATTATTTTTTATTGAATACTTAATAAAGCATATATAACGAATCGAGTTGAATGTTTAGGAATAAATTGTGCGTTCTTAAGTCATTTCGAAACAGGCTCCTTCAAACAGACCCCTTCACGAAACTTTTAACCCTAAAACAGGACACTTCACACAACGTTTCGTATTAACAATAGGCCTTTCACAAGCATACTAATGTATATACTTTTAATAGGATTTTAAAATGTTAAACGATATAAATATTCGATCTAAATATAAATCATTTTTTTTTTTTTTTACATTCAGTGAATAATTCTAGTCTAAAAATAATCTTGCTCACGCATATGAATTGTATATAGGAGCTTGTACAACATAAAAATGAATTTCATATATCGTCCCATCATGCTGTGTGACTCATCGCATAAATTGTTAGTATGTATTTTTAAAATAATTATTTTTAAAATAAATTAGAGGATACATGCAATAATACCTATTCTGTTTTGCTTACCTATTCCTTTTTGCCTACCATACATATTGAAAAAATACATTAATATTATATCTATTCATATATTATAACTTTAAACATATAAAGTAAGGATACTTACCTAGATCTTACAACCAACTCATACACTTGCTTTTGGGAGAAATGAATTGAAATGTATTCTTATCAGTAAATCTTGTATAGAATGTTATCGCAATCAGTCACGTGATGTTACTAATCTATAGATTAACAATAAGATAATGGACTTGTACTGAAATCATTTCTGGTCTAGTTGCTATACAAGTAGCACGCATGTTTTTTCATGCTGTAGTCATATATTGAAGACGGGATTGCAAGTTTGTGAATAAGGTAAGATTAATTTATGTATATATTTTTAAATGTTAAACGATATACATATTAGATCTAAAAATAAATCATTTTTACATTCAATGATTAATTCTAGTCAAAATTCACGCATTTCAAGCCTGTTGGTTAAATATAACATACACTAATAAGATTCGTTGATGATTCATTTTCTCATATAGGCAATAGTAGCAATCATTTCACATACTACAAGTGTAAAGTATGCAAAATTTATGATTCTGCTTTATAATACCTATTCATTCTGTATTCTACCCTATGCTTTATCCATGACGTCACGATATCCCGTAATTTTAAGAGATAAGCGAACACGTTATACCGTTTAGTTGTTGTAAGGCATGCATGCAGTCGAATTTGGATGAAGTCCATAGTACATTATGGTTTAAATATTTAGGTAAGATAACTTTGTTTTTCAATATTAAAAACAAAATTTTTTTAAATAATACCCTAACTATTTAGTACAATATATATTTTATAAAAACAAAGCTTAGTTATTATATTCATTCCTCAAAAGAAATTTTTAAGTTAAAATACTAAAAACACAATTTAGTATAATTTTTCTATACAAAAAAAAAGCATAGACTAATGTAATTTTAAAATATTTAAAGTTTAATTCATATATCTTATAGGGGACCCTGTATTTTTTTTTACCATAACATGCGTCAAATTCATTTAAACACAGGTACATTTAAACAGGTTCAAATTCATTTAAACATCTGTTTGCCTCAAAATTCTTAAGGGTATCGCTTAATGACTAGTTCTTATTTTTCATTGAAGCATTTTAAAACTTAACAGATTAATAATTATATAGGACTACACGAAATAATTCGTATACATTGACGGTTTTAAATAGCTCATTTACCTACAAAAAATGTGTCAGAAAAAGCCCAATAGCCGCATTTCTTATCGCGAGTGATTCACCGTGTCAAAGCAAGATCTTCGCTTACCTGATAATATGACTCATTATGATTCAGCGATATGTATGTTGAGGGGGTAACACTCAAATCTTAGTCGCAGTTATAAATATGTATTTTAAAGCATAATCATTCGAAAATTCAATTATTTTTCATGAAACGATCTACCCTATTTTACAGACTTGTATGATAAATTTGGTGAAAAATGTACTTTTTTTTTCTTCTAAAATCCATATTTTGAACGTTATACTAACAATGTATTCGTGTAAAACCTATTTTTTACATTGCATGAATTCGTATTCATTTGAGATTAGTACTCTATTTCTTAAAATATCTGTGGAATCATAATATTTTTACAGGGTATATTGTGAAGGGAGGCCTTTTCATTCAAACAGCGGACCTTGCATTTTTATGAAAGGTCAATATCCCTTGTATTTCTGTCGCCATAATATAACATGAATCTATTGAATTTATTTTGTGAAGGTAACTTAATATCTATAACTATGTGTTTTGAACATATCGACGCGCAAGCTGTACTTTTAGCCTAACTTGAATTGAAAAAAAAAAAAAAGACGAAAGTGTAAATTATCTGATTTTAGGAAGGGTTCTTATGCATAATTGGATTTTTGTGAAGGGCCCTTTTTATTCCAAAAGGGAACCCCTACAGTTTTTGTGAAGGACTTTTTTTTTATTCGAATAGGGCATGTATCTCATTTATTTTATGAAGGAGCCCTATAGTTTAATGCGAGTTCATACTTCGAAGGGTCCCTGTATTTTGAATCTATCGATGCGTAAACTGTACTTTTACCCTAACTTGAATTGAAAAAAACAGGGTAAAGTGAAAATTATCTGATTTTATGAAGGGTCCTTATGCATAAATGGATTATTGTGAAGGGTGCCTTTTTATTAAAAAGGGGATCTGTTCACTATTTTAATTAACTATGCACTATGTGGTAAAATTATATTTTGTTCACATAACATTTCAATAATGTTGGAAAGTGATTCATAAACTAAACCGCTACACATGATTTTTCATTCTTGTTTATTTTATATATACGTTAAAATTCTTTTTGTACCAATCTGTATTTTTTGTGGAAAGTGATTCTGAATTATGACTCTATGCATGATTTTTCATTCTTGTTTATTTATTATTTTATGTATACGTTAAAATTCTTCTTTTGATATCACAATGTATTTTTGAAGTGCGTATTGTTAGTCCATCGAAGGACCCCTCTGAGTAAAAAAAAGGGAGGGGGCGAGCTATTAGAATTGAGTGCAGTATAATTCATACGGGACCCTGTATTTTTTACTATAACCCCCCCGTGGTGATTCCTGGGACCAGGAAGTTTTGACTCTAGGTCACTTCTAGCTAAAAGCTCACACCTTCAGGCAAAATCCATTTCAGTTGAGAGTTTATATCTTAGATTACTTTCAGTTGAAAATCCTACTTTTGGCGACTTTTAACTCTAAAAATTCTATTTTTTGGCAAGTTTTAAAACTAAAAAATCATAAAAATTTCTAAGTTCTCCAATTAAAATTAATCACCATTTTTAATTAAACCATTATTGACTTTTAAAATTCTCCTCTAACATGTATATCGAATACCCTACTCTCGTTGAAAAAAAAAAAAAAATCTCGCGAAAATTCTTAAGTTCTGCAATTAAAATTAATTAATTACTATTTTTAATTAATATTTTTAATTAATTAATCATTCTCCTCAAATATACTCTAACATATATTTCGAATACCCTACTCTCGTTGAAAAAAAAATTTTGCTTCGAAAAATTTCTAAGTTCTCCAATTAAAATTAATTAAATTTCTAATTCGCTAAAATAAATCCCTTGAAACACACCTCGTATTCTAGTAGAAAATTCTCCGCGAAAAAAAAAAAAAAATGCTTCAAAAAATTTCTAAGTTCCCCAATTAAAATTAATTAACACTAATCCTTAATTAATCCCCTCATCTTATCTTAGGTGGTGGAGGTTAAAAATCTTATTTCATTGTATAAAAAGAATGTACTTTTTTAACAGTAGTGTTGGAAAATATTTCGTAATCTATAACTGATGCGAGTGTTTTTAGGTGCGTTCGTAATTAAAAAAATACGTAGTACCTATTGTCGTCGTCTGATCCGTCCGTCTGTCTGTCCGTCCGTCCGCATATAACAACGCAAAAACTACCCAACCGAATGGTTTGAAATTTAAGATATATTATCTTTGCAGAATTTTGTCGAGACATTTCAAATTTTATAAAAATCGAATCAAAACTTTATAAAATATTAATAAAAACATTTATTAAGAAATTTGAATTTTTTTTAAAAATCAGTGATTTTTTGTTATAGGAGTTTCCGAGGTTGAATCGTCAAGCGACCGAGATAGTTATTTTATGACAGAAATGAATCTGCAGACGATATAATTCATTTCAATGAATTAAAAATCATCAAGATCTGAATATTTATGTAACTGGCTATAGTACGAACGCACCTCATTTGTCACGTTTGACTTACAATTTCCAACTTGTTTGTTCTTCATTTGAAATGTTGTGACGGGGTAAAGAAAGAAAGAAAGTGTTGCGTAATCTGTGCTTGGCAGATAACTTTTCTTTTTTGATTTTTCTTCGGAAGACTTTGTGAAAATTGAAGTTAGCTAACTCTTTTTAAACTGCTATCAATGTATTTATATTATTTTTCATTATAATTTTAGAAAATGGAGGGACACCAGAGTTCAAATCCTGCAGGAGTCTACGGTAAGAATATACTATTTTAATGCATTTTTAGGTGCGTTCGTAATTATATAAATACATTAGCACCTATAGTCGTCATCTGGTCAGTCCGTCTGTCTCTGTCCGCATATAACAGCGCAAAAACTACCCAACCGAATGGTTTGAAATTTAATATATATCATCGTTGCAGAATCTTGTCGAGTCATTCCAAATTTTATGAAAATCGAATCAAAACTTAAAAATATATTATTAAAAGTTTTTTTTCATTCTATTAAATCCTATCGTACGTAATCTATGTAACAAAAGCGCAAGTCATGTGACTGAGGAAAACAAATACGGGGAAACCACTTCTTTTTACTTTCTTCTATCTTTACAAGAAGAAAGTATTGGATTCATGAAAATTTTCGACTTCCGGTTTTCGACGGATTTATACGTTTTAGAAGGTCCTGAACACGATTTGACTATTTTTAGAAAATGTCTGTCTGTGACTCTGTCTGTATGTGACAAAAATTTTGTGGGCGCTCTATTTCAAGAACTAATGCTCGGAATTTAATAAAACTTTAGATTTCGTTAGTCCCTGATATAAATTGGTGCTGATTAGTTTTTGGTAAAAATCTCCCTGCAGGTGGCGCTGCTAAGCAGCATTTTTTGCGATTTCCGCAATAGCTCTATCTCAAGAACTAATGCTCGGAATTTAATAAAACTTTATATTCAGTTAGAGCCTGATATAAGTTGGTGCTGATTAGTTTTTGGTAAAATTCGCCCGGCAGGTGGCGCTGCTATGCAGCCTTTTTCGCGAATTTACAATAGGTCTATCTCAAGAACTAATGCTCGGAATTTAATAAAACTTTATATTCAGTTAGTCTCTGATATAAATTGGTGCTGATTAGTTTTTGGTAAAAATCGCCCAGCAGGTGCCGCTGCTACGCAGTATTTTGTAGGATTTACACGATTTTAGCGATAGTCCTATCTCAAGAAATATTGCATGGAATTTAATAAAACTTGAGTTTCAGTTAGACCTTGATATAAATTGGTGCTGATTCTTTTTAGTGTATGCGGAACCTGTGTGAGATAGAAGAAAGTTTTGGGATTGACACATCCGACTAGTTTCATATGAGAGGCGGCCATTTTTATTCAAAATTATTTTTTTCCAGTAAAATTGCATAAAAGTTAGATTTTTAGAAAGATCGCTCAAGAAAATTGTTTGGTTGAGAGATGAGTTACATTAAAATATGCAAAGATTTCTGAGATAACTTCAGTTAATATATATATATTTTTTTTAACCATTGGGAAAATGGTTTTTGTTTTCGCTCAAGAATGGACCTCTTGGAGTCGTCACAGTTTTTAAAAACATTTTTAACGAAATTCTGTAACTTTAAAAGAATTTTTCTTTTTTTTTAAGCGTTTTTAACGAAATTTTGTGATTTTAGAAGAATTTTTCTTTTTTTTAAAGCGTTTTTAACGAAATTTTGTAATTTTAGAAGAATTTTTAACGAAATTCTGTAACTTTAGAAGAATTTTTCTTTGAATAGGCAATAGAAATGCATAAAATCGTTACAAAAATGTTAAAGTTACAAAAGTGATAGATGCAAACTATCAGATAAGAAAAAAAGCCGAATTCAAAAATTGACGTCGGATGAGAAATCGTCTTATAAAGCAAAAAACGTGGTCTTCAACTTTAATTTTCTCAAAATACCTTTAGCTCAGACATCAATCTAAACAAGAGTTAAAGTTATTGTAGGAAGGACCCGATAAAATATTAAGGTATATTGGTTAACAGCACTTTCCCTTTATTTGCACAACTTACTGTCACTCAATAGCGTTCAGTTGCTTCTCTTATCAACCTACTCGTTTAAACAATTCTTTCTGACAGTATGTTGTTAAATATTATTATGTATCGCGCAACGTTTATCGTTTGCTGGTTGAAACATCTGCAACATCAAAATGCGATGATGGAAAGGTGCATTACTTACCATAGAAGAAGGAATATAAATTTATATTCCTTCTTCTATATTACTTACAATCGAATGACGAATGCATTCAACGCTGCCAGGGGTGCGTTGGAGAGATTGATTTTGTAGATGGTTCAGACGAATATTTTTTTGAGGGCAGAGAATACCAGGATCTCTTCAACTGTAGTAATGGAAATGTGTTTATTTGTAGCAGTATGCAACGGTTAAGATAACTGCGGCGATGGTTCAGATGAAATGCTTTTTACATAGTTGTTCGTCGTTGTTAAATATAATTACGTATCGCGCAACGTTTATCGTTAGCTGGTTGAAACATCTGCGACATCGACATGCGATGATGGAATGGCGCATTGCTTACAATCTAATGATATATATATATATATATATATATATATATATATATATATATATATATGATGATGATGAAACCACACATTTTATTTGTGGTATTTAGGCATTTGGAACCTGAAGATTCTGTCTAAATTCCACAATTTTCATTTTTTCAATTTTTAATTTAATTTCTTCTTCTTCTTCTTCTTCTTCTTCTTCTTTATTTTATTTTATTTTATTTTTTACTATAAGTATGGAATCTATATTCAGAGTGTTGGGGAACACCATTGTTGTCAATCATATATATTATTTCTCCTGTCAACATCCCTTTTTCTAATAAAATACAAAACGCAAAACAACGAATGAGATACCATATGAAAGGATTTTGAACAGGCTTCTGACATAGCCCACTTAACAATTCGTTAAAACATGTTTTTGATTAAAATTTGCTGAAAATTAAAAATTAAATCGGTATTGTTTTCATAAAAGAAATGAAAGGTTTTCCTCAATTAGTGTTGCCACAAAAATAAAATACCACATCATATGATGCTCAGCAATTATAATAAAAAACACCGCACGGGTTTATTTTATATTTATGATTAAAAAGCGAAATTGAAATTGAAATGTTTAGCTTTTAAATATACACTAAAAACACTTTTTTTTTTGCTTAAAAGACGTCAACATAAACCTTAAAGTTGTTAAAATTTAATTTTTTTTCCACTTTATTTGAAATATAATAACAGTTGAAATGTTTAGATTTATATTTCTATGCTCCATGTTTTTCCCGAAGCGGATGACGTCATCCTCTAATGTAGTCAAAATACGATTGTTATTTTTTTTTTCTCGCGCGTGACTTTTGCAATCTTGGATCAGTTTTTACTCTAACTTTGATGGAATAAATTAGATGATATTCTGGCTTGACTAAAAACTAAATGTTGTTTGCAGATATTTTTATCCTTACTTTTTCTTTAGAAGTTTAAACCTGCATCTAATAAATATTACATATTGATAAAAAATGATACTTCTCTAATATCCCGTCGACCACTTTTCACAACAAAAAACTATCGCCAAATAAACGCGAGAACGTTGCCATTGGAATATCAAAATAAATAAATAAATAAAATATAAGAATTTAAGGACACAATTGTTATTTTAATTAATAAAATTACTAATAAATCAGTAAAACATAATGAAAAATACACGCAAATGTCGAATTAAAAACCACTTGATGACATAACAAACACGTATAATGCTTCTGACATCCAGTAAATGGGACTGAATTTTTGCGTTTTATCTTAGGGTTTGGCGGTAGTTTTTGTTACGAAAAATGGTCAACGAGATAATAGAGAAGTACCTAAAAAATATTAGATGTCAGTGCGAAATCTTCGCACGGGCCCTCTGGTTAATTATTACATTCAAATTCATAATTTCATAGTTTTTGTTGGTGTTTCGGTAATGTTTCAATAATGGTTTTATATATATATATATATATATATATATATATATATATATATATATATATATATATATATATATATATATATATATATATTTTTTTTTTTTTAAGCATATTGCGTGTATAAATTCTATGTAGATCAGATACAAGGCTGCATAAAATATGTCGAGTACATTTTAGGTTATTAAACCAAAATTGCCGAATGGAAACTTTCAACTATGCTGTACGTTTCCGAAAACTAAATGTTAGCATGCTATGCTTTGATCAGGGCTGCATATGTATATATATATTTTTTTTCCGATTATTACTGGTAATTATCGAAACTTGGTTTTCAAATGTGGTATGCATTTTGTAAGATTTTGTTACCTTCCCATTTCATTGTGTGGAGGTTTGTTGAATGTGTTGAAAAGCATTTCATAATCTATGTTTAATACATGATTTTTCTTGAATATATTTTTTAATGCTAATTCAACAAATAAAAAATAAAAAAATTTACTTTCGTGTTATAGCGGCCTCCAAGGATGAAATATTTTTGCTTCTGTTTTCATGAATATATTGTAAATTTGGTACTTTCGTGTTATAGCTGTCCCCAAGCATGATCGCCACGCGACCAAGCTTTATCGTCAAATTATAAAGCATGTATGACATTATAATAATATATGATATATATAACATTTCTTGACGTATGTGGCCAAGTTATAGTCATATATGATGCAAACATGTTGTATATATATGACATGTGTATATGATGTATATACGACATATAAGACGTAAATAATATGTGTATAATGACGTATATGGCACATATAGGAGTGTTTGGAATATATTTATGCGTATATAGGATGCATATGTAAGCTTTGCGATGATCTTGGCAAAATCATAACTGCAACCTTGGCATAATCATAATTGTGGGGGCCGCTATAAAAAAAATACTTTTTTTCTCTTTTTTTTTCAGTTTTTGGAACATTTTCTCAATGATTATTGTAATTTGTTAAATTATTTTTTTTAGGCTCTTCAAGTGGCAGCGAAAATGAAGATGAAAAAGAAAAACAGAAAAGTAATGGAACAAATAAACGAAAATCAGGTCAGTTTGAAATTAAATTAAATTAATTTTGAATAATAATTATTTTTATTAAGAAAATAATAATGTCTGTACATTAAAAAAAATGAACTATGTAATTCTTTTTGTTTTCAGATCACAAATGTAACACATGCAGCAAAAGAAAAAAAATTTCAGATGAAGGAAACTCAGATAAGGAAAGTTCCTTATCACCTTCAGGTACATAGATATATTTAAAAACATATAATAATAATAACTGTTATTAAAATTTAATGCCTGTACATTTTAAAAAATGAACTACATAAATCTCTTTCCCTTTTCCAGAAAATGGAGGAGAAAACTCCCACGTGACTAGAAAGAAAAAAAACAAAAGAAAAAAAGGAAAGAGTTCTCCATCAAGTATGTATTTATATTTGAAATTTTACTACTAATAATTATTATTACTAAAATTTAATGTCTGTATATTTTACTATAAAAAAAAGGAAAAAAAAAAAAGAAGAAGAAGAAAAATGTAATTTAACAAATTACAACAACCATTGGAAAAATGTTCCGAAAACTTAAAAATTAAAATAATTAAAAATATTAATTATTCAAAAATATTCATCGGAACCATCTACAAATAAAAGCATTTTCCATTACTACAGTTGAAGAGATCCTGGCATTCTCTGTCCTCGCAAAAATATTCGTTGGAACCATCGCCGCAGTTATTGAAACGCATTTCCCATTACTATACATTATCCTTAATATATACCTTATTCTAAATAACTAGCCGCCACTGGCGACCAGTTTGGTCTCCCTTAAATGTATGTTAAACATTGCAACACGTTACATTTATTCATAATTTAATTTTCCCTTAATCCTTCGCCAAATCGGAAGATTCTAATAGACAAATCATGAACTTTTGCGATCATGGTAGCATTTCGCATTGTTTTTGGGCACAAATGTCACATACGCACGTTGGCGCGATTCCCCCCCCCCCCCTCACCCGCCAATTTGGCGAAAACTTTGTTATGGAAATTGTTGTTTATTTACTTTTATTTTTTATTTTAATTCTATAAATTATTTTTGATATGTATATCAATATTTATTTACATCAAACTATCCTTTATTTATTTTTATTCTTTTTTTTAATTATGAGTATTTTTGTTAGCCGGGAGCAGATGATAATTCGCCAAATATCGTTCCCATCACCGTCATTCATACTACAATTAATTTAATTTTAAATTATAAACCTGTCACTCATTTCATTTAAAATACTTAACTTTAATCTAAAATGCTTATATTACATAAATTTAAAATACTTCACACTTTTCATTTAAAAGAGAAAATAAATAAATAAATAAGAAATAATATCATAAATCAAAACATTTGATTTCAAAATCAAAGTATCATTTCTAATTTGTACACGCGATAAATAAAAGCTGTATTAGCGATTTTAAAAATGCTAAAAATCTGATTCATTAAATATTATTACATGAGTTCAATTTACGTCAAGAAAAGGTCCGAAAGTTGAGTTGTATAGCACATAATTATGGTAAACTTTGATTGTCTCACTGGTGCGAATTATTTTTTTGACGCGAGGCAGCGGTCCAAAAGTTCATTCGCGGAGAACTTGCTTTGCGAATGATTACCTCCATGATTTAATATTTTAAATGTTCACGACGAATCAATCTTTTTTTTGTTTACTTTTATGAATAGAGAATTTGAACTGCGAATCTTTCGACTGAAGTTATTGCAGAATATATACATAATTGAACGCAAGTCATCTCTCAAATATTAATTTATTTTGAACGATCTTTCTTAAAATGTAACTTTTATGCAGTTTATTCGAAAAAATAATTTTGAATAAAAATGGCCGCTTGGCATATGAAAAAGTGAAACGGACATCCCGGAACTGTTGAGGACAGTCACATGACTTACGGTTTTATTTTAGAAGATAGTTTAAGCCAAATTTGTAATTAAGTTCCTAGCTTAACCAAACGAACGAATTTTTAAAGATGCATAGTGGTCCTCCTAATTAGTCATTTTCTGAAGGACACTTGAATATTCCCTCACTCCCGGCCCCTCCTTCAATGTTTTTACTCTAATTATGTCCCGTTTCGATATCTGGGTCATTCTTCAAAAAAAGGCCTATTTCATATTTTTTTTTTTTTTTTTAAAACTCTTATTTTTACTTGATTTTTTTCCTGGGTTTTTTAAACAAGTGAAGAACACTAATAAATCTATGGTCCTGTTCAATTCATTTCATTTATTTAATAAAAAAATATTTTAAAAATTTACTGGTAATGGAGGTGAACCTTTGGTAACGGAGTGGAATTGTATATTATTATAAATATATACTAGATGAAACCCGTCAAAACTTGACGGAAAAAAATTACTATAACAATATCAGTAAAATAAGCTTCTTTATAACAAAAGATGTATGAAACAGTCTTTCAAATATTTTATTTTAAAAGTCCCCCCCCCCCCCCAGTGAAATACAGTACTATTTCCGATGCAAACTCCAAACAAACAATCTATAAACAACTGTCTAAAGCAAATCAGTTTGACATTATACTGCCATATTCCCCACGGCAAGAAAGAAAATTTCACGTATCTATGATGTATCATACAAATAGTATATCCCTACTTTCATCTCATATTCAGTAAATAAAAGAACATAGTAAATAAAGCACACATCCCCCTCCCTCTGTGATAATTTAACCGAATGAGCTAATTATGCGCATGTGCATTGCATCTGCCCAAAGACACCGTTGAAATTCGACGTTAAAAAAAGTTTTAAAATGTTTAAATTAAAAGTTTTAAAATGTCCTCTTTAATCATTGTTCGTTTCAAATCCATATCTTCTAAAACGCATCCATTTTTTTAAGCTAATTAATTTTTATGTAAAAATGAAGAATTTTGTTTTACAATAATAAATCAATCTGCAGATGACGGAGATTTTTAATGTTTTCAAGTGTAATTTATTTGTATGGTTTCTTCGGTTCCTTTACATAATCAGGATGATTATTCCTTTTCCATAACAGTCGGGGATCTTTTCCCTCTTATGCAGTTAAATATCCAATGGATCTTTAAAAAAATAATAAAATACAGTTCCTAACATGTTCTGATGAAATATATACATCAACGAATTCAACATATCAATTTTATGTTAATTATAAGCTGAATATATATATATATATTTGACAGATTTTAGTTTAGCGCCAAAATGGTCTATCTTATGGATAATCTGATCTTATGATTTATCAGGTTTTTAATTAATATTTTTTTTTCACTTTTCATGATGGTTAGGGAAATCTATTTTCAATTGTGGCAACTTTCCCAGGATCTAACATTATTAAATCAAACTTATGGTCATTGTACAGATAGAATTGAAAAATGTTTCATGCTTGAAAATTATTTATAAAGTCGTTAAATTAAGGGGCAGTTTTCCAATAAATTTCAATGGAAAGCTAATTTTTTTTTTCTAATTGATGATGTAAAAATTGAAATTCTAAAATGTAGTAAAAAATTGAGATTTGTAGTAGTTAGAAGTGATGTAAGCGCGACGAAATCTAAAGCGATAGCACCATTTGTTGTCACAACCGTTATACATTTCTAAAAATTGCCACTGTGTTTTGGCTGGCGTCCAAAAGTAGACTACCATTTTTTGACATCGAAAGAGAAGTGAAATAGGACTTTGCCGCTAATAAGGAACTGTTAAGTGAACTTATAAACCTACCAAAATAATTCCTATAGAATGTTAGCCTTACATTGTTTATTCTAGATAAAAATACAATTATTATTATTATTATTATTATTATTATTTTAACCATTGGGAAAGTGATTGTTGCTTTCGGCCGAGAATGCAGGTTCGCATTTTACTACCGTTTTTAATGAAATTCTGTAATTTAGAAGAATTTATCTTTGAATAGGCAATAGAAATGCATAAAAGCGTTACAAAAGTATTAAAGTTACAAAAAGAATAGAGGCAAATTATCAGATATGAAAAATAAAGTAGAAATTTGGTACTTTCGTGTTATAGCGGCCCCCAAGGAAATATTTTTGTTCTGTTTTCATTAATATATTGTAAATTTGGTACTTTTATGTTATAGCGGCATCCAAGGATGAATCGCCAAGCGACCAAGATTTATCGCCAAATTATAAAGCATGTATAACATTATACTAATATATGATATATGATATATATATATATAACTTTAAGTAAAATTTAACCATTGATATATATATATATAACATTTCTTGACGTAATGTGGCCAAGTTATAGTCATATAGGATGCATATATGATGTATAATCGACATATAAGACGTAAATTATCTGTGTATAATGACGTATATGGCACATATAGGAGTTATATATGCGTATATAGAATGCATATATAAGCTTTGCGATGATCTTGGCGAAATCACAACTACAACCTACATAATCATAAATGTGGGGGCCGCTATAAAGCAAAAGTACGGTATTTTATTTATTTACTTTTTTTTTTTTAACCATAACATTATTTTTAATAATTTAAATTTTCCTGAAATCCTTTACTTTTGTGAATTTTTTTCTTAAAAAATCAAATCTTCTAACCTATAATTTAAAAAAAGTAATTGGTAGCATGTAATTAAGGAATGCAATCTCGATGAAGCAACCTATAAACGCTCCAGTTCTAATCTTTAAAATTAAAAAATTAAAAATCAATTAAAATTACGCCATGTTGACACAATCATATACATTTTTCTTTTTAGCTTTATCAATGTTACAATGCATTTCAATCTAAGCATAACGTCATTTTTACTGGCGCAAACTTTTCACACTTACTTTGTATATGTTACTTTAATGCGTAAATACCATGTATACAAATAAAAATATATTTGTATTTAATTGTAATGAAAAATAGCATCAACAAAGTTGTAATGTATAATAATAAAATAAACCCAATGAACAATATTCCCGTGACGTCACAATAAATATGAATTTTTATTCGCTTATAAAACACGCGGATAAATATTTTTACCGAAATTTAACTTGCAAATTAAAAAATTCGGTCTAAAAGTGCTTTTAATATTATTTATCTTTTATCCTCTCAACCATAGAGTTCATAGAATAAACTATGTATCTCGCAACAGTGGGCGTTAATCCGATTGCCGACTTTATGACGTCATAAGCAGATGAAAAAGTTTAATTGAAAATTACGGCTAATTAATTAAATTTTTGAACAAACGAATGCACGATAACAAATCTGTGTCCGAATATCTTTCATTTAAAAAAAGAATGATGTAATTCGATGCAGTAGTTTGTTCTCACGGATTGTCGAAAGAAATCGTTTAGCGTTTTAAATATATAGATATTTATTAAAAGTAACTAACAATTCCTAAAAGTAACACAGGAAATTTTATTACAGTAAGTATAGCAGTAATATATGGTGGATTATTTATAATGGGCCAAAATGAATACTGACATTTTCAAAAAATAAAATTTAACTTGGAGCGTATTCAAAGTTATTTTTAGTATCACCTAAGATGACAAATTATGTAGTATGAATACTTGAGCTACATTTTCTAAATAAGTTTGTTTATTTAGAGTATTTTGAGGAAAATATAAAAGGGACTGAATAAATTCTTAAGAAAAAAGTCTTAAAACAATCTACATGAATATATTTTTTTTCACAAGAAAGGTGACAAAAATATACAAAAAAGAAATATTTGGCGATTTCATATATAAAAATCTCAATTAAAAAAAAATATATATACTGAAGAGAAAAAGCTTTGAATATATCCATCTCCTTAAACAAACAAGTACAAATTGATAAGTTTTTACGACAAATTAAAAAAAAAATGTATTGTTTAATTTATAAATTTAGCAATTATTACTGTGTCACCCCATTGGTGCTAGTGCCACCCCAATGACCAAGTGTCATCCCATTGACGAATTTGCAATGGGGTGATCTCACAATCTTTCCTGCACCACTTGATATCACTTTTCGGAACTGATGCTTTACACTCACGCAGCGATTCTTGGCGACTTTTTTGTTGGCGCGATTTAATTTTTTCAGTAACTTCAAATGTTTCATTTTCCGACATTAACTTGTGGCAACCAAGACTCCCTTATCATAGATCAGACTTGAAAATCCGGAGAAAGTCTATGGGAGAAAAAGTCCGCGGTAATTGCCAACTTATTAATTGACTTTCTTCGGAAAGTATCGCCGCCTGGTGGATACTACCGATACTAGTTCATAAGCAAATCCATAGAACAAATGGAGCTGTGAAAAAATTTCGTGTTATTTCGTGTTGTAAATACTCATATTACTGACGATTGATGGCGCTAGTAGTAGGAAAACCATGTGGTTTTTAACCACGTGTATAGCGGTCAAATAGGAAACTTGCTGATTGTGAGGTCTGATACTATGATAAGGAGGTCTTGGTGGCAACGATAGATAGCTGTGACTTTTCATAAACATGAATTGTACTGTTGCGTGAAAGAATAAGCCACCCTGTGGGCGGCTAAAAAAAAAAAAATGTAATTTAACAAATTATAACAACCATTGGAAAAAAGTTCCGAAAGCTTAAATATATATATATGTATATATATTTTATTTATTTATTTATTTATTTTTTGCGTCCTTTTGACGGAATTTGCGCTTTTTCGCGATCTTTTGACGAAATTTGCCGTTTTTCGCGATCTGTTGGCAAAATTTGTCGTTTTTCCGCGACCTTTTGAGGAAACTTGCCGTTTTTCGCAATGTTTTTGACGAAATTTGCCGTTTTTTCGCGATTTTCTGACGAAAGTCACGTTTTTCCCTCTATCCTTTGACAAAATTGGCGATTTTTCTTCGAACGAATGACGAGATTGATTTTTTTTTTCGGCGATCATGTGCCGAAATACCGATACATTTTATGTCCGAATTTTCGGATTTATGACCGATATTTTTTTTTCATTTTCGGAAATCATTGCCTTCATTTTTCGGAATCTTCAGAAAATTCGGACCAGAATCACCCCTGAATTATAGTTAGTAAGCTGTTACTTTGGTTCGATAAATCCTGCATTTTTCTTTCTTCCTTTTTTTTTTTTTTTTAGTATCATGACAAAGAAAAGAAATGAGTATAATAGTATAAAAGGGCGAAAACAACCCAGCAAACACATAATTGTCAGAAATGTCACGAATTGGTATAAGTAATATCATTATTGTCAGATACATCGATTTTCATGTAACATTCCGATAAATGTTTCATGGCAAATTAAAGTTTTATCAAATAAGTGGTGTCTGTACTGTAAAAAAATGGCGATAATCTTACGCGCCACAAAATCCGTGTCAATTACTAGGTATCCGATACCTAGACTACAAAGGATAGCGTGGCGTCGCGCCACTAGTTTATCGAAAAGCAAAATCCATTTCACGCCATGGATATGATAATTTTTTAACACCCGCCGATTAATCATCCATATACTATCATTGTCGTCTAGGCATTTATCTAAACCGCAGTGGCAACACACTCGACCTTCACTTCTGTCTTCAATGGCCGCGCGCGTTAGTTTGTTTGTGTACATCAAGATGGTCTGCAGAATATCCCAGTTTAAGTAAGTTTTTTCTCTAATCTTTTAGCTGTTTAGCTTTGAAATTTTGTATCTTTCCTTTTTTATAATGATTTAAGGGAACAGATGCGGAATCCCTGGTCACGGAATTTTGGCGAATTTTTTTTTGGCGCGCGTCTCAGAATCGCGCCAGACTTGTTTTTAATATGCCAACATCTCGGAATTATGGGAAATACAACCTTTTGCATTTTAAAAACACAGGAGCGCGTCTCAGAATCGCGCCAGACTTGTTTTTAATATGCCAACATCTTGGAATTATGGGAAATACAATCTTTTGCATTTTAAAAACACAGGAATGCGTATTTTTATGCGTAAATAAAGTTAAAAGAAGTAAAAATGACATTTACAACATAAGAAGAATAGAAAATGAGTAGTCTACGTTATATAAATCTTTTAAAGAGCCTTACAACATCAGAGTATACTATACATTCGACGATTGAAATTCGAATTTCTCCACAACCTTTACATCAAATTATTGCGTCATCTAAATATTTAAACTGAGATATTTTCTTTTCACTAAGAAATACACGTAGTAAACTATTTACGCATTATAAATAATAAAAAAGATATGAAAATACGAGCAGATATCTATCTTTTCTAATACGCTATGATCTCGGAATCATGGGAAAATATTTGTGATAATAATACGTTGTGACGTCATTCATGACGTTTTGGTTGCAAACACAAAACAGTCTGTTACTATGTTCTATTTTCCATTGTATATTATGGATATATCTGATACATACATTTCATACAGTCGACTGCAAAATGAATCGAGCACCGGGACACCTTCAGAAAATTTTCAAATGCCCGTCGGCCCCCTGTAGGCCCCAACCCCCCCAAAAAAAACCTTAATACCCTTCGCGCTTCACTCGCCAACGTTGGCCTGTCCACGGACGCAAAAAAAAATGGACCAAAGGATAATTTCCTTTGGTCCATTTTTTTTTGCCCTTTCTGGCATTCAGAAAGATTCTAGTCCCTTTTGCAGGTCGTCTGCATTTTATCCCGCCATTCGAGCAAGTAGGCGGGCAGCAGGTATCCCTCCTTTTCGCCGCATTGTCTCAAATACACGACTTTGCCGACCCGTTTGCGCTCCAAGATGCGTCCCTTGTTCAAAAACTCGTAGAGTCTCGCTTCCCTATCGGCCTTATACCCCGATGCCAAGCGGTAGGCGAGGAGATGAATCAGGGCCGTGTGTTCAATCACCCATTCGGTTTTCCATTCTGGTAAAATGTCGCTGCTGAGACAGCTACCCACTTCTCGAGCCCAGGCGTGTATACTGCATTTCCCTAGCAACAGAGCCAACTCTAACGTTCCCCAATACATTTTTCCATTCTTTCCCACAGCTCCGAAAAGATTAAAGTAGAGTTGGCGGTCCATCAAACCCACTCGAAACTGCATGACTGTTTTTTCTTCTCCTCCTCTCCCTTCCCGTCTTTTTATCCTTCCCCCCTCCCCCCTTTCCAAACCCGTTTACGCCGCTCGACCGGCCGCGCGCGCAGCTCTCTCCCGATTCGCCGCTCCGCGTCCCGCCCCTCGAGCGGGCTCCGCCTCCTCAGCCTCAGTCGCTCGTCCGCTTCGATCCGCGCGGCATTCTCTCTCTCGTTCTTGCTCTCGCTCTCGCCATGTCCTTTTGCATCCAGTATCAGCCCACACCGTATCACCACTACGTCCTGACCGGACTCATTGGTCAAGACGAACTCCTCTACTGGTTCGCCCGAGATGTCATCAGCGTCCTGGGCCTTCATAGGCCTTCGCGAAGCCTGACCAACGTGCAAGTGCGGCACGTGGCCCCGACCCTGAAGAATACGCCGCCTCACTACCTCAAGAAACGCGTGGTACGGCACGAAGCGGCCATGCGACTGTTTCAAATGTCGAGGGTCGAGTCGGTGCAAGAGTTTGGCAGGCGACTCGGCTCGGATCAAACGTACGTCCGCATCTTGATGGAATGGGACGAAAAAGACGTGAGTCATCCGACTATTCTGCTCATCCTGAACGTACCGGGGATACCGGATATGGTCCGACACCCCACCTTCTTTCACTGGTTTGAAACGTTTAAAAAAATGCCGTGTTTAAACTCTACCCGGATCCCCTCATCGAGACGATGATGAAATGTAACCAAGAAATTTTAATGAACCCGCCCGTCGTTGCGGAAAGCAGTCAAGTCACTGTACTGGAATCACGTCAAGAGGATGCCTGTCCTCTTGAAATTTGTTTGAGTGGAAAGGAACTCTGAAAAAATTTAAACTCGTTGAGGATAAAGATGCTGCTGCTGCTGCTGCTGCTGAAAAAACGTATACCGAACTGTAATTCTCTATCTAGAGGCAAAAAAATGGGTGCCCGGGAGTTGTGCTGATGCATGCACAACTCTCGGGCACCCATTTTTTTGCAGTCTACTCGTCACCAATGTTGGAAACGTCAACCAAAGTGCCCGAGAGAATGCTGAGGCATTCTCCGGGCACCCATTTTTTTTTGCGGTTCACTCGTCACCAACATTGGTGACGAGTGAACCGCAAAAAAAATGGGTACCCGGGAGAATGCTGATGCATTCTCTTGGGCACCCCTTTTTTTGCCATGGTTGACGTTTCCAGACTGTCAAAAAAATGTCAATGTAGTTGCCCGCCTCCTATACATCCATTGAATAGCGACTCACCCCTTGAACCCATTCACCTGCGTCCAATGCTTGGAGGAAAAAAAAAAAAAAAAAAAAGTCTGGATCGATACGCATGAACCCACGTTCTGCGCGGGCGCTTCGTTCGAGTTTATTCACTCTTCCCCTTGCCTGTCCTTGAAGCGCGCCTCTCAAAGAAAAGGGTCTTTGGCCCTCCCCGCGTTCCTTCAACACCTCTCTCTCTCTCTCTGCTTCTTCCCTTCCCTTCCCCTCCCCCTGGCTCCCGCGAGCATAAATAGTACGGCGCGCTCTCTTTGGCCTTCTATATGCCGCGTCATGCTCTTTCAACTCAAGCTCGGCACCGGCGTGCTCTGGGGAGCCATCGGTCAAAATGGCGGCCTGTACTGGGGAGCCCTGTCTGTCGCCAAACTCTTGGGGTATCGATCCCTCTACCAGTTTACACGTCATCGTTCCAACGTGCTGCTCAAAGACATTGCCTCCCGCTATCACGCCCAAGAACACCACCGGTTCCTGGAAACGCGGCTCATGACTCATAACCGCCTGCTTTCGGTGCTCGACCGTTCCCGAAAGACGCGAGCCCAGCTCATTTACGACCATTTCAATCGGGGCAACTTTTACGTGCGAGTGGACACGGATCCTCGCTACCCGAGAGCCGAACTGTGTAATCAGAACGATCCTCTCGCCGTCAATTTTTTCCTATGGCTCGAAGGCTATAAACACCAACTCTTTGAAGAAGCGCTGGAAGTGGACTCGGATCCGGACCGCGATCGCGAGGAGGAGGAGGAAGAGTACGAAGTGGTGGAGGACGAGGCCACTGCTACTGCTGCTGCTGCTGGTTACTCTGCCGCCTCGCCCCCTGCTGCTGCTGCTACCGATTCCAATGTCACCGACTATAGTCCCCGGTCGCCGCCCGATTTCACGCCCTACTCTCCAAGCTGCCCCCCTTACGACCCCAACGAAGATGCCGAACCTGCTGCTGCTGCTGCTGCTGCTACTGCTGCCATTCCTCCCATCGCTCATCCTTCAACGCTCCCGTTTAAAAAAAGATTTTACACCCAGGATGACGGGATCCTATTTTGGTTTTCAAGCCTCCCACCCAAAAAAATTATTGTCATGCAAGGCAACTGCTCCCAGGAATTTATTCCCAAAATGGACTAGACTTTAGTTTCCCTGCTGCATTTTTGCAATGCCAAAAAAAATGTGATGAAATAGTTTTTCTCTCTCATCCCATTTTTTTTTGCGCGCGTCGTTTCCTGCGGGGAGCCGAGACCACGTGATCACCACCGTGAAGGTCGAGTGACTGAAACCCGTTCTTCTTCTCAGAGTCGATTCAGCCGTTTAGTTGTCAACATGCTCTTCAGAGTGAATCTATGCAACGGAACCTCTCTTCAAGCCGGGATCGGCCGGAACGGCAAGGTGTATTATCACGGGGAGTCAGTGGCGATCCTGATGGGGAAGCCCACTCTCGAAAGGGAGGAAGAAGCCCTGGGATGGATTCGCAAAGTGGCCAGTTGCAAGATGGGCGACGTCTTGCCTCATCTGACGCATCCTGGACTGCGGGATGCCTGGGTCATTGAGCAAACGTGGCTGCTCGCCCTGATAGAGAGGGAGATTGCGCAGGGTG
The DNA here is from genome assembly GCA_963931845.1 of Maratus michaelseni. Taxonomy (NCBI): domain Eukaryota; kingdom Metazoa; phylum Arthropoda; class Arachnida; order Araneae; family Salticidae; genus Maratus; species Maratus michaelseni. Next base: position 193,409,544 of record OZ007597.1, on the reverse strand, counting down.
CCAAAAGACCCGGGCTCAGAGAATGGCAGCTCTTTTTGCATTTCGGGTACGTGATGCCCCTCGGGACCTATGACGGGGTGATGAACGTGATGCAAACGCGCTACCCCATTGGAATATACTTTCGGACATGGCTGAAAAGGGTATGTAGCAATCTGGAATCGGCTGGACTCGTCACCTAATGCATGCAAAGACTCTATCTTTTAACAAGCTGCTTAAAAAAAAAAAAAAAAAAAGCAGTGTTTTAAAGATGCAGAAAAATGGGCCGAAAAAGTAATTGGTTAAAAACCAATTGCTTTTTCGGTCCATTTTTTTGCGTCGGATCCCTCACCAACATTGGACTCGTTTCCACGTTTTTTTGAATAAACCGTTACTGACGTGAGCGGTGAAGCGTTCCACCCAACTAGACTCTATCTTTCAACAGGCTGTTTCAAAGCAGTGTTTTAAAAGATGCAGAAAAAGGGGCCGAAAAAAGGAATGGGTATTCCACCCATTCCTTTTTTCGGCCCCTTTTTTTGCGTCAGATCCCTCACCAACATTGGACTCGTTTCCACGTTTTAAAAAACTGGTTTTCTCGGTGGGCGGAGCTTCCCGGCCGGATCCCGTAAAGGTCATTTGCCCGAAACCTCTACTATAAAAGGACGTAAGCGGTGAAGCGTTCAGTGTCAACATGTTGTTCAAGGTGCATCTGCAAGGCGGGACCGCCGTGACGGGTGGGGTCGGCCTGAACGGCAAAGTGTATTACCACGCAGGGCTAGTGGCGAACCTGATGGACAAGGCCTCTGAACGGGGATGGATTCGCAAAGTGGCCAGCTGCAAGATGGGTGAAATCTTGCCCAACATTACGCATAATGGGATACGAGAGACATGGGTCATGGAACAGACGTGGCTGCTCAGCATGCTGGAAAAAGAAGACGCCGAGGGCATCATCACTCCATCTGCCAGAAAATTGCAGCAGTTTCTCTACGTTGGCTACGTGATGCCAGTCGGAAACTTTGACGGGATGATGCATCTCAAGCAAACCCCGTACCCTTTCGGAAAATACTTTCCGAAATGGTACGAAGAGGTCTATCGCACTCTGTACTCTAGACTCTATCTTTAAACAGGCTGTTTCAAAGCAGCGTTTCCAAAGATGCAGAAAAAGGGGCCGAAAAAGTAATTGGTTTTAAACCAATTACTTTTTCGGCCCCTTTTTTTGCGTCAGATCCCTCACCAACATTGGACTCGTTTCCACGTTTTAAAAAACTGGTTTTCTCGGTGGGCGGAGCTTCCCGGCCGAGTATAAATAGACGCGGCTCATAGCGGGCTCCTTCCCTTTTCACCATGTTGTTTCGACTCTTGCTCACCAAAGGCCACTTTTTCTACTGCATTCTTGGGGTGGTCGGGAGGAACGGCAAAGTGTACTTTTCCACCGAAGACGTGGCGCTGGCGGTCCACCGGAGTCAGAGGTGGGTCAAAGACGTGGCGAGCTGCAAGCTGAAAGAGGTGAGCCCTGCGTGCAAGAGGCGACCCGAAGCGTGGCTGATTGAACTCTCGGCCCTGCTCAACCTGCTGCAGTTGGAGCGCGAGAGGAGGCTCTACTACCTGCTGAAATTTGGAAATGTCAAGGAAGTGACGGGAAGCAACATGCCGCAAATTGAAGAATGCCCTGAACGGGAGGGAAGGCGGTTTGAATCGTGGATCAAGGACTATCAGAAAAAATGTGCCGAGGAAGAGAGGGAAAATGAACTGAAAAAATAACTGTAAGCACCCGTGCGGTGTGAAAGTTGCAAAAAAATGGGCCAAAGGTAAAAAAAAACCTCGAGAGTTTTTTTTTACCTTTGGCCCATTTTTTTGCAGCACGTGGGACACCAACCTTGGAAACGGGACGAGTTGAAAAGGGGTGGATGGGAATGAGTTTCGCGTACACACACACACACACAAAAAAAAAAAAAAAAAAAAAAAAAAAAAAAAAATTGTAACTGATTTTTTTTTTTTTTTTTTTTTTTTTTTTAGACTGTTTACTCAGATTTTAAAAACTGAAATATTTTAAAAACTGAATTTTTTTTTTTTTTCCAACTGGGTAAGTTTGGAACGCGTCCAAGTCACGTGATTAGGGAAGGGGGAGATATTGGCAGCTCTGGAATGGAAGGAGGCTCGCCCAAAACTTTTTTCCCTGGAGCCGATGAAAGCTGTTGAGAGGTGTTGGATTTGACCTTTCGTTTAACATGGGATTCCCATTGGCTTTTTTTAATACCACACAAATCCTACATTACGCTGACTTTTTCAAGGTCAAACATTACATTTCAATTTCAATTTTAATTAAAATTAAATATTAATATTTAAAATTAATATTTAAAATTAATATTTAATTTTAATTTTAATTTCAATTTTAATTTCAATTTTAATTTTAATTTAAATTATAATTATAATTATAATTATAATTTAAAAAGTTGGGAAAAAAATTTTCAACTTGAGTCCGGATCAAAAATGTTTAATTGAAAAAAAAAATTTTAAATTAAGAGCGACTGAAGAGTATGAAGATTGGGGGAAACAAAACTTTATGCCTGCGAGGCGGGAGCGCAGCGACCGCCGAGCGGGTATAAAGTTTTGTTTCCCCCCAATCTTCATACTCTTCAGTCAGAGAACCTTCCCAGCTCTTCCTTTTCATTTCTTTGATTTTTTTCCGTCAGTTTCCGACAAGGGTGACTTTCTTTTCGTTTTAAACTTTTCGAGGGCTTGATTTTTTTCTTGCAAAAGTGTTTTGAGAACGCAAATTTCTGCGTTCATGCGTTCCTTTTGCAGGCGACTCTGTTCCGCGCTCTCTTGCCGCATGCGTTCCATTTCCGCGTCTTTTTGCCTGAGCGCTTCCTTAAACTGCTTTATCTGCTCGGCGAAATCTTTTCGCATGCGTTCAATTTCCGCGTCTTTTTGCAGCAGGGCATCGCGATGCAGGCGTTCAATTTTCGCGTCTTTGTGGAGCAGGGCTTCGCGATGCGAGCGATCGAGCTCGTCGATGCGAGTGCGCAGGCGCTCCATGTCCGCGTCTTTGCGCTGCAGTTGCTCCGTGAATTCGTTCCGCAGGCGTTCCATGTCCGCGTCTTTGCGCTGCAGGGTTTCTCGAAGCTCCTTCAATTCGTTCCGGAGGCGCTCCAGTTCTGCGTCTTTTTGGAGCAGGGCTTCGTGATGCGAGCGAGTGAGCTCCTGGAATTCGTTCCGCATGCGTTCCGTGTCCGCGTCTTTACGCTGCAGGGCATCGTGATGCGAGCGAGTGAGCGCGTCGATGCGTGTGCGCATGCGCTCCAGTTCCGATTGCTGCACGGATTCGCGAGAGTCTTGGAGTTGAGTGCGCATGTCGGCCAGGGCCGCGTCTTTCTTTTCGAGCTCTTCCTCCAACCGGGCAATGCGGAGCACAAAGGGATGGATGCAGGTCAAAATTCTTTGTTGGAAAGGGGAGGGAGTCCAGTATTCTTCGCAGACGACATCGTAAAACAGGTTGCCGAGCTCTGCTTGCAGGCGGCCCCAGGCCGGGTCGTCTAGAGAAGCCAGGGAGTCGTCCCGCTCGAAATAGAGTTTCATGCCTCGATTGAGATGGAGGTAGTGCTCCGTTTCGCGACCCGACCCGACGATGGGTCGAAACGGCTTGGCCACGCGCAGGACGCGGTTGAAGCGAATGTTGGGGAGATGCTTGAGGGCGATTTGAAAGAACCCTTTCGCTTCGTTCCGAACAAAGTCAGTCTCGGCCAAGAGTTCGGGTTTCATGAACCGGTACTCTTGATGGAGGAGTTGCAGGATGCCTCCGTCCCATTGCAGACAGGCGTACAGTCTGAAAGGAGCGGGGAGCTCGGTAAAGATCCAGAAATGATTGGGTTTCTCGATCACTCGGCCACCTTTTTTGGTGAAGGTGCCGTCGCATTTCGACTGCCGTTTGCTCAGGTAGCCCAGGGCGTTGACCAGATGCAGGGGGGATTCAATCTTTTTGCTGCGAATGCAATAAAAATTCTTGCACGGTTTGTCTTGGCGAGCAATTTTAATTTTTTTCCAGACGTTGGGCACGAAATGCCCCGCGGGCGAAAAGAAGAGCAAATGCCGGTGCTGGCGATGACGCGCTTGCCGGTACGTGCCTCCATCGCACCAGCAAGAAAAGGGTAGGAAACGAGTTTGCCCTGCATCCCCTTCTTCCAGAGCTCTTAGGAAAGGGGTAAATGCGACGGCTCGCACCATGATGTGCAGGCATTCAAAGTCCTTTCCCAACTGCAAGTACTTTCGAACGCAGCCCGCCGCTAAATTCAATCCTTCGTCCTGAAAGGGAAGGGGTAGGGGATCCAAGTCGACTTGCGAAAAGAGTTGGTAGGCTTGAGGCGGAAGATTGGGGAGTTTCGAATGACCCGAGAGACACCTCGCTGGACACAGGGGTTTCGTGTCGTCGAGGACAAAGTTTTCGTGGCAGGGCGGCCACGAGAGGGTAGGCTCCAACACGGTAAGAGGAGGCTCTTCCACGGGAGGAAGCTCTTTTTGTACGGGAGGTTTGGGAGGCTTTTTCAAGGGAGGTTTGCTTACGCGAGGCTTTTTTAAGGGAAACACAAATTGGGTAAAACAGTCGAGTAGATGGTTCAAGTTTTTAAATTTGGTTCCCTTCTCCCAAGACGTGCGTCCGTTACACCAGACGCATTGAATTTCCCGATCGAGATGATGCTTCTTGCAATGTTCTTCAAACGATTTGGGTAATAAGGTTTCATCACAGTGCGGACAAGGAAATGGAATTTTAAAATTCCTTAAACGATGATAATAAGGAGTGAGGGGCCTTTTCAATTTGGGTGGCATGTTTGGTAACAAGATTGTGATGGATTTGAAAACAGCTTATATAGCGACTCGGAATTTAGTTTGCAAAGAAGTAGTTTGAGAGCTCCAAGTCTGATTGGCTAACCAACGAAAAAAAAAAAAAAAAAAAAAAAAAAAATTTTTTTTTTTTTTTTTTTTTTTTTTTTTTTTTTTTTTTTAGGCTATACGTTTAGACTGTCAACTCAGATTTTAGTTTGTAAAATATTTTGAATGCTCCAAGTCCAACTCGTCAATTTTTTTTTTTTTTTTTTTGTAGGGTTATGAGCCTAGACTGTCAACTCAGATTTTAGTTTCTAAAATATTTTGAAAGCTCAAAGTTCAACTCGTTTTGAGCTAGACTTTGAGCTAGCCAATCAGACTTGCTTAAGACTCAGAGATATAGGCTTCCCCGCTTCAGCCTCTCCAGACATACTTTATCGACTCCTTCATCGGGATCCTTCCGACTCGTTTGCAATTCTCATTCTCACTCTCTCATTCACCACGTGAAACGTCGCTCTAGCTTCCCGATATCCTCGACACATGGCATCCAGTCATCCTTCGAGTTTCAAAGACGAGGACCGCGTGACGGGATCTTGCAGCAATTCCGAAGACGAGGATTACCACGATTACCACATTACGCGTTACATGCTACATTCAATCTCGGAATTTAAAGACACCATCGACAGTAGCAGTTTTCAGGAGGGAGAGGAAGATTGCGAAAAGCACCGTCTGCTTAAAAAATTGGGCCAGTTTCATAGAGAGGTGATTGATTTTTACATAGAGATGAATTCCGAAAGGCTTCGACACGAACGAGAAATTTTGGACTTGAAACAGCAACTCGGAGACTCTAGATATGTATGCATACACTGCGACGACATGGTAAACTTGTTTAAAGAGTAAATTCCTATCAAGGCTACTCGAAAAAAAAAAAAAAAAAAAAAAATTTTTTTTTTTTTTTTTTTTTTTTGACGAGTTGGACTTGGAGCTTTCAAAATATTTTAGAAACTAAAATCTGAGTTGACAGTCTAGGCTCATAACCCTACAAAAAAAAAAAAAAAAAAAAAAAAAATTGTAGGGTTATGAGCCTAGACTGTCAACTCAGATTTTAGTTTCTAAAATATTTTGAAAGCTCCAAGTCCAACTCGTCAAAAAAAAAAAAAAAAAAAAAAAAATCAGTTACAATTTTTTTTTTTTTTTTTTTTTTTTTTTTTGACGAGTTGGATTTGAAGCTTTCAAAATATTTTAGAAACTAAATTTTTTTTTTTTTTTTTTTTTTTTTTGACGAGTTGGACTTGGAGCTTTCAAAATATTTTAGAAACTAAAATCTGAGTTGACAGTCTAGGCTAATTTTTTTTTTTTTTTTTTTTTTTTTTTTTTTTTTCGCACGTTATATACTTGGTATCGGTAAAAGAGCAAACACTCTTTCAGTCTTTAAAACCTGCCTCTTTCCAAATCTCCCCCCCCCGTTTCACCGAGTTTTTCAGGACCCGCCCAGACTAAAGGGCCCCCCCACCCCCTTCATCAAGACTCGTTCACATTAGCCTCTCGTCACGGGTAGACAACCCCCCGTGAAAACGCAAAGCCTCGAGTGCGTGACTTGCCATGGCCGGTGAACCGGGAGACGATCCGCTCGTCAAACAGGTGCATCTGCATCTGCAGGAAATTGAGCATAAAAACGCGGAAATTGAACGCTTGCAGCTCGAGCTCGTCAAACAGGCTCATTTGCATCGAGAAGAGCTCGAACACAAAAATGCCGAAATGGAACGCCTGCGGTATGACCTGCAGCAAGCGCAGAGTCGCATGCGACCTCTCCAGGACGAGGAGGTGAAGCGTCTCACGGCCGAGCTAGAAACCTTGAAGGGGAAGCATGCGGAAGAGTTGAAGCGGAGCGCCGAACGCTGGCAGCACGATCACGAGCAGCACGATCACGAGCAGCGGGAAGCCTTGCGGCAAAAAGAAGCGGAATTGGAACGCGTGCGGGCCCTGCTTCTCGACTCCAAGTCTTTCGAGGGCTCTCCAAACCTCGAGCACGCCCATTGCGAAGCTTTGCAGCGCGAAGCTCTCCGCCTGCGAGACGACGCGATGCAACGCCAGCTGGAAAAGGAGTCGCTTGCCGCTCGCATCCAGGAAATGGAACGCTCCCATCAAAGGCAGGTGGACGAACTGATACAAGGGGCGAATCGGCAGCGGGACCAATTTTTGGCAGCGTTGGAGTCGGATGCGAATCAGAGGCGCAAGCTAGGGAGTTTTCTGTTTCAGCAAAACGCAAACGCCCAGCGCCTGGAAGCGAGTCTTTTGCAGCAGAGTCGCGTGCAAACGTTTGCGTGCGAACGCCTGACCGCGGAGGTGAAACGCCTGCGGCACGAGCACAGCCGCGAACTGAGCAAACTGAGCGAACGCGTGGCCTCGGAAATGGAACGCGTGCAGGCGGAGATGGTCGAGTACAGTCGGTGGATAAAAGAGGCGTGCGATCGCGTGGCTTTGGAAATGAAGCTCGAGAGACTCGACCCGACGAGTCCTTTCCCGGTCATGGACGGATAAAAAAATTTCTTTGACTTTTAAATAGTTTTGCACTGAATTTGAACTAGTAACCCTAAAATAAATAAAAAATATATTTTTTGACTTTGAAAATATTTTTGCACTGAATTTGAACTAGTAACCCTACAAGAAAAAATAAATAAATAAATAAATAAATAAATAAATAAATATTTTTTTCAGACTTTGAAAATATTTTGAGAGCTGCAAATCTGGCTTGTCAAAAAAAAAAAAAAAAAAAAAAAAAAAAAAAAAAAATCAGTTACAATTTTTTTTTTTTTTTTTTTTTGACAAGCCAGACTTGGAGCTTTCAAAATATTTTAGAAACTGAAATCTGAGTTGACAGTCTAAGCTCATAACCCAAAGACTGCTGAATGGTTACGTAAACAAGTATCTTTTCCGATATTAGAAGAACGTAATGTAAATTTGACATATCCCTGTAGAGAATGTAAACAAAAAACCTGTCCACTCACACAAACATATTATGTTTGGAGATCGGAAATTACTCGAATAAAATCCATCAAACATTGAAAAAAAAAAAAAAAAAAAAAAAAAATTGTAACTAATTTTTTTTTTTTTTTTTTTTTTTTTTTTTTTTTTTTTTTTTGACAAGCTAGACTTGGAGCTTCCAAAATATTTCACAAACTAAAATCTCAGTTGACTGTAATCGTATTTTTTTTTTTTTTTTTTTTTTTTTTGACAAGCCAGACTTGGAGCTTTCAAAATATTTTAGAAACTGAAATCTGAGTTGACAGTCTAAGCTCATAACCCTACAAAAAAAAAAAAAAAAAAAAAAAAAAAATTGTAACTTTTTTTTTTTTTTTTTTTTTTTTTTTTGACAAGCTAGACTTGGAGCTTCCAAAATATTTCATAAACTAAAATCTCAGTTGACTGTAATCGTATAATTTTTTTTTTTTTTTTTTTTTTTTTTTTTTTTTTTTTTTAGGCCAATCAGATTTGCAGCTCTCAAAATATTTTTTTACAAACTAAAATCCGAGTCGTTATATAAGCTGTTTTCAAATCAATGACCAACACTTACATTATTTTGATTTGGAAACAGCGTGGACCAATACGTCTTTTTCTAAAGTTGTCGTTTGAGCTCTTATATATAGTATATTTAACAGCAAGATGGCGCAAAATTTATTTCAATCAACGTTTGTGCGTGAAGAACTTGACGATTTTGAAAGAAAACATTACGCTAAAGAAAATATCAGAACAGATTTTATTCTTGAAAATGTATTTTCCTACCTATTGCGTAATCATTTTAATTTCGATGCGATCAATCCGATGAATGAAAAAGAAAAACATGTTTTAGAAGCAACAAAAGAAATTATCGATGCCTTTAGAGACAGTTATGCTACTCCATTGAAAAATATGTGAGCAGAAATAAATGTCATAGAAGAAAACTCAGTAGACTCTATTTTATTAGACGTATTTAACGAATTGTTTTCTGAAGGTATAACCTGGAGCCGAATAATAGCTTTCTTTGCTTTCGTTGGAGAATTGACTATCATGTGTATCATAAAAATGCTACCTAAATCAATCGTGAATGTGATTTATAAATGCTTTTCTAGATTGGTGAAAGAAAAATTAAAAACATGGATAGACGATCATAATGGTTGGGGTGGTTTAAGAAGTTTATCTGTTGTTAGACAACAAAAAAATCCATTTGCCATGTCAAATTCAAATCAGGCTCAAAATACCTTGTATTTGAACATGAATTTGAATTGGTATAATATAGTTCGAATATATCTCTTGTACACCACAGTTCGAATGATTAGCAGATTTGTATCCAAAAAATTTTTCAATAATTGAAAAAAAAAAAAAAAATTTTTTTTTTTTTTTTTTTTTTTTTTTTGGGGGGGGGGGGGTGTGAGCTTAGAGTGTCAACTCTCAGATTTTAGTTTCTAAAATATTTTGAAAGCTCCAAGTCTAACTCGTCAAAAAAAAAAAAAAAAAAAAAAAAAATCGAAAATATAAATTTTGGTTTCTTATTTTGCTACAGTTTTAATTTTAATTTTTTGATATTTTCGTATATATAACCCAGGGCTTCAAAGTTACTTTCAACAAACTTTTATTTAGTTATAAAATTCAAATAATAATGGAAATTTCCCTCTATTATATCTTTGTTGCTAATGTCTTCAATTTAGTATTGACTTCTGTGTTAAAGAACGGAAATTCTACGCCATATGAATGTTCCAGTCCTCAGCAAGTGGATACATTAAATAATTCTGATATGGAAATATCTTTTCTATGAGCTTTCTGTCCACGGATATGACACTGAATACCAGAGCACGGTACATTCTATGTTTGAAGAAGTGAAAAAAACTAGCTCAGAAAGAAACATTTGTCCCTTCGAATGGAAAGAAAATGTCCAAGAAAATCGATTTCCAAAGATTTTACGTGTCAATTTTGTATGTGAAAAATGTATTTATTTATTTATTTATTTATTTATTTATTTTTTATTTATTTTTTATTTATTTTTTCATGTAGGGTTATTAGTTCAAATTCAGTGCAAAAATATTTTCAAATTTACAAGTCTAAGAAATATAAGATTTGGTGAAAGCTCAAAGTTTTTTTTTTTTTTTTTTTTTTTTAATGCAGGGCTTTGACGCGTGGCTCGCTGCTCGAGTTTAATCAGAAATTTCTTCACGGGAATCTCTTTGCAGGTCGTTGACCCGGGCCACATGACGTCATGGGATCGTGACGTCACGTGGCGTTTGAAAATGCACGGTGAGGGAATGACTCGATCAACCGGGAGCCATGAAATCCTGAGGTCGTTGACCCAGGCCGCGTGGGATCGTGACGTCTGAACGTCAACGACGGGGAGTTTTGCAGCGAGAGGGGATGACTCGATGAACCGGGGAGCCCTTGGGATCGCGAGGTCGTTGACGAAAGACGTCATTTGAAATGGTTTCTTTGCAGCGAGAGGGATGACTCGATGAGATTTCCCCCCCCCCGGGGAGTCGAGGAATCGCGTTGGCTTGCAGGTCGTTGACCCGGGGCACGTGGGATCGTCACGTCCCGATTCCATGACGTCATGGAAAGGGTTTTTCTTGCACGAGGAGGGGATGGCTCGATGAAATCTTTTTTCTCGGGGGGGGCCATGGAATCCTTGCTGGTTATTGACTCAGATTTTAGTTTCTAAAATATTTTGAAAGCCCCAAGTCTAACTCGTCAAAAAAAAAAAAAAAAAAAAAAAATTGTAACTGATTTTTTTTTTTTTTTTTTTTTTTTTTTTTTTTTTGTAGGGTTATGAGCTTAGACTCAACTCAGATTTTAGTTTCTAAAATATTTTGAAAGCTCCAAGTCTAACTCGTCAAAAAAAAAAAAAAAAAAAATGTAACTGAATTTTTTTTTTTTTTTTTTTTTTTTTTTTTTTTTGATGAGTTAGACTTGGAGCTTTCAAAATATTTTAGAAGCTAAAATCTGAATTGAGTCTAAGCTCATAAGCCTACCAAAAAAAAAAAAAAAAAAAAAAAAAAAATTCAGTTACATTTTTTTTTTTTTTTTTTGACGAGTGAGACTTGGAGTTTTAAAAATATTTTGAAACCTCCAAGTCTAATTTAAATAAATAATTCGTATTGAATCGGATTTGTCGTCGTACCGTATTGGTCACATAATTCTTGCAAATTTAAAATTTGAAATAGGGGTACTTGTTTACAGTGAAAGCACCAGTATCGTCTACGTTTTTTTAAAGAGTCAAAAAAAGAAACGTAGCTAATTTTATAGCATCTTCCCACAAAACATACAAGTCGATAACCTCTGAAATATTGTTTAAAACATTCCAAACATAAATAATCATCCTCTAAAAGATATTCAAATGTTATTAAAACTAACCTATGTGAATTTTCAAATGGTTTGAAAGAAAATGTGTCATCATTCTGTAACCAGACGACAAACTCTTTGGAAAACTTTCTGTCCTTTTCTTTAAACAGATTCATCAGTGCGTCAACGCTAAAATGTTGCACTCTTTCCGGATCCCACGAAGGCATTTGTACTCGAAAGTAACATTTGGAAGACAAAAGTCGTCGGTAAAATGCGAGTTGTTGACAAAGCATTTTGGGTAACAGGAATGCCCAGTCTCCTCCTTCGTGTTTCTGGTATCGAGTTTCTTCGATGATTTTATTCACGCACTGATCTCTTAAACGGGACGGGACATGTCGAACGCAGACACAATTTTGTCGAATTTTCTCCAACGCCTCGTGATGGGTAATGAATTTTTTTTCCTCCTCGTTTAAATTCATATCACTAAAATCCAAATGATTAGGCATTTTGATAGTACCTATTTCAACTTCGAAGGGCCAAAGCTTGTACGCCAAATTGAACTCTCCGTGTTTCAAAATTTCTCCTTTATAAAAAGACCATAATAAATGAGGCACGAGAAGTTTGTCGCAAATACGTCGCTGTTGTTTGTCGGGTGGATATCGTTTGATTATCTTTTGAGCCGTTTCATCTGTAATGTTAAACTTGAAAAAAACAATGTCTTCTATTAAGTGTATCATATTGTCGCAAACTAGTTGAAACATTATGAACAAACTCACTCTAAATAACACATTTCTGAACCGAAAAAAAAAAAAAAAAAAAAAAAAATTTTTTTTTTTTTTTTTTTTTTTTTTTGTAGGGTTATGAGCTTAGACTCAAACCAGATTTTAGTTTCTAAAATATTTTGAAAGCTCCAAGTCTAACTCGTCAAAAAAAAAAAAAAAAAAAATTGTTTTTTTTTTTTTTTTTTTTTTTTTTTTTTTTTTTTTTTTTTGACAAGCTAGACTTGGAGCTTCCAAAATATTTCACAAACTAAAATCTCAGTTGACTGTAATCGTATTTTTTTTTTTTTTTTTTTTTTTTTTTTTTTTTTTTTTGCGTTGGCATGCAGGGTTTTGACGCGTGACCGGCCGCTTGCGTTTAGACAGAAATTTCTTCACGGGAATCGCGCTGGCTTGCGTGACGTCACGTGGCCCCGTTTGACATGGTTTTTTTGCAAGGAGGGGGGGGAGGGATGACTCGATGAAACATTTTTCCAGGGAGCCGTGGCATCCTTGCAGGTCGTTGACCCGGGCCACGGGACGTCCCGTAGCCATTTGAAAAGATTTTTGCACCGAGTAGCATGGCTCGATGAAATCTTTTTTCCAAGGAGCCGTGGTATCCTGCTGGCTTGCAGGTCGTTGACCCCGGGCCACGGGACGTCCCGTAGTCATTTGAGAGGATTTCTTTGCACCACGATGGAATGGCTCGATGAGATTTTTTTTTCAGGGATCCGTGGAATCCTTGCAGGTCGTTGACCCCGGGCCACGTGACATCATGAATCCATGACGTCATGAGTCGTTGGAGAGGATTGCTTTGCACCGCGAGGGCATGACTGGATGACATCTTATTTTCCGGGGAGCCGTGGAATCTTGTTGACTCGAGGTCATTGACCCAGGCCGCGTGACGTCATGAGTCGTTTGAGAGGGTTGCTTTGCACCGCGAGGGATGAGAATATTTTTTTCCGGGGAGCCATGAAATAAAGTTGGTTACATTCAACAAACTTTTATTTAGTTATAAAATTCAAATAATAATGGAAATTTTATATCTTTGTTGCTAATGTCTACAATTTAGTATTGGCTTCTGTGTTAAAGAACGGAAATTCTATGCCATATGAATGTTCCAGTCCTCAGCAAGTGGATACATTAAATAATTCTGATATGGAATATCTTTTCTATGAGCTTTCTGTCCACGGATATGACACTGAATACCGGTACATTCTATGTTTGAAGAAGTGAAAAAAACTAGCTCAGAAAGAAACATTTGTCCCTCCGAATGGAAAGAAAATGTCCAAGAAAATCGATTTCCAAAGATTTTACATGTCAATTTTGTATGTAAAAAATGTATTTATTTATTTATTTATTTTTATTTTTTTTCATGTAGGGTTATTAGTTCAAATTCAGTGCAAAAATATTTTCAAAGTTACAAATCTAAGAAATATTTATTTATTTATTTAATTATTTATTTATTTATTTATTTATTTATTTATTTATTTATTTATTTATTTTTTATTTATTTTTTCATGTAGGGTTATTAATTCAAATTCAGTGCAAAAATATTTTCAAATGTACAAGTCTAAGAAATGTAAGATTTGGTGAAAGCTCCAAGTCTAACTCGTCAAAAAAAAAAAAAAAAAAAAAAAAAAAAAATTTTTTTTTTTTTTTTTTTTTTTATTGTAGGGTTATGAGCTTAGACTGTCAACTCAGATTTCAGTTTCTAAAATATTTTTTTTTTTTTTTTTTTTTTTTGACGAGTTAGACTTGGAGCTTTCAAAATATTTTAGAAACTAAAATCTGAGTTGACAGTCTAAGCCCATAACCCTCAGTTTTTTTTTTTTTTTTTTTTTTTTTTTTTTTTTTTTTTTTTTTTTGACAAGCCAGCTTAGACTGGGCTGAGACTGTCAACTCAGATTTTTAGTTTCTAAAATATTTTGAAACCTCCAAGTCTAACTCGTCAAAAAAAAAAAAAAAAAAAATATTTTTTTTTTTTTTTTTTTTTTTTTTGAGCTTATGCTGTCAACTCAGATTTCAGTTTCTAAAATATTTTGAAAGCTCCAAGTTTAACTCGTTTTTTTTTTTTTTTTTTTTTTTTTTTCATGCAGGGTGTTGACGCGTGACCGGCCGCTTGCGTTTAGACAGAAATTTCTTCACGGGAATCGCGCTGGCTTGCAGGTCGTTGACCCGGGCCACGTGACGTCATGGGCCCGTTTGACATGGTTTTTTTGCACCGGGAGGGATGACTCGATGAAACATTTTTCCAGGGAACCGTGGCATCCTTGCAGGTCGTTGACCCGGGCCACGGGACGTCCCGTAGCCATTTGAGAGGATTTCTTTGCACCACGATGGAATGGCTCGATGAGATTTTTTTTCAGGGAGCCGTGGTATCCTGCAAGCCAGCAGGTCGTTGACCCCGGGCCACGTGACGTCCCGTAGCCATTTGAGAGAATTTCTTTGCACCACGATGGAATGGCTCGATGAGATTTTTTTCCGCGGAACCGTGGAATCCTTGCAGGTCGTTGACCCCGGGCCACGTGACATCATGAATCCATGACGTCATGAGTCGTTGGAGAGGGTTGCTTTGCACCGCGAGGGCATGACTGGATGACATCTTTTTCCGCGGAGCCGTGGCCTCCTTGCAGGTCGTTGACCCCGGGCCACGGGATCGTGACGTCATGAGTCGTTTGAGAGGGTTGCTTTGCACCGCGAGGGCATGACTGGATGAAATGTTATTTTCCGGGGAGCCGTGGAATCGTGTTGACTCGAGGTCATTGACCCAGGCCGCGTGACGTCATGGAACCGTGACGGGTTTTTTTGCACTGGGAGGGATAAGATTATTTTTTTCCGGGGAGCCATGAATACTTTCAACAAACTTTTATTTAGTTATAAAATTCAAATAATAATGGAAATTTTATATCTTTGTTGCTAATGTCTACAATTTAGTATTGGCTTCTGTGTTAAAGAATGGAAATTCTATGCCATATGAATGTTCCAGTCCTCAGCAAGTGGATACATTAAATAATTCTGATATGGAATATCTTTTTCTATGAGCTTTCTGTCCACGGATATGACACTGAATACCGGTACATTCTATGTTTGAAGAAGTGAAAAAAACTAGCTCAGAAAGAAACATTTGTCCCTCCGAATGGAAAGAAAATGTCCAAGAAAATCGATTTCCAAAGATTTTACATGTCAATTTTGTATGTAAAAAATGTATTTATTTATTTATTTATTTTTATTTTTTTTTTCATCTAGGGTTATTAGTTCAAATTCAGTGCAAAAATATTTTCAAAGTTACAAATCTAAGAAATATTTATTTATTTATTTAATTATTTATTTATTTATTTATTTATTTATTTATTTATTTATTTATTTATTTTTTATTTATTTATTTATTTTTTATTTATTTTTTCATGTAGGGTTATTAATTCAAATTCAGTGCAAAAATATTTTCAAATGTACAAGTCTAAGAAATGTAAGATTTGGTGAAAGCTCCAAGTCTAACTCGACAAAAAAAAAAAAAAAAAAAAAAAAAAAAAAAAAAAAAAATTTTTTTTTTTTTTTTTTTTTTTTGTAGGGTTATGAGCTTAGACTGTCAACTCAGATTTCAGTTTCTAAAATATTTTTTTTTTTTTTTTTTTTTTTGACGAGTTAGACTTGGAGCTTTCAAAATATTTTAGAAACTAAAATCTGAGTTGACAGTCTAAGCCCATAACCCTCAGTTTTTTTTTTTTTTTTTTTTTTTTTTTTTTTTTTTTTTTTTTTTTTTGACAAGCCAGCTTAGACTGGGCTGAGACTGTCAACTCAGATTTTTAGTTTCTAAAATATTTTGAAACCTCCAAGTCTAACTCGTCAAAAAAAAAAAAAAAAAAAATATTTTTTTTTTTTTTTTTTTTTTTTTTGAGCTTATGCTGTCAACTCAGATTTCAGTTTCTAAAATATTTTGAAAGCTCCAAGTTTAACTCGTTTTTTTTTTTTTTTTTTTTTTTTTTCATGCAGGGTGTTGACGCGTGACCGGCCGCTTGCGTTTAGACAGAAATTTCTTCACGGGAATCGCGCTGGCTTGCAGGTCGTTGACCCGGGCCACGTGACGTCATGGGCCCGTTTGACATGGTTTTTTTGCACCGGGAGGGATGACTCGATGAAACATTTTTCCAGGGAACCGTGGCATCCTTGCAGGTCGTTGACCCGGGCCACGGGACGTCCCGTAGCCATTTGAGAGGATTTCTTTGCACCACGATGGAATGGCTCGATGAGATTTTTTTTCAGGGAGCCGTGGTATCCTGCAAGCCAGCAGGTCGTTGACCCCGGGCCACGTGACGTCCCGTAGCCATTTGAGAGAATTTCTTTGCACCACGATGGAATGGCTCGATGAGATTTTTTTCCGCGGAACCGTGGAATCCTTGCAGGTCGTTGACCCCGGGCCACGTGACATCATGAATCCATGACGTCATGAGTCGTTGGAGAGGGTTGCTTTGCACCGCGAGGGCATGACTGGATGACATCTTTTTCCGCGGAGCCGTGGCCTCCTTGCAGGTCGTTGACCCCGGGCCACGGGATCGTGACGTCATGAGTCGTTTGAGAGGGTTGCTTTGCACCGCGAGGGCATGACTGGATGAAATGTTATTTTCCGGGGAGCCGTGGAATCGTGTTGACTCGAGGTCATTGACCCAGGCCGCGTGACGTCATGGAACCGTGACGGGTTTTTTTGCACTGGGAGGGATAAGATTATTTTTTTCCGGGGAGCCATGAATACTTTCAACAAACTTTTATTTAGTTATAAAATTCAAATAATAATGGAAATTTTATATCTTTGTTGCTAATGTCTACAATTTAGTATTGGCTTCTGTGTTAAAGAATGGAAATTCTATGCCATATGAATGTTCCAGTCCTCAGCAAGTGGATACATTAAATAATTCTGATATGGAATATCTTTTTCTATGAGCTTTCTGTCCACGGATATGACACTGAATACCGGTACATTCTATGTTTGAAGAAGTGAAAAAAACTAGCTCAGAAAGAAACATTTGTCCCTCCGAATGGAAAGAAAATGTCCAAGAAAATCGATTTCCAAAGATTTTACATGTCAATTTTGTATGTAAAAAATGTATTTATTTATTTATTTATTTTTATTTTTTTTTCATCTAGGGTTATTAGTTCAAATTCAGTGCAAAAATATTTTCAAAGTTACAAATCTAAGAAATATTTATTTATTTATTTAATTATTTATTTATTTATTTATTTATTTATTTATTTATTTATTTATTTATTTTTTATTTATTTATTTATTTTTTATTTATTTTTTCATGTAGGGTTATTAATTCAAATTCAGTGCAAAAATATTTTCAAATGTACAAGTCTAAGAAATGTAAGATTTGGTGAAAGCTCCAAGTCTAACTCGACAAAAAAAAAAAAAAAAAAAAAAAAAAAAAAAAAAAAAAATTTTTTTTTTTTTTTTTTTTTTTTGTAGGGTTATGAGCTTAGACTGTCAACTCAGATTTCAGTTTCTAAAATATTTTGAAATCTCCAAGTCTGGCTTGTCAAAAAAAAAAAAAAAATATTTCAGTTACATTTTTTTTTTTTTTTTTTTTTTTTGACGAGTTAGACTTGGAGCTTTCAAAATATTTTAGAAACTAAAATCTGAGTTGACAGTCTAAGCCCATAACCCTCATTTTTTTTTTTTTTTTTTTTTTTGACAAGCAGACTGGGCTGAGACTGTCAACTCAGATTTTTAGTTTCTAAAATATTTTGAAACCTCCAAGTCTAACTCGTCAAAAAAAAAAAAAAAAAAAAAAAAAAAATTTTTTTTTTTTTTTTTTTTTTGAGCTTATGCTGTCAACTCAGATTTCAGTTTCTAAAATATTTTGAAAGCTCGAATTTTGAAATATTTTTAACTCGTCTTTTTTTTTTTTTTTTTTTTTTTTTTTTTTTCATGCAGGGCTTTGACGCGTGACCGGCCGCTTGCGTTTAGACAGAAATTTCTTCACGGGAATCGCGCTGGCTTGCAGGTCGTTGACCCGGGCCACGTGACGTCATGGGCCCGTTTGACATGGTTTTTTTGCACCGGGAGAGATGACTCGATGAAATCTTTTTTCCCCTGAAATCGCAATGGCATGAGGTCGTTGACCCGGGCCGCGTGACGTCATGAATCAAGGGGGGGGGGAAAGAAACGGGTTGGTGTTTTACTAGAGGTCAGGCTTTAGGTCACCGTGGACTCGGAGGGCAAGCGCTGACCGGAGGGAGAGGAGGAACCAAACTTTTATATTATAATATATATTATAATATAAATTATAATATAAACTATAGGTTCAACTGTTATTAAATGTAAATGGAGACCTTAGCCCCCCAGCTCCCATGTAAAGTGAAGGGGGATTTAGAGGAAGCATCGAATGGGTAGAGATGTTTTTTGAAAGACTGATAAAAATGGTTTTTAAATTTGAAATAAAATAAAATTAGAATTTAAATTTAAAATTAAAGAAAAAAAAAATTAAAATTAAATGGACTGTAGGAAGACGACCGCCTAAACTTTTTGCCCACGAGGCGGAAGCGGAGCGACCGCCGAGTGGGTCAAAAAGTTTAGGCGGTTCGTCTTCCTACAGACTTTAGCCCCCCAGCTCCCATGTAAAGTGAAGGGGGATTTAGAGGAAGCATCGAATGGGTAGAGATGTTTTTTGAAAGACTGATAAAAATGGTTTTTAAATTTGAAATAAAATAAAATTAGAATTTAAATTTAAAATTAAAGAAAAAAAAATTAAAATTAAATGGACTGTAGGAAGACGACCGCCTAAACTTTTTGCCCACGAGGCGGAAGCGGAGCGACCGCCGAGTGGGTCAAAAAGTTTAGGCGGTTCGTCTTCCTACAGACTTTAGCCCCCCAGCTCCCATGTAAAGTGAAGGGGGATTTAGAGGAAGCATCGAATGGGTAGAGATGTTTTTTGAAAGACTGATAAAAATGGTTTTTAAATTTGAAATAAAGTAAAATTAGAATTTAAATTTAAATTTAAATGGATTGAAGCTGTAGGAAGACGACCGCCTAAACTTTTTGCCCACGAGGCGGGAGCGGAGCGACCGCCGAGTGGGTCAAAAAGTTTAGGCGGTTCGTCTTCCTACAGCTTCAGTCAGCCCTCTAATCGTTGTTTTTGGTCACGTGGACCGAAATGCGGGGTCTTTTGGCAACCCTCTCCAATTCCGCGTTTCTCTTTTCCAGCTCTTTGCATTTCCGTTTCGTTTCGGCCAGTTCTCTGTTGAGCCTGGCAATTTCGCCTTCGTTCATCCAATGGATTTTATCGTTCAGAGTAACAATTTTGAGAGTCATTTGAACGACGCGGTCGTTGAGCTCGTCATTTTTTTCCTGCAGAGACTGGACCCTTTGCTCGGCGACCTCGTGCTTTGCGCGCCATGCGACCGTTTCCAGTTGCAAAGCCTCGCCCTCTTTTTGCAAGGCCGCGACTTTCAATTCGAGTTGCGTGTTTCTTTCGACGAGGGGCTTGAATTCGTTGAGGAGTTTCTGATGGAAAGGCCTCGGGGTCCACGCGTCGTCGCCTACCGTTTCATAAAAAGTCATGTCGGCTTGCTCCCTGAGTCGGGTGTCTGGATTCGAGCGACCGGAGCGACGAAGGTCTTTGAAATAGAGTTTTCGGCCGTTCAGGAGATGGAGGAATCGATCCGTGGGCTGGAGGGAGGGCACCGTATCGGGAGCGATGGGTAGAACGAGTCCGAACCGGACGCCTGGAATGTTTTGGACGAGGAGACGCCACTTTCCTCGGACGAACGTGAGGTCGGCGTGCATCAAGTCACCCCATTTCAGGTTTCGGAATTCGAGATTCAAGTGTTCTTGGAGCCCGCCTTCCCATTGCAGGACGAGAGGAAGCCGGTAGTCTCTCGGCAGGCTTTCGAAGCAATAGTAGTGATTCGGGGTCTCGGGAGCATGGGGGTCGTCTCCGGAAAAATCGCAGACCGACTCGCGCTGGCTGAGGTAACCGAGCGTGTGGATGAGATGCAGGGCCGAATGAATGGGTTGCTTATGGATGATGCGGAAACGAGCACAGGGCCGGTCTTCGCGTGGAATCGAGATTTTTTTCCAGACATTTCTTTCGAAATGGGGAGAGGGCGGGGACACTGTGATCAAATGGCGGTGCTGGCGATGCCGGGCCTCCTCGTACTTGCCCCCGTCGCACCAGCAGGAGAATGAGAGAGTGCGCGTGCGACCTTCGTCCGAATCCATGGCTTCGAGGAAACTCTGGAAGGCTATGGAGCGCACGATCACGTGATGCCATTCGGCGTCCTTCCCGAGATCCAGGTACGTGCGAACGCAGGATGTGGCCCGGTTGAGTGAGTCGGTGTCGAACCGGATGGGGTTGGGGGACAGAGGCAGGGGCCAGATGGGTTCGTAAGCACGGGGTTGCGGGTCGGGAGTGCGATCTAAAAAATCTTTGGCGGGGCAGAGAGGCCTCCTGTCGAAAGCGGAGGGGGCAAAGGTTTGCAGGGGAGGAGGCGTGTGCAGAATTAAAAAATGTCGAGCGCATTCCATCAGGTGATCGGTATTTTCGCATTTACATTTAGCCGGCCAAGTTTTATTTCCCAAACACCAAGCGCAACAGCGTAAAGTTTCTAATTGATGGAGTTTTTTACAATGTTTCTCGTAATCTTTGGGTAAAACAGAACAGAAACAGTGAGGGCAAGGGAAAGGTACGGTTTTGCTATACAAGAATTTGATGTAATTATTTAAAACTCTATGGTCTTTAGGGGGCGGTTTGACTTTGGGCGACGGTTTGACATTACGCGGAGGCATGTCGCAAAGAAATCCTTAAAATTGTGTTCAAAAATCAGTATCGAAAGTTGAGCCGTTCCAAATTTTTGTACAGAGTGTAAAGTCAAACGTTACGATTATATATAAAAAAAAAAAAAAAGTTTTTTTTTTTTTTTTTTTTTTTTTTTTTTTTTTGTAGGGTTATGGGCTTAGAGTGTCAACTCAGATTTTAGTTTCTAAAATATTTTGAAAGCTCCAAGTCTAACTCGTCAAAAAAAAAAAAAAAAAAAAAAAAACTTGTTCGTCTTTCATAAAAACATTCATTCGATTCCATTCTTTAGTTCGAAAAAACACTGCTTTGGAAAGGTTATATTTTCCCAAGACTGTTTGTATACTCGTAAACCATAATGGCACCCTCAAAACTGGCAAAATGTAAGTAACAGGTTCACATTTATAATTGTTTTCATCTTTATCACTTTTATGAATGATTCTACTTTGGCACACAGCGGTCAGTAAAATCTTTGGAAATCGATTTTCCTGGACATTTTCTTTCCATTCGAAGGGACAAATGTTTCTTTCTGAGCTAGTTTTTTTTCACTTCTTCAAACATAGAATGTACCGTGCTCTGGTATTCAGTGTCATATCCGTGGACAGAAAGCTCATAGAAAAGATATTCCATATCAGAATTATTTAATGTATCCACTTGCTGAGGACTGGAACATTCATATGGCGTAGAATTTCCGTTCTTTAACACAGAAGCCAATACTAAATTGAAGACATTAGCAACAAAGATATAATAGAGGAAAATTTCAACTGTCAACTCAGATTTCAGTTTCTAAAATATTTTGAAAACTCCAAGTCTAACTCGTCAAAAAAAAAAAAAAAAAAAAAACAGTTACATTTTTTTTTTTTTTTTTTTTTTTTTTTTTTTTTTTTTTTGTAGGGTTATGAGCTTAGACTGTCAACTCAGATTTTAGTTTCTAAAATATTTTGAAAGCTCCAAGTCTAACTCGTCAAAAAAAAAAAAAAAAAAAAAAAAACAGTTACAATTTTTTTTTTTTTTTTTTTTTTTTTGTAGGGTTATGAGCTTAGACTGTCAACTCAGATTTTAGTTTCTAAAATATTTTGAAAGCTCCAAGTCTAACTCGTCAAAAAAAAAAAAAAAAAAAAAAAAAAAAAAAAAAAAAAAAAATCAGTTACAATTTTTTTTTTTTTTTTTTTTTTTTTTTGTAGGGTTATGAGCTTAGACTGTCAACTCAGATTTTAGTTTCTAAAATATTTTGACAGTCTAAGCTCATAACAAAAAAAAAAAAAAAAAAAAAAAAATTTTTTTTTTTTTTTTTTTTTTTCTATATATTTCGACAGGGGACTCAGATTTCAGTTTGAAAAATATTTTGACGTTTCGTGACATTCTAAACAGTTTTCAAATTTTCCCACAACTTTTTAGTTGAGTGATTCTGATGTGTTTACAAGTTACACTGTTTAATGATTCAATCTACATTTTCTTCCAGTTTACGTGCTTTGCGTTTCCATTCATCTCGCTAGGCCGTGGTTGACGTGCTTTGCGTTCCCATGTCACTGGTTGACGTGCTTTGCGTTCCCATGTCACTCGTTGACGTGCTTTGCGTTCCCATGTCACTCGTTGACGTGCCGCTTTTAGACCGGCGGGCGCGGGCGAGTCCACGGTTCGTTTCTCACGGGTAGCCGTGTTTCGAGAGTTCCTGGGGTACTGACGGGAGGAGTGCTTGAAACGGGTGGAGGGTGATTGCACGGCACCTAGTCTTGCGAGAATGGGTAGAATGAGACTGATGACTTGGAAACGCCCTTTCAGGCGGGCTCGTACCATGTTGCCCTCCATTCCTGAATGGGGGCAACGGGGTACGAGCTCGCGTGCCCATTGCGAGACGAGGGGGGGGTAATCTGAACTCTTTAGGTAGACTCTCGAAACGATAAAAATGATTCGAGGTTTCCAGGAAATTTGCAGACTGACGCAGGTTGACTCGTATAGCCGAGAGTGTGGACATGCGGATGAGTGGAACCGGATGGATGAATGTAAGCGGATTGACGAGAAGATGGTATTCGGTATCCAGAAAATACACAGAGGTTATCAAAAGAGCACTGAAATCTTTTCGGATCACTTTGCATTGAATCTAGCTTACTTGCATCGCTACCCTGTTAATCTTTAGAGGCCTTAAAAGAATCAACAGAAAAATATGCAACTAGAATAACAACTTTAAAACCCCACTGAATGCCTTGCAATATCAATTTTGACACTAAAGGGAAGCTTGACAATTTTCATCTTGAAGGGCTCAGCTGTGTATATGCTTAATAACATCAGTTAAGGGTTCCTTAATGAAAGAGCTTTTTCTGGATAAGGATGGATTAAGAGTTAATAGAGCGGCAGTCCACAAGAGCGCATCTCATTGCAAAAATTTTCCTTGCTGAAAGCACCAACGAAGCGTTTGCTTTAGAGTTTAAAACAGTAGTTGACAAATCTACAAATATATAATCCCGCATGAAACCACAATCGAGCTCTCGCTTTAGAGTTCAAAACAGGAGTGGACACATCTACAATCCCGCATTAAACCACAATCAATCACATATAGAAACAGATGGAATAGCTCATCTCTGAGCTCAGAGTTTAATCAAAGTTCCAAAAAAAGTTTGTTTCGGCTTTTACAACAACAGTCAACCCCCTAGACCTAAATAGGACCCGAAAAAGAAGCACCACTCAGATAAAATAAAAAAAATTAAAAAAAAATGAAATGGATTGAGAGCCGACTGATAAAGACAAATTTTACTTTTTTACCCGCGAGGCGGGAGCGCAGCGACCGCCGAGTGGGTAAAAAAGTAAAATTTGTCTTTATCCAGTCGGCTCTCAATTCCCCCCCACCCCACTTCCCAGTCTCTTTCTATTCACATAAACTTAAGCGTTCCAATGTTGGAGAGCCATCGTCTGCAAAAAAAATGCGATACAAGTAAATTTGGAAATTTCCAAATTTACCTGTATCGCATTTTTTTTGCTCCCCCTGATGCCGACGGCACCAGTCTATACGGGGAAAAAAGAAAAACAGTTTAGCATAGTTTTTGACGTTTATAAAAAGGATTACCTTCATCTAAAAGTCTTTTCAGTTCCGGGTTGCGTTTCATGGGTTTGGTCAAGGCGACTGTATTGTTCAGGTCGCGGTTGACGTGGTAAATAATGATGCAGGTGACATGTTTCTCGTCCTTTTCCAGCTTCAGTTTTTGATAGGCGACAAAGGGAATGGATTCGCCTCCGGCCCGAGTGAGAAAGCGATGGCCTTCCGAGACTCCAAACGTAAAGGGAGTCAGTTCTTGAAGGCGGGATTGGCAGCGGCAGTGAACATTGGGCGGCAGGATGCATTCGACGAGGAGGCGCCGATCACTTTGGACCCTGACAGAAAAGTGACTAAAGGGATGATTTCGGGGTCTCAGGATCGTCGCCACGTTGGTCTCAATGTCGTGTAGACCGCGGTCGAAAAAGCGCATTGCTTGCACTTTGAGGTAGGGAGAGAAATTGATCATGATGTAGCCGTAGCCGGGGAGGTGATAGGTCAACAGGTGCATATCTTCCATCCATTGGTAAGAGTTTAAATACTGATCCATCACTTCTCGCATTCGTTCAAAAGTGCCTTTGTAGAAGGCGCCGCGTGCATTGGGGGCGTACCGGCCCCGAAAGCCATCGATGAGGAAATGACGCAGGGTAAATTGCAGGGTGTTTTCGTTTCGGAGCAGACAGAGGCGATGGCCCCAATTATTTCGGTCCACGTACCATCCGGTCCGGAGCAGGTTGAAATAGCGCAGGTAGTCAAAGAAGAAGGGGAGTCGGCAGTCTAGGTACGAAGCACGGTGCTCGAGGAAAGGCTTGAATTCGGGCATCTTGTAGAGGATGCACATTTTATCCTCGAGCGGGATGTATCGGAGAATATGCTGGAGAATGTACGGATGCAAGTCGAGCAGGTTTGGCGGAGACACGGCGGAACGAGAAGAGGCAGGAGCGGCCATCTCAAGAGTCGGCGTTTGAATGAAGGCCCGTCCTTTGCATCCCTTTCTCCTCCTTCCTCCTCCCTCCCTTCTCTTCCTCTCTACTCATCCAACTGGTTTTTGAAGGACGCGGGCTGAAGAACGCGGGCTGAAGGACGCGGGCAGAGACTCTTTGACCGTTCCTGCCGTGCGTCAATAATAATAATAATAAAAAGACGATTCACTTTACAAAATCTGTTTTTTTTTCAGTGAAAGAATAAAAAAAAACGGTTCCAAGGTTGGTAACAAGGCAGCGGCAAAAAAAAAGGCGGTATTTGTAAAGATGGCTAAACATCTTTACAAATACCGCCCTTTTTTTTGCTCCCCCGCTTCACTGAAATCCTCATCAGCTTAAAGGGGAATGTTTCTTTCCATGACGACCCTTTTGAGTCGTTTCAGTCCAATTTCGTGCTGCATTGAAATTTTAAAGGGGTAATGAACGTACGAGGTCGTCTCCCCTTCCACGTCCCCGTCCTCGTTCAGCTGAAATTCTTGATGCGCGGCCAGGCGGATGGGATCGCCTCCGGGCCAGGTGAGCGTGCGACAGTCTATACTCGGTTGAAACGAAAACGGGGTCAGGTGCTGGATGCGACTCGGGCACGGGCATTCGGGCAGCGTGCATTCGACGACGAGGGTCCGATCCGGGGTGAGCGTGACTCGAAAGTGACTGCTCACCTCGAAGCGGTTCAGCATGTCTCTCGGGACGTTGGTTTCGAGGGTGCATCGGGTCCAGTCGTAGAAGCGGAGGTTTTGCACGGGGCCTGGAAACGAGTGGTCGAGCAGGAGGAACCCGTACCCTCTCAGGTGATAGGCGAGCAGCGTCAGGTCGTCCAGGCAGACGTAGTCGGTCATGAAAAAGGTCAAGTTGCGAGCCATGCGGTCGATGGGTTCGCGGAAAGGACAGTCCCGTTTGGGTTGGGGCCTATAGAGGCTGGGATGACAGTCCAGTAAAAAGTGGTAAAGGTGAAAGTGCAGGGTGCTCGGGTCGATGCTCAAGAGGAAACGGTGCGACCAGTTTTGCCGGGCCATGTACATACCGGGCCGCAAGAGTCGCAGCACGCGGAGGTAGGGAGGAGAGAAGGGAAGGGGCGAGTCGACGTAGGAGCCTCGGTCGTGCAGGTAAGGAAGAAATTCGGGAATCTGGGAGAGAGAGTGGAGTTTATCGTGCAGAGGCACGAGTTTGAAAATGGAAAGCAAGAGTTCGGGAAGCAAGTCGAGTAAATGCATGGGAGCAGGGTTGGCCGCCATGCTGAACGCGGCAGAGAATGAAAATGGGCCTCAGAGAGCGAGGAATTGTTGCCCGCCCACCCCCGAATCGGCGCTGAGGACCCTCGTGACGTTCTTTTCCCCCCGCATCTCCGCTTCATGCCCTCCCTGTGACTTGAAACCATTGAAGCGCGACGGCCGGATGCCCTTGAAAAGCCTCCGCAGGTGATGCGCTTCGGGAAGCGGGTGACCTTCGGGTTGACGGGTTCGGAATGCTTTGAGCTGAGAGAGTTTATTCGCGCTCTGGCAAGATGGCGTATTTCACACTCGTTGCAATTTACGATAAAAAAGAGTATAGAATGGAAGCAGTGTTGGCCGAAGACGATGGAGAGGTTTATTTTTCCACCGCGGATGTGGATAAAATGCTGAGAGGGGACGTGGAAGGGCCGCTCCGGAATAGTCAATGGCCTCGGAGTCGCAACATCCGGCAGCTCGAGTTTTTGACGCGGGAGAATGTCAACATGTTTATGATTAGAAAGGATCATTTGCTGGAAGAGTTGGAAACGTGGGGGACGCCGCGAGCCGTCGCGCTACGGGATTTGCTGAAGCACGGGTCGGTGAGAGACTTGCCTCACTACCCCTCATGGCCTCCGCAAGTGATCCAGATTCACGATGTGTACGGCATCACGTTCCCGTCCTGGTTGAGAACGTTCAAGAGAAATTACGGGCCCCTCTAAAAAAAGGTAAGGTGGAAAAGTCATTATCATCTTCTTCTTCTTTGCATGCTGATGAACAATCAGTTTAAAGAAGGGCAAAAAAAATGAGCCAAAGGAAAAAAAAAATAAATTTTCCTTTGGCTCATTTTTTTTGTAAAGCGAGAGACACCAATGTTGGAAAGGAAGCGAGCCGAAGGAAAAAAAAATAAATTTTTTCCTTCGGCTCGCATTTTTTTTGTAAAGGGAGAGACACCAATGTTGGAAAGGAAACGAGCTGAAAAAGGTGAAAGGAATAAAACCTTTTTCGGCTCGCATTGAGACGTTTCGGGATAAACCAACCAAATCGTAAAGACTTGATTAAAAAATAGTTTCAGGGCAAATAGGGGGGTCCCGGGACGTTCAAAATAGGATGGAGATGGTAGTTTACAGTTGCCTGAGGAAAAAAAAAACTTTGAACCGATCGTTCCCCCCACCGCGTTCCCGCCACTTCCGAGACCTTGAACCGAGCCGAGTCAATGCTCCGTTCATTCCCCTTCTTCTTCCTGCATCGCATTCTTCCGCGTTCCAGTCTCTGACCTCCTCCGCCCCCCTCTCCCTAGTCATACGTATAAATAGAGCTTTCGATTCCATCTTCACTCATACACGATGGCTACCGACCGGAGCACAAAGACAGATGTCTTCCCTACCCGGATAGATGACCCGAGAAATGTAAAAAAGCTGCCCCGGGTCCCCAACTTTCAGGGGGTCGTCAGCAATTTCAAAATCTATGGCTTCATCGTCTACATGGATGAGCGGGAGCTCATCTACTACAATCTGGTCGAGTGGAATGGCCGGTACCAGAAACATTTTCTCGACACGGCGAGCAGCGTCAAGCCGTTGCGACAGTACGAAGAGAAACCCTGGAGCTGGGCGGCTCGCAAGCTCAAAAAGGATGTGGCGGACAACTTGAGGAAAAACATTGATACGAGGACCTGCTTCAAATACGAGGTCAATTTCTTCCTGGTCAAGAGTTGTTTTACGTTTGGCCAGAGGAAAGTGGAGGACGAAAGAGTGCACGTCTACCAGATAGGGGCCGTGCAAATGCTCTTCTACTACGTGGAGCGCCATAATGTGCATAAAGTGAAGCAGAAAAGTAAATTTCTGCCTGTCAACGACCAGTACAAGTACAAAAAAAAGACGCTGCGACCGTACGAGAGCTACTGCATTCCGGAAGGCACCATTTACCTCATCTACTGCACCAACAAGTCCTTCTTTTCGCTACACATTTTGCGGGCCGATCAACTGCGCCATT
Organism: Maratus michaelseni; assembly: GCA_963931845.1. Taxonomy (NCBI): domain Eukaryota; kingdom Metazoa; phylum Arthropoda; class Arachnida; order Araneae; family Salticidae; genus Maratus; species Maratus michaelseni. Next base: position 193,381,686 of record OZ007597.1, on the reverse strand, counting down.
TGCCTTTTGAGTGCATCAACCCGATCCGGGAAGTGCCGAGGCCCAATCCTGTCGACCATGTTTACCGACGACCCGTGAGAACCCCGCTGATCGAGGAAGCCGTGATTGGGGATGAAGAAGAGGAAAAAGAAGAGCTTCCGCCGCCCCCGCCGATACGGACCTCGCCCTACTTTGCGACGACAGCGACTGCTACTGCTACGACTGCTACGAGTACCTGGAACAACGATCCCGTGCTTTTGGATCTAGATTCTGGGGCACGGGTGACGGAGGGTAGGTTGATGCCCCCGCCCCCGCCACCCCCGCCAGTTTTGCATAAAGTGCCTCCGACGACGACGACTTTGCATAAAGTGATTACTCTCATGACTTTTCCTCTGGAAAAAACGGTTCAGGTGGTCAGACCGGACGTTTTAAATTGGTATCGACACATGTTTAAATACAAACTCTACGAAAACCCAAAAGAAGAGGTTTCGGACTGGGGACTGAGTGACCAGTCCGAACCGATGGATTTGAGTAGGACCGGGACAATGACTGAGACTGCCGCGGCAGTTGCCGCGATACAGATGGATAACGAGGCTGCCAGGAACCCTTCGATGTCGTCCGTGAACGCCTCTTTGAATGAAGGTGTGTATGCTGCTGCCGGGACCCCTGCACCAAACTCTTTGAATGAATTTGTGTATGACTCTCCAAATTCAATGCCGACAGTGAACCCTTCTCCGAATGAATATGTGTATGGAAATGCCGAGACTCCTTCTCCAAATTCAATGCCGACAGTAAACCCCTCTTCGAATGAATCTGTGTACGTGAATGCCGAGACTCCTTCTCCAAATTCCATGCCGACAGTAAACCCCTCTCCGAATGACTTTGTGTATGTGAATGACAATGATTCTTTGACACCTGCTACGAATGATGTAAACATACCTGCTGCTGCGCCCAATTACTTCACTTTTGAAGAACTTTTCAATACTTATAATGAGGACGCGATGAATCTGTTACAAGCTTTTGATGTATAAAATAAATTCTTCTTTGCAAATAAAGAAGGCAAAAAAATGGGATCGAAGATTGAAACCGTATGGTTTCAATCTTCGATCCCATTTTTTTGCGCCGATTGTATGACCAACATTGGATAAATAAATGAATGCTTTTTTTTTCAAACACTCCTTTGTGCCTATCATTTAATAACCAAATTACCACCTGGAAAAGTGTGATATCGCAGAAAAATAAGAAATGTTTAGGAAAATGTTGTTTTTTACAAGACAAACATGCTAATTCAACGAATAAACCCGATTTTGAGAGCATATGGGAATCCTTTAAGGGGTCAGGTAACCTTTGAACTCACAAAATACATGAAAAGGAGACCTCTGTAAGAATTATCATAACTCCGTAACTATTTGACTTTGAATTATAAAATTTCAAATGCATATTAATAAAGGTTTATTTTATAAATTAAAATTCTCCAAAAATGTTTACACTCATATAAAGCTTTTAAATTTAATTTAAAATATAATAAATTTTTTACAAAAGAATTATTCTTGCATGTACTGCGCGCACGATTTTTCACATTTGAATTACTAAAACCATTCAAAAAAATTTTAATGAGTACATATATAATGTGTTCTCAAAATAACCTACGATGAACAAAATGAAATGAGTAGTTCTTGAGAAAAAAAAATTTTTTTTAGAGAAATTCGAAATATCGAGTTTTTTTTAATACAAAAGTAGTCATAAATTCTAAACTTGTTACTTGAGAAACATAATCGTAGGTCATTTTGTGCATCTGTTTGGTTAAGACATTCAGTCAAAATTTCATGAAATTCTAACCAATAATTTTTCTTAAATCGTGCGCGCAATGACCAAAATCGTCGTTTTGAGAAAATTGACTTCAAAGATCAAACTGTCCCTTGATCATATACAAAAAGCTCAGACTGTTTTAGACATAACTCCTCTTTTAATGTGAATTTTTGCATGGGGGGTTTATTTTAAAAATGTTCCTAAACAATCATATTTAATTATAAGCTAATAATTTTTTTTTTCAAATTTCTCACACTTTAAAGGTTACCTGACCCCTTAATGACGAAATAATAGAAGGAAATAATAGATAGGGCCACTAGAGATACGAGCCGAAGCATCCGCCATTGATGTGCCTTTGGGTTTGCCATAATGTACCCAGCGCCCAGTAGCTTCTATGTAAACTCAAAGCAACGGTGCTACATTTTGACAGTTATTTTTTATTAATTACACGTTATAATTAGTTACGAAGTTTATGATGGGTGGTTGCTTAGCGACGAATTGTTCAAACCATTTTAGAAAAGGACACAGATGTTCAAATATCCCGAAGAAAACACAAAAAGAACAAAGTGGAACAAACTGTCGTCGAAATATAAATCGCGGGATTTATGAAAGCGCCAAATTTAAAAGTCTGTTAAAACGTGTAAAAATGATTGATGATTATGATTCTTTTTAAATTTATTTATTTATGTTTATAATATTTACATAAGCGTATAAATATGCATAAGAGACAACGATTATTTATACTCTTTTAATTTTTTGCAAACTTTTGAGAGTTGTTAGTCAATATTTACGAGATTTTGAATTATTTATTTTCTTATTAATCCCATTAATTATTTATTTATTGTCACTACAAAGTCCCAAATAGAGAAAAAAAACTGAACTTCATGTATTAGAGATAAACAGATTTTTCTTACTTTTGTTTGCGTAGGGGGGGGGGGGGTAGATAACTTGCTATAAAACATCTAGGACATATTTTATTACTTACCCATCATACGTAGTATAGGGTAAGTCTTGCAATCGTTTTGAAAATCGAAAATTTTTTTTGACGGATTTACACGTTTCAGACACTGGAGATTCCGAAAAACATATTTTTAGAAAAAAAAAAAAATTGCCGTCCGTCTGTGTGTCTGTGTGTGTGTCTGTAAACGCTCTATCTCCCGAAAAAATTGAGATAGAGACTTGCAATTTGGTATGCACGTAGTATGTAATAATGGGAAGAAGCCTATTTCATTTCAATAACCTCGATTAACCGGAACAATTTTTTTCGGACTCTCGAAATATTCGTTCTGATGAAAGGTATATAAAAGTTTTCGAAATTGTTTATTTTAAGAAATGAATATAAAAGACAATAATAAAACATAAATTTTGCATAAAGCATGAAGTCGATCGGATAATGAGTTGCCGAGATATTTGGAATCCTATTTGCCACACTCTTCGATTTTTCATGACCCTGTATTTCACTTCAAAGATAAATCCAAATTTCACTTCAAAGATATATTTTAATTGGAAATTTGACGCTTAATCAGATGCAATAAACCGCTAGTTAATAGGATTATTATTTTTGGATTAAAAATTAAAAATGTTTGAAGATTTTTAATTTTGTGAGTAGGGGGTGCCAAATGAAGGGAGAAGCAGAATTTTATGGGTGGGGGTAGAAACTTCATTAGATGACTTATTAATTATTGTTACTAAAGATTTAAAATTATACAGAAAAAAAATTAAATTAAACAGTTTAAAGATTTAATTTTTTTGTGTGCTAGGAATAAGGGGGGCTAAAGGGGAAGCGGTCATATCAGATGGAGGGAGGATTTTAGATGATTAATTACTTATTATTACAATAAAAGGACAAATAGCTGAAAAAAATAATACTTTTAAATATTTTAAACTTTATGAACAGGGGGGGGGGCAAAGTGGAAGAAGCAGATATTTTTTTTTTTGAAAGGGCGGAAGAGATTATTAGATGACTTGATATTTATTTACTTTACTAAACATTTACACATAGAACAACAAAAAAGAAAGATATTTAAAGATTTTAAATTTTGTGTGCTTGGTATCGGGGGGGGGGAGAGAAAACGTGAATTTTGGTGGGGAGGGAGGAAAATATTATATGATCGGTTATTTATTTATTTATTGTTTTAATAAAGTGACAGATAGAGCAGAGCAAAAACAAAGTTTTAAAAAACTACAGTTTTAAAATTTTTAAACTGTACTGGGTTTTGTGAGAAGGAGGGAGGGGGTAGAGAGGGAAGCAAAATTTTGGGATAGAGGAAAATAGATTAAATTTTAACGAAATTTGTATGATCATATTGTTAGAATAAAATAATAAATAGAGTTGAAAAGTTAAAAAAAATTAAGGAATTTTAAGGATTTTTATACTTTGGGTACTGTTTGAGGGGGGAAGCAAAAGGGGGCGAAGAAAATTTCGAAAAGAGAGGGATTTATTTGAATTTTTTTTAATCGGAAATTCACTGAAATGAAGAAGAGTTTCACATTTGATTAAGAAATAAGAGATTAATTAAGGACTGTTTTCAGATTTTGCATAAAAATAAGGACTTTTAAGGACGAAAAATTATTTTTGAAAAATGTAAAGATTTTCAAGGGCAGTACGATCTTTATAATAGAAAAACTTTCCTGCTTGTGCATACTTGCATGATGCATCGACTTAGTTCAAATAATATATGATAAACAAATTTCTTCAAATCGCCAATAAGGCGCTAAAGTCGCCAAGAAGCAGGGGTGTACCCAAAGTGTACCTAAATATGGCGGTGATGCTCCGGCCCGTAACTTTAGAGGCTCTAATAATAGAAGGAAGTAATATAAGGAAATGATCACATAAAATAGAATATTTCCTTTAAAAATAGGTGACTGGAAATGTATATAAACTAAGCATTTGTTCAGATAAGCGTTATTCTTAAAATTCTTTGTTATTCTTTTCGACACAAGGTTGGAGACAACTTTTGAAAACTGCATCAAAGGTAAGTTATTATTTTATATATATATATATATATTTTTTTTTTTCTCAGAATGAGCCTGTATATACACTCTTCAAAAATTTAAAATACTATCTCTTTAATAATATAACAGCTACCATGGTCGATTACTTCTTAAGAGTTGGTTTACTCAATTGCGATCGCAGACGTTGAATGAAGCTCGTTCTGTCCCTAATGAATATTATCTGTTTTTAAAATAACTTCAACTTTCCTTGATTTCAAACCTTTTCTTTTCCTTGTTCTGTGGTTTGTTAAGCAATAGATTGTTTTTGTACTGATGATGCCTTGCGTTTCGCTAAGCGACACGTCTACTATTTTTGTATTTTTAACCGTTTTTAAGTATATGTTTTTTATAAATTTTTATTTTATGTGTACTCATGTCTGTCTTAAATTATTTTAATTGGTGTTTTTAATATTTTTCACATTTAGACGTTAAAATATCTCTTTAATCTTCCACAAATATTTTTTATTTAACTGGAATTATATGACTAATTTCGTGTCGTCTTAAATGCGTCTTTTAAACAGGTCTGTAAAAACAACTTTCACTTCTTAAAAGAAGGAATAATGCGTCCCCAAAAATAACTTTCACTTTTAAATGAAAAAATAGTGTATACCCCAAACTGGCCCCTTATAATAATAACCTTTCCTTAAAAATAGTGTATACCCAAAAAAGGCCCCTTACAAAGACTTTCTTTTGAAACTAGGAATCTTGTATCCCTTAAAAGGCCTCAAACACGTTTTTCTCACGCAAGAAAGTAAATTGTCTTAGTGTATCGTTTATGTTTGTGAGTAAAAATGATTTATATATTTATTTTTTACAAAAAGAGAAAGTAAGGTAGGGTAAATGATAGAAATAAAAGAAAAGTTTTGGGATCTTGTTTTATCTTCAAATTTAAATTAAACATATTTTACTGTTTTTATTTTTTATAAAATCTATTTAAAAAATTTTAATATTGTATTACAAAATTGAAGGATATTATTATTACAGTGGAACCCCGATTTTACGTTTTCACGGGGCCAGCAGAAAAAACGTACGAAACGGGAAAACGTAAAATCGGGGTTCCACTGTAATAATAATAACCTTCAATTTTGTAATACAATATTAAAAATAAACTGACCAATGCCATATTAGTATTTAAAAAGTCTGTTATTCTTTATTATATTTCTTTTTTAAGTGTAATTTCACATATACTCTATTTGCAATCCATGCAAGTTTTTGCTATTTTTTTTTTAATTTTCATGTCCAGTTAATTTTTTTAAAAAATTTTTAAACTCGCAATGGCTTTTGCCGATGAGGTTACGACATTTTCTTGATCTTTATCAATATTGCTAAATCAAATCGGAAATAGTCTGAATGTCTGTGGTAGCAGACAGCTACAGTAATCAACAGTAAAATAAGCAGTAATACGACAGTAATACTTTTAGACATCCTACTTTTTACTGGCAATCACTAAGAGATAGCAAAAGAAAGCCCCCGTTATCACATGACGCAGGTTTGAAGTGCTGATAGACAAATAACAGTTCTTTGTTACTTTGAACTGTTTTTGGTAACAACCAGTTAACCAAGTAGAAAGTATTTTTGTCCTTTTAAAAACTTTTCCATTAGTGAAAAAAAGATAAAATTTCCTGAGGTACCTCATCTAAAATGACGTACCAAGCGGGAAATACTAAGAGTAAATTACGTAAAATCGAGGTACTTTTAACATTATCAGAATAGAAATTTTCTGGGACCGACGAAAAATAACGTACGAAACGGGTTATGTAAAATCGGGGTTCCACTGTATTATTATTATTATTATTATTATTATTAATTTTTAACTTATAAATTAATTTTATTAAAACAGATGGATTCTGATATGTCTAAATGCATCATTTGTCTAGAGCCGTTAATTTTGTTTATGATTTATATGTTGCCTTGCCAACATATATTTCATAAACATTGTATTAGAAAATGGATAAAAACCGGAATAGATAACATTGAGCGCGGTTACGGTACTTGTCCTATATGTGAATATTACGTTTCGCCAATAACATATAACGTCATTACCGAAGTAAGGGTTATAAAATTTACACATATTTTATCGGACGACATATGCCTCAATAAAAATAGAATAATAACGGTCAGTTTAAAATCTTTTCAAAATGTACCTATAAATTTAAACACTGCGGTCCTACAAAGGGAAAATTTTATTATTGATGCTATCCCTAATGATATAACCTACCCAACTAGAAAAATTTTAAGTAAAAATTTTGCAGTATTTATTGATAGTGTAGATGAGGAATTTGAAATATGGGTACATGATTTTATAACGGGTGAAATATTGAGTGAAAAAATTATACTTTCAAGTTTGGCATTAGAAGGGATTTCAAACACATTTGGTACATTAGACCTACCAACTGACCACTTTTTTGTTACACAAGAATACATAAATCTTAATTTCCCTTTTAACCAACCCGAACAAATTTTAATGGAAGTAATAGAACCTGAAGTAACTCCTAATTTACCCGAAGCAGTAGTAATGTTAGAGAGAGTAGTTGTAGAACCACCTAAAAATACCTTGAAAAATAAAATTCTTGTGAAACAAATGAAAATGTTAAAAAATAAATATAATAAAAAAAAACTTGCCGAAAATAATTTAAAGATTAAAGAACGCGCAGTTATACTCGCAAAAAGGGAATACGTTAAACGCAATAAAATATTTTCCATTGCTATGGAAAATATGTTAAAATTCAAATTTGAAGCAGATTAAATAAATTAGCGGCTCATCTGACTTCCCTCTGGTGCATTTTAGACGTTGAAGCGTTCTTCCGGCTAAGTGCTCATCTTGCTTCCCCCTGCTGTATTTAAACGTATATACACTGGATACTCTTCCGGCTAAGTGATCATCTGGTTCCCCCTCCCCTGGTGCCAACGGTGATGAAATATTACTGTGATTTAGTTTTCTTCTTGTGGACAAGTAATTAAGTATTATAACTACTTGAAATTTAGTGTATCAATCAACTTTGTTGAACTACACTGACAAATATTTACAGACATACTCTGCCTTTCAAATATTAATGCATATTCTTATAGTTGTACTATATATAAGCAGAAATCCTGGGGAAAGTGTAGTAGCGTGGAATACCCCCCCCTGGAGCCGGCAGAGACAATATGGAAATCAACATTTGACAGAACTGTAATCCAAAACAGAGGAAACTGATCGAATTAATAGAAGACTGAAGGAAGCAGATGATGACAAAAGAATATGACAGTGTCAAATCGATTCACAAGGATAAAGCTTACTTATCAGCTTTTATACTTGTAGGGTAGAATATACCCAAATAGTTTGTGTTTTTAGGATTTTGGTTATTTTGATATTTTTTATGGTTTATAATATAATTTCCTTAGGTTCTGGCTCACAGTTTGTGTTTTTTAGGATTATTTTACATTTATGTTATATGCGGAGATGAAAGCCACATCTTGTAGTTTGTGTTTTGCAGGATTTATTTTTAGGTTATTTAGTTTTAGTTATTTTATTGATATCTTACTGAACTGAGTTCAGCTTTTTTGTACAGCAGGTTGCAGCTATTATGTATGTAACGACCAGCGTTAGATAAATAAATGAATGAAACTATGTAATTGAATTGGTTCGTTTTTCAGTAAACGCCGAAGAGTTTTCAAAGAATGTAGTAAAAGTTGGTGTTTTGAACCGAATTTTCGAACGCAACAGCGCAGAAAATGAAAAAAAAAACTGTCGTCCTGAGACAATAATTGCTAATAAAATTAACATGTAAATCATTTATCGGGAAATGGAAAGAACTATTTAATTGCAAATCACTTTAACAATCATGTCTGTAAGTATCATACTTTCACATTTAAAAATGAATCAAAAAGTTTCGCGTTATTAAAAGGTGGGAGAGGAAGATTTTTATCAGAATCACTCTTATTTAGAAAACTATGTAATTGAATTGGTTCGTTTTTCAGTAAACGCCGAAGAGTTTTCAAAGAATGTAGTAAAAGTTGGTGTTTTGAACCGAATTTTCGAACGCAACAACGCAGAAAATGAAAAAAAAAACTGTCGTCCTGAGACAATAATTGCTAATAAATTAACATGTAAATCATTTATCGGGAAATGGAAAGAACTATTTAATTGCAAATCACTTGCAGGTTGCAGCTATTATGTATGTAATGACCAACGTTTGATAAATAAATCAATGCTTTCTTTTCAAAGTAAATGATTCGAGTGTGTTAATGGAGGGAGGGGAATCTGATTTTGAATTTTTCTGATGGGGTCCCGGTGCTCAGTTTTTTTTGCTGTCGACTGTGGTTTAAGGGTCCCGTTGACGAGCAACCGGCTGCGTGAAAACATACGGCGGGAGATGGGGTGCCCGTGTTGAAACCCTCTTGGGAGGCCTCTTGAAAACGCGATAATGGGAAAGGAATCGAGATGATAGAAGCTCCAAGAACTTAGACTCAACTCAGATTTCAGTTTCTAAAATATTTTGAAAGCTCCAAGTCTAACTCGTCAAAAAAAAAAAAAAAAAAAAAAAAAAAAAAAATTCAGTTACAATTTTTTTTTTTTTTTTTTTTTTTTTTTGTAGGGTTATGGGGCTTACTGTCAACTCAGATTTTAGTTTCTAAAATATTTTGAAAGCTCCAAGTCTAACTCGTCAAAAAAAAAAAAAAAAAAAAATTGTAACTTTTTTTTTTTTTTTTTTTTTTTTTTTTTTTTTCGTAGGGTTATGGGGCTTACTGTCAACTCAGATTTTAGTTTCTAAAATATTTTGAAAGCTCCAAGTCTAACTCGTCAAAAAAAAAAAAAAAAAAAAAAGTTACAATATTTTTTTTTTTTTTTTTTTTTTTTTTTGTAGGGTTATGGTGCTTACTGTCAACTCAGATTTTAGTTTCTAAAATATTTTGAAAGCTCCAAGTCTAACTCGTCAAAAAAAAAAAGTCAAAAAATCAGTAAGCACCATAACCCTACAAAAAAAAAAAAAAAAAAAAAAAAAAATGTAATTTTTTTTTTTTTTTTTTTTTTTTTTTTTTTTTGTAGGGTTATGAGCTTAGACTCAACTCAGATTTCAGTTTCTAAAATATTTTGAAAGCTCCAAGTCTAAAAAAAAAAAAAAAAAAAAAAAAAATAGTTACAATTTTTTTTTTTTTTTTTTTTTTTTTTTTGACGAGTTAGACTTTTAGCTTTCAAAATATTTTACAAACTGAAATCTGAGTTAGAGTAGAGAATCTAAATCTTTATTTATTTATTTATTTATTTATTTATTTATTTATTTATTTATTTATTTATTTATTTTATTAATTTATTTTTTTCTTGTAGGGTTATTAGTTCAAATTCAGTGCAAAAATATTTTCAAAGTTACAAGTCTAAGAAATATTTATCTATTTATTTATTTATTTATTTATTTATTTATTTATTTATTTTTCCATGTAGGGTTATTAGTTCAAATTGAGCTTCAAGTCTAACTCGTTAAAAAAAAAAAAAAAAAAAAAAAAATTCAGTTACAATTTTTTTTTTTTTCTTTTTCTTTTTTTTTTTTTCGAGCCCATCTTTTATTCAACACTTTTCTTTTCATAAAAAATTGTTTCAAATATATGCATAAAAAGGGAATTTGATATAATGTCTTCATGATGATACCCATCCAATGCGTTCAGGAAAATGGTGCGTTTATTGCCATCTACAATACTGCCTTTATACGTTACCGTCATATCGTGCGCATTCGAAATTAGTTTTTGATAACCATATCCGGGTAGCCAAATATTTAACACTAGATTTAAAGCATAGATGGATGTTTTCCCGTGCACCGAAGCCTCCACTCCGTGCAATCCGGACATGAATGAATTTTCAATTAGTACGCCACTCTGCATGCCAATAGAACCAAACATTTGAGTTAACGTTTCAAAATTTCCTTTTGCCTTGGCCAAAACTTGAATAGTCAGACACGTGTTCATCGATTTAATATCTTTGCCCTCTTTCAAATTATGGACGATATCCTGCATTTCTTTCAGGGTCAAGGCGAAACAGGTATGATTTTGAAGCCGATCCAAATAAAATAATCTCATTTGGTTAAAAGCCTGAAAAGCTGCGGCGTCCCCATATTTTTCACAGATAAATTGCATAGTCTTTTTTAAATCGCGATTTTTGTAGGGTAAAAAGTCAATTTCATCGTAAAATAAATAGTAGGCTACCAGCATATCTTGACTCGGGCATAGTTTCAAACCCATTACAAACGATCGCATCTCCCATTCGGGATTTAATATCGTGGCGCATTCGGCTTGTGACAGCAGGCTCGGAACCAGGTAAATATTGGCCTCGTCTCCGTCGAAATCCCCATTGATGGATTCCAGTATTTCGAGGGGGATGCCAAAACAGTCGTGAGGCCAGGAGGGACCCTCGAGCGGTACCTGTAAACCTACAAAATTTTCAGGTTGTAAAGAGGGCATTCGGTTTAAGATGACCCATTTGCCTTTGAGTTGAAATTTTTCGACAATGGCATCGGGTATTCGAATTTCATTGGGTCGGAGACTGGCGTCGGGTACAATCATGCCTCGCATCGAGTACCGGCATCGCTTTCCAAACGCCACCTGACGAATCAACGTGGCTTTACCGCACGGACGCGACTCCAAACTACCATAGTTTAAAGGCGCTTCTTGAACCTGTTTATAAAATAAGGGGGCTTTGGATGCGGGTTGAATCGTTTTCGTGCGATGGGTCATGGGTATGCCCGATACAAACTTGACCACTTTTTCATAAATGAGGGTAGTCGGGACTTGCCAGTAGATGGGATCAGGTAGCACTAAAAAGTCTTGCCGCGTCAAAAGACGAGCCTGTTCAATCATGCGTTGTAATTGAGGTAATAAAAACACATAACCGGGAGTCGGCAGGGCAATGGGCGTGACGCGGTAACAGGCGAGTCGATCATTGTAGTAAAATTGTTGGCAGCAGAGCGCAAAAGACTTGGATTCGAAATGAATTTTTTGATGGCATTCCAAACATGTGTGCCCAAAGACATGCCGTTTACGCCAAGCTCTGAGTAGGATGAGCAGCTCGTTGGGTTGTAATTGTAGAGGGCAATCCTCCAATTCCAGCAAAGTGATGCGATACTTATCAATGGCCATTTAAAGTAAGTTATGCAAAAGTACCCAAAGAGAAGGAATGGGGATGAATACTATCCCAAGGGGGAAGCCAATTTTGTCGTGAATCGAGACGGGAAAGAAATTTATGCTCGTGATCGCAGAGGGAACCAAATTTATCCGAATCGGGAACACAATATTTTTGCGCAGGATTGTACGGGAGATTATTATTATGCCAAAGATGCGAGAGGGAACGAATACTATCCGATTCGAGACAATCGATCCCTTTTTATTATCGATCATACAAATAAAAATATCAGATTGGCGTTAATGGTCGATGGGACTCAACGCTATCCCAAAGACGCCAAGGGAAATGAGTATTATTTGAGAGAAAATAAACAACCGCTCTTGATGCGAAAAAGTAGTGGCGAAAGATATTTGGCAAAAAGTCGAAACGGTCATGCACTCATTCCTTGGAACTATATACAAGACTATATTTCAGAAGAACCTTGTGTATATTCAAGAGATACAGACGGTAATACAGTCTACGTAAAGGAATCTGCTTTTCCACCAGCCTTTAAAGCACTGATTCGATGTATATGTCATATAAGTGTAATTTGTCCAAATGTGACTGGATGTCATACAAGGTTTTATTAAGGTGAAAAAAAAAAAAAAAAAAAAAAAAAAAAAAAATTTTTTTTTTTTTTTTTTTTTTTTTTTTTACCTTAGAAATTAATTGTCAAATTCATGTGATTTTTTCATGTATTTACAAACCTTTTCTTTCACTGAATTATTTTTCCGTTTGAATGAAATACCCTCGTTATTCGTGTGATTATAATTCATCAATTGCTTCATCGAATCTGTAACTGTGAAAACATCTTTTTTCACATTAGGATGTAATTTCTTACTGTATTTACAAACACTTTCTTTTATTGAATAATTTTTCCGTTTGAATGAAATACGTTGATTGTTCATATAATTATAACCCACCAATCGTTTCATCAAATCTGTAACTACCAAAACATCATTTTCTACTCTAGGAAGAGATCCGCCAAATGTTCGAGGGTATTTCCCAAATACTTTAGTTTTGTGGGGCCAGTGATTACATGTTCTTCTTTCTTCAAAATAACGGATTCTTTTTTTAATTTCATTTTGCGGTGCAAGAGCAGCAGGAGTCATACATACATAAGGTGTACATCGTATATTCATTTGAGATCTACCTTTCTGCGGTTCTATGCCCTGATGAATAGTTCGACTATCCCATAAAACTAATGAACCCGCTTTTGCCTTAATACAAATATCCGACATGGGTCCCAATTTTTCAATGTAAAAATTTTTTTGTTCAGGAGTTAATAGATGCCAATTGCAATCGTGTTGTATTTGAAATCTGTTTTGAAAATTTCCATGTAATTTATGACTCCCTTTTAACACTCTTAATGTTGCATCGCCTTGAAAGACATCGTAAATATTTACCAAACCTTGTACGCATTCGAAATTGTTTCTTCTAAAACTCTGATCACTATGAAACCATTCTGTTCCACGATACCAACCTCGTTTTGTAATTTCACACGGAAGCGAAACACTAATTCCGTCAAAACTGGTCAATAAATCATATGTGTTCCAAATCGATGCAAATTTTCTAATCACATTTGCATTTTGTCTTACGTACCATGATAATGGATTATGCCCAAAATCCCAGTGTTGAAATAGCATTCCATGTTTAGGATACAATTGAAAAAGAGATGCATAGGTATCGAATTTATCTTTTACAACTGGTTTATGTAAATTTTTGGTTTTGTAATTGAGCCATTCCCACATTTGTTCTCTAAGTTTAACAATTTCATTGGCATCTAACACGTTTTCGACAATTTCAACACCATCATTCTCTAAAGTGTAACCGTTACAATCATCATACAACATTTCAATATTTAAACAATTCAATCTTTATTAAAAAAAAAAAAAAAAAAAAAAAAATGTAACTGTTTTTTTTTTTTTTTTTTTTTTTTTTTTTTTTTTTTTTTTTTTTTTTTTTAGCTTATGTTATCAACTCAGATTTCAGTTTCTAAAATATTTTGAAAGCTCCAAGTCTAACTTGACAAAAAAAAAAAAAATGTTACATTTTTTTTTTTTTTTTTTTTTTTTTTTTTTAAATTACTTGAATTAATTGAAACATTTTTTTAACAACATTATGATGAGTTGCCATCGTTCCGACTTCAATACCGGGACAAGGATACTTCATGAGCTTGCATGAATGTTTATGATCACAATCGATAACATCTACTCCAATTTTCAACCATATTCTGGACACATTTCGAAAACCACAAATATTCTTAAAGAAATAATATTGAAAACGTCCACGAACTCGCAATTGTATTTCACCGGGAAATGTATCAGAGATAAAATCATGGAGTTCATCTAACCAGGTACTTGCATGAAGTTTATATCTGGCAACGGGTTTAATGGATAAACATCTTTTAATTTCCGAATTGTAAAACCGATCTTTATTTCGCATTTTAGATCTTGTAGAATATATATCTCTTAAAGTTAACCAGTAATACTCCTTTGGAGGTATTCGCAGAGTATAAACATCTCTTCGAGTAGTAGCAAATGCAATTTCCAAAGGAAATAAATTTCCATCTTCACAATCCATGCAAACTACCTCTGCATACAACATGATTTTAGTGTATGAGAATGTAATAATACGTAGATATCGTACGATTTATATAGTTACATATTTTTTTTTTTTTTTTTTTTTTTTAGGGTATGAGCTTAGACCGTCCACTCAGATTTTAGTTTCTAAAATATTTTGAAAGCTCCAAGTCTAACTCGTCAAAAAAAAAAAAAAAAAAAAAATTTTTTTTTTTTTTTTTTTTTCACTGATATATCAGTTTGTAAAATATTTTCCAAATTCCCTTCATATTTTTTTAATTGGATTTGGATTCTTTCCAATATATATCCCCTCCGAAACCTCTTTCTCCGCGGAGCGTTTTTGAAAGATCATTTTCAACTACAGGTTTTAGAGTTGGTCGCACAACAATTTGGAACACAGCTTGTGCTATGGGTGTACCTTCAGGTAACACAACTGTTTTAAAATGGCGATTTTCCAAAATTACACCAACAGTTCCTCGATAGTCAGGATCAATGACACCTCCATGAACGCTAAGAAATTTGGTAGCTATGGAAGATTTGTCCCATATAAACATTCCTAAATAGGAAGGAAATTCAAAGATAAGACCCGTGTCAACTATTTTTTGTTGACCAGGTTCAAGTATCAACTCGAAAGGAGTATAAAGATCATATCCTATAGAGTCTCCTTCTTGACGAGTTGGATCCTTAGCTTCTGGGAAGTTTTTGGCAAATGATATGTTTGGAAGAAATTGGTTGTAGATATAAGCTAACAGTCGGTTTATAAAACATTGGAAGACCATTTTGCCAGTAAGGTTTAAGAGATGAACAGTGGAAAAATCTTGCAGGGTAAACCACTTAAATAGGAATTTTTTTTTTTTTTTTTTTTTTTTTTTTTTCTACTTGTTTGTTGGCATCTGCAAGTTTTTTAACAATTCCTCTCCTACCGTTTTCCAATCTCTTGCATCTATAAACTGCTGGGAATATACATTGCCAAGAGTTTTTATTACATTTTCATTCACATTTTTAATATCGGGATAATAGTCGGAATGTTTATGCAAAAAACCTTCTGCCCAGGATTTAACCTGCTGCACTTGAAAACAAATCTGATCATCCAACAAGTCTAAATTTGAAACATAAAAATTGAGTAATGCTAAAAAAATTACGCATGCTGAATCCGTTCCCGTTAAACTTTCAATGTTCAAATCTTCATCGAAAAATTCGTACATGGCTCGTACGCCCTGAGAGTGCATTCGGTATTCGGCTCGTATAGGAATTAAAATAGTCGCTAAATATTGTTTCAAATCTTTTGGCCTGAATCCACGAAAACCATCTACTGCTAAAATTTGATAAATTTTTCGGGTAAAAACGACATCATCAGAGCTGTTGTTTCGGATCCATTGATTCAAGAGTTTCATCCATTCCGATTCGTCTACCGGTATATCCTTCATGGTATGTTTAAATGTACTAGCGAGTACTGTCATCAGTTGATCCCGATAAGTGGCATTGAAAGTATCGGGAACATCTTCGGTAATCCATCCTACCAATTCCTCAGCCAACTGGCGACGATGAAATTGAATTGTATCGGAAGGACGACCATTAACGACTTGAAGGATCAATTTTTGCATTAATAAATTTTGAATCTCTTCATTTAACAATTCTATTGACGAGTGTTTCGGGACTGATGGTTTTGAAGGGTATTTGTTTGGCGAAACTGGCCGAACATACGAACACGACGGAAGGGGAGTATTTTGACTGCAAGTAGCCTTGGACGATTCCGTTGGAGACTGTACAGGATATGGGCCCAAAGTACCGAATATCTTTTTGGGTAAAGACTGTTCCATACTCGACGCGGATGCCATGCTCTTTAAATTTTTTAACAAACCACGATAAAGGTCTTTTAGTTATATGAAGAGTGTATTTTAAATCCTCTTGTATGTTGAAGGACTTTGTTCGAGTGACTAAAACAACGTAGTGACAAACGGGAGTAGAGACGTGCTTATTGAAACGTTGAGCGGCAGACCATTGTATAAAGGGTATATCCATGAGTGATGCTTATGTCATTGTAAACACTGAATTTGAACTAATAACCCTACATGAAAAAAAAAAAAAAAAAAAAAAAAAAAAAAAAAAACTGATTTTTTTTTTTTTTTTTTTTTTTTTTTTTTTTTTTTTTTTTTTGTAGGGTTATGAGCTTAGACTCAACTCAGATTTCAGTTTCTAAAATATTTTGAAAGCTCCAAGTCTAACTCGTCAAAAAAAAAAAAAAAAATCAGTTACAATTTTTTTTTTTTTTTTTCAACTTGTAGGGTTATGAGCTTAGACTCAACTGAGATTTCAGTTTCTAAAATATTTTGAAAGCTCCAAGTCTGGCTTGTCAAAAAAAAAAAAAAAATTACCTTTTTTTTTTTTTTTTTTTTTTTTTTGACGAGTTAGACTTGGAGCTTTCACCAAATCTTATATTTCTTAGACTTGTAAATTTGAAAATATTTTTGCACTGAATTTGAACTAATAACCCTGCATGAAAAAATAAATAAAAAATAAATAAATAAATAAAAAATAAATAAAAAATAAATAAATAAATAAATACATTTTTCACATACAAAATTGACATGTAAAATCTTTGGAAATCGATTTTCTTGGACATTTTCTTTCCATTCGAAGGGACAAATGTTTCTTTCTGAGCTAGTTTTTTTCACTTCTTCAAACATAGAATGTACCGTGCTCTGGTATTCAGTGTCATATCCGTGGACAGAAACCTCAAAATTCCGAGGAAAAGTTTTCGAGTAATCAAGGAGGTAGAGACGAGTCAATAGTTTGAGTAAGGAGGGTTTTAAGTAACCGTGGAGTCTAGGGATGTTTTTGGGTTTTTTTGTTTTCTCGATTGGGAAAACTGTTTAAAGGGGGAGGTATGGAGAAATTTATATATTATATTATATATTATATTATATATTATATTATATATTGTAACTGATTTTTTTTTTTTTTTTTTTTTTTTGACAAGCCAGACTTGGAGCTTTCAAAATATTTTAGAAACTGAAATCTCAGTTGAGTCTAAGCTCATAACCTACAAGTTGGGAAAAAAAAAAAAAAAAAAAAAAAAAAAAAAAAAAAAAAAGGTTACAATTTTTTTTTTTTGACGAGTTAGACTTGGAGCTTTCAAAATATTTTAGAAACTGAAATCTGAGTTGAGTCTAAGCTCATAACCCTACAAAAAAAAAAAAAAAAAAAAAAAAAAGTTACAATTTTTTTTTTTGACGAGTTAGACTTGGAGCTTTCAAAATATTTTAGAAACTGAAATCTGAGTTGAGTCTAAGCTCATAACCCTACAAAAAAAAAAAAAAAAAAAAAAAAAAAAATGTAATTTTTTTTTTTTTTTGTAGGGTTATGAGCTTAGACTCAACTCAGATTTCAGTTTCACACAAAAAAAAAAAAAAATTGTAACACTTTTTTTTTTTTTTTTTTTTTTTTTTTTTGTAGGGTTATGAGCTTAGACTCAACTCAGATTTCAGTTTCTAAAATATTTTGAAAGCTCCAAGTCTAACTCGTCAAAAAAAAAAAAAAAAAGAAAAAAAAAAGTGTTACAATTTTTTTTTTTTTTTTTTTTTTTTTTTTTTTTTTTTTTTTTAGGGTTATGAGCTTAGAGTTATTAAGAAATATTTATCCAAATTTAGTCCAAGAAAAAACCATCTTTTCTTTACGTAAACTCATCTTCAGTAACCCCACTCAGAAGCTCTCAGCCCCCCCTCCTTCCTCCTCTGAATCCTCTTCGCTCACTACATAGGGAATCATGCTCACCTCTCCGCCCGGCATCATAAAATTACAAATTTCTGCCTTCTTCTTCTCCTTCCCTTTCGCCATGTAGCCAGAAGCTTCGTAGCTCAATTCCCCTTTCGAATCTCTCTTTTGGCTCTGGATTCGGTTGACCGTCGACAAATGATCGTTGATTGAAAAAGTATACTTGACGCCCGCTTCTACGAGCAAGACGACGCCCCGACCTCTCGTTGCCATGCGATGCAGCAATTCCGCCTGCACAAACCATTTCCTTCGAAGGCTATTCAAGACCAGATTACTCCAGTAACTCGGATCGTCCATCTTCCAAAACGTGAGGTTCAGCAGCGTCCAAAATATTTTCTTTTGGCTGATAAAGAGTTTTTCCGTGTCCACCCATTGACAGTCTTCCACGTCCATGACCCAAGCCGTGGCTTCGGAGAGCGCCACGTCGGCTCGACTGTACGTAAATTCCACGTGCTCGTCCACGCGCTCGGGGTATTTCCGTAGGTACTTGACCGCGACGCACGTACTCGAGACGTACTGCTCCAATTTCTTTATTTTGCGGTAAATGGCATACTTCTTGGGATCGCGGCATCGGTAGTGCGCTTCCAAGAGCACGTTACCCCAAATCACCCATCCCAGGTTCGGGTGCCGGATGCCATGGACATGGAGGGCATTCCAGACCGAATGCAGAATAGCCTGCGTCATGTACTCAATCAATCCGTTGACCTTTTTCTGGAAGCCTTTGGTGACGAGGGTCCCGTCCGCCCGTTCGTACACGTACCGCTTCTTCGAGAGGACGAGGAGTCGTTTCATACGCTGCTCATACTTTAGTTCCACGTCCCTCAGATTCAGAAACGTGTTGACGGGTTGGCAATGATCGTACGGATACTGATGCACCATCAGCGAGTCCGTGTCGGCGTAGCAGACGCGGTAACCTCGACTCTTGAAGTAGTGATAGGAACCGAGCAATTGGTAGCGGGATAAGGTGACGATGGTGATGGCAATGACCAGGTACGCGAGGGGGGAATCCTTGTTGGCCATGACGCCGTACAGGGAATTAGACGGTAATAATAGACGGTTTGTGTGGAGGCTCGACGGGCATCATGAGTTTTGCCAATTCAATCATCAGGTTTCGATTGGTGTTTTTCCGTATCGTGTCGAATAGGGACTTGTTTTGCGAAAAGGGTTCATCTGAAAAAAGAGATGGCACGTCATCCCACACGGTCAACGAATCGACGTGTCTAGATTTCCACGTCTGAGTTCCCTCGTCGAAAACAGGTCCGAATCGTACCCGAACCAAACGAACGGGTATATACAGGCCACGATATGACGTGGATGATGGTTTATCGCAAGCCACCAGGTTCATGCTGGAAGGACAGTCCAATTTGATGTCAACAGTTTTATTTTTAAACCGGCACTCTTCCGCCATGAGATTACACAAATGAAAATAATCATCGTAAGACATTTCAATACCGGGACAATGAACGTGGAGACCACCAGATCCATCTCGACGCATGGAAAGGAGTAAAGTCATTGTGTGTAAGCAAGATTCCAAATGTTTTTCAAGCACCTCCAAGAAGACGAGGTCGAAATAACGCATCAGATGTTGAAACGCATTCCGAAAGTCTTGCACTTTGAAAAATTCGACATCGATATCAAATATGACTGTATGGGAGGGAGAATGAATCCAGTTGTATTGAAGATTATGATTGAAATCTGAATCCATCAGAGACGCGGCGAGTAAATTTGTTAATTTATCATAATCGGTACACAAAAAATTCTGACGGTCTAACGCCCGATAAAAGATCAGGGAGGACCCGTATCGAGTATCCTGAGGATTGATGGGTGTCAAAGGATATTTTTCTAAATCCATGATGTAGATTATGAAAAATGTTTTCATTGCATATAAATTTATATAATACATTTTTTTTTTTTTTTTTTTTTTTTTTTTTTTGACGAGTTAGACTTGGAGCTTTCAAAATATTTTAGAAACTGAAATCTGAGTTGACACTCTAAGCTCATAACCCTTTAAAAAAAAAAAAAAATATTTTTTTTTTTTTTTTTTTTTTTTTAACCATTGGGAAAATGGTTGTTGTAACCTGCAAAATATCCATAGTAATATTCATCTTTGATATGCTCAAGACAAATTTCAACTAGTGAATCCATGTCTATAGTAGCTCTTATTTTACGTTGAAAACACGCATAAAAGGGTGGAAATTATAATTTTGAACCAAAAACACGGGAAAACCCCACTGCCGGATATCCGATGGTCGGGTTTTGCTCATGTTACTACTGTTTTCTCTGTATTTTAGTACCGAAAGCTTTGGAAAAGTCAACTCTTGTCCACATTTTTCAATTTTTTTTGGCTGGGGGGGGGGGGTGTATGAGCTTAGACTCAACTCAGATTTTAGTTTCTAAAATATTTTGAAAGCTCCAAGTCTAACTCGTCAAAAAAAAAAAAAAAAAAAAAAAAAGGTTATATATATTTTTTTTTTTTTTGACAAGTTAGACTTGGAGCTTTCAAAATATTTTAGAAACTAAAATCTGAGTTAACAGTCTAAGCCGATAACCCTAAAAAAAAAAAAAAAAAAAAAAAAAAAAAAAAAAAAAAAACAATTTTTTTTTTTTTATTTTTTTTTTTATTTTTTTTTTTTGACAAGTTAGACTTGGAGCTTTCAAAATATTTTAGAAACTAAAATCTGAGTTGACAGTCTAAGCCCATAACCCTCAGTTTTTTTTTTTTTTTTTTTTTTTGACAAGCCAGACTTGGAGCTTTCAAAATATTTTAGAAACTGAAATCTGAGTTGAGTCTCAGCTCAACCCTACAAAAAAAAAAAAAAAAAAAAAAAAAAAAATTGTAACTGTTTTTTTTTTTTTTTTTTTTTTTTTTTTTTTTTGACAAGCTAGACTTGGAGCTTTCAAAATATTTTAGAAACTAAAATCTGAGTTAACAGTCTAAGCCGATAACCCTACAAAAAAAAAAAAAAAAAAACTGAGGGTTATGGGCTTAGACTGTCAACTCAGATTTTAGTTCCAAGTCTGGCTTGTCAAAAAAAAAAAAAAAAAAAAATGTAACTGAATATTTTTTTTTTTTTTTTTTTTGACAAGTTAGACTTGGAGCTTTCAAAATATTTTAGAAACTAAAATCTGAGTTGACAGTCTAAGCCCATAACCCTCAGTTTTTTTTTTTTTTTTTTTTTTTTTTTTTGACATGCCAGACTTGGAGCTTTCAAAATATTTTAGAAACTGAAATCTGAGTTGAGTCTGAGCTCAACCCTACAAAAAAAAAAAAAAAAAAAAAAAAAAAATTGTAACTGATTTTTTTTTTTTTTTTTTTTTTTTTTTTTTTTTGACAAGCTAGACTTGGAGCTTTCAAAATATTTTAGAAACTGAAATCTGAGTTGAGTCTCAGCTCAACCCTACAGAAAAAAAAAAAAAAAAAATTCAGTTACAAATTTTTTTTTTTTTTTTTTTTTTTTCGACAAGTTAGACTTGGAGCTTTCAAAATATTTTAGAAACTAAAATCTGAGTTGACAGTCTAAGCCCATAACCCTCAGTTTTTTTTTTTTTTTTTTTTTTTTTTTTTTTTTGACAAGCCAGACTTGGAGCTTTCAAAATATTTTAGAAACTGAAATCTGAGTTGAGTCTCAGCTCAACCCTACAGAAAAAAAAAATGCGTTTAGACTGTCAACTCAGATTTTAGTTTCTAAAATATTTTGAAAGCTTCCAGTCCAACTCGTCAAAAAAAAAAAAAAAAAAAAAAAAAAAAAAAAAAAAAACCCTTACCCTATATAAAACTTCAAATTTCCTCAGCCAACCTCCACATCTTGGTTATCCCAGATGCCTGAAAAAGCTTACGTCTCTGAACCCCGCCTTGCTGAAAGGTAAAGAGAAAAACTTTAGTTTATAATTGAAATTTTAGTTTTGCTTTACAATGGCAGATTCTGGTCACAGGACTGATGTGTTTCCATCTCAGATTCACGATTCCAGTGCCGTAAAAAAACTTCCAAAAGATCCCATTTTCAAGGACATTATGTCCAATTTTGAAATTTTCCCCTTCATTATATTTTTAGACGGCAAACATGTTTACTACAAAAGAGTCGCTTGGAATTCGCGATACGAAAAACATTTTCAAGATACGGGTACCAGTTATCTCAAATCCCAGAATGCCGTTGAAGAGAAATCGTGGAGTTCAGCTGCCAAAAAATTGAGGAAAGATTGTAGCGACAATCTCCGTAAAAATATCGACAGTCGGACAGGATTTAAGTATAATTACAATTATTTCCTCGTCAAGTGCTGTTTTACACTGGGCCAGCGTCAAGTTGAACCTGGAACCTGTCACCTCTACCAGATTGGAGCTGTCCAAATGGTTTTATATTTCCTGGACAAACTGGCTCAACTAAAAATCAAATTTGAAAATAAATCGTTTCCCGTGGATAAACAGTTTCAGTTTAGTAAACGATTTTTGAGACCCCGTCAAAACTACTTTTTGCCCGAAGGAACCGTGTACGTCCTCTACGCTGTCAACAAATCATTCTTTTCCGTTCACATTTTGAAATCCGATGCTCCATTGCCTTTCCCAGCCACGAATCCACTTCACGAGGCCTCTTCTAGACCCGATCCCGTGGATTACCTGTATAGACGACCTGTAGCCACGCCCATGATTGAAGAAGCGGTGCTGGAAGATTCCGTTGGTCCGACCCGGGATCCTCAGGAACCGTGTAGCTCGACTGCCCGTTTGGACGACCCGGTACTCTTGCAACTCGATTCGGGAAGACTCATCACCGAGAATATGCTGATGCCCCCGCCGCCTGCACCCACGCATCATGTGATAACCATCGCATCCATACCCATTGACAAAACGGTTAAAGTGGTATCGCCCGACATTGTTCAGTGGTATCATGACCGTTTCAAGTATAAAGAATACACGTATCCGAAAGAACAAATTGTGGATTTAGGACTCTGTGATCCACCGTTGGATCTCACGTACGGGGAGCATCTTGCAATGAACCCGTTACCCCCTGAGCCGCTCCACATGCCCGTGGAGCACATGAAGGAAAAGGAATCTCTTGCGATGGACTCGTTACCCAGTGTCCCCGATTCTCCAACCGATAGTATTGATTCCACGTTAGACTGGGTCATGAATGAACCTGTAAAGGTTAGGCAAGAGGGGGTACAGGAAGCCCCATTTCTAGACGATATATTCAATTTGGAAATTCCTTTTCATACAGAAGATGAAATTATATCGGAACTATTTAATGACTTGGAAAATTCAGTTGAGGTCACGGATGCATATTTGAACTCTATTGGTTAAGTCTCTGTTTAAATTTATTGAAGCACAAATAAAGAGAATATTCAACACTCTTTTATTTAATTGGGGGTTTTGTTTGAAAAGGAGAGGGAACTGTTTAAAGGGAGGAGTATGGAAAAATTTATATATTATATTATATATTATATTTTATTATATATTTTATTATATATTTTATATAAATACTTGGCTCAACTCTGATTTTAGTTTTTAAAATATTTTGAAAGCTCCAAGTCTAACTCGAAAAAAAAAAAAAAAAAAAAAAAAAATGAGCTTAGACTGTCAACTCAGATTTTAGTTTCTAAAATATTTTGAAAGCTCCAAGTCTAACTCGTCAAAAAAAAAAAAAAAAAATCAGTTACAATTTTTTTTTTTTTTTTTCAACTTGTAGGGTTATGAGCTTAGACTCAACTGAGATTTCAGTTTCTAAAATATTTTGAAAGCTCCAAGTCTGGCTTGTCAAAAAAAAAAAAAAAATTACCTTTTTTTTTTTTTTTTTTTTTTTTTGACGAGTTAGACTTGGAGCTTTCACCAAATCTTATATTTCTTAGACTTGTAAATTTGAAAATATTTTTGCACTGAATTTGAACTAATAACCCTGCATGAAAAAATAAATAAAAAATAAATAAATAAATAAAAAATAAATAAAAAATAAATAAATAAATAAATACATTTTTCACATACAAAATTGACATGTAAAATCTTTGGAAATCGATTTTCTTGGACATTTTCTTTCCATTCGAAGGGACAAATGTTTCTTTCTGAGCTAGTTTTTTTCACTTCTTCAAACATAGAATGTACCGTGCTCTGGTATTCAGTGTCATATCCGTGGACAGAAACCTCAAAATTCCGAGGAAAAGTTTTCGAGTAATCAAGGAGGTAGAGACGAGTCAATAGTTTGAGTAAGGAGGGTTTTAAGTAACCGTGGAGTCTAGGGATGTTTTTGGGTTTTTTTGTTTTCTCGATTGGGAAAACTGTTTAAAGGGGGAGGTATGGAGAAATTTATATATTATATTATATATTATATTATATATTATATTATATATTGTAACTGATTTTTTTTTTTTTTTTTTTTTTTTTTGACAAGCCAGACTTGGAGCTTTCAAAATATTTTAGAAACTGAAATCTCAGTTGAGTCTAAGCTCATAACCTACAAGTTGGGAAAAAAAAAAAAAAAAAAAAAAAAAAAAAAAAAAAAAAAAAGGTTACAATTTTTTTTTTTGACGAGTTAGACTTGGAGCTTTCAAAATATTTTAGAAACTGAAATCTGAGTTGAGTCTAAGCTCATAACCCTACAAAAAAAAAAAAAAAAAAAAAAAAAAGTTACAATTTTTTTTTTTTTTTTTTTTTTTGACGAGTTAGACTTGGAGCTTTCAAAATATTTTAGAAACTGAAATCTGAGTTGAGTCTAAGCTCATAACCCTACAAAAAAAAAAAAAAAAAAAAAAAAAAAAATGTAATTTTTTTTTTTTTTTTTTGTAGGGTTATGAGCTTAGACTCAACTCAGATTTCAGTTTCACACAAAAAAAAAAAAAAATTGTAACACTTTTTTTTTTTTTTTTTTTTTTTTTGTAGGGTTATGAGCTTAGACTCAACTCAGATTTCAGTTTCTAAAATATTTTGAAAGCTCCAAGTCTAACTCGTCAAAAAAAAAAAAAAAAAAAAAAAAAAAAAAAAGTGTTACAATTTTTTTTTTTTTTTTTTTTTTTTTTTTTTTTTTTTTTTTTTTAGGGTTATGAGCTTAGAGTTATTAAGAAATATTTATCCAAATTTAGTCCAAGAAAAAACCATCTTTTCTTTACGTAAACTCATCTTCAGTAACCCCACTCAGAAGCTCTCAGCCCCCCCTCCTTCCTCCTCTGAATCCTCTTCGCTCACTACATAGGGAATCATGCTCACCTCTCCGCCCGGCATCATAAAATTACAAATTTCTGCCTTCTTCTTCTCCTTCCCTTTCGCCATGTAGCCAGAAGCTTCGTAGCTCAATTCCCCTTTCGAATCTCTCTTTTGGCTCTGGATTCGGTTGACCGTCGACAAATGATCGTTGATTGAAAAAGTATACTTGACGCCCGCTTCTACGAGCAAGACGACGCCCCGACCTCTCGTTGCCATGCGATGCAGCAATTCCGCCTGCACAAACCATTTCCAGCGAAGGCTATTCAAGACCAGATTACTCCAGTAACTCGGATCGTCCATCTTCCAAAACGTGAGGTTCAGCAGCGTGCAAAATATTTTCTTTTGGCTGATAAAGAGTTTTTCCGTGTCCACCCATTGACAGTCTTCCACGTCCATGACCCAAGCCGTGGCTTCGGAGAGCGCCACGTCGGCTCGACTGTACGTAAATTCCACGTGCTCGTCCACGCGCTCGGGGTATTTCCGTAGGTACTTGACCGCGACGCACGTACTCGAGACGTACTGCTCCAATTTCTTTATTTTGCGGTAAATGGCATACTTCTTGGGATCGCGGCATCGGTAGTGCGCTTCCAAGAGCACGTTACCCCAAATCACCCATCCCAGGTTCGGGTGCCGGATGCCATGGACATGGAGGGCATTCCAGACCGAATGCAGAATAGCCTGCGTCATGTACTCAATCAATCCGTTGACCTTTTTCTGGAAGCCTTTGGTGACGAGGGTCCCGTCCGCCCGTTCGTACACGTTCCGCTTCTTCGAGAGGACGAGGAGTCGTTTCATACGCTGCTCATACTTTAGTTCCACGTCCCTCAGATTCAGAAACGTGTTGACGGGTTGGCAATGATCGTACGGATACTGATGCACCATCAGCGAGTCCGTGTCGGCGTAGCAGACGCGGTAACCTCGACTCTTGAAGTAGTGATAGGAACCGAGCAATTGGTAGCGGGATAAGGTGACGATGGTGATGGCAATGACCAGGTACGCGAGGGGGGAATCCTTGTTGGCCATGACGCCGTACAGGGAATTAGACGGTAATAATAGACGGTTTGTGTGGAGGCTCGACGGGCATCATGAGTTTTGCCAATTCAATCATCAGGTTTCGATTGGTGTTTTTCCGTATCGTGTCGAATAGGGACTTGTTTTGCGAAAAGGGTTCATCTGAAAAAAGAGATGGCACGTCATCCCACACGGTCAACGAATCGACGTGTCTAGATTTCCACGTCTGAGTTCCCTCGTCGAAAACAGGTCCGAATCGTACCCGAACCAAACGAACGGGTATATACAGGCCACGATATGACGTGGATGATGGTTTATCGCAAGCCACCAGGTTCATGCTGGAAGGACAGTCCAATTTGATGTCAACAGTTTTATTTTTAAACCGGCACTCTTCCGCCATGAGATTACACAAATGAAAATAATCATCGTAAGACATTTCAATACCGGGACAATGAACGTGGAGACCACCAGATCCATCTCGACGCATGGAAAGGAGTAAAGTCATTGTGTGTAAGCAAGATTCCAAATGTTTTTCAAGCACCTCCAAGAAGACGAGGTCGAAATAACGCATCAGATGTTGAAACGCATTCCGAAAGTCTTGCACTTTGAAAAATTCGACATCGATATCAAATATGACTGTATGGGAGGGAGAATGAATCCAGTTGTATTGAAGATTATGATTGAAATCTGAATCCATCAGAGACGCGGCGAGTAAATTTGTTAATTTATCATAATCGGTACACAAAAAATTCTGACGGTCTAACGCCCGATAAAAGATCAGGGAGGACCCGTATCGAGTATCCTGAGGATTGATGGGTGTCAAAGGATATTTTTCTAAATCCATGATGTAGATTATGAAAAATGTTTTCATTGCATATAAATTTATATAATACATTTTTTTTTTTTTTTTGACGAGTTAGACTTGGAGCTTTCAAAATATTTTAGAAACTGAAATCTGAGTTGACACTCTAAGCTCATAACCCTTTAAAAAAAAAAAAAAAAATATTTTTTTTTTTTTTTTTTTTTTTTAACCATTGGGAAAATGGTTGTTGTAACCTGCAAAATATCCATAGTAATATTCATCTTTGATATGCTCAAGACAAATTTCAACTAGTGAATCCATGTCTATAGTAGCTCTTATTTTACGTTGAAAACACGCATAAAAGGGTGGAAATTATAATTTTGAACCAAAAACACGGGAAAACCCCACTGCCGGATATCCGATGGTCGGGTTTTGCTCATGTTACTACTGTTTTCTCTGTATTTTAGTACCGAAAGCTTTGGAAAAGTCAACTCTTGTCCACATTTTTCAATTTTTTTTGGCTGGGGGGGGGGTGTATGAGCTTAGACTCAACTCAGATTTTAGTTTCTAAAATATTTTGAAAGCTCCAAGTCTAACTCGTCAAAAAAAAAAAAAAAAAAAAAAAAGGTTATATATATTTTTTTTTTTTTTGACAAGTTAGACTTGGAGCTTTCAAAATATTTTAGAAACTAAAATCTGAGTTAACAGTCTAAGCCGATAACCCTAAAAAAAAAAAAAAAAAAAAAAAAAAAAAAAAAAAAAAAAACAATTTTTTTTTTTTTATTTTTTTTTTTTATTTTTTTTTTTGACAAGTTAGACTTGGAGCTTTCAAAATATTTTAGAAACTAAAATCTGAGTTGACAGTCTAAGCCCATAACCCTCAGTTTTTTTTTTTTTTTTTTTTTTTGACAAGCCAGACTTGGAGCTTTCAAAATATTTTAGAAACTGAAATCTGAGTTGAGTCTCAGCTCAACCCTACAAAAAAAAAAAAAAAAAAAAAAAAAAAAAATTGTAACTGTTTTTTTTTTTTTTTTTTTTTTTTTTTTTTTGACAAGCTAGACTTGGAGCTTTCAAAATATTTTAGAAACTAAAATCTGAGTTAACAGTCTAAGCCGATAACCCTACAAAAAAAAAAAAAAAAAAAACTGAGGGTTATGGGCTTAGACTGTCAACTCAGATTTTAGTTCCAAGTCTGGCTTGTCAAAAAAAAAAAAAAAAAAAAAAAAAATGTAACTGAATATTTTTTTTTTTTTTTTTTTGACAAGTTAGACTTGGAGCTTTCAAAATATTTTAGAAACTAAAATCTGAGTTGACAGTCTAAGCCCATAACCCTCAGTTTTTTTTTTTTTTTTTTTTTTTGACATGCCAGACTTGGAGCTTTCAAAATATTTTAGAAACTGAAATCTGAGTTGAGTCTGAGCTCAACCCTACAAAAAAAAAAAAAAAAAAAAAAAAAAATTGTAACTGATTTTTTTTTTTTTTTTTTTTTTTTTTTTGACAAGCTAGACTTGGAGCTTTCAAAATATTTTAGAAACTAAAATCTGAGTTAACAGTCTAAGCCCATAACCCTCAGTTTTTTTTTTTTTTTTTTTTTTTTTTTTTTTGACAAGCCAGACTTGGAGCTTTCAAAATATTTTAGAAACTGAAATCTGAGTTGAGTCTGAGCTGAACCCTACAGAAAAAAAAATTGTAACTGATTTTTTTTTTTTTTTTTTTTTTTTTTTTTTTTTTTTTTTTTTGACAAGCCAGACTTGGAGCTTTCAAAATATTTTAGAAACTGAAATCTGAGTTGAGTCTCAGCTCAACCCTACAGAAAAAAAAAAAAAAAATTCAGTTACAAATTTTTTTTTTTTTTTTTTTTTTTTTTTGACAAGTTAGACTTGGAGCTTTCAAAATATTTTAGAAACTAAAATCTGAGTTGACAGTCTAAGCCCATAACCCTCAGTTTTTTTTTTTTTTTTTTTTTTTTTTTTTTTTTTTTTTGACAAGCCAGACTTGGAGCTTTCAAAATATTTTAGAAACTGAAATCTGAGTTGAGTCTCAGCTCAACCCTACAGAAAAAAAAAATGCGTTTAGACTGTCAACTCAGATTTTAGTTTCTAAAATATTTTGAAAGCTTCCAGTCCAACTCGTCAAAAAAAAAAAAAAAAAAAAAAAAAAAAAACCTTACCCTATATAAAACTTCAAATTTCCTCAGCCAACCTCCACATCTTGGTTATCCCAGATGCCTGAAAAAGCTTACGTCTCTGAACCCCGCCTTGCTGAAAGGTAAAGAGAAAAACTTTAGTTTATAATTGAAATTTTAGTTTTGCTTTACAATGGCAGATTCTGGTCACAGGACTGATGTGTTTCCATCTCAGATTCACGATTCCAGTGCCATAAAAAAACTTCCAAAAGATCCCATTTTCAAGGACATTATGTCCAATTTTGAAATTTTCCCCTTCATTATATTTTTAGACGGCAAACATGTTTACTACAAAAGAGTCGCTTGGAATTCGCGATACGAAAAACATTTTCAAGATACGGGTACCAGTTATCTCAAATCCCAGAATGCCGTTGAAGAGAAATCGTGGAGTTCAGCTGCCAAAAAATTGAGGAAAGATTGTAGCGACAATCTCCGTAAAAATATCGACAGTCGGACAGGATTTAAGTATAATTACAATTATTTCCTCGTCAAGTGCTGTTTTACACTGGGCCAGCGTCAAGTTGAACCTGGAACCTGTCACCTCTACCAGATTGGAGCTGTCCAAATGGTTTTATATTTCCTGGACAAACTGGCTCAACTAAAAATCAAATTTGAAAATAAATCGTTTCCCGTGGATAAACAGTTTCAGTTTAGTAAACGATTTTTGAGACCCCGTCAAAACTACTTTTTGCCCGAAGGAACCGTGTACGTCCTCTACGCTGTCAACAAATCATTCTTTTCCGTTCACATTTTGAAATCCGATGCTCCATTGCCTTTCCCAGCCACGAATCCACTTCACGAGGCCTCTTCTAGACCCGATCCCGTGGATTACCTGTATAGACGACCTGTAGCCACGCCCATGATTGAAGAAGCGGTGCTGGAAGATTCCGTTGGTCCGACCCGGGATCCTCAGGAACCGTGTAGCTCGACTGCCCGTTTGGACGACCCGGTACTCTTGCAACTCGATTCGGGAAGACTCATCACCGAGAATATGCTGATGCCCCCGCCGCCTGCACCCACGCATCATGTGATAACCATCGCATCCATACCCATTGACAAAACGGTTAAAGTGGTATCGCCCGACATTGTTCAGTGGTATCATGACCGTTTCAAGTATAAAGAATACACGTATCCGAAAGAACAAATTGTGGATTTAGGACTCTGTGATCCACCGTTGGATCTCACGTACGGGGAGCATCTTGCAATGAACCCGTTACCCCCTGAGCCGCTCCACATGCCCGTGGAGCACATGAAGGAAAAGGGATCTCTTGCGATGGACTCGTTACCCAGTGTCCCCGATTCTCCAACCGATAGTATTGATTCCACGTTAGACTGGGTCATGAATGAACCTGTAAAGGTTAGGCAAGAGGGGGTACAGGAAGCCCCATTTCTAGACGATATATTCAATTTGGAAATTCCTTTTCATACAGAAGATGAAATTATATCGGAACTATTTAATGACTTGGAAAATTCAGTTGAGGTCACGGATGCATATTTGAACTCTATTGGTTAAGTCTCTGTTTAAATTTATTGAAGCACAAATAAAGAGAATATTCAACACTCTTTTATTTAATTGGGGGTTTTGTTTGAAAAGGAGAGGGAACTGTTTAAAGGGAGGAGTATGGAAAAATTTATATATTATATTATATATTATATTTTATTATATATTTTATTATATATTTTATATAAATACTTGGCTCAACTCTGATTTTAGTTTTTAAAATATTTTGAAAGCTCCAAGTCTAACTCGAAAAAAAAAAAAAAAAAAAAAAAAAAATGAGCTTAGACTGTCAACTCAGATTTTAGTTTCTAAAATATTTTGAAAGCTCCAAGTCTAACTCGTCAAAAAAAAAAAAAAAAAATCAGTTACAATTTTTTTTTTTTTTTTTTTCAACTTGTAGGGTTATGAGCTTAGACTCAACTGAGATTTCAGTTTCTAAAATATTTTGAAAGCTCCAAGTCTGGCTTGTCAAAAAAAAAAAAAAAAATTACCTTTTTTTTTTTTTTTTTTTTTTTTTGACGAGTTAGACTTGGAGCTTTCACCAAATCTTATATTTCTTAGACTTGTAAATTTGAAAATATTTTTGCACTGAATTTGAACTAATAACCCTGCATGAAAAAATAAATAAAAAATAAATAAATAAATAAAAAATAAATAAAAAATAAATAAATAAATAAATACATTTTTCACATACAAAATTGACATGTAAAATCTTTGGAAATCGATTTTCTTGGACATTTTCTTTCCATTCGAAGGGACAAATGTTTCTTTCTGAGCTAGTTTTTTTCACTTCTTCAAACATAGAATGTACCGTGCTCTGGTATTCAGTGTCATATCCGTGGACAGAAACCTCAAAATTCCGAGGAAAAGTTTTCGAGTAATCAAGGAGGTAGAGACGAGTCAATAGTTTGAGTAAGGAGGGTTTTAAGTAACCGTGGAGTCTAGGGATGTTTTTGGGTTTTTTTGTTTTCTCGATTGGGAAAACTGTTTAAAGGGGGAGGTATGGAGAAATTTATATATTATATTATATATTATATTATATATTATATTATATATTGTAACTGATTTTTTTTTTTTTTTTTTTTTTTTGACAAGCCAGACTTGGAGCTTTCAAAATATTTTAGAAACTGAAATCTCAGTTGAGTCTAAGCTCATAACCTACAAGTTGGGAAAAAAAAAAAAAAAAAAAAAAAAAAAAAAAAAAAAAAAAAGGTTACAATTTTTTTTTTTGACGAGTTAGACTTGGAGCTTTCAAAATATTTTAGAAACTGAAATCTGAGTTGAGTCTAAGCTCATAACCCTACAAAAAAAAAAAAAAAAAAAAAAAAAGTTACAATTTTTTTTTTTTTTTTTTTTTTTGACGAGTTAGACTTGGAGCTTTCAAAATATTTTAGAAACTGAAATCTGAGTTGAGTCTAAGCTCATAACCCTACAAAAAAAAAAAAAAAAAAAAAAAAAAAATGTAATTTTTTTTTTTTTTTTTTGTAGGGTTATGAGCTTAGACTCAACTCAGATTTCAGTTTCACACAAAAAAAAAAAAATTGTAACACTTTTTTTTTTTTTTTTTTTTTTTTTTGTAGGGTTATGAGCTTAGACTCAACTCAGATTTCAGTTTCTAAAATATTTTGAAAGCTCCAAGTCTAACTCGTCAAAAAAAAAAAAAAAAAAAAAAAAAAAAAAAAGTGTTACAATTTTTTTTTTTTTTTTTTTTTTTTTTTTTTTTTTTTTTAGGGTTATGAGCTTAGAGTTATTAAGAAATATTTATCCAAATTTAGTCCAAGAAAAAACCATCTTTTCTTTACGTAAACTCATCTTCAGTAACCCCACTCAGAAGCTCTCAGCCCCCCCTCCTTCCTCCTCTGAATCCTCTTCGCTCACTACATAGGGAATCATGCTCACCTCTCCGCCCGGCATCATAAAATTACAAATTTCTGCCTTCTTCTTCTCCTTCCCTTTCGCCATGTAGCCAGAAGCTTCGTAGCTCAATTCCCCTTTCGAATCTCTCTTTTGGCTCTGGATTCGGTTGACCGTCGACAAATGATCGTTGATTGAAAAAGTATACTTGACGCCCGCTTCTACGAGCAAGACGACGCCCCGACCTCTCGTTGCCATGCGATGCAGCAATTCCGCCTGCACAAACCATTTCCAGCGAAGGCTATTCAAGACCAGATTACTCCAGTAACTCGGATCGTCCATCTTCCAAAACGTGAGGTTCAGCAGCGTGCAAAATATTTTCTTTTGGCTGATAAAGAGTTTTTCCGTGTCCACCCATTGACAGTCTTCCACGTCCATGACCCAAGCCGTGGCTTCGGAGAGCGCCACGTCGGCTCGACTGTACGTAAATTCCACGTGCTCGTCCACGCGCTCGGGGTATTTCCGTAGGTACTTGACCGCGACGCACGTACTCGAGACGTACTGCTCCAATTTCTTTATTTTGCGGTAAATGGCATACTTCTTGGGATCGCGGCATCGGTAGTGCGCTTCCAAGAGCACGTTACCCCAAATCACCCATCCCAGGTTCGGGTGCCGGATGCCATGGACATGGAGGGCATTCCAGACCGAATGCAGAATAGCCTGCGTCATGTACTCAATCAATCCGTTGACCTTTTTCTGGAAGCCTTTGGTGACGAGGGTCCCGTCCGCCCGTTCGTACACGTTCCGCTTCTTCGAGAGGACGAGGAGTCGTTTCATACGCTGCTCATACTTTAGTTCCACGTCCCTCAGATTCAGAAACGTGTTGACGGGTTGGCAATGATCGTACGGATACTGATGCACCATCAGCGAGTCCGTGTCGGCGTAGCAGACGCGGTAACCTCGACTCTTGAAGTAGTGATAGGAACCGAGCAATTGGTAGCGGGATAAGGTGACGATGGTGATGGCAATGACCAGGTACGCGAGGGGGGAATCCTTGTTGGCCATGACGCCGTACAGGGAATTAGACGGTAATAATAGACGGTTTGTGTGGAGGCTCGACGGGCATCATGAGTTTTGCCAATTCAATCATCAGGTTTCGATTGGTGTTTTTCCGTATCGTGTCGAATAGGGACTTGTTTTGCGAAAAGGGTTCATCTGAAAAAAGAGATGGCACGTCATCCCACACGGTCAACGAATCGACGTGTCTAGATTTCCACGTCTGAGTTCCCTCGTCGAAAACAGGTCCGAATCGTACCCGAACCAAACGAACGGGTATATACA
Organism: Maratus michaelseni; assembly: GCA_963931845.1. NCBI lineage: Eukaryota > Metazoa > Arthropoda > Arachnida > Araneae > Salticidae > Maratus > Maratus michaelseni. The sequence continues at coordinate 193,347,542 of OZ007597.1, read as the reverse complement.
GGCCACGATATGACGTGGATGATGGTTTATCGCAAGCCACCAGGTTCATGCTGGAAGGACAGTCCAATTTGATGTCAACAGTTTTATTTTTAAACCGGCACTCTTCCGCCATGAGATTACACAAATGAAAATAATCATCGTAAGACATTTCAATACCGGGACAATGAACGTGGAGACCACCAGATCCATCTCGACGCATGGAAAGGAGTAAAGTCATTGTGTGTAAGCAAGATTCCAAATGTTTTTCAAGCACCTCCAAGAAGACGAGGTCGAAATAACGCATCAGATGTTGAAACGCATTCCGAAAGTCTTGCACTTTGAAAAATTCGACATCGATATCAAATATGACTGTATGGGAGGGAGAATGAATCCAGTTGTATTGAAGATTATGATTGAAATCTGAATCCATCAGAGACGCGGCGAGTAAATTTGTTAATTTATCATAATCGGTACACAAAAAATTCTGACGGTCTAACGCCCGATAAAAGATCAGGGAGGACCCGTATCGAGTATCCTGAGGATTGATGGGTGTCAAAGGATATTTTTCTAAATCCATGATGTAGATTATGAAAAATGTTTTCATTGCATATAAATTTATATAATACATTTTTTTTTTTTTTTTTTTTTTTTTTTTTTGACGAGTTAGACTTGGAGCTTTCAAAATATTTTAGAAACTGAAATCTGAGTTGACACTCTAAGCTCATAACCCTTTAAAAAAAAAAAAAAAATATTTTTTTTTTTTTTTTTTTTTTTTTAACCATTGGGAAAATGGTTGTTGTAACCTGCAAAATATCCATAGTAATATTCATCTTTGATATGCTCAAGACAAATTTCAACTAGTGAATCCATGTCTATAGTAGCTCTTATTTTACGTTGAAAACACGCATAAAAGGGTGGAAATTATAATTTTGAACCAAAAACACGGGAAAACCCCACTGCCGGATATCCGATGGTCGGGTTTTGCTCATGTTACTACTGTTTTCTCTGTATTTTAGTACCGAAAGCTTTGGAAAAGTCAACTCTTGTCCACATTTTTCAATTTTTTTTGGCTGGGGGGGGGTGTATGAGCTTAGACTCAACTCAGATTTTAGTTTCTAAAATATTTTGAAAGCTCCAAGTCTAACTCGTCAAAAAAAAAAAAAAAAAAAAAAAGGTTATATATATTTTTTTTTTTTTTGACAAGTTAGACTTGGAGCTTTCAAAATATTTTAGAAACTAAAATCTGAGTTAACAGTCTAAGCCGATAACCCTAAAAAAAAAAAAAAAAAAAAAAAAAAAAAAAAAAAAAAAAAAAACAATTTTTTTTTTTTATTTTTTTTTTTTATTTTTTTTTTTTGACAAGTTAGACTTGGAGCTTTCAAAATATTTTAGAAACTAAAATCTGAGTTGACAGTCTAAGCCCATAACCCTCAGTTTTTTTTTTTTTTTTTTTTTTTTTGACAAGCCAGACTTGGAGCTTTCAAAATATTTTAGAAACTGAAATCTGAGTTGAGTCTCAGCTCAACCCTACAAAAAAAAAAAAAAAAAAAAAAAAAAAAATTGTAACTGTTTTTTTTTTTTTTTTTTTTTTTTTTTTTTTTTTTTTTTTTGACAAGCTAGACTTGGAGCTTTCAAAATATTTTAGAAACTAAAATCTGAGTTAACAGTCTAAGCCGATAACCCTACAAAAAAAAAAAAAAAAAAAAACTGAGGGTTATGGGCTTAGACTGTCAACTCAGATTTTAGTTCCAAGTCTGGCTTGTCAAAAAAAAAAAAAAAAAAAAAAAAAATGTAACTGAATATTTTTTTTTTTTTTTTTTGACAAGTTAGACTTGGAGCTTTCAAAATATTTTAGAAACTAAAATCTGAGTTGACAGTCTAAGCCCATAACCCTCAGTTTTTTTTTTTTTTTTTTTTTTTTGACATGCCAGACTTGGAGCTTTCAAAATATTTTAGAAACTGAAATCTGAGTTGAGTCTGAGCTCAACCCTACAAAAAAAAAAAAAAAAAAAAAAAAAAATTGTAACTGATTTTTTTTTTTTTTTTTTTTTTTTTTTGACAAGCTAGACTTGGAGCTTTCAAAATATTTTAGAAACTAAAATCTGAGTTAACAGTCTAAGCCCATAACCCTCAGTTTTTTTTTTTTTTTTTTTTTTTTTTTTTGACAAGCCAGACTTGGAGCTTTCAAAATATTTTAGAAACTGAAATCTGAGTTGAGTCTGAGCTGAACCCTACAGAAAAAAAAATTGTAACTGATTTTTTTTTTTTTTTTTTTTTTTTTTTTTTTTTTTTTTTTTTTTTTTGACAAGCCAGACTTGGAGCTTTCAAAATATTTTAGAAACTGAAATCTGAGTTGAGTCTCAGCTCAACCCTACAGAAAAAAAAAAAAAAATTCAGTTACAAATTTTTTTTTTTTTTTTTTTTTTTTTGACAAGTTAGACTTGGAGCTTTCAAAATATTTTAGAAACTAAAATCTGAGTTGACAGTCTAAGCCCATAACCCTCAGTTTTTTTTTTTTTTTTTTTTTTTTTTTTTTTTTTTTGACAAGCCAGACTTGGAGCTTTCAAAATATTTTAGAAACTGAAATCTGAGTTGAGTCTCAGCTCAACCCTACAGAAAAAAAAAAAATGCGTTTAGACTGTCAACTCAGATTTTAGTTTCTAAAATATTTTGAAAGCTTCCAGTCCAACTCGTCAAAAAAAAAAAAAAAAAAAAAAAAAAAAAAACCTTACCCTATATAAAACTTCAAATTTCCTCAGCCAACCTCCACATCTTGGTTATCCCAGATGCCTGAAAAAGCTTACGTCTCTGAACCCCGCCTTGCTGAAAGGTAAAGAGAAAAACTTTAGTTTATAATTGAAATTTTAGTTTTGCTTTACAATGGCAGATTCTGGTCACAGGACTGATGTGTTTCCATCTCAGATTCACGATTCCAGTGCCATAAAAAAACTTCCAAAAGATCCCATTTTCAAGGACATTATGTCCAATTTTGAAATTTTCCCCTTCATTATATTTTTAGACGGCAAACATGTTTACTACAAAAGAGTCGCTTGGAATTCGCGATACGAAAAACATTTTCAAGATACGGGTACCAGTTATCTCAAATCCCAGAATGCCGTTGAAGAGAAATCGTGGAGTTCAGCTGCCAAAAAATTGAGGAAAGATTGTAGCGACAATCTCCGTAAAAATATCGACAGTCGGACAGGATTTAAGTATAATTACAATTATTTCCTCGTCAAGTGCTGTTTTACACTGGGCCAGCGTCAAGTTGAACCTGGAACCTGTCACCTCTACCAGATTGGAGCTGTCCAAATGGTTTTATATTTCCTGGACAAACTGGCTCAACTAAAAATCAAATTTGAAAATAAATCGTTTCCCGTGGATAAACAGTTTCAGTTTAGTAAACGATTTTTGAGACCCCGTCAAAACTACTTTTTGCCCGAAGGAACCGTGTACGTCCTCTACGCTGTCAACAAATCATTCTTTTCCGTTCACATTTTGAAATCCGATGCTCCATTGCCTTTCCCAGCCACGAATCCACTTCACGAGGCCTCTTCTAGACCCGATCCCGTGGATTACCTGTATAGACGACCTGTAGCCACGCCCATGATTGAAGAAGCGGTGCTGGAAGATTCCGTTGGTCCGACCCGGGATCCTCAGGAACCGTGTAGCTCGACTGCCCGTTTGGACGACCCGGTACTCTTGCAACTCGATTCGGGAAGACTCATCACCGAGAATATGCTGATGCCCCCGCCGCCTGCACCCACGCATCATGTGATAACCATCGCATCCATACCCATTGACAAAACGGTTAAAGTGGTATCGCCCGACATTGTTCAGTGGTATCATGACCGTTTCAAGTATAAAGAATACACGTATCCGAAAGAACAAATTGTGGATTTAGGACTCTGTGATCCACCGTTGGATCTCACGTACGGGGAGCATCTTGCAATGAACCCGTTACCCCCTGAGCCGCTCCACATGCCCGTGGAGCACATGAAGGAAAAGGAATCTCTTGCGATGGACTCGTTACCCAGTGTCCCCGATTCTCCAACCGATAGTATTGATTCCACGTTAGACTGGGTCATGAATGAACCTGTAAAGGTTAGGCAAGAGGGGGTACAGGAAGCCCCATTTCTAGACGATATATTCAATTTGGAAATTCCTTTTCATACAGAAGATGAAATTATATCGGAACTATTTAATGACTTGGAAAATTCAGTTGAGGTCACGGATGCATATTTGAACTCTATTGGTTAAGTCTCTGTTTAAATTTATTGAAGCACAAATAAAGAGAATATTCAACACTCTTTTATTTAATTGGGGGTTTTGTTTGAAAAGGAGAGGGAACTGTTTAAAGAGAGGAGTATGGAAAAATTTATATATTATATTATATATTATATTTTATTATATATTTTATTATATATTTTATATAAATACTTGGCTCAACTCTGATTTTAGTTTTTAAAATATTTTGAAAGCTCCAAGTCTAACTCGAAAAAAAAAAAAAAAAAAAAAAATGAGCTTAGACTGTCAACTCAGATTTTAGTTTCTAAAATATTTTGAAAGCTCCAAGTCTGGCTTGTCAAAAAAAAAAAAAAAAAAAAAAAAAAATGTAACTGAATTTTTTTTTTTTTTTTTTTTTTGACAAGCTAGACTTGGAGCTTTCAAAATATTTTAGAAACTGAAATCTGAGTTGACAGTCCAAGCTCATAACCCCACAAAAAAAAAAAAAAAAAAAAAAAAATGTTTTGTAGGGTTATGGGCTTAGACTGTCAACTCAGATTTCAGTTTCTAAAATATTTTGAAAGCTCCAAGTCTGGCTTGTCAAAAAAAAAAAAAAAAAAAAAAAAAAAAAATCTTTGGGCTATGGGCTTAGACTGTCAACTCAGATTTCAGTTTCTAAAATATTTTGAAAGCTCCAAGTCTAACTCGTCAAAAAAAAAAAAAAAAAAAAAAATGTAACTATTTTTTTTTTTTTTTTTTTTTTTTTTTTTTTTTTTTTTTTGTAGGGTTATGGGGCTTACTGTCAACTCAGATTTTAGTTTCTAAAATATTTTGAAAGCTCCAAGTCTAGCTTGTCAAAAAAAAAAAAAAAAAAAATCTTTGGGCTATGGGCTTAGAGTGACAATTCAGATTTCAGTTTCTAAAATATTTTGAAAGCTCCAAGTCTAGCTTGTCAAAAAAAAAAAAAAAAAAAAAAAAAAATGGTAACTGATTTTTTTTTTTTTTTTTTTTTATTACATTGCTTCCTTTTTCCTTTCTTGATATAGTCTAAGCCCATAACCCTACAAAAAAAAAAAAAAAAAAAATTTTTTTTTTTTTTTTTTTTTTGACAAGCCAGACTTGGAGCTTTCAAAATATTTTAGAAACTGAAATCTGAGTTGACAGTCTAAGCCCATAACCCTACAAAAAAAAAAAAAAAAAAAAATGTAACTGAATTTTTTTTTTTTTTTTTTTTTTTTTTTTTTTTTTTTGACAAGCTAGACTTGGAGCTTTCAAAATATTTTAGAAACTGAAATCTGAGTTGACAGTCCAAGCTCATAAACCCACAAAAAAAAAAAAAAAAAAAAAAAAAATGTTTTGTAGGGTTATGGGGCTTACTGTCAACTCAGATTTTAGTTTCTAAAATATTTTGAAAGCTCCAAGTCTAGCTTGTCAAAAAAAAAAAAAAAAAAAAAAAAAATCTTTGGGCTATGGGCTTAGAGTGACAACTCAGATTTCAGTTTCTAAAATATTTTGAAAGCTCCAAGTCTAGCTTGTTAAAAAAAAAAAAAAAAAAATTTTTTTTTTTTTTTTTTTTTTTTTTTTTTTTTCTCCTAAGGAGTATGTGTTCAGATTCTTAATTGGGATTTCAGTCTTCATGATGAATCAACAAGATACCCAGATGCTCCAAGATAGTTTGTGCGTCTTTGCTAAACACCATCCCAAACCCGGCTATTATTTATCAAGGAAAACTTCAAGAAATAAAACCGAGTTCACTTTATGTTATATTACTAATGAGACGCAATCAATTTTTCCCTGCATGATTAAACAGTTCAACGTTATAATGTCTGTATCGAGTCTTTGGGATTTTTTAAAGTATATTTTGAAACACTACTGTCCGGAAAAACGAAAACCAATGTTACTTTCTCCAGATGGTGATTTGTATGAAATTTTTATCAATCTTTCTACTAATGTTGCAATGTGTATAAATCATTATATAAGCCCAGTAAAAGACAACAGATATAATATTAGAAAAAGTAAAATGGTTTATGTTACCTTAGAAAACAAAAACAAAATGGCCTCGTCCCATATCATGGATAAATGCAGTATATGTTTAGATAACATAAGTTCCAAGAAATCATTTTCGCTGGAATGTAAACATATTTTTCACAAAGATTGTTTTATCATGTTACTGACCAAGTCGGAGTACAAACAATTACTATGCCCGTATTGCCGGAAATTTCTAAATGAAGATAAATTACGATTTACACTTTTGGGAACTACAAAGAAAGATATGAATACTCCGAAAGAGCCTTTTTTTCAGAGACTTCAGCAACCCGCCACGGAAAGAGCACGTTCATCTTATTCGTTATTATCGATCATATTAGATGGAGATAAATTACGATTCACACTTTTGGGAACCGCAAAAAAAGATATGAATACTCGGAAAAAAACTTTTCCTCAAAGATTTCAACAACTCGCAACGGAAAGAGTACATTCATTTTATTATTTATTACCGATGATCTTAAATGAAGATATGTTACGGTTTACTCTTTTGGCAAGCACAAAGATAGATATATATACTCCAAAACAGACTTTTTGTCTTCAGCAACCTACAAGGGGGAGATCACGTTTGCATCAGGCATATTATGGTGAAGAGTCTTAAGACGAACGGACTTACTAAAACTTAAGACAGTTACATTTTTTTGTAGGGTTTATGAGCTTAGACTGTCAACTCCAATTTTAGTTTCTAAAATATTAAAATGTAGGGTTATGAGCTTAGACTGTCAATTTAGATTTTAGTTTCTAAAATATTTTTAAAGCTCCAAGTCTAACCCAACAAAAAAAAAAAAAAAAAAATTTCAGTTTTTTTTTTTTTTTTTTTTTTTTTTTTTTTTTTTTTTTTTGTAGGGTTATCAGCTTAGACTGTCAACTCAGATTTTAGTTTCTAAAATATTTTGAAAGCTCCAAGTCCAACTAGCCAAAAAAAAAAAAAAAAAAAACCTGTATATAATCTCGTCGTTGCATCACTCTTCACATCATCCACTTTTATGATGCCTCCAATCCACGGTTATTTGAAACATCTGAGGAAAAATTCTTTTCCATTCTCCTGTCCCCATTGCAACGTGTCTCTCGTACCGGAAGAGTTTGAAAAACATTGCATCGATCAACATAAACTCCGCGACTGCTGTGTTTGGTGTGTTGGTAATAAAATTTGGCCGGATGGTGAAAAAAATATTCCCCATCTATTGAAATGTTTTCAAAAATTTAGCAAGTTGCATGCTCGCATGACGTTTGTGCAACCGCATGCGAGTGAACCGACCCTCCTAGATTTGACACCCATGTGCATACCCGAGACTATGATGGATCACGCGCCGCTTCCCGAGATGCCTGTCACTCCCATCTGGCCAGCTGATTTTGCCCCCTTGACTCTGTTGTTTCAAGACGCGAGTTTAAATTTAGCCGTTGCCTGCTTGCAACTCTATTTGAGTATACGAAACGTGACCGACTGGTTTCACGTCATGGTGCGACCTGCCGCTTTTCCCAGTTTCCTCAAAGCCCTGGACGATGGCAAGTCGCGCACGATGCCCTTTTATTGTTATTGCGATGGAGGGGATGCCCGAGATAAAGGGCATCGTCATATGATAATCGCGTCCGAGATCAAAGGGCGTTTTGTGCGGCACGTCTGGAAACAAATAAACTGCGTTAAAAAGAATCTGCATATCCGTAAACAGACGATTGAAAGCCCGATGGAATTTATCAATTTACTCGGTCATTTCAGCCAACGTCGATCCAAATGTACATTTTCCTTTGAAGATCCACTGGATGGTCAGGGAGCGACCGATCGCCATTTTTATGTCGCGCAGTCCCTCCCTCGTCACTACCGGATCGTCCTGGCCACGCAATGGGACGGAGGACTCTTGGAACTCGTGAATCAGGAATATAGCATCATGGATCCCAAACGTTTGGCTTCGAAGGCGACGTGTGTGCATGGCGTCTGGGGAATTTACATTCGCGACCTTCCAGGGATAGCCACGCGTCTCGTGCTGCCCGTGAAAAAACACTATTACCCCGTGTCCACGCCCACCGATCAGTGGCTTCATTTGGTGAAGGGCAGGAAACTCTATTTCGAGGAGACGGCGATAGAGGAGCCGGACGCTTGGACCCGGGTCCAAGCGGAGAAGGGAAATGAATTTTTCAACTGTATCGGAGACGAAATTTGGTTTCCAACGCCGTATCAACAAAAATGTATCAACTTGGCAAAACCCTTGGAAGATCGAATCGTGGACTTGAAGCAGAAATTGGACCGTGCGGTAGACTCTGCGGAACGGTTCAAATTGGGCGTGGAGAATTTGAATACTCAAAATGATGTGCTGAAGCGGAAACTGGAAGAATCGGATGAGGAATTGAAATGTTTGCAAGTGAAACATATTAAACTGTTGGAAAGAGAAAATGATGTATTGAGAATGGAATTGAATCAAAAGTAAATTAAGGGGTATTTAAAAAAAAAAAAAAAAAAAAAAAAAAAAAAAAAAAAAAAAAAAAAAATTTTTTTTTTTTTTTTTTCAGCTTACAAAACTTCTGGAAGAGGATTTAAATTAACGATTAAGGAATTTCTGAAAGTAAGGAATAGATTTGAAGACACTGTCATGAATCAGCAAGATGGACTTGAGGAAAATATTCGGTTAAAGGAGGCTTTGAAAGTACTGTTAAAGAAATATGAAGATTCTAAAGAACTGGAAAACCTGCAAAGATTTGTAAAAAAAATTCTTGAAGAGATAACAAAATTGAAAGCACTATTTGAAGAAGAATTTCATGAAATGGACAATATACAGTGAAAAAAAAAAAAAAAAAAAAAAAAAAAAATTGTAACTTTTTTTTTTTTTTTTTTTTTTTTTTTTTAATGCGTGCTGGGTATAAGTTTAGAAAAGTGTATATATAGTCAATTTCACGATCAACACTCTAGTTTAAATACAACTGCGTAACAATGGATAAACTTGACAAACTTCTTAGATACCATGATATTAAGAGTGAACCGTGTACTGGTGAATTTATTGTTACTGAAAAGATTAATGGTTCAAATTTCGCAATTGGTTACATCAAAAATTCACTTCGAATTCAAAGAAGAAATGGAATAATCGATAAGGAATTTAAGCAATTTGGTTTATCGGAAATCATAGAACCATTGATTCAAATTGTGGAGAACGTAAAAGATATAATAAATTTCAATTTTCTAATTTACGGTGAAATATTTGGTAAAACGGTACCAATGATGGAATATTATGATCCACTATCCGTTGATGTATTTGGAAGTAAAGAAGTATTTTTCAGAACCTTTGATCTGTATAATGCGGATGAACATACATATTTAAAATACAGCGATGCCATTGCGTTATTTGTAACAGTTGGATTGCCTTACTTACCGATTTTAAACTTAAATTACAATTCTATTGACGATTTGTATGTTACAGTCGAAAAGTACCAAAGTGCTTTTTCCAAGAAGTTTGTGGAAGGGTTTGTTTTGAAAAAGGATGAAAATGAATTATCTGGCTCAAGACACATTTTCAAGTTGGTGAGAAAAGAATTTCGTGGAAGTAAAGTTCAATTGTTAAACAAAAATAAAATCAAATCTTATGTTAATTATAACAGATTCATTTTGACAGTCTAAGCCCATAAGCCCATAACCCTACAAAAAAAAAAAAAAAAAAAAAAAAAAAAACTGAATTTTTTTTTTTTTTTTTTTTTTTTTTTTTTTTTTTTTTTTTTAACCATTGGGAAAATGGTTGTTGTTTTCGATCAAGAATGGACCTCTTGACGTCGTCACTTTAGTCTTTTAATCATTTTTAACGAAATTCTTTACTGTTAGAAGAATTTTTATTTGAATAGGCAATCGAAATGCCTAAAATCGTTACAAAAACAGTAAAAGTTAGAAGATGGGTAAAATGGGTAGACGCAAATTCTCAGATATGGAATCTCGTACAATCTATTCCATAAAACGTACACATTTTATTCCGTGACATGTCTGCTCCCCTCGTTCCGAGGAAAAGCTTTCGAGTAATCAAGGAGGGAGAGAAGAATTGATAGTTTGAGTAAGGATGGTTTTAAGTAACCGTGGAGTTTGGGGATGTTTTTGTTAAGTGTCTCGATTGGGAAAACTGTTTAAAGGGGGAGGTATGGAGAAATTTATATATTATATTATATTATATTATATTATTATATAAATACAAATTACCAGTTACCAATAAAAAAAAAAAAAAAAAAAAACAGTGACAATTTTTTTTTTTTTTGACGAGTTACACTTGGAGCTTTCAAAATATTTTAGAAACTAAAATCTGAGTTGACAGTCTAAGCCCATAACCCTACCAAAAAAAAAAAAAAAAAAAAAAAAAAAAAAAAAAAACAGTGACAATTTTTTTTTTTTTTTTTTTTTGTAGGGTTATGGGCTTAGACTGTCAACTCAGATTTTAGTTTCTAAAATATTTTGAAAGCTCCAAGTGTAACTCGTCAAAAAAAAAAAAAAAAAAAAAAAAAAAAAAAAAAAATTCATTCTTTTTTTTTTTTTTTTGACGAGTTACACTTGGAGCTTTCAAAATATTTTAGAAACTAAAATCTGAGTTGACAGTCTAAGCCCATAACCCTACCAAAAAAAAAAAAAAAAAAAAAAAAAAAAAAAAAAAAAAAAAAAAAACAGTGACAATTTTTTTTTTTTTTTTTTTTGTAGGGTTATGGGCTTAGACTGTCAACTCAGATTTTAGTTTCTAAAATATTTTGAAAGCTCCAAGTGTAACTCGTCAAAAAAAAAAAAAAAAAAAAAAAAAAAACTGACAATTTTTTTTTTTTTTTTTTTTTTTTTTTTGTAGGGTTATGGGCTTGGACTGTCAACTCAGATTTTAGTTTCTAAAATATTTTGAAAGCTCCAAGTCCAACTCGTCAAAAAAAAAAAAAAAAAAAAAATTGGAGCTTTCACCAAATCTTATATTTCTTAGACTTGTAAATTTGAAAATATTTTTGCACTGAATTTGAACTAATAACCCTACAAGAAAAAATAACATGGATACATTAAATAATTCTGATATGGAATATCTTTTCTATGAGCTTTCTGTCCACGGATATGACACTGAATACCAGAGCACGGTATATTCTATGTTTGAAGAAGTGAAAAAAACTAGCTCAGAAAGAAACATTTGTCCCTTCGAATGGAAAGAAAATGTCCAAGAAAATCGATTTCCAAAGATTTTACTGACCGCTGTGTGCCAAAGTAAAATCATTCATAAAAGTGATAAAGATGAAAACAATTATAAATGTGAACCTGTTACTTACATTTTGCCAGTTTTGAGGGTGCCATTATGGTTTACGAGTATACAAACAGTCTTGGGAAAATATAACCATTCCAAAGCAATGTTTTTTCGAACTAAAGAATGGAATCGAATGAATGTTTTTATGAAAGACGAACAAAAGTTTTTTTTTTTTTTTTTTTTTTTTTTGTGTGAAAAAACATTTTCCCAATGGTTGTTGTAATTTCTCAAATTACAATTTTTTTTTTTTTTTTTTTTTTTTTTTTTTGACAGGCCAGACTTGGAGCTTTCAAAATATTTTAGAAACTGAAATCTGAAAAAGTCCGTGGTCCGTCACGGACTGAAAAAAAAAAAAAAATGTAACTGAATTTTTTTTTTTTTTTTTTTTTTTTTTTTTTTTTTTTTTTTTTTGACAAGCCAGACTTGGAGCTTTCAAAATATTTTAGAAACTGAAATCTGAAAAAGTCCGTGGTCCGTCACGGACTGAAAAAAAAAAAAAAAAAAAAAAAAACAAGCCAGACTTGGAGCTTTCAAAATATTTTAGAAACTGAAATCTGAGTTGGAATTTTTTTTTTTTTTTTCAATAAATAAGGTTTAAAGATTTTACTGCACAAAACTTGTTCATGACGACCGATATGCACAAACCTTTCCCGTTTTTCGACTTACCCCAGGTGGTTCAGTGGAAAATTTTGAGGCAGTATGTTCCCGTGCTTACCAAAATCTATACGCTCGGTCGATTACCCGAGTTTTCAGACTTACTCGATTGTCGTTCTTCATGGATGAACGTTTCCAATGAATTTTTCCATTTAATTCCAATCTTGCGCTCATTGAAAGAGGGTTTGTACGTCATCTCGAAAGATATTCCCGATCACGGCTATTACGTGTCGAGAGGAATTTTGGGATATACAATCACGTTTACTTTATGTTCTGTTCAATATAACCTGTGTTCAACTTTACGCTTCAAAGTCGAACGTTTCAACGTTTCCGTGTCTGAATCCAATCTTTGTAATTTTTTAAAGTATTTTTTAAAACACTATTGTTTGTTGAAAGAAAAATCAATTTTGGTTTACGAGTTTATTGAATATTATGACTTATTGATTAATCCTTCTGCCAATGCTGCGATGTGGGACTATGATGATATATTACCAATCAAAGATAATAAATGTATTATTGACAATGGATCAGAGGAACACCGTTACAGTTTTTGGTTTTACCGTAATCGTAATTCAAAAGGTATTCATTTCACGTTGCTGGATGATAATAGGGTGTCTCTCAATTTCTATGGAAAAGTTTCTATATTAGAGCCAAAATTTTTGGAATCGTGTCTCCTAAATTATGATAATATCCCTAAAAACTGTCTCCGTGAAGGTGATCCATTATCTATTAACGGAAACGTGGGTCAATTTGATATTTCCTTGAATGAAAGGTCCGTACATGTGTCAACATCTGATATTACTGTATTTCGAAATTCAATTAATAAAAATTTACTCAATGCACTGTCAGACAGTATAATGAAAACACTTTATAAAATCCCACTAAATTTTCAAATTGTCCTTCAGGACGACGACTAGTTTTTTCCAACGTTGGTATCCATTCCATTGCAAAAAAATGCGCCAAAGTTAAAGATTGGAATTTGTTTTCCAATCTTTAACTTTGGCGCATTTTTTTGCTCCCCACTACTGATCCATCAGCTTAAAAGGGACGTCAACGTTAGAGTTCATATTTTGGACACGTTTTTTCGTCCACAAACAGTTTTTTTAAACGGGGGTCTTTTTTCACTTTTTCTGATATTTTTTTTGTATTTTTATACTTGATGCGAGTATGGTACAGAGTCGTCAGGCAGACACTTTCCAAATTTTCCAATTCTATTCCCTGAGACACGCTGACGGGGATCCGGTTTCCTCCGTTCCATGTCATACAGTTTTTGGCAAACTCAAAAGTGATGGGAGTGAGTTCCTGGAGGCGAGTTTCGCAGCAACAAAACACATTTCGGTCGTTTACGGGAATCACACATTGTACAACCAGAGTTTGATCGGGTTTCAGCAGCACGACGAAATGACAAAAGCGACGGGTCACATCGTGCACGACGCACAGTCTGTTGGTCTCTAGCCTATAGAACTTTTCATTGAACCGCATCAAGTGCCTTGCAGTGTCCAGCATGATGAACCCGTATCCTTTCAAGTAATAGGTCGGCAAGTTTATTTCCTCCAGGCGATGGAACAGATAGAAAGATGTTTCAAATAGGAGAAAATCCATGTGCAAAATGTCCCCAGACTCGAACGAGTAGCGAGCATTGGGTTGGTATTGAGACTGGAAATGATCCATTGCAAAATGATGCATCTGACAGTACAGCGTCGTTTCGTCCATTTGTAGAAAGAAGCGTACGAGCCAGTTTATTTTGCTCACGTACCATCCGGGCTGGAATCGGCAGAGAAATTGCACGTACTCGATTGAAAAGGGACTGCGGGTATCGAGGTAGCAGGCACGATGCTGCACATAGTCGCGGAATTCGGGCATTCTGTATAGGATCCACATTTTATCCCGGAGAGGCACATGCCTCAAAATTTTGATTAAAATATCTGGACACAGGTCCAGCAGGTTGAGGGGAGCGCCAGCAGAAACAGTCGCATGCATCGCGAGTAGGAGCAGGAATGAAACGAGTCCCCACGCTCGCGGAGCGGGAAAGGGCGGAGCCGAATGGACGCATGCGCGCGCCGCGCAGGGGAGGAGCTCTGGCGGAAGCTCAAGGTCAAGCCGTATTTTTCCAATGTTGGTATGATTTCGATAGCAAAAAAAATGGGATCAAAGATTGAAACTCAATCTTTGATCCCATTTTTTTTGCCTTTCCATCTATTTCAGTTGAGGAAAGAAAAAAAAAATTAAACTTACTCATTTCCGGTAAAATTGGTGAATCCTTCTCTTTATATCCATCGTCTGCCTGAAGGGGTAACTGAGATTATACGAGATTGAGAGTTCCACATGTCCTGCGTCGGTGAGCCGGTAGATTTGAAGGGCGGCCAGCGGACAGGGCTCGTGATGGCTGTTGGCCAACTGTGTGCGATCGTCTGATAGCGTAAACACAACGGGAGAGAGTTTAAGGATTCTTTCCGTACATAGGCAGTAATAAGCGTGGGGTTGATGGCACTGAATGGTGATATGTCTCTCATTGTTGACCCACACGGAAAAGTGCCAGTCGTGCTGGTTGCGGCACTCGTAGAGATGACACGGTTTACCAATTTCCATGCAGTACTCCTTGTCCTCGAGAAACCGCATTTTGATGGGTTGCACGCCGTAATCGAGGATGATGTAGCCGTAGCAGGGAAACAGGTAGAATGAAAGGTCCCGATGCTCCACGTAATGAAAATGGCTCAGCAGATTATTGAGCATAATCTTTATGCGGTCAAGGGATCCGCGATAAAAACTGCTTCGTAAGCAGGGTTGATATTCGGCAATGCCGCAACTCAGTATAAAATGGTAGATGGCAAAGGAAAGGGTTTCCTGATCAATCTCTAAATAGCATCGATGACTCCATCGTTTTTTATCTATATACCATCCCGGTCGAAGTTGAGTCAGGAGCCAGAGATACTCGGTGGAAAAGGGAACCGACGGAGAGTCGAGAAACGCGTCGCGGTCGAGCAAGAAGGGTCGAAATACGGGTAGGGCGGTGAGAAGTTGCAGTTTATCCTCCAGCGGGACGTCTTTAAAAATTTTGCGCAGCAACTCTGGATACAAGTCGAGTAGAGAGACGGGAGCATCTGCAGTCAAAGAAGATGAAGCCATGTCAAACGCCCGAAACGAAATGAGACTCACAAGGCCATTACCCGTCCCCTACCCGCCCCCCCCCGTAATCCACGCTTCTTTCCCTCCCTCTGAAGCGCAACGAGTTTTTGCTGCGGATGAAAGGCGGTTACACTGCTGCGCGGTGGCCTTGGATACGTTCCGGTTGAGCTGCTGCATCCCGTTTCGAGAAGATGGCCTTGACCATGCCGTGCTGGCCTCGCGAAAACAGGATGTTGGGAGGTAATGTACTCTAGTGAATGGGCTTGCAGTTGACATGTTTACAATGTATTTAAGATTCGAAATGTATGGGGGGGTGAGCCTGCGTAGGAAGCGACGTAGGAAGCTCAGGCAGATTTTTACGCCATGGTTGAAACCAGCCGGCGATAAAAAAGGCAATGGAAATTACTTTTGAGAAAGCGGCTGAAAAGGTTTAACGTTGAAATGGTAAAAGATTCTTTTTCGTGAGAATGAGGTTAGCAGATTTCAAAAAGTTTATTTAAAAATGCAAAATGAAGGAGGTTGGCGATTGAGAACCTACTGTATGATTTTTTTTTTTTTTTTTTTTTTTTTTTTTTTTTTAAATATATATATACACCTATGAAACCTTCCTTCCTCATTATTTTCCATATCAACAATGGCAAACTTCCCACCTCACTCTTGTTGTTTTTGTCGTAAAAACCTCAATGATTGTAATACCGAAAACGTTAACCTTTCACAAACCATTATGCATAGTGTTTGCGAAACCTTTGAGATGAAAATGGAGTACGTGTTTCCAGAGATCCTTAAAGGGATTATTTACCATGTTCATTCAGACAGGTACCTTTCCATATCCGTACCAGACTCTTTCTATATGGGTAATTCACGCTATACCCTTAAGGAATCAAACGTGAGATCGTCTATTCATAAGCTTTTGAAAGAATTTTATAAAAAAGATCCGAGTAAAGTGAATGTGGACAAAGTATCAGGGGTAGAAGATATCCCTGTTATTTTAAAACAAAACTTGTACAGAATTAACAAAAATATTATAGAAGCTGCCGCAAACCCCTTTGAAATACTCGCGGGAAACGCCTCGTATCAAAGACTCTTTGTAGAATGTTTACTGTTTGCAGCTAAATTTTCATCGCAATGCATGACTATGTTTACGGATAAAAAGAATATTATTTTTGAAACAGTGCTTAAAGTACTAGATGAGTTTTTTCAAACGCAAAATATATATACATGGATTCGGCACGATGCTCAAGTAATGGAACCGTTTGGAAAGTATGAATATTCAAACTCTTCAAGTGAAGAAGAAGAATGTTCGGAAGAGGAAGAAATGGCTTAAAAAAAAAAAAAAAAAAAAAAAAAAAAAAAAAAAATTTTTTTTTTTTTTTTTTTTTTTCATAAAGTTGAATGCATTAAAACTTTGACCCATTCTTACAATGTCGTTCATCCACGTACCGTATGATTCTCTTGAACATTTAATCAAACAGTTTCGAGATATGAATATTTATGGTTATACAGCAGCACCCAACAATGCAAATTTTGTGCTAATTAATCCAAAGTACTACTATGGGTCCTATGGAGGTTTATTGTTAAACTCCATCGTTCAAAAATGTTCTCAAAAAGAATGTCTTTCAGAGTCAATCAGTAATGACCTTTCTATAGTCTGGTGGAACTCGTCTCAACCAAAACATGTAGGGGAACAACATATTCTTTGCGTCGGGGATCGCGTGGCTGTAACCCCTTCCATCTTTAAACAATTACACATTAATCCCATGCAAAAACGAATCGTTGGAAAAAGTTCTTATTATGGTGATAAAGCTTGGAGCATAAAATCGCGGTCTTCTGCGTATTCCGATTCCGTGTAATCAGGTTCTTTTAAAAACTTGTATTGTTCTCGCCTTTGAGCATGGACCCGGTTATGTACGTCAAACCAAAGTTTGGGAAAATCAGTCATCTTATCCATCAATTGAGGTTTCAGTTCTTTTAACATGGTTCGAAAATGAAACATGCATATTCCGCAGCGAAGCGTTCGATACAAAGATTCATTAATCAGATCGAGCCATTCTTTCTTATAAAATTCCATTTCTTCATCATTTCGTAGTTTGTATGCTTCCGCCATCCAATGCAAAAATCGCCAATAAAAGGAACTATACTGACCCACGTGCAAAAAATTTAGTTTTTCAAATTCACGTTCGGCTTGATATGGGGTTTCACGAACTACAGTAATGCCTACATTTTTCATCATTTCTCGTAAAACTGAAGCGTCTCCTCCACTCAAAAGTTGCATGACTGCCGGGTCCAAAAATGTAAAGATGGATTGCGCTGTCCATCGAACGTTATAAAGAAGTGCCATGGAGCACAGAATAATTCTACGTAAAATACCTTCCCAAGCCATCAGGGCATTATGGGATTCGGGTTTTTGAAAAGAACGCACGTACCGCTCTTCTTTGTTTATGGCCACTAATCGTAAAATGAAAGCTAATACCGTATCATCTAACCGTTCCCGCGAAGGAGAAGAACGAAATTCAGTAGTAAAGACTTTGACGTCCCATTGTACTTTAATATTTTTTGTTTCGAGCATAAGATCTATTAAATTGTGATAGAATGGATCTGTTTCTTCGGCTCGTGCTTCCATCAATGCTGTTTTGTCTACATTTCCAAGGTGTGCCTGATATAATGTTTGGTACGTTTTATGCTTCATCTTGTTTTAAAATGTCATCCTCAAGCCAGACTTGGAGCTTTCAAAATATTTTAGAAAAAAAATCTGAGTTGACACTCTAAGCTCCATAACTCTACAGAAAAAAAAAAAAAGGGTTACAATTTTTTTTTTTTTTTTTTTTTTTTTTTTTGTAGGGTTATGGGCTTAGACTGTCAACTCAGATTTCAGTTTCTAAAATATTTTGAAAGCTCCAAGTCTAACTCGTCAAAAAAAAAAAACAAAAAAAAAAAACAGTCTAAGCCGATAACCCTACAAAAAAAAAAAAAAAAAAAAAAAAAATTGTAACGATTTTTTTTTTTTTTTTTTTTTTTTTTTTTTTTTTGACGAGTTAGACTTGGAGCTTTCAAAATATTTTAGAAACTAAAATCTGAGTTGACAGTCTAAGCCCATAACCCTACACACAATTTTTTTTTCTTTTTTTTTTTTTTTTTTTTTGACGAGTTAGACTTGGAGCTTTCAAAATATTTTAGAAACTGAAATCTGAGTTGACAGTCTAAGCCCATAACCCTACACACAATTTTTTTTTTTTTTTGACGAGTTAGACTTGGAGCTTTCAAAATATTTTAGAAACTGAAATCTGAGTTGACAGTCTAAGCCCATAACCCTACAAAACAATTTTTTTTTTTTTTTTTTTTTTTTTTTGACGAGTTAGACTTGGAGCTTTCAAAATATTTTAGAAACTAAAATCTGAGTTGACAGTCTAAGCCCATAACCCTACACACAATTTTTTTTTTCTTTTTTTTTTTTTTTTTTTTTGACGAGTTAGACTTGGAGCTTTCAAAATATTTTAGAAACTGAAATCTGAGTTGACAGTCTAAGCCCATAACCCTACAAAACAATTTTTTTTTTTTTTTTTTTTTTTTTGACGAGTTAGACTTGGAGCTTTCAAAATATTTTAGAAACTGAAATCTGAGTTGACAGTCTAAGCCCATAACCCTACAAAAAAAAAAAAAAAAAAAAAAAAAAAATCCAGTTACTTTTTTTTTTTTTTTTTTTTTGACGAGTTAGACTTGGAGCTTTCAAAATATTTTAGAAACTGAAATCTGAGTTGACAGTCTAAGCCCATAACCCTACAAAACAATTTTTTTTTTTGTAGGGTTATGGGCTTAGACTGTCAACTCAGATTTCAGTTTCTAAAATATTTTAAAAGCTCCAAGTCTGGCTTGTCAAAAAAAAAAAAAAAAAAAAAAAAAAAAAAAACTTGTTCGTCTTTTATAAAAACATTCATTCGATTCCATTCTTTGGTTCGAAAAAACACTGCTTTGGAATGGTTATATTTTCCCAAGACTGTTTGTATACTCGTAAACCATAATGGCACCCTCAAAAACTGGCAAAATGTAAGTAACAGGTTCACATTTATAATTGTTTTCATCTTTATCACTTTTATGAATGATTCTACTTTGGCACACAGCGGTCAGTAAAATCTTTGGAAATCGATTTTCCTGGACATTTTCTTTCCATTCGAAGGGACAAATGTTTCTTTCTGTGAAAAAACTAGCTCAGAAAGAAACATTTGTCCCTTCGAATGGAAAGAAAATGTCCAGGAAAATCGATTTCCAAAGATTTTACTGACCGCTGTGTGCCAAAGTAGAATCATTCATAAAAGTGATAAAGATGAAAACAATTATAAATGTGAACCTGTTACTTACATTTTGCCAGTTTTTGAGGGTGCCATTATGGTTTACGAGTATACAAACAGTCTTGGGAAAATATAACCATTCCAAAGCAGTGTTTTTTCGAACCAAAGAATGGAATCGAATGAATGTTTTTATGAAAGACGAACAAAAGTTTTTTTTTTTTTTTTTTTTTTTTTTTTTTGACGAGTTAGACCCTGAGATTTTAGTTTGTAAAATATTTTGAAAGCTCCAAGTCTACCATGTCAAAAAAAAAAAAAAAAAAAAAAAAAAAAAAGCAATTTTTTTTAGTTTCTAAAATATTTTGAAAGCTCCAATTCTAACTCGTCAAAAAAAAAAAAAAAAAAAAATTGAGTTGAAATTGAGTTGAATAAATTGAGTTGCTTAAAAAAAAAAAAAATTTTTTTTTTTTTTTTTTTTTTTTTTTTAAGCAACTCAATTTACCCAATTTTTTTCGCGCTCATTTTTTCGAAATGCCGCTGCAAGAGTAAGGTCGTCACTTTGCGGATCAGATTTTAACAAAATAACATTTACATTTATCTCCTTTAAATACCGATAAGTTGCCCAGTCTACCGCTCCAATAATTACATCACAACAATCTTTTGCAGTCTTCAAATTTTTGTATACATCTCGAATAGTGTTTTCCATATTCGATACATCTGAAGTATATTTATGATTATATCCATTTCGTCTAGGAAAGTTATCTACTGTTAAATTGTAACTGAGGTCATCATAATATAATTTAAAGTTTTCTGTACGTGTGCCGATGGAAATTGTTTCATACGGTGGAATGACAGATGTAAAGGACACATGCCAAGGTTTCCATTCTCCTTTCTGTAAAATAAAAGTTATATGAGCGGTGTAGTCAAAGTTTTCCATAAGGGTAATATAATGCAGTAGTATGTAGTAATATCAAAATATTTTCCGAAACTAAAATCTGAATTGACGGTTCAAGCTTATAAAAAAAAAAAAAAAAAAAAAATTGTAATTTCCGAAATCACAACAACCATTTTGAAAATGTTTTTCACAAAAAAAAAAAAAAAAAAAAAAAAAATCTTTGGGCTATGGGCTTAGAGTGACAACTCAGATTTTAGTTTCTAAAATAAAATATTTTGAAAGCTCCAAATCTAACTCGTCAAAAAAAAAAAAAAAAAAAAAAATCAGTTACTTTTTTTTTTTTTTTTTTTTTTTTTTTTTTTTTTTTTTTTTTTTTGACTAGTTAGACTTGGAGCTTTCAAAATATTTTATTTTAGAAACTAAAATCTGAGTTGTCACTCTAAGCCCATAGCCCAAAGATTTTTTTTTTTTTTTTTTTTTTTTTTTTTTTTTTTTTTTTTGCGGGGTTATGAGCTTAGACTGTCAACTCAGATAACTCAGATTTCAGTTTCTAAAATATTTTGAAAACTCCAAGTCTGGATTGTCAAAAAAAAAAAATCTTTGGGCTATGGGCTTCCCGTTACAATTTTTTTTTTTTTTTTTTTTTTTTTTTTTTTTTTTTTTTTTTTTGACGAGTTAGACTTGGAGCTTTCAAAATATTTTAGAAACTAAAATCTGAGTTGACGATCTAAGCCCATAACCCTACACACATTTTTTTTTTTTTTTTTTTTTTTTTTTTTGATATTTTAGAAATTAAAATCTGAGTTTACACTCTAAGCTCATTTTTTTTTTTTTTTTTTTTTTTTGTAGGGTTATGGGCTTAGACTGTCAACTCAGATTTTAGTTTCTAAAATATTTTGAAAAATCCAAGTGTAACTCGTCAAAAAAAAAAAAAAAAAAAAAAAATGAGCTTAGAGTGTAAACTCAGATTTTAGTTTCTAAAATATTGGTAGTATTGGTAACTGGTAATTTGTATTTATATAATAATATAATATAATATAATATAATATAATATATAAATTTCTCCATACCTCCCCCTTTAAACAGTTTTCCCAATCGAGACACTTAACAAAAACATCCCCAAACTCCACGGTTACTTAAAACCATCCTTACTCAAACTATCAATTCTTCTCTCCCTCCTTGATTACTCGAAAGCTTTTCCTCGGAACGAGGGGAGCAGACATGTCACGGAATAAAATGTGTACGTTTTATGGAATATATTGTACGAGATTCCATATCTGAGAATTTGCGTTTACCCATTTTACCCATCTTCTAACTTTTACTGTTTTTGTAACGATTTTAGGCATTTCGATTGCCTATTCAAATAAAAATTCTTCTAACAGTAAAGAATTTCGTTAAAAATGATTAAAAGACTAAAGTGACGACGTCAAGAGGTCCATTCTTGATCGAAAACAACAACCATTTTCCCAATGGTTAAAAAAAAAAAAAAAAAAAAATTTTTTTTTTTTTTTTTTTTTTTTTTTTTTTTTTTTTTACTGGGCGTTATCTATCTAATCTTTTTTTATAAAGGGTCAACACAATTTACTCCTCATCATCATGTCCTTTTTCACCTTTCACATTCGAGTGAGGAGTCCTGCTCTCATTTGGAAACGTGCCATTTTAAATTATTACATACTCACCTACTTTCGACTCATTCGTTCGGGACGCATTGCCTTTAAACTTTTCCCCTCGTCCTGGCATTTTCAAGGTTCCTTCATTTGCATGCTTTTTAAACTTTACGACTTTGAATATGGCGCTCGTACCGCTTTACGCGCCCGACAGCGTGCCCAAAGACTTTTTAAATCTCGCCACCCAACTCATCTCGCTCGTTCCCGCTCCCACCGCCGACGAGCCTTTCGCCCTCTTTGATCGGTCTCGAACCTGTGCGTGTGGAACTCGCAACGGACTGGCCCTTTGTCATCGAACCCTCCTGATTCAAAGAAACAAAACTCTTTTAGGCTTTCCCGTGTACGTTCTCCCTCCAGACTGCACGTTTGACGAGACGGTCGTCAGCGTGACCTGGCTGACACGGTTTCGATTCAAAACGTTTCAGAGTACCCTAAAGGAGGGCTGGTATTTTCGAACCCTCGAAAACGACTCTTTATTCAAAGTGGCCGATTGCGGAGACTGCTGCCAATCTTTTACTTTGGAAAAGGATCCCGTTTTCATGTTAAAATCCATTGTTTTATCCCCTTTCGGGAAAGGTCCCACCTTGGAAAGTGTCTTAAAAAAAGTCTATGATTCTGAATGATCCTGCGAATGCGCATGCTTTGAGGTATGCCCTCGAAACAACCAAAGTGTTCTTGATGGACGATTATAGGCGCAAGTTTCCTCACCTCTTTGACCATGCCGAAATGGAGACGCGGCCCGCCACGTCCGACGATTATTTTGTCCCCCCTTCCCTCGCCTCCAAGTGCATCGTGGTCGTGCGGACCCGATTCCATGAATTGGCGTGCCAGAGAGCATCCTGTTTCCCTTTCAAAGAAAATTGGGAAATGTGTGAGGAGCACGATGCTCCCCGCTGGCTGAGAATGGGCGAACGGTTCGAATTGGCCTGCCAGCCTTCTTGCCAGGAGCATTCGATGAATGTGGAATGGGTGGACGGGCGCTGCGTCGTCGCGAATCCATTGAAAAAAGTCTTGGCGTCCATGCTCGAGAAACTGTTTGAACGAGCTTCCCGCCACGTCTTTCATGGCGGACTCGACGTGGTGCAAGGCACTTTGAAATTTAATGCGCGTTACTGCGAAGCCTACGGATTAGATTGGGTGAACGAGGATTGCGTCGCGTCCGGAGGTCAGTCATTTGGGGAATGGTTGTTGGGTAAAACACCCATTCGAGCAGCCAAAACGGCTCACTTGAAACCCTTTCAATCGAATCCGCCTCCTCTGCCGGATTACCTCCATTACACGGTTCGCAAAAAGAGGCACGTACGCAACGCATTGAAGGAAGAGGGAGAGACGACCCCTTTTTATCAGGAACTGGCTATAGACATTGCCAAAGATTTGGGACGCGATGTCTCCGAGTGGGCGGTGGAAAAATTTTTGCGCATAAAGGCCCCGATGCTGTTGAGCCGAGCCATGGATACGCTCTCGGTCAAACTGGTGCTCAAGCATTCGGTCGTCACGTCCATCCAACGACTGGGAACGATGACTTTTAACGCGTTGGGAAAAGGAGTCGCGATGGTGACCAATATTTACGCTCTTTATGAACTGGGAGTCGGTATTTTGGATATATTGGACCCGTACGATTACCAAAAAGTGTTGGATAAAAAAACGTTGCAAAAAATTGATTCCGAATTGGATTATACCTACTTTAAAGATGGGATTTGGCGTCCGGAAATGACACCCGAGTATTTTTGGGAGAATGGTATTTTGATGCAGGACGAATCGGCCAAATTGGCCTATATGGTCGAAAGAGTCGAAGAATATTTAAATGCTTTGAGTACAATAAAACCGAATGAATACAGTCATAAACAGCCTTTTGAAAAGGGTCTATTTGTTTGGCAGGAAAAGAAACGAGGGGGCGTGTTTTCAAAGAGTATCGTTTTTGCTCTGATTATTTTGGTGTTTTTATGTGTAAACTGGATTCATCTGTGGACCTGTTGTTTGTTTTTTACATTGCTGTATCTGGATGCAAACTGAAAAAAAAAAAAAAAAAAAAAAAAAAAAAAAAAAAAAAAAAAAGTAGAAATTTTTTTTTTTTTTTTTTTTTTTTTTTTCTGACGAGTTAGACTTGGAGCTTTCAAAATATTTTAGAAACTGAAATCTGAGTTGACAGTCTAAGCCCATAACCCTACAAAACAATTTTTTTTTTTTTTTTTTCTTTTTTTTTTTTTTTAACCATTGGGAAAATGGTTGTTGTTTTCGATCAAGAATGGACCTCTTGACGTCGTCACTTTAGTCTTTTAATCATTTTTAACGAAATTCTTTACTGTTAGAAGAATTTTTATTTGAATAGGCAATCGAAATGCCTAAAATCGTTACAAAAACAGTAAAAGTTAGAAGATGGGTAAAATGGGTAGACGCAAATTCTCAGATATGGAATCTCGTACAATCTATTCCATAAAACGTACACATTTTTTTTTTTTTTTTTTTTGACAATCCAGACTTGGAGTTTTCAAAATATTTTAGAAACTGAAATCTGAGTTATCTGAGTTGACAGTCTAAGCTCATAACCCCGCAAAAAAAAAAAAAAAAAAAAAAAAAATCTTTGGGCTATGGGCTTAGAGTGACAACTCAGATTTTAGTTTCTAAAATAAAATATTTTGAAAGCTCCAAGTCTAACTAGTCAAAAAAAAAAAAAAAAAAAAAAAAAAAAAAAAAAGTAACTGATTTTTTTTTTTTTTTTTTTTTTTTTTTTTTTTTTTTTGACGAGTTAGATTTGGAGCTTTCAAAATATTTTATTTTAGAAACTAAAATCTGAGTTGTCACTCTAAGCCCATAGCCCAAAGATTTTTTTTTTTTTTTTTTTTTTTTTTTGTGAAAAACATTTTCCCAATGGTTGTTGTAATTTCTCAAATTACAATTTTTTTTTTTTTTTTTTTTTTTTTATAAGCTTGAACCGTCAATTCAGATTTTAGTTTCGGAAAATATTTTGATATTACTACATACTACTGCATTATATTACCCTTATGGAAAACTTTGACTACACCGCTCATATAACTTTTATTTTACAGAAAGGAGAATGGAAACCTTGGCATGTGTCCTTTACATCTGTCATTCCACCGTATGAAACAATTTCCATCGGCACACGTACAGAAAACTTTAAATTATATTATGATGACCTCAGTTACAATTTAACAGTAGATAACTTTCCTAGACGAAATGGATATAATCATAAATATACTTCAGATGTATCGAATATGGAAAACACTATTCGAGATGTATACAAAAATTTGAAGACTGCAAAAGATTGTTGTGATGTAATTATTGGAGCGGTAGACTGGGCAACTTATCGGTATTTAAAGGAGATAAATGTAAATGTTATTTTGTTAAAATCTGATCCGCAAAGTGACGACCTTACTCTTGCAGCGGCATTTCGAAAAAATGAGCGCGAAAAAAATTGGGTAAATTGAGTTGCTTAAAAAAAAAAAAAAAAAAAAAAAAAAAAATTTTTTTTTTTTTTAAGCAACTCAATTTATTCAACTCAATTTCAACTCAATTTTTTTTTTTTTTTTTTTTTGACGAGTTAGAATTGGAGCTTTCAAAATATTTTAGAAACTAAAAAAAATTGCTTTTTTTTTTTTTTTTTTTTTTTTTTTTGACATGGTAGACTTGGAGCTTTCAAAATATTTTACAAACTGAAATCTCAGGGTCTAACTCGTCAAAAAAAAAAAAAAAAAAAAAAAAAAAAAAAAAAAAAAAAAAAACTTTTGTTCGTCTTTCATAAAAACATTCATTCGATTCCATTCTTTGGTTCGAAAAAACACTGCTTTGGAATGGTTATATTTTCCCAAGACTGTTTGTATACTCGTAAACCATAATGGCACCCTCAAAAACTGGCAAAATGTAAGTAACAGGTTCACATTTATAATTGTTTTCATCTTTATCACTTTTATGAATGATTCTACTTTGGCACACAGCGGTCAGTAAAATCTTTGGAAATCGATTTTCCTGGACATTTTCTTTCCATTCGAAGGGACAAATGTTTCTTTCTGAGCTAGTTTTTTCACAGAAAGAAACATTTGTCCCTTCAAATGGAAAGAAAATGTCCAGGAAAATCGATTTCCAAAGATTTTACTGACCGCTGTGTGCCAAAGTAGAATCATTCATAAAAGTGATAAAGATGAAAACAATTATAAATGTGAACCTGTTACTTACATTTTGCCAGTTTTTGAGGGTGCCATTATGGTTTACGAGTATACAAACAGTCTTGGGAAAATATAACCATTCCAAAGCAGTGTTTTTTCGAACCAAAGAATGGAATCGAATGAATGTTTTTATGAAAGACGAACAAGTTTTTTTTTTTTTTTTTTTTTTTTTTTTTTTTTTTTTTTTTGACAAGCCAGACTTGGAGCTTTTAAAATATTTTAGAAACTGAAATCTGAGTTGACAGTCTAAGCCCATAACCCTACAAAAAAAAAAAAAAAAAAAAAAAAAATTGTTTTGTAGGGTTATGGGCTTAGACTGTCAACTCAGATTTCAGTTTCTAAAATATTTTGAAAGCTCCAAGTCTAACTCGTCAAAAAAAAAAAAAAAAAAAAAAAAATTGTAATTTGAGAAATTACAACAACCATTGGGAAAATGCTTTTCACAAAAAAAAAAAAAAAAAAAAAAAAAAAAAATACTTTTGTTCGTCTTTCATAAAAACATTCATTCGATTCCATTCTTTAGTTCGAAAAAACATTGCTTTGGAATGGTTATATTTTCCCAAGACTGTTTGTATACTCGTAAACCATAATGGCACCCTCAAAACTGGCAAAATGTAAGTAACAGGTTCACATTTATAATTGTTTTCATCTTTATCACTTTTATGAATGATTTTACTTTGGCACACAGCGGTCAGTAAAATCTTTGGAAATCGATTTTCTTGGACATTTTCTTTCCATTCGAAGGGACAAATGTTTCTTTCTGAGCTAGTTTTTTTCACTTCTTCAAACATAGAATATACCGTGCTCTGGTATTCAGTGTCATATCCGTGGACAGAAAGCTCATAGAAAAGATATTCCATATCAGAATTATTTAATGTATCCATGTTATTTTTTTTGTAGGGTTATTAGTTCAAATTCAGTGCAAAAACATTTTCAAAGTTACAAATCTAAGAAATATTTATTTATTTATTTATTTATTTATTTATTTATTTATTTATTTATTTATTTATTTATTTATTTATTTTTTTCATGTAGGGTTATTAGTTCAAATTCAGTGCAAAAATATTTTCAAATTTACAAGTCTAAGAAATATAAGATTTGGTGAAAGCTCCAACTCGTCAAAAAAAAAAAAAAAAAAAAAAAAAATTGTAACTGATTTTTTTTTTTTTTTTTTTTTTTTTTTTTGTAGGGTTATGGGCAACTCAGATTTTAGTTTCTAAAATATTTTGAAAGCTCCAAGTGTAACTCTTCAAAAAAAAAAAAAAAAAAAAATCTTTACAATTTTTTTTTTTTTTTTTTTTTTTTGACGAGTTAGACTAATTTAAAAGTATTAGTAACTGGTAATTTGTATTTATATAATAATACAATATATAATATAATAATATAATATATAATATAATATATAAATTTCTCCATACCTCCCCCTTTAAACAGTTTTCCCAATCGAGACACTTAACAAAAACATCCCCAAACTCCACGGTTACTTAAAACCATCCTTACTCAAACTATCAATTCTTCTCTCCCTCCTTGATTACTCGAAAGCTTTTCCTCGGAACGAGGGGAGCAGACATGTCACGGAATAAAATGTGTACGTTTTATGGAATATATTGTACGAGATTCCATATCTGAGAATTTGCGTCTACCCATTTTACCCATCTTCTAACTTTTACTGTTTTTGTAACGATTTTAGGCATTTCGATTGCCTATTCAAATAAAAATTCTTCTAACAGTAAAGAATTTCGTTAAAAATGATTAAAAGACTAAAGTGACGACGTCAAGAGGTCCATTCTTGATCGAAAACAACAACCATTTTCCCAATGGTTAAAAAAAAAAAAAAAAAAAAAAAATTTTTTTTTTTTTTTTTTTTTTTTTTTACTGGGCGTTATCTATCTAATCTTTTTTTTATAAAGGGTCAACACAATTTACTCCTCATCATCATGTCCTTTTTCACCTTTCACATTCGAGTGAGGAGTCCTGCTCTCATTTGGAAACGTGCCATTTTAAATTATTACATACTCACCTACTTTCGACTCATTCGTTCGGGACGCATTGCCTTTAAACTTTTCCCCTCGTCCTGGCATTTTCAAGGTTCCTTCATTTGCATGCTTTTTAAACTTTACGACTTTGAATATGGCGCTCGTACCGCTTTACGCGCCCGACAGCGTGCCCAAAGACTTTTTAAATCTCGCCACCCAACTCATCTCGCTCGTTCCCGCTCCCACCGCCGACGAGCCTTTCGCCCTCTTTGATCGGTCTCGAACCTGTGCGTGTGGAACTCGCAACGGACTGGCCCTTTGTCATCGAACCCTCCTGATTCAAAGAAACAAAACTCTTTTAGGCTTTCCCGTGTACGTTCTCCCTCCAGACTGCACGTTTGACGAGACGGTCGTCAGCGTGACCTGGCTGACACGGTTTCGATTCAAAACGTTTCAGAGTACCCTAAAGGAGGGCTGGTATTTTCGAACCCTCGAAAACGACTCTTTATTCAAAGTGGCCGATTGCGGAGACTGCTGCCAATCTTTTACTTTGGAAAAGGATCCCGTTTTCATGTTAAAATCCATTGTTTTATCCCCTTTCGGGAAAGGTCCCACCTTGGAAAGTGTCTTAAAAAAAGTCTATGAATCTGAATGATCCTGCGAATGCGCATGCTTTGAGGTATGCCCTCGAAACAACCAAAGTGTTCTTGATGGACGATTATAGGCGCAAGTTTCCTCACCTCTTTGACCATGCCGAAATGGAGACGCGGCCCGCCACGTCCGACGAAGAATGAATATGAAGCCGAGTAGATATGAAGCCGACAGTGCTATCGTATAAATTGGCCAGTTGCCAGTTGCGCAGATGCTTGGTAAATTCATGAATGGGTACGACGGTCCCCAAATCGGAGGATAAGACGTTCTCGCAAAAGCTCGGCACGCTGCAGGCCTGTCCATCAAAGACCATGGGTAAATGCGTTAAATTATCCCCTTTCGATAGCATAGAATCCCAAATTTGAGGACACGTGACCGTTTCCTGAATCCTGTCGGCATGGCACGTCCTGTAGCCGGGACTGAACGTAAAATCGCCGACCGTGCGATCAGGCAACGCCAATTTCGTCCCATCCGGTTTTCCCTCGCAATCTATCGGTTCGCATTCGTCTGCATTGAAAAATTTCCAACCCGGCGAGCATCGCGTATAAACGGGTTTTGAATTGAGGCATTGCACTCGCGTCATCCCATCGTCGAGTACAAAGGGTTCGAGAGAACCATGAGATTTACAAAAATGGGCAATCTCGTCCCTCGGAACGCATTGATTGTGATAGAAAAATGTATCTTTTCCGCAATGACGCGGAAAGGCTCTTCCATGTTGACATTCGAAATAGTAAAACGAACTAGTCAAATCGGGAATCAACGTTCCGTCCGGTTTCTCTGTGCAGGAACTGACGGGTATACATTTACTCTTTTGAAACACACTCCCCGAAGGACAAATGTGAACACTGTGAATCTTTCGGTTGAGGCATTTAAAGTAGAAAACACTGCCTTGCTGCACCGTGTAGGGACTGTTTTCATGAAACTGTAGTGTGTCATGCAATTCTGGATACTTTTTCAAATACTCGTAGAGTGGTTGACCCGTCGCAGGAATATAATGGCCATTGGATACATAGAAACAGTCATCCTTTTGAATCACGTCCCCCGAAGAACGAACCATGTAAACCTTTTCATCGGGGAAATGATGCTCCCATAAAATGACGTTATTCTCTGTAAATTGAAATTTGTTTATTTTATTGTCTGGTTTGATGAATCGAGCTTGATGGGGTTTAGCTGGCAAGGGAGCAGGCGTAGTCGGTTTTGGCTTTGGATGGTCACTGTAGCTGTAAAAATACCAGAAATAGAGTAAGAGTAAGGTTAAGCTTAGTATAGGAAACATCTTGTTATTCAGAAGATGGAGTC
Source organism: Maratus michaelseni (assembly GCA_963931845.1). NCBI lineage: Eukaryota > Metazoa > Arthropoda > Arachnida > Araneae > Salticidae > Maratus > Maratus michaelseni. The sequence continues at coordinate 193,317,333 of OZ007597.1, read as the reverse complement.
TATTGTATTTACCAAAGAGCAATGTCAACGATGGCGAGAAAGATCATCTCGGAAAGTAATTTGCTGCAAAGCACCCGATTACATTACGTATTTGAAGCAAGATCGAGCCATAGACGAAATGCCCAACTTGTATAAGCAATGTAAAAATTGTTCAAGAGTGATTCGCGTAAAGTCGCATTAAGAAATTGATTATTTTAGTTTAGGTTATTTTTCAATTTCGGTTAAAACTCTAACCCGTAAAAAAAAAAAAAAAAAAAAAATCGTATGAATGTTTTTATGAAAGACATGTAGAATTTTTTTTTTTTTTTTTTTTTTTTTTTTTTTTTTTTGTAGGGTTATGAGCTTAGACTCAACTCAGATTTTAGTTTCTAAAATATTTTGAAAGCCCCAAGTCTGGCTGGGTTATGAGCTTAGACTCAACTCAGATTTTAGTTTCTAAAATATTTTGAAAGCCCCAAGTCTGGCTTGTAAAAAAAAAAAAAAAAAAAAAAAAAAAAAAAAAAATTGTAACTGAATTTTTTTTTTTTTTTTTTTTTTTTTTTTTTTTAATGAAGCTCATTAGGTCGAAGAAGACAAACATTTTTTTTTTTTTTTTTTTTTTTTTTTTTTAATATATATATATATATATATGTTTGTCTTCTTCGACCTCATGAGCTTCATTGTAAAAAATGGCTAGCTTACCCAATTTCCCTTGTTTTTTTTGCAGTTCATTAGTTTGTAATCATGATTATCCATTGAGGTTGGATTACATTTTTCGAGATATATTGGCAGAATCAGTTATTCTTGCAAATGGCGGTGTGTGTAAATCCTCACTCCGGTATCAGCCCACAGATATTTCGAAATTTAATGACAAAGAATCTGTGATGTACGTTACGCTTTTAAGAATACTGGGACGTTTTTATAAAAGACATCCCAACAAATTAAATGTTAATATTGATGAAGTAAACGATTGGAAGGATATTTGTTCGGTTTTAAGACGAATGCTCCAAGAAATTATTAAAGACACGTTCCAACTAGGTGAATTTAATGTGCTTCGTAATGAGTTGTCTTTGGCAGGAATATTACCAATGCCTTACCAAGTTGTTGTTTTAGAGTGCCTCATTATTGCAGGAAAATTTACAGCACTGTGTATGGAGAAATTTCAAAACCTCGAACCAGAAATTTTCAATAACGTGTCAAGTATGTTACTCGGATTTTTTGATGAAACTAATATCACATCTTGGATTCTTCATACGAGTAGGGTAATGGACCCATTTGGATCAATAGGATATGTAAACCAGCAAGAGGTTACTGAAACCATGGATCATCTCTGTCATGAATTTACACATAAAACCTAAAAAAAAAAAAAAAAAAATTTTTTTTTTTTTTTTTTTTTTTTTTTTTTTTAGGGATATGAGCTTAGACTCAACTCATATTAATAAATAATTTTTAAAATTGTAATTTCTCAAATTACAATTTTTTTTTTTTTTTTTTTTTTACAAACTGAAATCTTAGTTAAGAATCTAAACTTATAACCTCATAAAACCCTCACCCCCAGCCTGTTTTTAATCAGGATAAAAAACTCTTCACCCTGCCAAGTTTGCGTTTCAATTTTCTTTTTTCACTTCGGCGAGCTCCCTCCCAAGTACCTTCAGTGACCCGTTTCAACCTAATGTTTTTCCCATCGTTCAGTTGATGTATTTCGTCATGGAGTGTGTTTAATTGATTGTAAAGGGATTTGACCTCGCGCTTCGACTTCTTGAACCTCTCTTTCCAGTGAACCACTTCCTCTTCAAGCAGCGCGTATTCGCGTCGACACGTCTCTTTGAGTCGGGCATTTTCGGATTCGAGTTCCCCGATACGATCAGTTAGGGATTTAAGTACTTTTAAAAGTTTCAAGCGGTAGGTACGTGGAGTCCAGTGATTACCCCCCTTGATGTTTTTGAAATTGTTAGCCATTTTAAAGGCTTGCTTTTTTAAGAGTCACACTGTACGCAGATTTTTTTAATCCATTGGGAAATGGTTGTTTTCGATCAAGAATGTACCCCCTTGACGCGACCACTATTTTTTAATGCAATTTTTTTTTTAACCATTGGGAAAATGGTTGTTGTTTTCGATCAAGAATGCACCTAATGATGTGCGCACTTTATTTTTTTATATATTTTTAAAGAAATTCTTTAATTTTAAAAGAATTTTTATTTGAATAGGCAATCGAAATGCCTAAAATCGTTACAAAACAGTAAAAGTTAGAAGATGGGTAAAATGGGTAGACATAAATTCTCAGATATGGAATCTCGTATAATCTATTCCATAAAACGTACAGATTTTATTCCGTGACATGTCTGCTCCCCTCGGAACGAGGAAAAGCTTTCGAGTAATCAAGGAGGGAGAGAAGAATTGATAGTTTGAGTAAGGATGGTTTTAAGTAACCGTGGAGTTTGGGGATGTTTTTGTTAAGTGTCTCGATTGGGAAAACTGTTTAAAGGGGGAGGTATGGAGAAATTTATATATTATATTATATTATATTATATATTGTATTATTATATAAATACAAATTACCAGTTACCAATACTTTAAAAATTCGTTTTTTTTTTTTTTTTTTTTTTTTTTGACGAGTTAGACTTGGAGCTTTCAAAATATTTTAGAAACTGAAATCTGAGTCGAGTCTAAGCTCATAACCCTACAAAAAAAAAAAAAAAAAAAAAAAAAAAAAAAAAAAATTAGAATATTTTTTTTTTTTTTTTTTTTTTTTTTGACAAGCTAGACTTGGAGCTTTTAAAATATTTTAGAAACTGAAATCTGAGTTGAGTCTAAGCTCATAAACCTACAAAAAAAAAAAAAAAAAAAAAATTGTAACTATTTTTTTTTTTTTTTTTTTTTTTTTGACGAGTTAGACTTGGAGCTTTCAAAATATTTTAGAAACTGAAATCTGAGTTGAGTCTAAGCTCATAACCCTACAAAAAAAAAAAAAAAAAAAAAAAAAAAAAATTAGAATTTTTTTTTTTTTTTTTTTTTTTTTTTTTTTTGACGAGTTAGACTTGGAGCTTTCAAAATATTTTAGAAACTGAAATCTGAGTTGACAGTCTAAGCATTTTTTTTTTTTTTTTTTTTTTTTCGTATAAATCTGCCCGTCAGCCCTCCATCCCCTTACCTATCCATTTCGTGGTCATGGATCCGATTGATCAACTCCTCGCCGAAGCCATTTGTCACGAAGTCAAGTTGAATAAAAACCAGTTTTTAACTCAGGAAACCATCATTCAACGTTTATATAGGAAAATGGCTCAAAAAACGCACGTGTCCCCTTCTCACAACGAAAAGACGGCTCTTTTTGAAACGTGGCACTCTGAAATCTTGGATGCCTATCTCGAATTACGATCCTCCCTCTCGCACGATGAAAAAATTGCCGTCGAACGCGTCCTGTCTAAAGACACTCCCAACACGACCGAGTTGACCAAGTTTGCCTGCTGCTGGTACAAATACAATTCTACGACCGCTTGCAAATGGTTCGCCGTCGATGGTATTCTGGGAAACCATCCGAAGCTATATGTTCAAGATGCCTTTTCACCGCATTTCGCCAAACACAATCATGCGGTGCGAGCCTTGTACGCGTATCATTCAAAACCCGAAGACATTAAAAATATTATCGAAAAAGCATTTCTTCTCAACGAAGATGAACCCTGTCCCCCGGATTTGGATACCGAATTTGAAATGTACATTTCCATGTACGCAGAAATGGTGGGAGAAGAGGAAATGAAATTGGTGGCGGCGGAACGCAAGACAAAATTGCAGCAGCAGCAGCCCAATAAACGTAAAAAACTCTCTGCTTAAACAGATGCGCGATGGCTCACGCGGTCCCACCCAACACTTTAAGTAAATGAGCGTCGACTGGACCGGTTCTTGGAATATCTTTCAAGAGGCTTTGACGCAGTTTTTCTGGAATCGATAAAGACCATTCTGAACAGGGCAACAAGATGTCGTAAAGGGTCAATAAACGTAGATATGCTTCGTGCGTAGTGTCGACAGCGGATAGATCAATCCGGGAAGGTTGCTCTAGGAAAGGAGTGGGGTGGCACGTGGGCGGTACAACAACCGTGTGATCAGCCATGGGTTCTTGAGGAACGGGGATTGACTTTTCGAAAGGACGGTGACAGTTGATAATTTGAGTAAATAATGGATCATAGCAGAGACGTAAATGACTTGTAAAAACAAAACTCCATAAATGTGAAGGAATCACTTTATCAAAAACGGGTTCAATGACAATGTATAACAGACGCTTATTGCAATACCAAAATATAGGCTCGTCATCGGAAGCCGATGTCAATTCGGGAATGGCATTTAAATAAAATTGAATGAGATTTGGATAACGGCCAAAAGATCCGTAAAAAATGGTTGACCGTTGAGCAGCTAAGGCTTTTTGAAAATGATCCATAACTTGATTTAAAAAAAAAAAAAAAAAAAAAAAATTTTTTTTTTTTTTTTTTTTTTTCCAACGACCCCCTAGTTTTATATATTTGAAATTTTAGGAGATTGTTAGACGAGAATTTTACCTATCCGCTGTTTAACCAACATGTATTTTCGCTTATCAATTTTTCCTGGTAGATCCGATCTTCTAGCAGTCGTAGCATCTGATGGTAATGTTTATTGGAAAGGTTATGATATAGGACGATTCTTGGGATACTGTAATGCATACCAGTTTGCAAATAAATATGCAAAAGATTTAAAATCTTTGATACCATTTGAACATAAAAAAGTGCGCTTTTTTACTTTTGAAGAAATGTTGGACGTAATGAAAAGAGTGAGATATTCATTGAAAGATATCGATAAATTTGTGACCCTCTACTCAAATGGTATGGTAGAAGACGTTTCCTTAACTAATCGATTAAATTCAAAAACATGTCCACGATTGATTGTTACTAAGGATAAAGGTTCTATTCGATTACAAGACTGGATTAAAAAATATGTGGATTCAAGTACAGAATACTTTAACGAATTAAAAATGTTGATTGAATCTTCAAAAGCAACAAATTTAAAAATTAAGAATGAGTCTAACACAAATGAGGAGCCCCAATCTTTAACAGCAGAATCTGAAACTGTAAATGGTATGAACTTTCCGCCTGTAATTCATATGGAGGAGGAACTCGGTGCTCAAGAAGCAAATGAAGCAGCTTTAAATAATAATGAAATTATTACTGATGGGGTTTTTCAAATAGCATTTGATGGAATGCAAGTACCAGAAGAAATATTATTGAATATTAATGGTCAAGTTTATGCCTATGTGAAAGCGTTTACACATTTGAAAGAAAGTCGATAAAAGCTTGAACTCAGATTTCCGTTTTTGAGCGGGAGGAATTTAACAAGGTGGTTTAAAAAAAAAAAAAAAAAAAAAAAAAAAAAAAAAAAAAAAAATTTTTTTTTTTTTTTTTTTTTTTTTTTGTGAAAAACATTTTCCCAATGGTTGTTGTAATTTCTCAAATTACAATATTTTTTTTTTTTTTTTTTTTTTTCTCCTCAACCACCTTCTTAAATTCCTCCCGTTCACATGAGCTTCTTTGTACTCGATTCCATGCTTTGCTGTCACCTCTTCTCGGGTCGCCGACGAGACTATCCTCGCACTGTCGCCGGGGACCAAGTCTACCTGACGCAAAAGGACGGGTCCGAACGCTACCTGTACGACGCAGCAGGGAACCCCCTTTTCGCCAAAGACAGGTGCGCCCGGAGGCGGTATGCCCGAGACTCTTTGGGAAATGAACTGTATCCGAAATGGAAACGAGGCGTTTATTTCATGTTTCATCCACAGTTACACTACCCACTCTATGCACGAGACTGTTTAGGCAATGAATACTATCCCACATGGAAAGGATGCGAGCGCATGGCCGTGCTGAGCGACGGAGAGATGCTCGCGGCTCGCTACGCGTCTGGCCGACAACGCTACGCCCTGGACCGCCACGGAAACGAATACTTTCCCATCTGCAAAATCAAAAAGAAACCCTACTACCTACTGGACGAGCGAGGAGTCGCTTATAGACCAGTCACCGTCAATCAGTACGAAATGTATTTGGATTCCAAAGAGGTGGATGAAGAGGCGGGAACTCTATACGAAAAGAAGGATGCTTTGGGTTCCACAGTGTATACAGAGGACCAGAAAATGAAAAGGGATTCGGTTTGGACGCATGTGAAGGAAGGTTGCGTGTTGGCAATCTGCGGCTTATATTTAGCATTAGAATTTACATGTCAATTTTGTATGTGAAAAATGTATTTATTTATTCATTTAGGGTTACTAGTTTAAATTGAGTGCAAAAATATTTTCAAATTTACAAGTCTAAGAAATATAAGATTTGGTGAAAACTCGAAAAAAAAAAAAAAAAAAAAAAAATTTTTTTTTTTTTTTTTTTCGAGTTTTTACCAAATCTTATATTTCTTAGACTTGTAAATTTGAAAATATTTTTGCACTGAATTTGAACTAATAACCCTACATAAAAAATAAATAAAAAATAAATAAAAAATAAATAAATAAATAAATAAATAAATAAATACATTTTTCACATACAAAATTGACATGTAAAATCTTTGGAAATCGATTTTCTTGGACATTTTCTTTCCATTCGAAGGGACAAATGTTTCTTTCTGAGCTAGTTTTTTTCACTTCTTCAAACATAGAATGTACCGTGCTCTGGTATTCAGTGTCATATCCGTGGACAGAAAGCTCAAAATTCCGAGGAAAAGTTTTCGAGTAATCAAGTAGGTAGAGACGAGTCAATAGTTTGAGTAAGGAGGGTTTTAAGTAACCGTGGAGTCTAGGGATGTTTTTGGGTTTTTTTAGTTTTCTCGATTGGGAAAACTGTTTAAAGGGGGAGGTATGGAGAAATTTATATATTATATTATATATTATATTATATTTAATATAATATATAATATTATATATTATATTATATATTATATTATATATTGTAACTGATATTTTTTTTTTTTGACAAGCCAGACTTGGAGCTTTCAAAATATTTTAGAAACTGAAATCTGAGTTGACAGTCTAAGCCCATAACCCTACAAAAAAAAAAAAAAAAAAAAAAAAAAAAAAATTTTAATTTTTTTTTTTTTTTTTTTTTTTTTTTTTTTTTTTGACAAGCCAGACTTGGAGCTTTCAAAATATTTTAGAAACTAAAATCTGAGTTAACAGTCTAAGCCCATACCCCTACAAAAAAAAAAAAAAAAAAAAAAAAATTCTTTTTGAGCTTTCAAAATATTTTAGAAACTAAAATCTCAGTTGACATTCTAAACTCATACCCTTAAAAAAAAAAAAAAAAAAAAAAAAATTCAGTTTTTTTTTTTTTTTTTCGAGCTTTCACCAAATCTCAAGAGCTTTCGAGCTTTCACCAAGTTCAAAATTCCGAAAGCTCAATTTATTTATTTTTTTTTTTTTTATTTTTTTTTTCCGAGCTTTCACCAAATCTCAAGAGCTTTCGAGCTTTCACCAAGCTCAAAATTCCGAAAGCTCAATTTTTTTTTTTTTTTTTTTTTTTTTTTTTTTTTTTTGTAGGGTTATGGGCTTAGACTGTCGACTCAGATTTCAGTTTCTAAAATATTTTGAAAGCTCCAAGTCTGGCTTGTCAAAAAAAAAAAATATCAGTTACAATATATAATATAATATATAATATAATATATAATATTATATATTATATTATATTATATATAATATATAATATAATATATAAATTTCTCCATACCTCCCCCTTTAAACAGTTTTCCCAATCGAGAAAACTAAAAAAACCCAAAAACATCCCTAGACTCCACGGTTACTTAAAACCCTCCTTACTCAAACTATTGACTCGTCTCTACCTCCTTGATTACTCGAAAACTTTTCCTCGGAATTTTGAGCTTTCTGTCCACGGATATGACACTGAATACCAGAACACGGTACATTCTATGTTTGAAGAAGTGAAAAAAACTAGCTCAGAAAGAAACATTTGTCCCTTCGAATGGAAAGAAAATGTCCAAGAAAATCGATTTCCAAAGATTTTACATGTCAATTTTGTATGTGAAAAATGTATTTATTTATTTATTTATTTATTTATTTATTTATTTATTTATTTATTTATTTTTTATTTATTTTTTCATGTAGGGTTATTAGTTCAAATTCAGTGCAAAAATATTTTCAAAGTTACAAGTCTAAGAAATATAAGATTTGGTGAAAGCTCCAAGTCTAACTCGTAAAAAAAAAAAAAAAAAAAAAAAGAAAAAAAAAAAAAATTCAGTATTTTTTTTTTTTTTTTTTTTTTTTACGTTAGACTTGGAGCTTTCACCAAATCTTATATTTCTTAGACTTGTAACTTTGAAAATATTTTTGCACTGAATTTGAACTAATAACCCTACATGAAAAAAAAAAAAAAAAAAAAAAAAAAAAAAAAAAATAAATAAATAAATAAATAAATACATTTTTCACATACAAAATTGACATGTAAAATCTTTGGAAATCGATTTTCTTGGACATTTTCTTTCCATTCGAAGGGACAAATGTTTCTTTCTGAGCTAGTTTTTTTCACTTCTTCAAACATAGAATGTACCGTGCTCTGGTATTCAAATCTGGTGTCATATCCGTGGACAGAAAGCTCAAAATTCCGAAAGCTCAATTTTTTTTTTTTTTTTTTTTGACAAGCCAGACTTGGAGCTTTCAAAATATTTTAGAAACTGAAATCTGAGTTGACAGTCTAAGCTCATAACCCAGCAAAAAAAAAAAAAAAAAAAAAAAAAAAAAAATTACTGAATATTATGCGAGAGGCACCACTGCCTCGAGAGGTGACTGTTGTGAATGGACGAATTATCGTGTATATACGTTAAATTCTTTTCGTGGACCTGTGTTTCAATCAACGGTAATATCACGGACGTATCATACTCGGAATTTAAATTTTTTTGTTCGACGCGGTGCATGCGTCGAAATTCTTTGCCAAACGCCATCCAGACGCAAATGGTAAATCGGCCCGCCACATTTTCCGATTCGGCTATATACTGCTGCTCGAATCGATGACTGGCACTGGGACGGTAGAGGCGCAGCGGACCGCCCGAAGAAGCGCGGAATATTTTTTCGTCCGAAAAGATGACGCCTTCCCAATTCTTTACCGACCAGCCCATATGATCGCGGGCAAACTGTAATCGTTTTTCCACATGGATCGGTTTGAGTGCCGGTTTGCGAGCTGGAATTCGGCACCGCATGCCGCGCTCTTTCAAGCGTTTCCGGACCGTGTCGACGCTGATGCCCGGTACTACTTCATCCCGGAGATGGACGGCCGACCAAAAGGGATTCTGCTGCGAGAGTTGAAAAAGTGTCGTATCGTGAGCCCCCGTCGTCACGCGAGGTCGACCCCTTTTCGGTGGAAACGCGTCTTCCCGATCCTCTTTGGCCAACCAGTAATGCACGGTGGAAGGGGGAATCTCTAATCGTGTGCCAATTTGCCGCTCGGAGAGCTGTTCCTCTCTGTGCAAGCGTACAATTTCGTGGCGATAGTCCATCGCGCCTCTTGATCCTCGGCTCAGGAATCAAGTAGCATGGACTCTCCTCGCATGGCTCACTGCGCCAAATGCAAAACCTCGACTCTGACCGAAAATGTAAAGTATCGCGTCTCTAAGAACGAGCGACCCATGATGATGGGTCAGTGCGTCACGTGCGGGACGCGAAAAAGTACCTTTCTCAAAGCGGAAAACAAGACGGATGATGGACTTTATGAACCTGATTCAAAATAAAATTTGTCATTTGAACGCCCTCACCTTATTACCGGGCCCCGTTCTGCACTGTCAGCACTGTCAAAGGGACGTCCTTGGCAATATTTACGAATACATTAATCGACCCGATCACGGCACCTATTTTCATTCGAGCGCGTTGGCGCAAGCCTACGCCGCGTGGACGGGCGACGAGCACGTGCCCATGAGTTTTCCCATCACCGATATCGAAGGCATTCACGATACCGTCAATGTCGGTCAGCCGCTGAGCCGCGTTCGCAAAAGCATTCGGTTACTGCGAGCCCTCAATGCCCCCTTCACCACTCAACCCGTCTCGACAGAGACGCTCGACGAGTCTTTTCTCACCGAGTTTCTCAACATTATTTATGAACATCCCAATACCGAATCGAGTCACGAACGCATGGCTCTGGACGCGTTGATTAAAAGCATGCATAAAATGTTAACCCTGACGTCCAATCCTTTTGAAACCTACTTTCACGTGCTGGTGCCCTTTGTCCAGAAATGCGTGGACACGTTTCAACCTCTCCCCGCGACCCCCGAAGACCCGAATCATGCCAAGGAACTCTACCTGCAATTGCGTCGATCGTTTGTGATTCGAAAAACCTTTGGCCAATTTGCCATTCCTTTCGACGTGTTGCACGTCATTGTCTGCTGCTACGCGTGCTCCAACTCGATGGATATCGTGGGCAACTGGGCACTCGATTTCTTGGCCCGCATCGCGCGAGGCGAGTTTTTTTGGGGGCGCTATCCAGACTGCCCGTTTGTGAAAACTATGCAGAGACTCGTGAGTAAAGAGTATAGTTACCGGAAGAGGACCGATCACTATAATGCGGTCGTGCGACCCATCCGTTCCGGGGAGTCGATCCACTGCTATTCCACTCTCTGGGCGCCGTTGCACGAGATGCAAGTCCATTTGCGGAAACGGTTCTCGCTCCCCGAACTACCCGACGCGGTGCTGGACGTGGCGTTTTCCCACGCCTTTCCTGCCGTCCTCTTTCAAGACGTGGCCGATCAGTTGGGATTCACGATGGGTTACAATCATTTGATTATGACCGTGAACCGCCGCAACGGCCAGTTGCCGAAAGGCGCCTTCAAACAGGCGAAGCGGGTGCACGCCGTCGTGAAACGTTTTGTCGAACGCGTGCAGCAATTTGAAGGGGGCCAGCCCATCCTCTGGACACTGGACACGGTCAAACTGTTTTTTGCGAGTGATCCCCATTTCGAAGACGAAATGATGCAGGTGATTCGAATGCTGGTGGCGGACGACGACGACGAGGAGGAGGAATAAAGATGGAAACCTACACCCAAAAAATGTTGCAGGAGAAAATTTTAAATCTGCTGCATACCAGCATCCAGGCCTACAACATTCAAGAAAACGATGCTGTGAGCATCAAAACTCTCAAACTCTTTTTGATTGGGCACGTGCTCGAAACCCTCGGCATCAGTTGGTCTCAGCTCCATCAGCTGTACAAGAACCATACCCCCATTCATCCCGAATTGGCTAAACGGTTGATGCAGGTCGACGATGAAGATATTACCAATACGCTCGCTCAGTGCTTTGTGAAGAATGAGAAACTGATTCGGTTGCTCAAACCTTTGACTCAGCACGGCGTCAACATGAATGCCTTGCTGGCCGTCGACGGGTTGGGAGGCAACATTACCAACGGTCCCAATTTTGAACAGAAATACTATGTCGGCAATCTCAAATACGGCAACATGCTCGACCCTAAAACCATCTTTGACAATGATCCCGAATACAAGCGCCTGCACGTCCAGACGGTGCGGGAACTCTACAATGCCCTCAAAGACGTACCCGCCCCCGATAAACAAATGTACGAAATTGTCCGAAAGTGTATCGAAGAAATGGCCCGAGTCACGTTACCGGAAGTGGACATTATGGAAGAGGAGGTGATGGACAAGAAAGTGCAAGCCGAATGCGGCAGGTTGTATATGGAAAGCATGGGTAAAGAAAATATTGTCAGTCTAGCTAAAAGTTTGAAACGATTCCGAGGGGAAAAGAGAACGGTGACTGACAGAGAAACGGAATCTGCCAGTCCCAACGAAAAATAGTGGGGGTGGATGGGCTCAAGGCAAATGTCGATAAATGACTAAACTCATAACAAAAAAAAAAAAAAAAAAAAAAAAATTTTTTTTTTTTTTTTTTTTTTCACGAGTTAGATTTGGAGCTTTCAAAATATTTTAGAAACTGAAATCTGATTTGACACTCTAAGCTCATAGCCCTTAAAAAAAAAAAAAAAAAAAAAAAAAAAAAAAAAAAAAAAAAAATGTAACATTATAAATATGATTCATTTACACAAACATCTTCATATTTTACTTACTGTGGTCACTTGTAACCAAACTCAAATCTAACATTGAAATCATGGATAATATCTTGATTTCATTATCAAATTGTGTTATTTTGATAATTTCCATGTTTATGATTACAATAATTACAAACATTTTCTTTTTGGCAATTACGCTATGTGGACTTACTGTGTTTACGTTGGAAAATTTCTTAGGTGCCGAGGCCTTCAGAAGACATATGTACGAGTTTTCACAGCGGTTTAATGTAGTTAATGTTGAGAGGAATTGAAGTACATTGTTAACTGAGATTTTAGTTTGTAAAATATTTGCCAAAAAAAAAAAAAAAAAAAAATTTTTTTTTTTTTTTTTTTTTTTTTTTTTTTTTTTTTTTTTTTTTTTGGTAGGGTTATGGGCTATGGGCTTAGACTGTCAACTCAGATTTTAGTTTCTAAAATATTTTGAAAGCTCAAAGTCTGATTTTTTTTTTTTTTTTTTTTTTTTTTTTTTTTTTTTTTCATAATCTAATATATAATATAATATAAAAATTACTCCATACTCCTCCCTTTAAACAGTTTACTAATCAAGATCTTGAACAAAGACAACTTTCGTAAGCTGCCAGAAATACTCTATATAATACTAAACGTAATCCCTTTATTTTAAACATTTTAGACTTAGCTTTGTTAAAATATTTTGAACTTTGTTTCAAGTCATTTACGAGCTAATTTTGTACCATTGTAGCCAAGTCATGGCAAAGTCTGTTCATTTTTCCAAAGATGAAGCGGTTTATTACTATTATAAGTGTAAAGAGTCCTATCAATCTCCTATAGATTCGATGAGGCGCAGATTCATAGAAAAATCTATTCTAAAAAAGCCCCGTACTGAACTTGAACGTATGCGGAATTTAATAACTTCTTGGAGGAATAACGACGTCTCCGTAGTATTTGGAAATTTGGGCCGTCAACCAGCTCTTTTAACCTACTATTTAGACCTATGTTTTACTCACAACGATAAGATAATCGTACAAAGCCGATGGAATGTATCCTCAGACTATCAAAAGAAACGTGTAAAGAATGCCGATTTTTTAATTTATATAGAACCCTGCTTCGGTTTTACTATTCATAAATATCCTTCCGTAAAACATTTGATTATTTTGACCAGTCATTTAAATCTGGATTTATCCGAGAAAAATGATATACAGTTTTATCAATTGTATCTCTCCAGTGATAAGATTGAAAATTTGCCAGATCCCACTTTAACAGATTATGAAATTTTCGTACCGCCCATTTTCCATGATAAAGTGTATGATGAATTACCAGATAAAATCCTTTTGGATGTCACGATTTCAAAGTCTGCGCATGAAACCTTCTTGAGACTTTTAACCGGTCGAGAAATTATTCGCAAAAAACCTTTTAAAATTCAGATGAAAGAGAGGGACAGGAAATATTTGAAACAATGTTTACGTCGATCGAAACAACA